>JAPTHN010000007.1:45563763-46763763 GCA_026936325.1 Platynereis dumerilii | reverse complement strand
GAAAAGCCTGGACTCAAGACTCAAGACTCAAGACATTTATTTCTTCCTGAAACATACAGGTTGTTACAGTAAAGAGGGAGGACATCTCTAAGACAAGATTTTTGTCACTAGCGAGATGCCCCCCCTAAAAAAAAAAAAAAAAGACTAGTTGTCATCCCAGAGAGGCCCATGAGGTTTAGATGTAAAGAGCTTAATATGTACTTTCCCTCTAAATTGCAAACTATATATATATCTAAGCAATGTGCATCTGTGGTAACCAGTGTTGTCATTCATGAGTGTGTGAGAGGAGGCAAAGTAAAGCAAAAAAACAAAAACAAAAAAAAAACATCACAAAATGGTAAGGAGGTAAAAGTCTGCTAGCCCTTGAAATGAACCTTTTGGATGAAAGTCACATGTCATTTTTCAATGATCATTTTAACCAAGACCAAGAATGGAACCAAAACCCAAGAAAAGCTACTCATTGACAATTACATCATATTTCCGAAAATTTTGACCAATTTAAAACTAAAGAAATGAAGCAACAACAGTTTGCATAGCATAGGCAACAAAATCCGAAATTGAATACCTAAAGTATTCTAATGTCAGATATCATTTTTTATTTAATTTTTATAGACTTATTAATTTTTTATTTCTTTTTCATAGTTTTTTTGTTTTTAGTTCACTTGTTTTCAAATTGTTTGATTACAAATATAGCACTGTGGAATTTCGCAAGTACTGCTGTAGCTTCTAATCATGTGAAGTTTTATATATTTAGTGAAACCTGATATGCTATGAGTGTGAATTTTGTTCGTAAAATATGATGGGGCTTCATTCATGATTGTCGGTATTCTAAAACGTATACTATTTCTAACAAAGTCATGTTTACTTTGTGGAGCTCTAAATGCATAAGCCTGTCGAGTATTATGACCATGTATGTCAGCATTTCTGCTGAACATAGAGGTAAGAAAGTTTTGAGGTAAAAGCTTATTTTCAAGTTTATATATAAATTTAAGCTCATTTAGCCTGAAGATATCATTAATTTTCAAAACACCTAACAACTTAAAAATTGGTTCTGAGTGGGCATTATACTTAGCATTCATAACTATCCTGACTGATTTCTTTTGTGGTTTGATTAATCTTTCCAGACGTGAGCCCCATACAAGAATCCCATAATTTAAATAAGGTAGAATTAGTGAATTATACAAGGTCAACAATATGTTTTTAGGAAAGAAATGTTTGAGTCTACACAATATTCTATTTGTCTTTGCTATTTGTTTGGCCACATGAGTAGTATGGTGTTTCCAGTTTAGGTGGGAGTCAAAGATAATACCTAGGTACTTAAAATTACCCACAAACTCTATTTCCCAGGAAGATGACAAAATATTAGGCCTATGTGGTGCAAAACCTTCATATAATTTGCAAATGAGGCACGAGTTTGTTGATTGAAGGACATGAACCAAATAATCACAATGGTATGAATTTGTGTAAATTCTTGAATGTGCGTGTGTGTTCCTGGTCAAAGTGACCATTCGTGCAAATGCCAAAAGCAAATTGGAGGTGGCTAGTGGCTACTGTAAATGGCTAGTGTAAATGGTGAGTGCAAGTGTCCGGTTCAAACGGCCAGCCAAGCAATTAGCGAATGAAATCAAGTGTAGCAAAGTGTCACAAACAGACTTCTGGCTGAATGAGCATTCAGAGCCACAAAGGGATAAGTCTCCCTACTGTAGCAACGAGATGGGATGAGTTCTTTCATGTATCTCATTCAACTTCTGCTCTATTAAGCGCATCAGCCTCTCCCGAGACTCCCAGTTATTAATAGTATTTGTATTTTTGTATATGTATTAGTATCCTTCTAGATGATGTTGCACCTTTGCAACAAGTAAACAAGCAGGATTATCTGTACAAGTAATTGAAATAATTGGTAAATGGTGATTTTACATTGATGGCAGATAAATATATCAAATGAACGATCATTAAAACCTATGTTTAAGCAATAAAAAATAGGTGAAAACTAGTGCGTTCATCAACAGATAATGCTTGCCTCTTTAATTTGCTGGGTTCTTTTGAGTGCAAAAGCTTTTACTGTCCATTAACCCAGCTATATAAATTGAAGTCCTGTGTATCAAAAATCCCACTTATGGGATATCTGTTGATTCTTATGTGCAGCAAGAACTTTCCTCATTAAAGGAAACAGGGCTGTATTGACTATTATTGATTCCTTTCTAGCTACCTTCCGTTGCAGGCCAAAGCCTAACAAGAATCTATTCTTTATTTGATATAAGTGTATTCAAAGGTGTCACGCTCTTACTGGGCCTGCTATCTTCATATGGACTGAAAAGAGGTCACTCGTGGAATCAGCCAATCAGAGAAGTTCTCACAAAGTTTAAATTTGAAAGAACTTCTCTGATTGGTCGAGTTCAAAGGTGACCTATTTTCTGTCCTGATGTTAGTAAGAGTATGGCACCTTGTCAATATCTTGATGGCTAGTGAGACTTGACTGTCAGGCTTCTGACTGTGCTTCAGTAAATGATTATTCCTTCTGAAAGTTGGAAAATCTAAAATTCTGCTCTATGAGGATAAATTAATGTTGGTTTGTTACATGGTTCTAAACCAAATTTCTGAATTTGCATTCAGTGCATACAGGACAAAATACATTTGAGAAGCATTGCACTGGATTTTCTGAAGGCTGTCACTTCAATTCAGTGATTTGTGAAGGCATCTGCAATATGCTAATCTAATTCCAATTGTAATGCACTCCTCTGGCAACTGTCTTTGGACGTTTTGTCATGGCCAAATTTGACAACAGTGTTTGCTTTGTAGATTTCCAACAGTGCTCGGAAAAGTGTATCCATTCACCATTCATAAGGTGCTTTGATATTTCCAGCTAATAATGGTTGAATGTCTATTTACATGTCAACGTCTTCATAAATCTGTAAAGCTAATGGACTTACTTACATCATCTGTGTTTACTTAATGGCTTCAATGTGTTCATTTGAGATATTTACTTAGAACTTTGGCATAATGGGAACTTTATTAGCGAAATTTGTAAGTTTGAAAGGCTTCAGTAACAGTCCTTGGAGGTACCATTTAGTGAATAAGACTGCAAGGAAAGAGGAAGATTTACACTCAAAAGATGCATTGTATGGCTAATATATTTAAGCTTTGGACTTGTAAATCTTAATTATTAGCTAAAGTTGGAACATTTGGTTATGGCAGTCCATTGCGTAAGTATCTAACCTAGGCAGGTGAAAAATCATGCAGGTCGGTAAGTATGACTTATGATGAATTAGATTCTGTGTGTGGCATTGACATGCCTTTGAGGGCTGCACTGATGCATCTACTTTACTTCCAAAAATGAATAGTACAGTTAGCTTGACAATTAGGATTGAACATTTCGTCTTAATACAAAACTCATGATGAACAGTGAACAACCCGTAGCTTGAAAAGAAATATTTTGGCGATATTGTTTGTCTGAAAAGACAACGACAGCAGTGTTTTCATATTTCAGCGAATGCTCTACATTTGAGATACATATAAAGTAAGGTGAAACCTTGAGTGTATATTTGCCAAAGGATTCATTCACAAAACAAGGGATTTATTCTGTGTTGTTATGTGTTATTCAATACAATGTTACACACTAGAGAAAACAGTTGGCCCTGAGAGAGGGTTTCTTGTATTGATGAAGATCTCAGTATGTATGCTCAATATATCTTCTGGAGACCTGTGTGGGGATCTTTTCTAAGATATTCAAGGATCTTTGTAGAGTGAAGAATCTGCATTGTGGATCAGTGTAGATGGAGATCTTTCTTGGGAATTTTCAATTGATAATCGGCTAGTAGATTCGGCTATAGCTTTGACTAGAGGGATTTGTCGGAGTATTGCTTTGTCTAGTGTTGTTGGTCCAGCTAGTAAAAAGCCATTGGTAGCACAAAGATGTGAATCCATGCATATCTATTGGAGAGATCTGGCTCCTTGTGGTATAACATTTTCCCAGGATTGTATTAACATACCATGATGAGAAGTATTACCAATTTCTGGGAACTTCTATTCATGTCTTAGACTTTTCTATAATTATGCTTCTGCCTACAGTAGTACGCACAGCTGGATCACAAGTTAGGTAGACACTAGACAGACAGGCAAACATCTGGTTAGTGAAGTGAATACTCAGCAAGATAAACCTAAATGGAAGTTGGTCATTTTTATGGCATGATGATAGATACCAAGGTGCCGCAAAAAGCCAGGTAGATTGCATCTGATTTTTATTGAGGAACATATGCTGAAACTGTTAGTATTCGATAAAATCAGAGCTCAATTGAATGTCCTGAGTAAAAGTAAAAGTACCAAAACAAGATTTGACCAAAACTAACCACCAGTGCAAATTCCCAATCCAAGCGTTCAGTAGAGGTGGCTACTGCAAATGGCTAGTGTAAATGGTGAGTGCAAGTGTCCAGTTCAAACGGCCAGCCAAGCGCTCAATCAATTAGCGAATGAAATCAAGGGTAGCAAAGTGTCACAAACAGACTTCTGGCTGAACGAGCCTTCAGAGCCACAAGGACATAAGTCCGTCTGCTGTAGTAACAAGATGGGATGAGTTCTTTTATCTATCTCATTCAACTTCTGCTCTATTAGGTCGTCTGCCTACTTCCAGTGTAAGTATTTCTTGAAGGCTCTTTCCGTCTAATAAAGATAATATTGATGTTGCGAGTCTATAATGAAGGGATATGAAAAGTTTTGTGGAAGTTGTCTTTAAAGTGATAGACGGGTAAATTGACCATAGTCATGAGATAACTGGACAGACTTGAAATATATGTTGTAAGTATTGGACAGACAAAAATATAACATAAATATTTGAACGGACAGATGAAGTAAATGGATAGATTAACATGATTTGATTTTTGCTACTAAAAATTGAAGAATGAATGAATCAGTCAATGGATTCTTTATCGCCCTAGAATGGTGGTGTATAAAGGGCAAACTCATTTACTCATTTCTCCCCCACTTGAAAAATAAATTTAGGAAAGAGTGACAGGTAACTTCGAAAAAATCTTTTTCAACTGGAAAATGCAACATGATGTCAGCCATTGTCAGGAGTTTTCAATTGAATTTGCAATGCATATATCACAAATTATCATATGTCTCTTGAACAATTTGATGCTTTGACATTCTGAGCACACAGGATAAAATAAATTTGAGATGCATGGCACTACATCTAGTGGGAGCTGTCACTTCAATTCAGTGATTTGTGAAGCCATCTATAATGTAGTAATCTTATTTTCAACAGGACTGCACATCTTGCATCTTAATAGGAGATAATCATTGTTCTGTGAACTGTCTTTGGCATGGCAATGATGGCATACATTGGAAGGCTTTACTGTAATATGCATGACAAGTTTCTGTAGAATTTCATGACATGGTGTCTCAAGCAGCTATGACCGCTTGTTGTCACACTCTGAAAGTTATTTGTTAAATAAAAAGGGAAGTTTTTGTCTGAAATTGCTTTTGTTTTTTGACTACAAATAAAAGTAGATACGTCAATAACTTAGTTTACAAATTTTTACCAAAAATTGTATGTTCCCTCGAAAAATTGTCTCTCTGGTTACACGCAAACAGCTTTATGAGTAAAAAATTATTACTACTATTGCAGAGTAACTTTTGTGTATTGAATCTCCAGTCGCTACAAGTTTCTAGAACATGCTGAGGTTTTTACATATTAAAGCACTATCATTACACCCCTTCTGTTGCGCAACAGCAGGTGTTGAGGAGCCAGCCTAGACTGGCAGTGATGTCAGGCTTAGAGCCAGCCAAGCGTGAAATAGTAATGTTGACCATAGGTGATAGGGGTCGTAGTGTGCAGGAGGGGGGGCTTGGCTAGTTAGATGCTCGGCTGTGTTCCAAGCCGAACTGCCGAGCCGGACATAACAGAGCCGAAATAGGCCGAACCGAATACCGAGCACAGGTTCGGTACATCCGTAGTTTTTACTGAGGGCAAAGCATGAAAGCGCATGTCTGTTCTCTAATTTGGGAAAAACCAGTGGCGTATTTAGGGGGGGCATTGGGCCATGCCCCCAGGCCAAAAATTAACATGGGAAAGATAGGAAAAGCTGCGGAGCGCCCCGTATTCACCCCATATAATGCCCCCCCCCCGCCTCAGGCCATTTCTAGATACGCCTCTGGGAACAACATAATATCTTTCGAGCTTTATGAAACACTGCTGCTGAATTTTTTTTTAGATGAGACATTAAATTGGTCTTGTGAGTAAAAAGCCTCATGGACAAGTACTTGAGGCCTTAATATTCTTCTAGATTTACAAAAGAGTCCACTTTTGAAATAATTTTAGCAACAATTTTACAGTGACTGTTTTCTCTCACGCATGGCGTGGTGTGGGGCCCATCTCTCATTTTGTGCCTTTTCTCAGCCTTTCTTCTGCCTTGTGCAGCCTTTATTCTGTCTTCATACAGCCTTTATTCTTGTTTCACCAGGCTCTCTTGCTGCAAAAATCTTCCATGGATTTTGTCAAGCATAAAACAAGGGTTGCTATAGCTTTTTTCAATAATTCTATTTTCCACTCTCCTTTTCCTCTCTGAGACAGAAAAGGCTCATGCATCGTGATATCCAGATATATATGAGAAAGCTTGCGTGGGTGTAAATTGTAAAATGGATTTTAATTCCCTTGAAATATGACATTAAAGAACCCGATTTCAGAGCCCACCTTAGAATATGTGCATTTTATAGTGGCATGTGATGCATTTTTGAAAAAGAAAAATCAAGCTTGTATTATATAGTAAGCTGCGTAAATGAGGTCACCTTTCTCAAATTAGGATGGAGCTTTTCAAAAAGGTCAACAGATGACAGCATGTTTATTTTGCCTTTATTGGTTGCCAGCACTTTTTAAATAGGCTTCTTGAATAATAATGTTGATTCAGTGGTCAATATTTTCCCTGCAGCAATATTTAAAAAAGAAAACTGAAGTTATGTGGAAGAATGTACTAATTTACGAGACTCACGGATCAATCCGTGAATGTATGATCTATATCTTATCGGTCTACCTATCATTTTATTTCGCTTAACACAGTATCAGATTCTCAGGCAGATGGTAGCACATTGGGATGCTTAACCCCAGGACCCAGTTGAGACTTCCAGCTTGTCCGAGTCAGATTTTTTATCTGCGCCATCGAGTAACTATGCACTTTGGAAAAATCGCCCTAATCTCTACAAGTACATGTATGAGTATACGATTGATACCTGAGGATTGAGAGGAACTTTATACTTTGGACATCAAGCTCATTCAGTCACTCCAGGTTTGCACAACTACATTGTTATGTAGAATGCATAAGCTGTGTGTGGGATGCTTAACCTCGGGATCCAGTTTCGACTTCAAGCTTGAGTCAGATTTTTATCCTGCACTATCGAGTGTATATTTGGTTGATAACAGAGGAGCTTCATACTTTGGACATCAAGCGCATTCATTCAAACCAGCTTTGCATGGTTACTGTAGAATGCATAAGCTGAGTGGGCCAAAAATAGTTATTCAGCCTTATTCAGATCACCTACCAAGTTACACATCTTATTGACATTTCTAAGATATTCTAAGATTAAGGGCCTCAGTGGACAATGTTTTGTGAATATGTGTTTTGTGTCATGAAATATGCATGACCACTGGGCTTACTTACTTCAGATAATAGAACAATAGGCGTACAGGTAATGAATAGCAGTTTTGGGAGTAAGATAACTCTGAACATATTGGCTATTTGTCTTCTGGGGTTGCCTGGGATTCCCCCGTTCATGTTGGCACTTGGGAGATTATTAAGTATTTCATGCACGTGGTGGGTCTACTAGCCAGTTTTGTTATGAGGGACCAGTACAGAGTGTTTCAGGGGACTGTTCTAGGTTTAGTGTAACAATTGGCTATTGTATTCTTCCCAAGGTGGCTTAAAAATGTTATAGATTTTAAGACTTTATCATAATTTTTGGAATTTTCGTGGTAGAAGATGGGTAACATGACTTTATGTTTAGACTTTGAGTGTGACAATTGGCTATTGTATTATCATCCCAAGGTGGCTTAAAAATGTTATAAATGTTGAGACTTAATCTATATAAATTTTTGGAATTTTCTTTGTAGATGATGGGTAACATGACTTTATGCTGAGACCTTACTGCTCATTTGTACAATCTGAAACCTATTGTTCTCCATGATCTCTTCTATCAAATCGCCTCTAAATATCCCACATTGGCGCTGGTGGGGCGTAAAACACAAACTCACTCACTCACTCTTCTATCAAACTATAGTATATTAGTGGCAAAAACCTCCTCTGTCTGTGGGTTACACATTTCTATTTGGCAGAAAAGAAAGCAATTTGTTTCGCAAAAACATATATATTGGCTATTGCTTGTGATATCAAAGAAATACCCATGCCTATAGTAATATAGTAATAGAGTTTTGAAGTTGAATGAGGTTTCTTCAAGAACCACCGGATCCATTGAAACACAGATACAAATGTTAGTTATAAGCGAGAGTCACACTATAGAGGCTGGCAGACGGCCTAATAGAGCAGAAGTTGAATGAGATAGATAAAAGAACTCATCCCATCTTGTTACTACAGCAGACGGACTTATCCCCTCGTGTCTCTGAAGGCTTGTTCAGCCAGAAGTATGTTTGTGACACTTTGCTACCCTTGATTTCATTCGCTAATTGATTGAGCGCTTGGCTGGCCCTTTGAACTGGACACTTGCACTCACCATTTACACTAGCCATTTGCAGTAGCCACTTCTACTGACATTTGCTTTAGACACTTTTGATCACTTTGGCCTGAAACATACTTAGATCTCTTGAAATATTTACACAAATAGTTAGCATTTGACACATTTGGCTTCTGACAGCATAATTAAGGGAATTTACAATGACGAGCAGGTTAGTAGATAGATTAGTGCAGCCCTCAATAAAAGCACATTTCTTGTTTGTAAGTTTGTATGTCAGAATATTCCTTACAGTTTGTGCTGTTTTTGTCAGGTTTTTGACAATGGCTGCCCGTTCTAGAGATGGGACAGACTTTAGATTAGATTTGGCATTTTGAAGGATTTTGGTTTATTTCATTTCTAATCAATCATGGCTTTATCATATACTGTAAATTTATCATAATGTTGGATATGAGGGTATAAAACTGTCTATGTGTTAACTTGATACTTTCAGCAACACATATCTCTGGAGTATTGAGTCATAACCGTACAGAATAACACAAAACCCAAGTGTCTATCCATAACATACTTACAAATGTCTCTTGAGCCACACCACTGTGCAGATAGACAGCACAACTCTCAAATGTCAGAAACATCTTGCAAGCATTTGGGACACTTGCTTCTTCTGCTCTGGTAATATCATCAATTGGATTTGCCTTATGAGTCATAGGCAAACACAAAAGAATGCTCAAGTGCCCATCCATCATGGCCTATTAGGTCAAGTGTTTGCTGTTCTATTTTGGAAGGAAATTGGTAAGAAGTATAAAAGAGAAAGAACAAACTTTTTTGGATAACAAACTTTGTTCTTCTTGTTGTATGGACTGCTGTTGTTGATTGTCTTCCTTGCTGCTGTTCTTCTTCTTTGTTGCCGATCTTCTTCTTTGTTGCTGGTCTTCCTCTGCTGTATCCTTTAAAGTCTTTCTTGAGTTTCAGTAAAGTGTTAAGTTCTACTGCGGTAATCGTTTTTGCCTTGTGCTTTTCAGAATTCTGCTTCTGAACCTCTTACTGTGTCCTCATGATGCTCATATTGGCTGTTTCTTCTTTGTCATTGTTGTTTTCTTCTTTCTGTCTTCATTATTTTCATTGCCATATTCCTTATTTCATCCAATTAATACTCTTCTTCTTCTTTTCTTCTTTTCTTCCTTTCTTCACGTCTTCTCACTGTGTCATCCTTTAATTATTCTCTCAATCCTCTTTTTGCTCTATCCTTCTCCTTCCTTCTCCTTTCTTCTCCTTCCTTTCTTCTCCTTCCTTTCTTCTCCTTCCTTTCTTCTCTTCCTTTCGTCTCTTCCTTTCGTCTCCTTCCTTCCTTTTCCTTCCTTTCTTCTCCTTCCTTTCTTCTCTTTCTTTCTTCTCCTTCCTTTCTTCTCTTTCATTCTTCTCCTTCCTTTCTTCTCCTTCCTTTTGTCTGCTTCTTTTTGTCTCCTTTCTTTTTTCTGCTTCCTTTCATCTCCTTCCTTTCTTCTCTTTCCTTTCTTCATCAAGCTTAGCACCCCCTGTATCACCAACAATCTCGAAGAAATAATACAGCATTCAATGATAAAAATATACATACAGAAAATATAAAAGGAAAATATAAGAAGATGTGGAACCCTGCCGGAATGGCAGCCACACCACTGCCCACTTGAACCCTGTTTATTGCCCTTTCTCATCTGGTATTGCGGAGCCAAAAACTTTTAGAGAAATAGGCTTGGTGCATTTGGCAGTTAGCAGACCTGCCATACATGTATGATGCTACCCAGAGGACCTGCAGACATGTTTCTTGCTGTGTGGACAGAAAACAGCCTGCTGGAAAATGCCAAAGGTTAAAGCCATAGTTTGACATGGGCATCTGCATTTTACAGTGTTCAGGACAAGTTGTGCTGAAAAGGGTGCTGCAATGGGTTGGCTGGGGGAAGAAATTGTCCAATTGATGATGGATGTATTGTTGGGCAGATCCCCAGATGGATCTTCTTATATAATATATATTTTTTGTGTCCTGGATTTTCCTCTATTGAAATTCTCCTGATACTTATTATAATTGGTCAAGAATAGGAAATGCCATTAAACATTAAAATGGCGACAACCCATTCACATTGTTCTGTCTTAAAAAGTCAAAACTGAGGATATGCGAGCCAATGTTTTTCGCTAGCTAATTAATATAAGGCAAATAAAGATTCAACAAATATTTGCACAAATGCTCCTTTGGTAGCTTGATGGCAGGGATATACCTGTATAAACTACTGTAAATTACATGACATTAAAACTGGCACAATTTAATGAACAATACGAATATTGTGAAAATTTAAATCAATATTTACAGCAATTAAAGCATTACTGCAATAGTGCAATAGTCGTTGATGTTCGCAGCCACCAAGACTCTTCGACAAGTTTTTGTGTGACAGATTACAGTAGTATTTTACAGTGCTGTGTCATACTAAACCTCAGGGTCTCTTCAAGTCTGCTAGTTTCTTATACTACAAGTCTGGAGGCTGGAGATACAACAGAATTTGTGAAATATGTACAGACTTTAGTAGCTTAGGAAATAGGTACTTGTGTGTAAGGAATTAGGCATGTAGGACTGTAAGAAGGAGGAGGTAATTATTCATAATGAAGGATTGGAAAGTGAGAATGAGCAGGCAGGTTCTAGCCTTGGTCAGTGGAAGTCTTGGGTTGCTCGTGCCTTTGAAGCAAAGTAATGTAGGACTTTTTGGCAACCCATGTATAAGATTGACATTTGCCCTGTGCCAAGAGTGCACTTTGCCTCATTACCATGGTCCTTGCCTGTCCTGTTAAGCCTTTTTAATGCAAAAATACAGGACATAAAGCCCCTTCATCTACCAAGGCAGGCAGGGCAGACGGGTCGATCGGGCAGGCAGAAAAGTTCTAGGCATGTGCAGGTATATATACAGCTTGGTTGACTTTCTCCCTTATTTGATCACAACGAAAAATTACCTCGCCTGTACGCCTCAGGCAATACTCTAAAATATTCTACAGAGAACATGAAAATCATCATTGCCAGTTTCGTTTACATGTACCGGAGAAAAATACGAAAGCCTTGCGTAGAAGTCAAACCTTGAAAAGAAGAAATAGACATAAGAATGATAAAAGAAAGAAATACACAAAATCCTTTTAGTCATGAGAATTCCTCAGATATCAAAAGAGCAAAGGGTGGTGTTAGAAGTGTGTTGCTTTAACACACACTATACCCACTAATGATCAAACTTGGGAATCTCACAAAACAAAAACTGGGAGATCGTATTTAAAGAAGTCAAACGTAAGATCTTTTTCAAGGAAGAACTGCTTTCAATCATGCTATAGTATACTATGACATTGCTGACAAGTCTGTTGACAACTTTTGTAGTGAAAAAGATTCTATAGTAAAGTGCAGGAAATGTTTTACTCAGCTGCTCAGTCTTTTGAATTAGACTTTGCTTCAGAAATATGAATTGGGCTTTGATTCAAAACTTTTCCTCTGATTCATTTTTATTGAAACTCATTCAGTTAAAGATGACAGATGTTAGAATAACTTTTGCTTTTGATTTTTGTGAATATTATTTTATGTATGACTTTCGATTATTTGGCTTGGTATTAAAGTTGTGTTTTTCGTCAGTAAACGAATTAGATAAGAAACATGTGAACACATAAAGTGTTGAGAAAGTGCAAATCCATAGTGATTGTGCTGATTTTCAATTGAAGATCTATAAAACCCTCTAAGCAACTGGGTGTGTGTGTTGAATAAGGTGTGGGTCCTGGTTTAGATCAGTCTGCTTGAGTATCGACTCAACTTGGATGGATACTATTTCAATGATATATTATACATTTGTGTTATTTTGTTCTGGGAAGGTAAAATTCACCTGCATGAGACCTGTATTTGCAATATTCTTCACACATTTATACTCAACAGAGTACATATCAGTTGCTGCTGATTTCATCTCAATGTACCTGATAAAGTACGCAAGACTGAAAGTCAAGTCTAGCCTTGAACAAAAAAGAAATAAGAAAAACTCAGAAGAGAAAAAAAATGATAAAATCCTTTCATTCATGATAATTCCATGGGTATCAAAATAGCAAAGAGTGGTGTTGCAAGTGTGTTTGCTTTAACACACACTAAACCAACTGATGATCAAACTTGATAATCTCGCAAAAGAAAACTGAAAGATCGTATTTAAAGAAGCCAAGAGTAAGATCTTTCTCAAGGAAAAACTGCTTCTATCATGCCAGAGTTTACTATGACATTGTTGAAAAGTCTGTTGACAACTTTTCAGCAAAAGTGATTCAAGAGTTTTTAAAATGAAGATGTTCTTTTAGACTCAACCTTTTGATTAAGTCTTTGATTTAGAATTATGAATTGAGCTTTGATTCAAAACTTTTCTCCACATCCATTCAGCAACTTTCATGTTTGTTTGCCTTTTGGTCTGCTGTAGCTGTGTTTATAGAGCGTTTTCTGCACAGATTTTCTATGGGTGATTTAAATTCAGACCTGTAGTTTTGAGAATGTTGTGGCATGGAGTGGACTCTGTAGAAAGAAAACATCTGAACAATTACAGTTTAAAAGGCTTCTGAAGAAGTCCTTGAAGGTGTCATTTAGTGAATAAAACTGCGCAGAAGAGAGGAAGATTTGCACTCGAAAGGTGCACTGTGTGGCTAATAGATGTAAGCTTTGGACTTGTAAAGCTTAATTAGCTAAAGTAGAGCATTTGGTGATGGCAGTTCATTGCGTGAGGTGAAAACTCATGTAGGTTGGTAAATATGACAAATCAGGCTCTGTGTGTGGCATGGGCATGCCTTTGAGGGCTTCACTTATCTATTTTACATCCACAAATTAACAGTAAGGTTAGGTTGAAGATTCAGATGTAATGAGTCATCTTGATACACAACCCAGGTCCCAGGAGGTTGAACAACAGACAGCTTGAACAGAAATATTTTTGCAACATTAAATTTCTGACTACACAATAACAGTTGTGTTTTTCAAATTTCTGCAACAGCTTACATTTTGGGATGCATATAAAGTAAGGTGAAACCTTGAGTGTATATTTGCCAAAGCTTCATTCACAAAACAAGGGATTTATTCTGTGTTGTTATGTGTTATTCAATACAATGTTACACACTAGAGAAAACAGTTGGCCCTGAGAGAGGGTTTCTTGTATTGATGAAGATCTCAGTATGTATGCTCAATATATCTTCTGGAGATCTGTGTGGGGATCTTTTCTGAGATATTCAGAGATCTCTGTAGAGTGAAGAATCTGCATTGTGGATCGGTGTAGATGGAGATCTTTCTCGGGAATTTTCAATTGATAATCGGCTAGTAGACTAGAGGGATTTGTTGGAGTATTGCTTTGTCTAGTGTTGTTGGTCAAGCTAGTAAAAAGCCATTGGTAGCACAAAGATGTGAAACCATGCATATCTATTGGAGAGATCTGGTTCCTTGTGGTATAACATTCTCCCAGGATTGTATGAACATACCATGATGAGAAGTATTACCAATTTCTGGGAACTTCTATTCATGTCTTAGACTTTTCTATAATTATGCTTCTGCCTACAGTAGTACGCACAGCTGGATCACAAGTTAGGTAGACACTAGACAGACAGGCAAACATCTGGTTAGTGAAGTGAATACTCAGCAAGATAAACCTAAATGGAAGTTGGTCATTTTTATGGCATGATGATAGATACCAAGGTGCCGCAAAAAGCCAGGTAGATTGCATCTGATTTTTATTGAGGAACATGTGCTGAAACTGTTAGTATTTCTGAAAAGTCTAGTATTTGATAAAATCAGAGCTCAATTGAATGTCCTGAGTAAAAGTAAAAGTACCAAAACAAGATTTGACCAAAACTAACCACCAGTGCAAATTCCCAATCCAAGCGTTCAGTAGAGGTGGCTACTGCAAATGGCTAGTGTAAATGGTGAGTGCAAGTGTCCAGTTCAAACGGCCAGCCAAGCGCTCAATCAATTAGCGAATGAAATCAAGGGTAGCAAAGTGTTACAAACAGACTTCTGGCTGAACGAGCCTTCAGCGTCACAAGGAGATAAGTCCGTCTGCTGTAGCAACACGATGGAATGAGTTCTTTGATCTATCTCATTCAACTTCTGCTCTATTAGGCCGTCTGCCTACTTCCAGTGTAAGTATTTCTTGAAGGCGCTTTCTATCTAATAAAGATAATATTGATGTTGCGAGTCTATAATGAAGGGATATGAAAAGTTTTGTGGAAGTTGTCTTTAAAGTGATAGACGGGTAAATTGACCATAGTCATGAGATAACTGGACAGACTTGAAATATATGTTGTAAGTATTGGACAGACAAATATATAACATAAATATTTGAACAGACAGATGAAGTAAATAGAGAGATTAACATGATTTGATTTTTGCTACTGAAATTACATTAAATTGAAGAATGAATGAATCAGTCAATGGATTCTTTATCGCCCTAGAATGGTGGTGTATAAAGGGCAAACTCATTTACTCATTTCTCCCCCACTTGAAAAATAAATTTAGGAAAGAGTGACAGGTAACTTCGAAAAAATCTTTTTCAACTGGAAAATGCAACATGATGTCAGCCATTGTCAGGAGTTTTCAATTGAATTTGCAATGCATATATCACAAATTATCATATGTCTCTTGAACAATTTGATGCTTTGACATTCTGAGCACACAGGATAAAATAAATTTGAGATGCATGGCACTACATCTAGTGGGAGCTGTCACTTCAATTCAGTGATTTGTGAAGCCATCTATAATGTAGTAATCTTATTTTCAACAGGACTGCACATCTTGCATCTTAATAGGAGATAATCATTGTTCTGTGAACTGTCTTTGGCATGGCAATGATGGCATACATTGGAAGGCTTTACTGTAATTTGCATGACAAGTTTCTGTAGAATTTCATGACATGGTGTCTGAAGTAGCTGTGACAGCTTGTTGTCACACTATGAAACTAGTTTATTAAATGAAATGGAAAGCTTTGTCTGAATTCACCTGAAAATGCTTTTGTTTTATTGCTTGACAAAAAAGGTAGTTACGTCAATAACTTAGTTTACAAATTTAAACCAAAAATTGTATGTTCCCTAGAGACATTGTCTCTCTGGTCTCATGCAAACAGCTTTGTGAGTGTGGAAATGTTACTATTGCTGATATGCCTGGTTCACTCAATCATTTCTATAAGTTACAAACTGGTACAAAATTATTACTACTATTGCAGAGTAACTTTTGTCTATTGAATCTCCAGTCACTACAAGTTTTTAGAACATGCTGAGGTCTTTACTAAGGGCAAAGTATGAGAGCGCATGTCTTTTCTCCAGAAGGGTCTGGGTTCAATTCCGAATTGGGAACTATCAGTATTAAAGGGGGTCATTGGGCCAACCTCCCAGGCCAAAAATTAACATGGGAAAGATAGGAAAAGCCTTGGAGCGCCGCGTATTCACCCCGTATAATGGACCCTCAGGCCATTTCTAGATACGCCCCTGGGAACAACATAATATCTTTCGAGCTTATGAAACACTGCTGCTGAATGTTTTTTTTTAGGTGAGACATTAAATTGGTCTTCTCTTGTGAGTAAAAAGCCTCATGGACAAGTACTTGAGGCCTTAATATTCTTCTAGATTTACAAAAGAGTCCACTTTTGAAATAATTTTAGCAACAATTTTACAGTGACTGTTTTCTCTCACGCATGGCGTGGTGTGGGGCCCATCTCTCATTTTGTGCCTTTTCTCAGCCTTTCTTCTGCCTTGTGCAGCCTTTATTCTGTCTTCATACAGCCTTTATTCTTGCTTCACCAAGCTCTCTTCCTGGAAAAATCTTCCATGGATTTTCTCAAGCATAAAACAAGGGTTGCTATAGCTTTTTTCAATAATTCTATTTTCCAATCTCTTTTTTCTCTCTGAGACAGAAAAGGCTCATGCATCGTGATATCCAGATATATATGAGAAAGCTTGTGTGGGCGTAAATTGTCAAATGGATTTTAATTCCCTTGAAATATGACATTAAAGAACCCGAGTATAGTGTCCAATTTTGAATCTGTGCATTTCAGAGTGGCATGTGATGCATTTTTTAAAAAGAAAAATGAAGCTTGTATTAGATCTATAGTAAGCTGTACAAATGAGGCTACCTTTCTAAAATTTGGACAGATCTTTTCAAAAAGGTCCACAGATGACAGCACATTTATTTTGCCTTCATTGGTTACCAGGACTATTTAAAAAGGCTTCCTGAATAATAAAGATGATTCAGTGGGCAATATTTTCCCTGCAGCAGAATTTAAAAAGAAAAATGATGTTATGTTGAGGAATGTACTTATTTATGTAACCCACTGATCAATCCGGTCTGTGTATGATCTATATCTTATCACTTCAGCAAAGCCTTCAGTGATTATGTCAGACACGCCCCCAAGGTTGGCCAATGAACATGAATTCAAGCATGTTATGCAAATGAGGACGATTACGACTATTCACAGATTTCCCTGAGTCGAACAGATACGATTCCAATTGCAATAGATAGATCTCTCTGAGAGCTTTACAATGATAGGTCTCAGCCCCCTGGGGACGCAATAGTTCTCCCGATTACCAGTCAACCAGGCGACAGACAACCAGGCGACATCACTACCAACTGGGCGACAACCATCCAGGCGACACAACTCTACCAGCCAGGTGACAAGTTTTGACCAGCCAGGCAACAACAAGTACCAACTAGGTGACAGATTTTGAGTGACATACCAACTAGGTGACAGGCATTCCCGAATCTAGGCGACACAAATTTCCGAATCTAGGCGACAAACTTTAATTCCAAGATTCAGAGTTCTCTCTGGTCTCTGGTCCATTCCACAAGAATGCAGGATGTTGACAAAATTTCTGATATTCTACATTTAAAGCCAGGGGGCGCCGTGGGTCGTTTTGCTTTTCTTGCTTGGAATTTATTGTGTGCACTGATACACAACTACAATTATGAATAAAAATACTTTATTTCATTGAAATATTAACATTCAGGACCTTTGAAATACATTTTGACTCTTAGTTGATAAAGATAATTGAGATCTAAGGAGCTCTAAAATTATCCACAAGGTGGCAGGGCTGCATTGTTCATTAGCGAAAATCTGTCACCTAGTCTTTGGAGGTTTTTGTTGTCTGAAACTGGACTGAAATCATGTCGCCCAGTGAAATAAAAGTGCTTGTCGCCCAGTGCAAAGGCTTGTCGCCTGGTTAGAAGTGTTAGTCACCTGGATGGAAGTACTTTGTCGCCTGGATGGAAGTGTCTGTCGCCTGGATGGAAGTGATAAGTGATTTTAAAATTTTCTGTAGCCCAGTTGGTAGTGGTATGGTGTCGCCTGGTTGTCTGTCGCCTGGTTGACCACACACCGTTCTCCCGCAAATTGCCGGTAAACTTTCGAAGTGGAGGGGAATCCTATGCGCTGATTGGCCATGACGCTCGTGACGTAAATCTATGATAATATTAGGCGCTGGAAGGATTGGTCTAGGGTAGATTCTCTGGGTGTATCTTATCGGTCCACCTATCATTTTATTTAGTGTAACACAATATCAGATTCTTGGCCAGATGGTAGCACATTGGGATGCTTAACCTCAGGACCCAGTTTTGACTTCCTGCTGGATCGAGTTTATATTTTGTTGATACCACAGGAGCTTCGTACTTTGGACATCAAGCTCATTTATTCACACCAGGTATGCACAACTACATTGTTCTGTAGAATGCATAAGCTGAGTGTGCCAAAAATGGTTATTCAGCTTTATTTAGATCACCTACCGAAGTTATCATCTTATTGACATTTCTAAGATATTCTAAGATTAAGGGTCTCAGAGGAAGATGTTTTGTGAACATGTGTGTTTTGTGTCATGAAATATGCATGACCACTGGGCTTACTTATTGTAGATAATAGAACAATAGGAGTACAGGTAATGAATGGCAGTTTTGGGAGTACGATAACTCGGAACATATTGGCTATTTGTCTTCTGGGGTTGCCTGGGATTCCCCCATTCATGTTGGCACTTGGGACATTATTAAGTATTTCATGCACATGGTGGGTCTACTGACCAGTTTCGAGGGACCAGTATAGGGTGTTTCAGGAGACTGTTCTAGGTTTAGTGTAACAATTGACTATTGTATCAACTTCCCTATTATAAAAAGTTGCTTTAAGTATATTATCAATTTTTTTGACTTAATTTTTTAATTTATTTGTAGAAGATGTTCGATGTCACTTTATGTAGAAAGTTTGCTGTCCGCTTGTGGTATCTCAAATGTGAAACCTTTTGGAATTATTCAAACTCCAAACGTGGTTTCACACTTTATGCATTTCACATTCATCACACTTCACAGAACCCATGCAATCTACTCACTCTAGAGCTGTGACACTATATCTCTTCCGTTAGCTGGTGTGAGTGGCAAAAACCTTCTTAGTGTGATGCACTTTCCTATTCCCAAATAAGAAAATTGTTTGTTTCGGAATGGCAAAAAATATCACTTGTGTTCAATATCAAAATGATTTCAGAATCAGAAAACCATGCCTATATATTATAGCGATGTAGTAAAGGAGCTTAGAAGTAGAATTAGGTTATTGCAAGAACCACAAGAACCATTGAAACACAGATACAAATGTTAGTTATAAGCGAGAATCACTCTATAGAGGCTGGCAGACGGCCTAATAGAGCAGAAGTTGAATGAGATAGATCAAAGAACTCATCCCACCTTGTTGCTACAGCAGACGGACTTATCTCCTTGTGGCTCTGAATGCTCGTTCAGCCAAAAGTCTGTTTGTGACACTTTGCTACCCTTGATTTTATTCGCTAATTGATTGAGCGCTTGGCTGGCCATTTGAACTGGACACTTGCACTCACCATTTACACAAGCCCTTTGCAGTAGCCACTTCCACTGACATTTGCTTTGGACACTTTTGATCACCTTGGCCTGAACCATATTCAGATCACTTTAGATATTTGCATAAATAGTTAGCGTTTGAAACATCAAAGTGCATTTCCAGTACATAAGTTTGTATATCAGAATATCCCTTTGGTTAGATTTGGTATTGTGCATGATTTTATTTACTATTTACTATATCTCCTTTGCCATGCGGCACGACATTAGGGCCTAAAACTGTCTATCTGTTACAGGTGTTTTCATTTCCATGCGATTCTTGTCATTCACACTTGGCTGTGAGGAATCAATGCTAAACCAGCATGTACTACGTTTGACAAATCAAATGTGTGACGTTCTGTTGTTTCTAAACCAATCAGATTAACTAAAAATGGCATGTATTTGGTGGGTCTAGAATCTAAGAATCGCGTACTAATGAAATTGCCTGTAACTTGATTCCTTCAGCTACACATATCTCTGGAGTATTGAGTCATAACCACACAGAATAACACAAAACCCTAGTGTCTATCCATAACATACTTACAAATGTCCCACTGTGCAGATAGACAACACAATTCTCAAATGTCAGAAACGTCTTGCTAGCATTTGGGACACTTGCTTCTTCTGCTCTGGTAATATCATCAATTGGATTCGTCTCGTGAGTCATAGGCAAGCACAAAAGAATGCTCAAGTGCCCATCCATCATGGCCTATTAGGTCAAGTGTTCGCTGTTCTATTTTGGATGGAAATTGGAAGAAGAATAAAAAGAGAAATAACAAACTTTTTTGGATAACAAAACTTTGTTCTTCTTGTTATATGGACTGCTGTTGTTGATCGTCTTCTTTGTTGCGGTTCTTCGTCTACTGTATCCTTTAGAGTATTTTTTAGTTTCAGTAAAGTGTTAAGTTCTATTGCTGTAATACTTTTTGCCTTGTGCTTTTCGGAATTCTGCTCCTGAACCTCTTTCTTTATCCTCATGATATTCATATTGGCTGTTTCTTCTTTGACATTGCCATATTCCTAATTTATTCCAATTATTACTCCTCTTCTTCTTTTCTTCCCTTCTTCCCGTCTTCTCACCGTGACATCCTTTCATTTTTCTCTCCTTCCTCTATTTGCTCTATTTTTCTTTCTCTATTTGGGTTCTTCTCCTTTCTTCTCCTTCCTTTCTTCTCCTTCCTTTCTTCTCCTTCCTTTGGTCTCCTTCCTTTCTTCTCTTCCTTTCTTCTCTTCCTTTCTTCTCCTCCTTCCTTATTTCTCCTTCGTTTCTTCTTCTCCTTCCTTTCTTTTATCTCCTTTCTTTCTTTATTCTCCTTCCTTTTTTTCTTCTCCCTTTTTGCTTCTTCTTCCTTTTTTCTGCATCTCCTTCCTGTCTTCTCCTTCCTTTCTTCATCAAGCTTAGTACCCCCTGTATGACCAACAATCTTGAAGAAATAATATAGCATTCATGATAAAAATATATATACAGAAAGTTTAAAAGGAAAACAAGATGTGGTGGAACCCTGCCAAAATGGCAGCCATACCACTGGCCACTTGAACCCTGTTTATTGCCATTTCTCATCTGGTATTGTGGAGCCAGAAACTTTTAGAGAAATGGCCGTGCTGCATTTGGCAGTTAGCAGACCTGCCATACATGTATGATGCTACCAAGAGGCCTGCTGACATGTTTCTTGCTGTGTGGACAGAAAACAGCCTGCTGGAAAATGCCAAAGGTTAAAGCCATAGTTTGACATGGGCATCTGCATTTTACAGTGTTCAGGACAAGTTGTGCTGAAAAGGGTGCTGCAATGGGTTGGCTGGGGGAAGAAATTGTCCAATTGATGATGGATGTGTTGTTGGGTGGATGGATCTTCTTATATGTTTTTTGTGTCCTGGATTTCTCATATTGAATTTCTCTGTGGTATTAACTATATATGTACCATTGGTCAGGAATAGGGAATGATATTATGGGAAAATCACTAAAATGTGAAAAACCTGCTGTCATGTCTTGAAACAGAGAGTTTGCGAGCCGAAGTTTTCGCAAGGTAATATATGAAAAATAAAGATTCAAACAAATACAATGTAACTGTACCAGTGCCAATTTGGTGGCTAGGTGGCAGCGGGGCATAAGTCACTGCCATCACCTTGGGTATACCTGAAGTAAACCACTGTAAATTACATAACAAGAAAAGTGTCTTAATTTCATGAATAATTTGCAAATTCTTGGAAGTTTGAGTCAATATTTACAGTAATAGTATTTCAGCAATAGTTGTCGATGTTCGCAGCCACCAAGACTCTGCGACAAGTATTTATGGACAGATTACAGTAGTATTTTACAGTGCTGTCTCGTACTAAACCTCAGGGTCTCTTCAAGTCTGCTAGTTTCTTATACTACAAGTCTGGAGGCTGGAGATACAACAGAATTTGTGAAATATGTACAGACTTTAGTAGCTTAGGAAATAGGTACTTGTGTGAAAGGAATTAGGCATGTAGGACTGTAGGAATAAGGAGGTAATAATTCATAATGAAGGATTGGAAAGTGAAAATGAGTAGGTATGTTGGTTCTAGCCTTGGTCATTGCAAGTGCGTGGTGTAGCGTAATACCTTGTCAAACAGCATGATTGGTGAACCACTCTTAGTCAAGCCAAGTTAGACGATTGGTCGTCTTGTGTTGTGAGTGTATCTCACCTCATTAGTCATTACCATGTTCTTTGTCTGTCCTATTAAGCCCTTTTAGGGCAAAAATACAGGACATAAGGCCCCTCCAGGTCTCAAAAATACAGGACATAAGGCCCCTCCAGGTCTTCACCTACAGGCAGGCAGGCAGGCAGGCAGGCAGGCAGGCAGGCAGGCAGGCAGGCAGGCAGGCAGGCAGGCAAGTTCAGGTAGGCAGGCAAGTTCTAGGTATGTACAGGTATAGGTTGCTTGGTCATAATGTGGACTTCCCTCCTTATTTGATACAGATTGCCTCACCTTTATGCCTAAGGCAATACTCCAAAATATTGTGCATAGAACATGGCAGTCGTTGCCAGTTCCTTTCTACATGTACCTGAGAATCATCTGGAAGCCTTGTGTTGAAGTCAAACCTTGAAAAGAAGAAATAGACGAAAGAAGGATAAAAGAAAAAATAGACAAAATCCTTTTAGTCATGAGAATTCCTCGGATTTCAAAAGAGCAAAGAGTGGTGTTGGAAGTGTGTTGCTTTAACACACACTAAACCAACTGATGATCAAACTGGGGATTCTTGCAATGAAAAACTGGGAGATCGAATTAAAGGAAGTCAAATGTAAGATCTTTTTCAAAGAAGAACTGCTTTCAATCATGCTATAGTATATACTATGACATTGCTGACAAGTCTGTTGACAACTTTTACAGTGAAAAAGATTCAAAAGTAAAATGCAGGAGTTGGTTGACTCAGCTGCTCAGTCTTTTGATTTAGCCTTTGATTTAGAATTATGACATGAGCTTTGATTCAAAACTTTTCCACTCATTCATTTGAAACTGATTCAGTTGAAGATAACTGTTGTTGGAGTAACCTTTCCGTTTGATTTTTGTGTATATTATTTTACGTGTGACTTACGTTATTTGGGGCTGTTTTTAAAGTTGTTTTTTGTTTCATCAGTAAAACAATTATATTAGAAACATGTGAACTCATAAAGAGTTGAGAAAGTGCATATTCATAGTAATTGTGCAGATTTGCATATGAAGATCCCTCTAAAGCCCTGGGTCCCCGTTTAGATCTGCTTGAGTATCAACTCATCGTGGGTGGATATTATTTTAATAATTACATACATTTGTGTTATTTTGTACTTGGGCAGGTAAAATTCACCTGAGACCTGTATTCGCAATATTCTTCGCATGTGATACTCCACAGAGTACATTTCGCTTGCTGCTGATTTGATCTCAATGTACCTGATAAAGTACAGAAGACTTTCAGTGAAGTTAAGCCTTGAAAAAGAAAAGAAAATAGAGTTAAAAGAGGAAATCCTTTCAGTCATGAGAATTCCTCAGGTATCAAAAGAGCAATGAGTTGTGTTGGAAGTGTATTTGCTTTAACACACACTAAACCAACTGATGATCAAACTTGAAGCATATTTAAAGAAGTCAAACGTAAGATCTTTTTCAAGGAAAAACTGCTCTCTGTCATGCCAGAGTGTACTGTGACATTGCTGACAAGTATGATGACAACTTTTGCAGCAAAAGTGATTCAAGAGTTTTTGAAATACAGACGTTATTTTAGACTCAGTCTTTTGATTACATGTAAGTCTTTCATTTGGAATAATGAAATTAGCTTAAAATGAAAACTTTATGCCACATTCATTCAGCAACTTTCATGTTAGTTGCCTTTTTGTCTGTTGTAGATGTGTGTATGATAGCGCGTGTTCTGCACAGATTTTTTATTAATGATCAATTTACATTAAGACCTGTATTTTTGAGATAGGCTAGAAGGAATGTTATGGCATGGAGTGGACTCTGTAAAAAGAAAACATCTGAACAATTGCAGTTAGAAAGGCTTCTGTAAAAGTCATTTAAGGTGCCATTTAGTGAATGAAACTGCACATAAGAGGGGAAGATTTGCACTCGACAGATGCACTGTGTGGCTAATAGATGTAAGCTTTGGACCTGTAAAGCTTAATTAACTATAGTAGAACATTTGGTGATGGGGGTCCATTGCGTAAGGTGAAAACTCATGTTGTTTGGTAAGTATGACTTATGACGAATCAGAATCTCGTGTGTGGCCTCGGCATGCCGTTGAGGCTTCACTTATCTATTTTACTTCCACAAATTAGCAGTAAAGTTAGCTTGAAGATTCAGGTGTAATAAGTCACCTTAATACAAAACTCATGATGAACAGTGAACAACTGGCAGCTTCAACAGAAATATTTTGGCGATATTGTTTGTCTGAATTGTCAATGACTGCAGTGTTTTCAAATTTTAGCAAATGC
The DNA here is from genome assembly GCA_026936325.1 of Platynereis dumerilii. Lineage (NCBI taxonomy): Eukaryota > Metazoa > Annelida > Polychaeta > Phyllodocida > Nereididae > Platynereis > Platynereis dumerilii. The sequence goes on along the minus strand of JAPTHN010000007.1, from coordinate 46,739,292 downwards.
TCTGTGTTTTGGACACATATAAAGTAAGGTGAAACCTTCAGTGTATATTTTCCAAAGGATTCATTCACAAAACGGGGGATATATTCTGTGTTGTTATGTGTTATTCAATACAATGTTACACACTAGAGAAAACAGTGGGCCCTGAGAGAGGGTTTCTTGTATTGATGAAGGTCTCAGTATGTATGCTCAATAGATCTTCTGGAGATCTGTGTGGGGATCTTTTCTGAGATATTCAGAGATCTTTGTAGAGTGAAGAATCTGCATTGTGGATCAGTGTAGATGGAGATCTTTCTTGGGAATTTTCAATTGATAATCGGCTTCTACATTCGGCTAGCTTTGACTAGAGGGATTTGTCGGAGTATAGTTTTGTCTATTGCTGTTGGTCCAGCTAGTAAAAAGCCATTGGTAGCACAAAGATGTGAATCCATGCATAAATTGCATATCTATTGGAGAGATCTGGCTCCTTGTGGTATAACATTCTCCCAGGATTGTATGAACATACCATGATGAGAAGGTATTACCAAGTTCTGGGAACTTCTATTCAAGTCTTAGTCTTTTATATACAGACAGCTGGATCACCAGTTAGGTAACTAGACAGGCAAACATCTTGTTAATGAAGTGAATACTCAGCAAGATAACACCTAAATGAAAATTCGAATTTTCTGTCGTGACGATAGATACTAAGGTGCCATGAAAAGCCAGGTGGATTGCATCCGGTTTTTATTGAGAAACATATGCTGAGACTGTTAGTAATTCTGAAAAGTCTAGTATTCGATAAAGGAGTGCTTAATTGAATGTCCTGAGTAAAAGTCAAAGTACCTAAACAAGTGAATATTGCAGGTGTAGTAATTACTCATGATGACATTTTTAGTAGATCGATTTTTATTTATAGTGACATGTACAAAAGACAATGAATCATAATCATATGAAATACAGGTGTTACCAAACCCCTTGTTGGCTTATCTGTCATTTTCAACTCTCTGTTATACTAGATACTATTAGCATACTAGTGTAAGCTCAATGTATTCTGTCTAGTATTCAGTGCTCAGCAAAATGATCAAAATAATTTTTATTTGTGAAGATGCCTGAAGATGTGGGTTTGTTTCAAGCAAAACTAACCACTTGTGCAAATGCCCAATCCAAGCGTTCAGTAGAAGTGGCTACTGCCAATGGCTAGTGTAAATGGTGAGTGAAAGTGTCAAGTTCAAACGGCCAGCCAAGCGCTCAATCAATTAGCGAATGAAATCAAGGGTTGCAAAGTGTCACAAGCAGACTTCTGGCTGATTGAGCATTCAGAGCCACAAGGAGATAAGTCTCTCTTCAGCAACAAGATGGGATGAGTTCTTTGATCTATCTCGTTCAACTTCTGCTCTATTAGGCTGTCTGCCTGCTTCCAGTGCAAGTATTTCTTGAAGGCGCTTTCCATCTAATAAAGATAATATTGATGTTGCGAGTCTGTAACGAAGGGATATGAAAAGATTTGTGGAAGTTGTCTTTAAATTGATAGACACGTAAATTGAATATAGTAATGCGATAACTGGACAGACATGAAATATATTATGTTGTAAGTATTGGACAGACAAATATACAAACATAAATGTTTAAACAGACAGTTAAAGCAAATAGATAGATGGACATGATTCAATTTTCGCTACTATAACTGCATTAAATTGATAAATGAATGAATCAATCGATAGCTTCTTTATCACCCTAGAATGGTGGTGCATAAAGGGCAAACTCATTTACTCACTTCTCCCCCCTTGAAAAATACATTTATGCGAGAAAGTGATAGATAATTTCGAAAAAATATTTCCCTATTGGACAATGCAACATGATGTCAGCCATTGTCAGGAGTTTTCAATTGAATTTGCAATGCATATATCACAAATTATCACATGTCTCTTGAACAATTTGATGCTTTGACATTCTGAGCACACAGGATAAAATACATTTGAGATGCATGGCACTGTGCACATCTAGTGGGAGCTGTCACTTCAATTCAGTGATTTGTGAAGCCATCTATAATGTAGTAATCTTATTTTCAACAGGACTGCACATTTTGCATCTTGATAGGAGATAATCATTGTTCTGTGAACTGTCTTAGGCAAGGCAATGATGGCATACATTGGAAGGCTTTGCTGTAATTTGCATGACAAGTTTCTTTAGAATTTCATGACATGGTGTAGTAGTTTGTTAAATAAAAAGGGTCTGAATTCACCTGAAATTGCTTTTGTTTTATTGCCTCACAAATAAAAGTACTTACATCAATAACTTACTTTACAAATTTTACCAAAAAGTGTATGTTCCCTTGAGACATTGTCTCTCTGGTTACGCGCAAACAGTTTTTTAAATGCAGGAATGTACCACTGCTGCAATGTACGGTTCAGTGGATAATTTCTAAAAGTTACAAAGTTGTAAAAAATTATAGCTGCTATGGCAGAGTAACTATTGTATATTGATCTCCAGTCGCTACAAATTTGTAGAACATGCTGAGGTTTTTACTAAGGGCAAAGTATGAGAGCGCATGTCTGTGCTCGAGAAGGTTTAGGGTTCAATTCCGATTTGGGGAACAACAAAATATCTTCGAGCTTTGTGATGTTTTTTATATCAGACAGGAAATTGGTCTTCTCTTGCGAGTAAAAAGCCTCACAGACAAGTACATGAGGTCTTAATATTCTTTTAAATATATTAAATAGCCTGTGTTTCGAAATAATTTATAGCAACAATTTTACAGTGACTGTTTTCTCTCACGCATGGCATGGTGTGGGGCCCATCTCTCATTTTGTGCCTTTTCTCAGCCTTTCTTCTGCCTTGTGCGGCCTTTATTCTGTCTTCATACAGCCTTTATTCTTGCTTCACCAAGCTCTCTTGCTGCAAAAATCTTCCATGGATCTTGTCAAGCATAAAACGAGGGTTGCTATAGCTTTTTTCGATAATTCTATTTTTCACTCTCCTTTTTCTCTCTAAGAGAGAAAAGGCTCATGCATCTTGATATATCCAGATATATATGAGAAAGCTTGTGTGGGTGTAAATTGTAAAATGGATTTTAATTTCCTTGAAATATGACATTAAAGAACCCGAGTGTAGTGCCCACTTTTGAATTTGTGCATTTTAGAGTGGCATGTGATATATTTTTGAAAAAGAAAAATCTAGCTTGTATTAGAACTATAGTATATTAAGCTGCATGAATCATTCATGATAAATGAGGTCACCTTTCTCAAATTAGGACGGATCTTTTCAAAAAGGTCCACAGATGACAGCACATTTATTTTGCCTTCATTGGTTACCAGCACTTTTTAAGAAGGCTTCTTGAATAGTAAAGTTGATTCAGTGGTCAATATTTTCCCTGCATTAATATTTAAAAAAGAAAACTGAAGTTATGTGGAAAAATGTACTAATTTATGTGACTCACGGATCAATCCATGAATGTATTATCTATATCTTATCGGTCTACCTATCATTTTATTTTGCTTAACACAGTATCAGATTCTCAGCCAGATGGTAGCACATTGGGATGCTTAACCCGAGGACCCAGTTGAGACTTCCAGCTTGTCCGAGTCAGATTTTTTATGTGCGCCATCGAGTAACTATGCGCTTTGGAAAAATCGCCCTAATCTCTACAAGTACATGTATGACTATACGATTGATGCCAGAGGATTGAGACGAACTTTATACGTATTTTGGACATGAAGCTCATTCATTCACACCAGGTTTGCACAACTACATTGTTATGTAGAATGTATAAGCTCTGTGTGCCAAAAATAGTTAGTCTGATTAATTCAGATCACTTATCGAAGTTACACATCTTATTGACATTTCTAAGATATTCCAAGATTAAGGGCCTCAGTGGAAGCTGTTTTGTGAATATGTGTTTTGTGTCATGAAATATGCATGACCACTGGGCTCACTTATTGTAGATAATAGAACAATAGGAGTACAGGTAATGAATAGCAGTTTTGGGAGTAAGATAACTCTGAACATATTGGCTATTTGTCTTCTGGGGTTGCCTGGGATTCCCCTATTCATGTTGGCACTTGGGAGATCATTAAGTATTTCATGCACGTGGTGGGTCTACTGGCCAGTTTTGAGGGACCAGTATATAGGGAGTTTTAGGATTCTATTCTTGGTTTACTATAGCAATTGGCCATTGTATCAGCTCTCCTGAGTTGCTTTAAGAATATTATCAATTTTTAGACTTTATTTTTTGATTCTTTGTAGAAGATGTGCGACGTCACTCTATGCAGAAAGTTTGCCGCCCGTTTGTGGGATCTAAAATGTGAAACCTTTTGGAATTATTCATACTCCCAAACGTGGTTTCATATTTTATGCATTCACATTCATCACACTTCACAGAACCCATGCACTCTCTAGAACTGTTACAATGTATCTCTTCCATCAGCCAGCTTCAGTGGCAAAAACCTCCTATGTGTGTTGCACTTTCCTGTATCATTTGTGTCCAATATCAAAATGATTTAAGAATCAGAAAACCATGCCTATATATAGCGATGTAGTAAAGGAGCTTTAGAAGTAGAATGAGGTTATTCCAAGAGCCACAAGAACCATTGAAACACAGATGGGTGAAAGCACAGTAAAGGCCTCAATTGCATTTTGATCAGATGAAAGTAAATTTAGGGTCCTAGAAACCAATTTCTGACATAAAGAAGAAACAGTGCAGTATTTAAGCTTGACCAACAAGTAAATCTGAGAAATTTAGGCATTTTTGATCATCATACAATAAAAACCATGCTCTGGGCAGACCTTTAAAGTGGGTATAATTTGTCAATTTTAGCATGTAACAGGCGGCCCTTTTTCTGAAGCACCGTCTATTGCAGCAATGCAGTAGCCTAATATTTAGTTCACATTCTGCCAGTGACATTATCTGTTTACTGTACCTCCCTGGCCTTCTGTAGGGACCATTGGCTGACTTTTCAATATTATTTTTATGGCAGCCATGATGTTCAAAGGAAAAGTCTGCTTGTAACCATATTTTTTCAAATTTACATTCAGGGGTTCAAAAGGCTGGCTACTGGGTAATTTCATGTGACTATTAGCCAAATGTGAAACTTTTGTCTAGATTTGATATTTGTTTTATGAACTACAGCAAAAAAATTCCAATGGCCACTGATGATTGTAAGATACAAGAAGGTTTAGTGGCTAAAATCGATGTCCGTCCATTACGTCCACAACTGATTTTTTGGTAATTTAAATGAATTATATACCAGCTAACACTTCAGCTGAGATTGAAATGTATGTGTATCTTTCCCTACCTATGTATGCAACTGAAAAATTAAAAAACACCAAGAATATAACTTATACACTGGACACTAGGCTAAAAAGTGTAAATGTCCGTCCATTACGTCCACAAAAATGTTCAAATTGGTCTGGGGACTGATGTTTGGAGGGCTGGTATGTCACAAATAAAGCAGGGATAACATGTTTAGTCACATATTTAGATTATTTTAGTGAATGCAGACAAGGCTCAAAAGTTGAATCTGACACAGTTCATACAAACGGTCCATATCACATCAGCGAAAACTGACCAAAAGCCAATGATCCATTTCAGCAGAAAAACCTAGAATTTCATGGAACTTTTATAATGTGGTTCATAGCAGCCCAGCAAATGCCTGTCTTGATTTATTAGACAAACATAATTTTGTGTTCTACACATTATTAGGTTCAAATTGATGTACTACACTTGCATTTCTGATGAAAATAATTCTTAGGTCATAGGGGCCAAGTATTGAGGCGCTTACTGTGCTTTCACCCAGATACAAATGTTAGTTATAAGCGAGAGTCACACTATAGAGGCTGGCAGACGGCCTAATAGAGCAGAAGTTGAATGAGATAGATCAAAGAACTCATCCCATCTTGCTGCTACAGCAGAAAGACTTATCTCCTTCTGGCTCTGAAGGCTCATTCAGCCAGAAGTCTGTTTGTGACACTTTGCTACCCTTGATTTCATTCGCTAATTGATTGAGCGCTTGGCTGGCCGTTTGAACCGGACACTAGCACTCACCATTTATGCAAACCATTTGCAGTAGCCAGTTCTACTGACATTTGCTTTGGACTTTTTTGATCACTTTGGCTTGAAACATGCTCGGATCACTTGAATATTTGCACAAACAGTTAGTGTTTGACACATCTTGTCAGTCAAGTTTTGAGGAGGTCAAAGGATAGATTATAGATAGTGCAGTCCCACATGCAAGTAAATATCCTGTTCTTATATTTGTATGTCAGAATATCCCTTTGGTTAGATTTGGTATTGTGAAGGATTTTCTTTACTATTTACTATCTCCATCTCCATGTGGCTCGACATAAGGGCCTAAAACTGTCTATCTGTTAACTTGATACTTTCAGCTACACATATCTCTGGAGTATTGAGTCATAGCCATACAGAATAACACAAAACCCAAGTGTCTATCCATAACAAACTTACACATGTCTCTTGAGCCATCCCCACTGTGCAGATAGACAGCACAATTCTCAAATGTCAGAAACGTCTTTCCAGCATTTGGGACACTTGCTTCTTCTGCTCTGGTAATATCATCAATTGGATTTGCCTTATGAGTCATAGGCAAACACAAAAGAATGCTCAAGTGCCCATCCATCATGGCCTATTAGGTCAAGTGTTTGCTGTTCTATTTTGGAAGGAAATTGGTAAGAAGTATAAAAAGAGAAAGAACAAACTTTTTTGATAACAAAACTTTGTTCTTCTTGGTTTATGGACTGCTGTTGTTGATCGTCTTCTTTTTGTGTTGCTGTTCTTCGTCTGCTGTATCCTTTAAAGTCTTTCTTGAGTTTCAGTAAACTGTTGCGGTAATCGTTTTTGCCTTGTGCTTTTCAGAATTCTGCTTCTGAACCTCTTACTGTGTCCTCATGATGCTCATATTGGCTGTTTCTTCTTTGTCATTGTTGTTTTCTTCTTTCTGTCTTCATTATTTTCATTGCCATATTCCTTATTTCATCCAATTATTAAGGTTTTTCTTTTCTTCTTTTCTTCCCTTCTCCACGTCTTCTCACTGTGTCATCCTTTAATTATTCTCTCAATCCTCTTTTTGCTCTATCCTTCTCCTTCCTTCCTTCTACTTCTTCCTTCTCCTTCTTCCTACTCCTTCTTCCTACTCCTTCTTCCTACTCCTTCTTCCGTCTCCTTCATGGGGGGGAGGGTTGGTCTAGTGGTAGCGTGCTGGACTGCCAATCGGTGAGTCCAGGGTTCGAATCCAGCTCTTGCCGGGTCACCTGGGCCTATGTTGGACGACTTTTTCAATCATCCTCCGCCTCATTGCCGTGTCCTGCTCCTGTCCTAATTAGCCTACCAAGTGCATAAATACAGGACGTAAAGCCCCAATCATCCATCCATCCATCCTTCTCCTTCATTCTCCTCCTTCTTTATTCTCTTTCTTTATTCTCTTTCTTTCTTCTCCTTCCTTTCTTCTCCTTCCTTTCTTCTCTTCCTTCCTTCTTCTTCCCCTTTTTCTTCCCCTTTTCTCCTTCTTTCTTCTCCTTCTTCCTTCTCCTTCTTCCTTCTCCTTCTTTCTTCTCCTTCTTTCTTCTCCTTCTTTCTTCTCCTTCTTTCTTCTCTTTCTTTCTTCTCTTTCTTTCTTCTCCTTCCTTTCTTCTCTTTCATTCTTCTCCTCCTTTTCTTCTCCTTCTTTCTTCTCCTTCCTTTCTTCTCTTTCCTTTTTTTTCCTTCCTTTTTTCTGCTTCCTATCTTCTCGTTCTTTCTTCTCCTTCTTCCTTTCTTCTTCTTCCATTGTTTCTGCTTCATTTCATCTCCTTCTTTCTTCTCATTCTTCCTTCTCCTTTCTTTCCTCTCCTTCTTCCTTCTCCTTTCTTTCTTTCTTCTCCTTCTTCCTTCTCCTGTCTTTCTTCTCCTTCCTTTCTCCATCAAGCTTAGTAGGCACCTCCTGTATAACCAACAATCTCGAAGAAATAATACAGCATTCAATGATAGAAATATACATACAGAAAGTTTAAAAGGAAAAGAAGAAGATGAGGAACCCTGCCAAAATGGCAGCCACACCACTGCCCACTTGAACCCTGTTTATTGCCCTTTCTCATCTGGTATTGCGGAGCCAAAAACTTTTAGAGAAATAGGCTTGGTGCATTTGGCAGTTAGCAGACCTGCCATACATGTATGATGCTACCCAGAGGACCTGCAGACATGTTTCTTGCTGTGTGGACAGAAAACAGCCTGCTGGAAAATGCCAAAGGTTAAAGCCATAGTTTGACATGGGCATCTGCATTTTACAGTGTTCAGGACAAGGAACAGAGAATGATACTATGGGAATATCACTAAAATGTGAAAAACCTGCAGTTATGTTTTAAAACAGAGAGTTTGCGGGCCGATGTTTTCGCAAGGTGATATAAGAAAATTAAGATTCAAACAAATGCAATGTGACGTACCAGTGCTCCTTTGGTGGCTTGGTGGTAGGGGGCATAAGTCACTGCCATCACCTTGTGTATACCTGAAGTAAACCACTGTAAATTGCATAACATAAAAACTCACAATTTAATGAATAATTTGCAAATTCTTAAAGGTTGAATCAATACAATATGTGGTTACAATAATAGTATTGCAGCAATAGTTGTCAGTGTTTGCAGCCACCAAGACTCTTCGACTAGTTTCTATGTGAGAGATTACAGTAGTGTTTTACAGTGCTTTCTCATACTAAACCTCAGGGTCTCTTCAAGTCTGCTAGTTTCTTATACTACAAGTCTGGAGGCTGGAGATACAACAGAATTTGTGAAATATGTACAGACTTTAGTAGCTTAGGAAATAGGTACCTGTGTGTAAGGAATTAGTCATGTAGGACTGTAAGAATGAGGAGGTAATATTTCATAATGAAGGATTGGAAAGTGAAAATGAGTAGGCAGGTTTGATCATTGGAAGTGCATGGCGCGGTATAATACCTTGTGAAACAAAAAAATGTGTGAACAACTCTTTTCAATCCACGTAAGATAAATTGGTCGTCTTGTGTTTGTTAGTGTATCTCACCTCATTACCATGTTCCTTGTCTGTCCTATTAAGCCCTTTTAGGGAAAAAATACAGGACGTAAAGCCCTTTCACCAGGCTGGCAGGCAAGCAGGTAGGCAGGCAGGCAAGCAGGTAGGCAGGCAGGCAAGTTCAGGCAGACAGGCAAGTTCTAGGTATGTACAGGTATAGGTTGCTTGGTCATAATGTGGACTTCCTCCTCACTTGATACACATTGCCTCCCCTTTATGCCTTAGGCAATACTGCAGAACATTCTGCATAGAACATGGCAGTCATTGCCAATTCCGTCTACATGTACCTGAGAATCATTCGAAAGCCTTGCGTAGAAGTCAAACCTTGAAAAGAAGAAATAGACGAAAGTAGAATAAAAGAAAAAATACACAAAATCCTTTTAGTCATGAGAATTCCTCTGGTATCAAAAGAGCAAAGAGTGGTGTTGGAAGTGTATTTGCTTTAACACACACTAAACCAACTGATGATCAAACTTGGGAATCTCGCAATGAAAAACTGGAAGATCGTATTTAAAGAAGTAAAACGTAAGATCTTTTTCAAAGAAGAACTGCTTTCAATCATACTATAGTATACTATGACATTGCTTACAAGTCTGGTGACAACTTTTGCAGTGAAAAAGATTCAAAAGTAAAATGCAGGAGTTGTTGCGACTCAGGGACTCAGTCTTTTGATTTAGCCTTCAATTCAGAATTATGAATCAAGCTTTGATTCAAAACTTTTGAACTCATTCATTTGAAACACATTCAGTGGAAGATGACAGATGTTAGAATAACTTTTGCTTTTGATTTTTGTGAATATTATTTTATGTATGACTTTCGATTATTTGGCTTGGTATTAAAGTTGTGTTTTTCGTCAGTAAACGAATTAGATAAGAAACATGTGAACACATAAAGTGTTGAGAAAGTGCAAATCCATAGTGATTGTGCTGATTTTCAATTGAAGATCCCTATAAAGCGCTCCAAGCAACTGGGTGGCCATGTTGAGCAAGGTGTACATGTGGGTCCTGGTTTAGATCAGTCTGCTTGAGTATGTACTCAACTTAGATGGATATTATTTCAATGATACATTCATTTGTGTTATTTTGTACTTTGGGCAGGTAAAATTCACCTGAGACCTGTATTTGCAATATTCTTCACACAAAATACTCCACAGAGTACGTTGCACTTGCTGCTGATTTGATCTCAATGTACCTGATAAAGTACGCAACACTTTTAATGAAGTCCAGCCTTGAAAAAAGGTATAAGAAAGAATAAACCAGAATTAAAAGAGGAAATCATTTCAGTCATGAGAATTCCTTGGGTATCAAAAGAGCACAGAGTTGTGTTGGAAGTGTATTTGCTTTAACACACACTAAACCAACTGATGATCAAACTTGGGAATCTCCAAATGAAAAACTGTAAGATCATATTTAAAGGAGTCAAAAATAAGATCCTTCTCAAGGAAAAACTGCTTTCTATCATGCCAGAGTGTACTGTGACATTGCTGACAAGCCTGTTGACAACTTTTGCAGTGAAAAAGATTCAAAAGTAAAATGCAGGAGTTGTTAGACTCAGGGACTCAGTCTTTTGATTTAGCCTTCAATTCAGAATTATGAATCAAGCTTTGATTCAAAACTTTTCCTCTGATTCATTTTTATTGAAACTCATTCAGTTAAAGATGACAGATGTTAGAATAACTTTTGCTTTTGATTTTTGTGAATATTATTTTATGTATGACTTTCGATTATTTGAGTTGTTTTAAAGTTTTGTTTTTCGTCAATAAAACAGTTTGATTAGAAAAATATGAACACCTTATGAGTTGAGAAAGTGCAAATCCATAGTGATTGTGCTGATTTTCAATTGAAGATCCCTATAAAGCGCTCCAAGCAACTGGGTGGCCATGTTGAGCAAGGTGTGGGTCCTGGTTTAGATCAATCTGCTTGAGTATCGACTCAACTTGGATGGATATAATTTTAATGATACATACATTTGTGTTTTTTGCACTTGGGCAGGCATAAATTCACCTGAGACCTGACCTGTATTAGCAACATTCTTCACACGTGATAATCTACAGAGTACATAGCACTTGCTGCTGATTTGAAAAGCACGGAAGAATTTCAGTGAAGTCAAGCCTTGAAAAAGAAAAGAAAATAGGAAAAAGAAAACAGAATTAAAAGAGGTAATCCTTTCAGTCATGAGAATTCCTCGGATATCAAAAGAGCAATGAGTGGTGTTGGAAGTGTATCGCTTTAACACACACTAAACCAACTGATGATCAAACTTGCAAAGAAAACTGCAAGATCGTATTTAAAAAAGACAACTGTAAGATCTTTTTCAAGGAAACCTACTTTCTGTCATGCCAGAGTGTACTATGACACTGTTGACAGACAACTTTTCAGCAAAAGTGATTCAAGAGTTTTTAAAATACAGATGTTCCTTTAGACTCGGTTCATAATTCTGAATCAAAGAATTGATCAAAAGACTGAGCTCAGAATCAAAACTTTTTGCCACATTCATCCAGCAACTTTTATGTGTGTATGATACAGAACTTTTCTGCACAGATTTTTTACGGATGATTTACACTAAGACCTGTAGTTTTGAGACAGACTTTAAGGAATTTTATGACATGGCGTGGACTCTGCAGAAGGAAAAATATCTGAACCATCTCCTAGATGGTTGGTTTTATGTTCTGTATTTATGCACTTTTTCATGTTAATTAGGAGCGTTGGATTACATAGCGATTAGGAAAAAGAGATGCAGGTGACCCGGAAGCTCCCGGTTAGAGCTGAATTCGAACTTGGGATTCAGCGATTGGTGTCCCAGAGCACTACAGACTAAGCAGACTTTTTTATTTGTAACATGTTATGAAGTATCTAGATGTCAACAGTCATTTATGTTACTAATGTCAGCTACTACACTGCCTTCCACCTGTGAAGCCGTACACATGCTGCAGGTTGCTATCTTATACCGGGTTGTCTTTCGGGTCAGAAGACACAGACCTGTGAAGTCGCGGATTGATTATTCTGCCACACGTATGATGGACCTTTGATGCTCTCTTATAAGGTTCTTTTCGCCATTTTCTTGGGTTCTTCAGTTTCCTTTTGCTGTAATGACAGGGATTTTTGTATCTCTGCACTAGGTTTGTTTGAGACAAATTGGTCAGAATTTACACGGTGTATCCTTGCATTGTCTAAAATTTTAAAATACACAAAACATGCTGCTCAACATTTTGACATTTTGTCAAAATATACAGTTCTTATTGCCTTTCACATCGAGACAGTGTTTTTCGGCGACCGATCAGGTTTTAGTTTTTTCGTCAATGATAGTTATAATACTGGGACAGGACATTAAGCTACAATTATCTATTCATTTTAGGCCTTTGCAAGAGTTTTAATTCAAACCTATATATTATTTTTTTACTTATCCTTAAATTTACCTGTTAACACCATTGCTTATTTTAAAGATGAATTTCACACTGGGTTGACACACAACTAAGCAAACTTAAAGTGACATTTACACCTAATGCAGTTTGGGGCTCTGTACATTGTCTTGGTATTCTTCTTGCCATTATATGATTCATCTGTACAATACTACAAGATTACAAGTTTGTACAATTCTCCAAAGGTCAAAATAATTTCAGAAAGTTTGTAATCTGCTGCAAAGTTTTCTAAGCTGGTTGTTCCTTACAAATCTAATAAGTTCTGTTTCTAAAGTTTTCATGTTACATTTTACACATCCACAAATTCAAAGGTTATGCAATGTTATCTGTACGATTTATTTTGATTAATTCCACATTCCTAATGTTTCATGCGCTTCCTCCTGAAATTCTTTGACCAAGCTTTATGTCAGCACACCGGGCTGCTTATTAGCCATGGGTCCAAAATTCAGTAATTTCTCTGCCTAAAGCTTTCAATGCTAGATGGTAGAGTTAAACCGGTAGATCGAGAAGATATTTTTCCAACATCACAAAACAAATTTTCATAATGTATGAAGCTAGGGCCAGACATAAATGTTTTTCGGTAAGCTGAGAATGTGTTGGAGTCAGTTTATCCGAGTATCTAAAATGCAAATATGTCTAACCTAAGAGATGATGACTTGATAGATTGATGTTTTTTCAAACAGTTCCATACCTTCATCACCATGGCTCTTGCCTGTTCTGCCGTGACAATACGGTATTAAGCTCCCAAGTACAAAATTACTGAATGTAATGCTATTATCACCCTTTTTTTTTTGTTGATCCTTACTAACTTATTAACAAGATTCGTAATTTCCTTGTTACATTTCCAAAGTTCTTCAATAATTCCACAAGCTTGGTAATTTTTGTATTAATTCCACATTTCTAAGGTTCCATACACATCCTCAATGTCCCTTGCAATCCCCTGCACACAAGCCCTTGATGGACCTCTGATGGCCCGGTGCAGGAAGGACCTGATTATGATATAAAGGTCTTCATACGCTTCCGGTTACAAAAGGACAATCCTGTTTAAGGGCCTTGCAGGTTAATCCGCGTGAAATAACTTCTTAGTACTTCCTGAGAGGTCATGTGACATTCATACACAAAGCAAGACATCTACATTGTGGAAATATACTGTAACTTGTGCAGAATGTTGAAATATTGTTGGTGAAAATGAAGATCCTGGCAGTAATTTTTTATCCATCAAGTGCACTTTTTGCAGTGAAGTTTGTGAGATTTCTTTTCAATATTTGCCTGGCTATGTCAAAGCTATTCAGGTCATTACCAACCTGCAAGTTTTAGCTTCTATAGTTCTGTTATTTGATTGGAAATTATTGAAAAGAAGGCTAAGCCATAATGATCATGATGACGAGTCAGACGGGACGGGCGATAGGGCTTCATTTTCTGTATTTTTTCATCGACTGGACTTAATAGGACAGTCAGTCACTATGGTAATGAGACAAAGTGCACTCTTAGCACATCAGGCAGCTGGGTGCCTGAGTGGTTAAGGTGCCGCTGCTCTGCTGAAGGTCTTTGCCTGCATGGGTTCGAACCCCGGGTGGGGAACCCGAAATTTCCAGTGGACCTTCATGAGTAAATTTCCAGCTTGATGTCATTTGGATGAGATGTTAAATTGGTGGCACTTGCATCAGTGACTGTACTGGGCAAGTGAAAGTTCCCCCACATGGTGTAAATGTGTAACATGTTGAGAGCCCCTGCTCTCTCTCCCAATCGCTCATCTCATCAATCAACCCTCTTGAGTGCCTAGAACTGGGCTTCGAGGGCTGCACTCACCATATTTATCTACCTTTCTATCTTTCCCATATCATCAATTGACCCTTGTGAGCGCTTAGAACTGGGCTTTGAGGGCTGCATCTCATCTATCTGTCGGGCCCCAGTTGATAACAATGTGGGTGCCATTCTGCTGGCACATGTATATTGTATAGTACATTTTACAGCAAGGCTTCCACAGTGCAGGCTCTTTAAGGTCACATATTATGACTCAGTGACTCTTTTTATCTCCGTAATATTCTGTATCATTTCACATTATTCTGTGTCTTTGAGTATTATGCCCATCATTGGGTCTTATTCCCTATCATTCAGTGTTCTCTGACAATTTCTGAACCCTCCTATCTTATTTAGTATTACACAAAGAAATGGTGCCTTTGAAAAGGTCACACAGAGTGGTCCAGTTGCTCTTTTTTCCCTCTTGCAATATTTACCATAACATGGTTCTTTGGCATGGTAATGATCTTACTGTGGATAGTAATGATGTTTGTGACCATTACGTCCTGAATTTATGCACCCATTTTACCTGAAACAAAGCTTAGGACATGGCATAAACCTCACACAAGCACTACTTTTTGCAGAACAAGGGACTATGCATTCTCATATTTCAAAAACATTTGGTCATTGAATCGGCATTTCTAATGCAGTAAGCCGGATTGTGGTTATAGTCTTCATAATGGCAGTATACAGGATTGTGGTTATAGTCCTCATAATTCAGTATACCGGATTGTGGTTTGTCTTCATTTTATTGTCCGTCCTCTCTACCTCTCTGCTGTAGCATAACCATTTTCATTTGGATGCCTGTTTCCTATTTTTAGGCTTTTTCTGTAAAGGCATTTATTTGTCTCTGCTTGTTGTTTGCTATTTTGCTTTGAAGTGACAGCACATTGTTGTGACTTCGGCTTTGTAGTGGGTGAAATCGGTTGTTTCTATGCTGTTGCATCCCATGTTGTAATTAGCAGGAAAATAACATAAACTCTATGCTGGGTCTTTATTTTTGAAAGAAAAAAGCACGGAAAGCAGGTGCTTGTAACTACATGTTGGACACATATAAAGGACGCGTGGATGATTTCAATATGGCATTTATTTATGCACTAGGTAGCCTGATTAGGACATAAGGATGACACATCGATGAGGCAAAAGATGGCTGATGATTGAAACTGCTGTCAAACATCGATTCAGTTGATTCAGAGCTGAATTCAAACCAAGGACACTGCCACAGCGATGACAGGCTTTATAGAGCACAACGTCTGAGCTAGATATGTATCTGGGACTGAAAGAGACAGTCGGCTGGAGAGACCGATGGAATTCAGTTGTTCATACTGTTTTTCACCTGTAACACAGTGAATCAGTGATGCAAAAATAAAATTGATTATTTTGTGTGTTGTAGACGTACTTGTCTTCAGAAATACGTTAAATTGTCAAGAAACAGAAAATAATTTTACCAGACACTGCTATCTCATAGACTGATGTTTTAAAGTGTCAAATCAGATATTTTGCTGTTGTTTTTTTGTATGATATTTTCCATTATAGTTCAATATGTTTTAATCTTATTAATGTAAACAAGAATTATATGGATTTCTTCAGTTTTTTTATATTATCCTACGTTTTATTGTGCTCTACATTAGTTTTTGTACAAATCATTAGTATTGTAATTTGCAGAACATACCACAGTCTTTTTTTTATCCAAACTTTGACATCATTATAATCTACATAGTGATACTTTTTAGGTGTACTGTACTGTGCATTGCATTTCATTAAACAGAGGGATATATACGTATAGATTTGGACAGAATATAGATTTGATTTATTTATTCATTTATTTCAAACATAAAGTTTTGGAAACCATGCAGGCAAGCATTGCTGCTGATAGCACTTGCGCCTTAAGGCTGAAATTGATCTAAATTGGATACAAAATTTTCCCAAGTCCAATGTCACTGATTGCATTCCTCTGGGACCAAGGTTCGATTCTCAGGCTGGTGACCTGTATATATTATAAATACATTGTAGATGTTTCGTCTAGTGTCAACAGTCATCTCAACCAACTGGATCATGCTTCTCGCGATAAACCAATGTAATGAAAACAATTAAGGTCGTCCACTCAACATATTATAGGCCTATTGATTAAAATTGTCTAAAAAATTTTATTACCAAGTGTGTGTGTTTGTGTGTTTTTTTTTTTTTCAAAGAAGTTTCAAGTTTGTTTCATGATAATGCAGCTGTAAGGTATCTTCGCAAATCTTAATTGGAACGTCCAAAGCATAATCAGGTTTTCTGTATGAGCATTACTGTTACATATAATTCTACAGTAACACGAATAACACAAAAGCATACATTTACATGGGCAAGTAACTCCCAGTTCTGCTACTATTTCTGATGTGTTTATGTAGCTGGCTTGGCTTTCTTGGGTGCAGGAATTGCTAGGGTAGACGATTGGCCTAATTCACTCACAGAAATGAGATTAGGAAATATCTTTAGGATACATTTGCAAGGTCAAAATGGTAGTAGGCTGTTAGGGTTCGTCCAAGCTCACACAGAAATTGCTATTTGATTGCTGTGTGTCGTCATTGTGAAGTAAATATAATCCTTCTCGTGGAAAATTTGATTTTCAGTAGGCCACTAGCTCACTGGGCAACAATGTGATAGTACTACACTATATACATGTTCTAGTGGACTTGTTGGGTTGTATATAGTACTGCATTGATGTGTAAGTATAGTTTTCCTGGTGTTGAGGTTGGTTGATGATAATAAGATGTTACTTTCAGCCATTTTCATAAATGTAGACCTTCAGCCTGAATGTGTTGTTTTTTGTCTGGAATATGACTCAGTATTCTACACAGAAAATTGAAATAAAAACCTCATGACATCACTCAGCCCTGTATAATAACATGTCCTTTAAAGCTCAGTGTGTACAATTATGAAATTGGCTATAAACAAGAGGGTTGGGTAATAGGACTTTAGGTCCTGTTTTATGCACTAACAAGGCTTAATAGGATAGGCAAGGACCACAGTATTGAGGGGAAATGCACTCTTGGCACAGGATGAAACATTTGTTTAAAATGGGTGTCAGGGCTTGGAATCGGACATGATTGAAACTGCTGTCCAACATAAGTCCAGGTGCTCTACCTGAGCCTGGTTAGAAGCCGAGTCCGATTAGAACCCGAGTCCGATTAGAACCCGAGTCCGAATAGAACCCAAGTCCGGTTAGAACCCGAGTCCGAATAGAACCCGAGTCAGAGTAGAACCCGAGCCCGATTAGAACCCGAGTCCGATTAGAACCCGCGTCCGATTAACTGACTACCTATCACATTGTAAACGGAACTACCCCCTATTTTTCAATTGATACTGAAATCTGTCTGATTTAATATAAAACTATTGGCACATGAGGTTTCTTATTCAACTGTTTTTAGAAAGCTACACTCCTAAAATGAAGCTTGAGTGAAAATTTACTATCTGTTCACACAATTTTACAGATGTGGGTCAGCTGAAGCAATTTATGAATGGATGGTTATTTTATCCTATATAAATTACACACAAGAAACATAATAAACCTGTGAAATGAATTGAATAGATAGGTACTTCAAAAGATTATTATTCACTAATAATTGGATTGACCAGCATAAATCCCAATAATCAATTTTGGCTGACACATGTTGCTGTGTAATCAGACACCAATGGTATAGATGTTCAATAACTGTTGTTTATGGGATTATGTTTCAATGATGACACTTTCAATAAAGATAGAATTTCAATAATAATATTGCCTATAATGTAAAATCGATAGCATGTACACAATTTTATTAAACTTTTAATGGCCTCAAGTTTGTAAAGAACATTCTTTTGGCATGTTTATATCATTATCATTTATCACGTTTTGTAAACTTTGATGATAGAATAAAAATATGCATAATTATTATGTAAAGTTTCGATTTTTATCATGGAGATATGTTTTATAAACTCGATTTTAGCAATGACTTTAGTTATAGGGGAATTAATTCTGGTCTGGATTACAGAACACCTGATTGACAAGAAAACACCATCACATTTATACTTCTGAAATTGAATTTGATATAGAAATCTCATATATTTTTTCTAGTCTATCTTTGATAAATTGAACATACAGTTCAAAAGAATAATTTCCAATTGCTAATATTATCAGCAACCTTTTGATATTTGTTTTACACTGAAAACTATCTAAATGTGATATAGTACACTTTAAAAATATTTATATTCTCAAATATTGTTATATTTGTGGGCTGTGTCTTGTGTTTCATGATAATCTCAAATACTTTTGGTGATAACATCGTTGGCTACAGTAATAAGTCAGCCAGGTGTGTTGTAGTTGCTAACACAGATTTTCTGAGCTATGTGTGTGTATAACTTTGCAGTAATTTCCAAAATTAGGGTTTTGAATTTACAGCAACAAATTAAATTGTGTTCGATTTGACACCAGATTTTGCATGTTTTAGACAACGATTTTGTGCAAACATATTGTACGTGGTGTTTTATAAAAGCCCTGTTTTACAGTCAACCGAACTAAAATCGGTTTCACACTTTTAAAAGCATTTACTCATACAGTATAAAACGGCATTGCAACACCAGTTGTCAAACTGCACATACTTTTGGAGATTGACACAACATAGGTCACTCTGTACCACCTTTGGAAGAACCTGGAACAAAATGTCTTTGACTTTCCAGCCACTGGCCACTGGCAACTATCAATTATCCTATTCTGGGACAACTGAAAGACCCTGAGCATTCCTGAATTAATAGTGTATGTTCCAGACTCCCAGTCTTCTCATCTCATTATCATACGGTGGTCACCAAAAATAAAAGTGCAGCTCCCTCCACTAAAGATGGTGGTTGAGCTGCCCCAGCTGATCTGGGGTAAACCAGCACAACACAAAAGTCAAGTCAACTTTGGAAGCAAGCAAGATATCATTTGTTAGTTTCGTGTGACTGGTGAACTTGCTCACACTCTGAGCTAGTCACAGAAACTCAACTGGTCTTTCCATTGATCAATCTAAATTTGCTGCAAACTGGAGGAGGATTGGCTCGGGGGGATCTTGGAATGCCAATCGCTGGGTCCAAGGTTCGAATCCAGCTCTTGCCGTGTCACCTGGACCTATCTTGGACCTGTTGTCAATCATTCTTTGCCTCATGTCCTCCTCTTGGCCCTATAACTTATTAGCCTACCAAGTGCACAAATACAGTATGTAAAGCCCCAATCATCTATTGATGCACACTTTATACAAACTGCAAATTTTACAGAAATCATTTTACTGTTTGCCTCTGCGTACAAAGCCTTTATCAATGGGTGATCAGCAGGTCAGATGCTTTAGTTCATTTTGGGCAGCAGCTGGGAGTTTTTAGGCCAAACTAATGCTAATTAACCTGATCAGTGTAAAAATATGCTAACTCAGGCAATGTGTGATACTTTGTGTTAGTATTGAAATAAAGCTTGTATTGGTAGATAGAATGTATCCAATAATACAAGTTTGCAAGCTGGTTTTACATTGTACAGATAGTCAATAGGGTTGAGAAATGAGAATGTATCAATATGGCTGCACATGGCAGAATCACCAAATTGTGCAGGGGCCGATTCTGAAAATTTTGATGGGTAGGGGTAGAGGAATCCGGTAGCTGGTTGACTAGGTGGTTCTGTGGTTTAGGTTTCCGCCTGCTGAGCTGAAGGACAGTGAAGGTCTTAGCCTGCATGGGTTCAAACCACATGTGGGAAACCCAAAATTTTCAGTGGACCTTCATTAGCAAACTCTCAGCAGGATGTCATTTGGATGAGATGTTAAATTGGTGGCCCTTTGCATTATTGCCTGAGTAAAAGATCCCTCATATGAGGTAAATTTGTAACATGTTGAGGACCCCAGCTCTGCCTCTCCCATCTCATCAATAAATACCCTCATGAGTGACAGAACTGGGCTTTGAGGGCTGCACTTAACCATTTGCGGATGTATCTGTCGAGATCTTTGGTCATAAAGCGCATAACCCTTGAGATAATTATATGTCTTAGTGCAGATAACATTATGTCTTAGTACAGATAGAAATTTTATGATTGAAATTACATTTCAACATCTAAATGTTCATAAGAGCGAACTCATTAGATGCAATGATGTAAAGATGCTTGATGAATGAGAAAGTATGTTGATTTTTTAACATCTAGTTGGTCCTGTTCTAGCTGTCCTGGTTTTTATGCTTATATCTATCCTCTAACAATTACTGGGCTTTTTGTGTGTCTATATAATACATCATTAACAATACATCAGACCATGCATTAGTATGGATTATTTCTGTATTTTTTCTGTCTGTATGATTATCCCAATTAATTCAAGCTTAGTGATAGGCTGATGGTGCATGAACTAACGAAATGATCCATAGCAATACAAACTTTCATTTACCATTAGTTTGTGTTGTTTCTGCCTCATACAGAAACAGCAAATGAGGATAGTTAATTAGTTATTAATACAAAAACTCCCTCCAAAAAAATTTCAGCTGAATCTACATCATGATCTAAAAGTGCAGTTTCTTCACTTGTATATATGTAGTTGCACGCATCAGTTCACATCTTTGCTGAGTTGTGTGAAGTGTAATGGACAATAAGTGTAAAGGACAATAAGTGTACAGGAAAATAAGTGTAAAGGACAATATTGAGGACATGGTGCAGCCCTCTAAGGCAAGGTTTTGCATCTCACAACGTTGATTGATGAATTGTGAAGTCAATATTGTTTCATATATATCTACCCCTTGCATTTGTGAAGTTTTATACTTTGCCAGCATAGACACTGGTATGAGGGACGCCAATTTAATTTGAAATGGCCAATGCGACAGACTCACAATATGAATACACCCAAAGAAATTATTCAATATGCAAATTAAGTATGTTGTTAAAATTATAAAGTCGGAACTGTGTTTATTTAGATTTTATTTCAAATATTAAATACTATGAACATTTATTAAATCCCAGGAATAGTAATATGCCAGTAATAATATTCTACTGGAGTATTAAATTAAGAACTTTTAAACAATTACACTAAAGCTAAGCTACATAATTTCCAAATGTATCCAAATTATTTAATTATTATAATATAAGTTGTAAACTATTCATATATTGCTGGGGGATATTTATAAATATAGTCAGAGTTAAAGGTAGGTTCTACTGACAAAATTGCGATGTTTTGACAATGTTGCATGCGAGGGGGAATCGAAATTAAATTCTATTAGAATTTAGAAAATAGAAAATGCCGGTCTTGCTGTGGCAGAAAGTTGGACCATGTAATAATTTTAATTGGGAATTAAAGTGTCTTCCATTGTATAACCATTTAACTGAATAAGCGCATTAAAATCTGGTCAATTTAAAAAATAATTATCTTGATATTTCCACTATTTATACTACATATGGATGAGTTGAGTATGTTGACTGGGGGAGTTGACAAATGAATACAATTTTCCAATGTTTTGTGATGTAAATGTTTAATTATTGCATGCCATACATGTACCAGTATAAATTTATCAGGTCAGTTCATGCTGCATACAATACAAATTTCAAAACCATATTTATATTTATATCATTCTATTGAAATTGTAGGTTTGGGAAGTTTAATTTTGAACTTGAGACAAACAAATTTTCTTGTCACTAGAAAATAAATATTTATATTTTATGGTAATTGACTAACATTATATATGTTGGGCTAGTATAATAATAATATGGTTACTTC
Source organism: Platynereis dumerilii (assembly GCA_026936325.1). Lineage (NCBI taxonomy): Eukaryota > Metazoa > Annelida > Polychaeta > Phyllodocida > Nereididae > Platynereis > Platynereis dumerilii. The sequence goes on along the minus strand of JAPTHN010000007.1, from coordinate 46,717,334 downwards.
ATGAGTAACCTTAGAGCAGGATTTTATAAAGATCCACCAAATGTTCCCATGCAATTGGATGGACTGACGATTGGAGCTGTACGTCATAATATAATATGCATTGGTTGGATAATTAGGACAGGAGAAGAAATGGTAATGAGGTGAAGGATGATTGAAACAAACAACATAGGCCCAGGTGACCTGGCAAGAGTTGGATTCGAACACTGAAGTTAGCTAACCCTCCCCATCCCATGCAATGAAGACTTGAACCTGTCAATCCCCATTCCCGAGTGCACCAAAGCTTTAAAACTGTTTGGTTACCATCTGAATTGCTATTGTAATGCTGCATTGAATGTCATTTTACATATGAAGGTTATGTAACTTTAATTTTGCAATGTTTTCTTGTTGTCTGTTTTGAAATAAAAAAAATGAAATGAAACAAATTTTAATAATTTAATTTAGCTTGTAATCAACTATTCCATAAAAATTTTGGGAAAAGGGAATACTACTGGAGAAAATAGAATTTTAAGACACTTTTGAAGATGAATATGTCATGTTTAGTTAAATTTGAAACTCAATTATTGATAAGAAGCTGGACCCGCTTGACCTAATTCCCTGCTGTCGACTGTTGATGTTAAGACCATCACTGCACATATTTTTGGAACCTTTCCTGTGCTCAATTCGCTTCGCGAAATGGCCTGTGACCGTTTCGCTGCGCGAATATTATAGAGTATTAATCTACCTCTAACTGAACTTTCTAATGTGTCAGACGGTATTTAAAAATGTACTAGATATTGTAGTACTACATACATGTATCATCCAACTGCAAAACTCCCATAAATTGTTATTGCTCTAATAATTATATAATGAATGATCAGCTGATGATGAAAACAACATTCTACAATCGACCAGACCTTTTTTCTCATCAAGAATGTTAGAAAGTATGTAATGTTTTCCTGCTGAAATGATAACTTATTGGATTGCACGGGAAATATCAATGTTTGGTGGACCTGCTGTGAAGCCACATCTGCTGGTCAATGTTGAAATGAAAATATCATCAATCACACAGCGATGTTATGGGTGGCCAATTTAATTAATGAGGCATTTGTGTTTTGTATCCCGTCTCAATGTGTTGGCTATAAGGTATATTTAGGCACATGCAATGTTGCATCAAATATTATGAAAGTTGGTGACTTTTTTAAATTTTCATTTCGTGTCAGTGCTGGTTTTCAGTAGAGAATGGATTTGGTCTTATCATTCAGCACATTAATCTATAACACTGTATATTGAAACATTGTCATTTGTGATTCCTGGTGTACTTTGAATTTTCTCTAGCAATGGAATTCCGTTAATCAAAGATTATTCCTTCAAAATGTATTCCACCAAAGACAGGAATGATGCCCTAAGACTAGTATTTACTCAGTAAATGAAAGTTTAGAACCTTAAAATATGCGTTTTACAGACCTGTCGTTTCCTAATAAATTCTTTAACATATTCTATCACGACAAGTTACTTGTCCTATGAGAAGGCAGAGTTACTTGTCCTGTGAGAAGGCAGAGCACTGTAAATTAGCTTTTAGTTTGAATGTATATGATCATGATGATGTTATTTTGTTACAAAGTAATGTGGACACAAAATTTGTTCCACATCTTGAACAGGGAGTTAGCCTGAGAGCTTCCCATGCAAATTCTCCATGCACAAGCCCCATGATGCCAGAAGTTCCCGATTTAATGCAAGTAGTGCATGTGTTAAGGGATAACATACACAAGAAAAAATATGATCAAAGACTTTTTGTTTTGTACTCTAAAGTTAGTTTAGAGCCTGTGTCTCTGTGTTTGTTTTGTGTTTTTCTGGATATTTGACTTTTTATACGCACAAACGTCCATCAGAGATTGTTCAGGAGCTTTTCTTCCCACTGTTCTTCTATTCTGATGCGGTTCATTTGTTGTTCCATAATGTAAAACGGGGTAAAGTTAGCAGTCTGGGGTAAAGATAGCAAGCAATTTTGACCCAATTAATGACAGACATGCTAACTTTTCCTCATTGACACACCTGGCAACTTTGCCGAAGATATGTGTCAGTGAGAAAAGTTGGCATTTCTGTCATCAAGTGGGTCAAAATGGCTTGCCAACTTTACACTGGATTGTCAACTAACATTTCATTGTAAATCGACATGATCTTTCCCGAATTCTCGATGTTTTGTGAACACTACATATTCCTCTTTCTTTGTGGCTTTTGTCATGAGATATTTGACAGTTTGGCCTTTGTTTTTATGTTAATTGCCTCCAGTCCGGCATTCCGGTCTATGTTGCTTCATTTAAGCCATGCCATTGACACACCATTGTCATTCTGCTGTCCATTTGTTTGGCATTTTGTCCTCCACAAAATTTCCCAATTAATTTGCATGTAACTTTGTGATTGCTTCCTTATTATGCAGCTTCATTAAATCTCTGAAATAGTTAATTATGACAACAAACAATGACTTTCGGCTATTGTCCACATAATTCCATATTCATCATTCTCGTGTTTGCCTATGCAGTCACAATTCCAGCTAATATTGTCTAACCTAATGAAAAATCATGCCCAGCAAAGAAGTTTTGATTGTGTTTATAACGTTTCGTTGACAGAGTCTGGAGTGTAAACAAGTCTTAATCAGACAGGCGGAGCAGCATCAAGACTTTGATTCTTGTGAATGGAGCATCTCTCTACTAAAACATGTTTCAGGCTGCAACTGCCAAACAGCTTTTATTTGAAGACGTAATAACTATATGGTAGTTTGCTGCAGTGTTTATTATTAACTTAGAATATGACTTCAAAGAAATGTGTGGGATGAAAGCTGCGTGATGATTTCTTGTCAAGCAAGTAGAAGAATTATGAGCTCTCTGTCCTGTTCCTAAACAAATATATCTTCAATCCCTTTGAATAGTTTTATTCGAAACAGACTTAAACATAACTCCTTTCTTTTGAGGCAGTGTTGCTTCTGTGCACTTAATTTGCAGGGTCAATAATGAGGGGGATGCATAGATTAATTTACATTGTGTGCTTCATTTGCAATAGAAACTGAATCCGACTTTCGGGAAATTTCATATTTCAGAATGATAGAAATGGCACACAGCTAAAATGTACAGATAATATGATGAATTAAAATTTTTCATCTGATGCTTTTGGTTTTTCTTGGGAGTATTTCAAGTGCATTTTTATCCTAAAGAGAGACCGCACTCTGACAAGAGACCATTTCATGCCTGTAGACTGCAGAAGGGGCAATCTAATAATGAAGGAACCACTGTATCAAATAGTGCTTCAGATTTCAGTTATCATATATTGGCATTATTCTCTTGTGTGTTCACATTCCAAATATTCCACCCTTTTGTAAAGGTAATACTAGTCTCGTTTGGGCTTACGAAGACCTGGGAGAGCCTGACGTGTAAGGTGCCATTTAATCTTAATGGGCTTGTTGGTTTTTTTAGATGAATAATTTCTTGCTCAATTTTGGTGAAATAAATAAATCCTTTTTGGGCAGTCTTGAAAAAAATAATTTCTGGAGGGAGTATTTCTTAATAAGGAGTTGCTTGATTAGGGAATGAATATTCAGGGACTTCAAACACTTGAAATAAATAATTATGGCTGGCGTTGCAGTGAAATAAATAATTTCCCGCAGGGAAAACTCCAGGCCCCCTTAGGCCTATATCTTTGACTGGTTTTTGTGAATACGGAATACTACAGATTTTTGCAATAATGCAGCTTTGCAGGAATAACCGTGGGATCCATTGGAAGGCATTGGGTATGTGGCAGCATTTTCACTTTAAAAGCCCTCCAACAACTCTGTTCACAAGAATGTCTTACGGGCAAAGGGCCGTCAATCTTTTCCTCTCTAAATCATAAGCTATTTCCCTTGTGAGCCTTGCCACCACGGGATAAAAACGGACCTTTGTAGACCTTGTGAAGTATTGTATTTCCATTTGCGCCTGACAGTACAAATCCGTTTCGTTCGCATGATTCATGGCACGGCTGTCAGCTCCTTGCTTCCCTCAAGAAAGCCAACAGCAAGAACCAAGATGGCAATATACTAATATTATAGATATTTTGCTTTCATACGGAATGTAAGATTTATCGTGACACTTTTTCTTTTATACACGGCTCTTCAGCAATGCATAGGAGCACCATGAGGGCACCACAAGACTACGAATCAGATGTTGGTATTATATTTTACAGGAATAAATCAAATTTCACTACATTTAAACCTCATCATTATATTTTAGGCATTGAAGAGCCAGCACCTAACTGACAGTTTTGCATGTTAATGCCCTGCAACAAGATTGGCAGCAAACAAATGATCAGATTATTATTTATTTTGCAAAATTATAACTTTTAAAGAGGTATCGTTCAAGAAGCATATCGGGTTTAATTCAGTTAGTTACCAAATTTAGGGTTCTAACTTGCGTATTTGTCAGTTAGATCCCTTCCTCAAAATTATTGTCAAACCAATACGTAAGTGTTGTGACCACAAAGGCAATTCATTCATAGATGTTACGTCCATAGTAATTTTTGTGTGATAAAATATATTGTTGGATAAAAAATTGCAAGAGTGTGATAACGCACAGATTTAATAAAGTTTAATAACATTATTTTAACTGTACACCATTGAATGCATTCTTTGCAGATTGGCGTTTTTTATGTAAACAGAATCCAATACAAAGTACTTTAAAATATGCATATGTCGAAAACACCTGGTGGCAACCGCTCACAATAAGTTTTAATGTACGTGCTGAATTAGCAATCAATTATATACATAAATAAACATGTATAACTTCTATTCAGGCGATTAATTGAATTAACATCTAAACATTTTTCTAGTATTGATATTACACTGACATAGCCATACAACATTAGTATTGTACATCTACAACAGCATTTTAGGTCAGATATATTTGATCTTTATCTGCTCGGATCTTCGAGGAACTTTTTCTCAAGTCAGTTGGAACGACAGAAAAAAGGGCTGTAATCTCAATTTTTTAAAGTAAATTTAATAAAATAAATGCGTTCATAAGTTGGATTTTTTTCTACGATCCAAGAAGCTAAGAATCAAATATGTGTGGCCTTAGAACCTTGAGTTGTGTTGGGCCTCTGTATATATACAAGATGCACAGGTGTAGAAAATACCCTTGAGGTATCCCAAATTAATATGTTCAGCACGACACGTCATGAGGATGAAGAACTTTCAAGGATTGAAAGTATTAACTCAGTACATTGAGGATTCGTGCAGAATTCAAGGAGAAAGATACACATGTCATAACATTTACCTGTTATGATTCCAGTTAAAGTGGTGTAGTGTAAATAGCTTGATAGTGAGCAGGAAGGGCTATTTCTCCCTGTAGATTAGCGTCTGGTCTTCAGTTCCCTCGGTGAGGCGCTGGATAGTGTTCTGTGTCCCTTTGGCGCTTGGCCATTTTGCTTTTGAATTTCCTGCCCCCTATATAATCCCCCCATCCAGAGCCTGTTCAATATGTAACTTTATTTTCTCAAAGTTAACTTCCTGCTGAAACAAAATGTAAGTACTTGTACAGAAGTTTGAAACTGTGAAATATTAAATTCCTTCAGAAAACATACCAATGTAAATCATTTGGTTGATATTGTCCAATTAATAACAGTACCTCTCTATTCTTTCCCATTCCTGTTGAGACATTTCAGAACTGCGAAACATAAAATACCATATCATTCACTTTGTATTGTTTTCTTGGAGCAATGGTCTTTTGTTGAAATTGAAACAACAGAAACAATGGCCAGAAAAGAACTGAAGTTTGCATTCACTCGTTGATGACTCTTATTGTTTGGACAAAACCAATGACACTGTACCTCAGCTGTGCCTTTGCTAGCCTTCAACTGTGCTGTGTGCATCCAACGGCATTGGAAACTCAGGGCGGTAGACTGGTAGTTCTCATCAGATACTGCTTTAATGAAATTGGGCATTCTGTTTTCATTCTGACTGTGTGTGTTTGATGCTGAACAGAGGTTGGGTGTGCCCATTTGACAGTCACAACCAACTGCAAAGAAGGTCAAAGAAATGGCGCTTTGCCCCAGCATGTCCTTGGCCCTAGAGACACCCTCTCTCTCCCGCTGGAAGGTTACTCTGATTTAGGCTTTCTCAAGTATGAAGTGGTTCCGGACCATTTACTCCTACAAAGTATGTGCATCAAGTCATTTGTAGACCTGATATAAGGGCTTTGTGTTCTATGTATTCAAACAAGCATATGTCTTCAGTTCTTTTATTGTTTAATTTAAAACTACATTTAACAAGACATCTCTTTGTAAAGAAGACATTGTGATTTTTTAGCTCTCTACTTGCATTGCTTGCACTTCATTATATTAGAAAAGCCAACATACAAATGTACTTTCTTGTTTTTCATTTTTTTTCTGTAAGACTTTGGAAAGTATCAGATTGTGTCCATTGTTTTGAAAAGAAACGAAGACAGTCTGAAGCATACTTCAGTATCATAACATGATAAGCGGCCTAACTGGACTTCCAGTACAATAATGCATGGATTTAATTGGGATACCGCATTTGCCCCCTTTTTCCCTGAACATGATTTTTCATCTTTTGTCTGGGAATATACTTGGCATTTTACATGCTAGTGTTTTTTTTCTCCATGTCATAGCATAAAGACTGTTAGACAGTCATACGTTGTTATACAAACCTTTCTAATGCTTTTTTTAATATGGAATATTATGGGTATTGACAAGCAATAAAGCAGCTTTGCAGGTATAAACCACGGATCTGTTGAAAGGCTTTGGGTCTGTCGTGGCATTTTCATGACACTTTATGTATGCTACAACAACATCGTTTGCTAGAATGTCTTATGGGCAAATACCGTCAATCTCTTGCTCTATAAATCATGAGCTATTTCCCTTGTGAGTTTTGCCTCCATGGGATAATAATGGATCTTCATAAAATTGTGAAGTACTGTATTTACATTTGTAAGGGACAGTACAAATCCATTCAGTCCAATTATTTATAGACATAATATAGTCTAGTCATTTTTTTGTGACTAAATTTTTGGCCGATAATTAAAAAACATACCTGATTCCTGACAAAAATATTTGTCTCCTCCTGTTCCTGACACCTTGACCAAACAGTTTCATAAATATTTGGAAGTATTGGCATGTTGTAGCCCTGGTTTTGAGGTAGCCCCATTGGAATAACATTGTTGTCAACACAGCTCAAGAAGCCTTTTTCTTCTGCTTCTATTGCTGCTGTGGTGAAATCACCATTGTTTCAGTGATGTCACAGAGCCGACAATGCTGATGATGTCACAACAGAAGGCTAACTAGAGCGGGCGCTCGGAGAGCACATGGCTCCACCAACCCGAAAGCTACTTCTTTTTTGCAATTTGTCAGATGATGTCAGGTGTGCCTGCTATAAAACCAGTATGTAGATAGATAGATAGATAGATATGTTTATTAACGTCTCACATCATCATTCAAAATACATAACATATAAAACAATTCGGATGATCCATTCTAAAAAGAATTATGAGAGACAGTAATATAATAAATGAATATTATATATATTTCAATAAAAACATTATTTGTACTAAAAACATATTAAAAACATTTGACTAAAAACATTTAGTTAAAAACAATTGACGTTTAGTTAAAATTTCATCACAGGCTTTGGCAACTTGGAAAGACAGATCATTATTTTTAAAGAGCACCACAAATTTATCACAGTCGTTTAAATTAGTAAAATCAGTAACAATTGATATGGCTTTAGCATATAAGTCCTCTCTAATACTGTTATACAAGCTACAACCAGTGATGACCTGCAACTCATTCTCAACTAAATTTTTACAAAATGGACAGAAACGCTCTCCCTCCTCCGTATGTCTCTGTGTTAAAATGTTTGAATGGATTCTACAAAAAACAAAAACTCATTCCTCAAAATGTTTCAACAATAATAGTAGTAGTAGTAGAATTTATTACACTCAATTAATGCCAGCCATAAAATACAACCCTCATTCATTTTTGTATTGTTTCATTTAAACAATAGTCTTTAGTGAATCCGAAACAATGGTAACAATGGCCATTTATTGCTGTGCAGTACTGTTAACAGATTGAACTGACACGTTTCTGCCTCAGTTGTGCCTCTGCCTTGCTTCAACTGTGCGTCCACTGGCAAGGATGTCGAATGGAGCTCAAGGAGGTGGTACCCGCCATAGAGATTGCTTTAATGAAATCTGGTATTCTGCATTCATTCTGCATTCATTCTGCTTTCATTCTGGCTGTGTGTGTTTGATACTGAACAGACCTGGGGTGGACCCGTTTGACAGCCACATCCAGCTATAAAGAAAAAGGTCAAAGAAATGACCTTTTACCCCAGAGACAACCCTCTCTCTCCCCCAGGAATGCTCCAAGAACTGATTTAAGCCTTTTTAAGTGCCAAGTAGCCTGATGGTATTTACTATGAAAAAGGGAGTAGAATTTAATATACGTTCAGTCAGATATTAAATTTGGTCAGTTCATGTATTATATATATGGATGACTGAAAGTTATACAATATTCATAGCCACCATTGTCATCAATTCACGTTGCTTCTACATCTAAAGAGATATTTGAAAGTCACTTCTCATCACTGAGACAACATAATGAGATCAGACAGTGTGCCTTCACACTTTTGCTGCTCAAGGCTTGTATGTGTTTGATACTGAACAGAGAAAGGGTCAGTTTGACAATCGCCAGCTCACAAGCAGTGACAAATAGAAGGTTCAAAGAAATAACCCCTTCACCCGTGGCTCTTGATTCTCTGCCAGAGAGGGCTGCCCCCCAAGATCTGATTTAGGTCTTCTTAAGAGCCAACAGAACTGCTGGCTATTACCATTACAAAGGAGATGGAATTGATACAAAAGAGAGATTAAATGTGACCAGAATATATATGAGAAAGGAAACACATTTTTTCATGAACTGAAAATTGTAGATATGGGAAAAATTTGAAGAAGGAATTAATATCAAACTGCTTTACTTGCGAGAGAGATCAATTATTGCTTTAGTTGTCTGAGAAACTGGTCTAATAAACTGGTCAGTAGTGCATCTGTAGTGTCTTTGGCTGATATGGTTAAGTAGTTTGAATTTTAAGTGACAGTGATATATACATTTTCTCATAAAGACATTTTACTTTTATAGAATTCAAATAACACAAAGCTCGGATGGAATTGGATGCTATCACAGCCACACATCTTTAATTCCTTACATTGCAAAAATTTGAAACAAGAATACACATATGGATTTATTTATGTAATACAATATGCATGACGCACATGTACAACACAAGAACAGAATATTATTCACTCCACAACAATGAGGAGCAATCTTATATAATGTTTTTTTTATGAATTACAATGTGTTATCCTCTGAATTACTTAAGGCAATTCACAAAAATGCTGTCCCATTAAATTAATGACACTGTGCCGCAGATTCTATCAAGTATCAAGCATAGGAAAAAGACATACAGTTGCAGAGATATTTAGCATGCAAAAATGATAATATTATCAGTAAGCTGCAGTAAGATGGAACTGGCAAGCTACAAAATTTGGAGTTTCTGGGTCTTATCATAATGTTTGTTTGTTAGCAAGTGGCTTCTTAAAACTGGTTTTAGTCAAGAGATGTTTCATTCACAAGAATCAAAGTCTTGATGCTGCTCCGCCTGTCTGATTAAGGTTTGTTTACACTCCAGACTCTGTCAACGAAACGTTATAAACACAATCAAGACTTCTTTGCTGGGCATGATTTTTCATTGGGTTAGACAATATTAGCTGGAATTGTGACTGCATAGGCAAACATGAGAATGATGAATATGGAATTATGTGGACAATAGCCCACAGTCATTGTTTGTTGTCATATTCAAATATTGTGGAGGTTGAATGAAACTGCACAATATGACATTGTAAAGAGGCAATCACCAACAGAAGCAAATGCCAGGAAAATTGGTGGACAAAAGCCAAAGAAATGGACAGTGTCGTGATGACAAAATGCATGTTGAATGGCTTACGACAGGCCCGCTTACGTGCAATGGACAAATCAACGAAAAAAGGCATGCAATTGTCCCACAGAAGTCACAAGTGAAGATAAATATGTGAAGACTTTATGAAACCAAAAAAAAAATTTTTGTCAAATCAAAAAAGACCTGGAAGAAAAAACAAGGAAGAAAAAGAATTGCGACTAAATTTAGCATCAAAGGAATTTGCATGGCAAATTTGCATGAAGACGTATGAAGCTACTTTGCAACAATTGGATCATGGCATCCGACAAACGTTTGATTTATCTTTGAGGAAACAACTCTCTTGTTTACTGCTTATTGTGTCGTATCTTTTCTTGTTTGACTTGAGACAAAACCTTTCATAGTCTTTGACTGAGAGTCCTTCCGTGTTTCGAACTGCTTGTCAGATATTTTTATGAGAAGAGCTCATGATGATTGAGATGATGATTGTTTTCAAATATAGATCCTAAAAATATTTTCGATTAATGCATTACCAAGACAAGTTCTTGTCGCCACATAAAGTGAAATGATTAATCATCTCTCCTATGTCACTATAACCCTCTGAATCTCGGATGGTGTCAACTCCCAACATTACTGCTGTTAAAGTATACCATCACATCTGTTGAAATGTAGCATATAAGCTACAAAACAAAGATCATGATGCATGCAAACAAATCCTTCATTAATTAAATTGGCCACCCATAACATTGCTGTGTGATTGATGACATTTTCATTTCAACATTGACCAACAGATGTGCCTTCACAGCAGGTCCACCAAACATTGATATTTCCTGTGCAATTCAATAAGTTATCACTTCAGCAGGAAAAATATGTACAATTTCTAACATTCTTGTTTAGAAAAAGTCTGGGTGATGTTAGAGCAATAATGGTTTATGTAAGACGACAGAAATTAGAAGGTTCAGTTTTAATTTTGGCTGCATGTAATCACACAATATATATTACCTACTGTAATACAAGTCAAGAATTGTTTCAATCTTGAAACTGGACTATACCTGCTCTATTACAACATGGATATTTTCTGGTTGATGTTGGAGTGATAATGGTTTATGTGGGACTACACCAATTAGAAGACACACTTTATCATTTCGGTTGTGCAATTAGACAGTATCTACTGTCAGGGCTACTGCAGGTTGAATATTACGAAGAGCTGTTTAAACACCTTGGTTTTCAAGAGAAGTATTTGCTTTGGTTGCTCCACTAAGAATTTAGGGTATGAATCTTGAAACTATACAATACTTGCCGCGATACTAGATGAAATGGTTTTTAAATCACTAAAGAAGCAACATGTAGACCAAAGACTTATTTGTTGGTTCTGCTAACCGTCTTAAGTTAAAATCTTGATTGGGGAACAAATCGGCAGACCTTAATTGTGCGACATAAATTATCACATAAGAGCTGGATGGTGAGGCCATAGAGTGTTTATTCAAAGCCTTTACATGCATTCCATAATACTTTTCTCCTTGAATACTGCACAATGTATATCTGTCCTTGAGCATTTTTCCTATTCATGTCTTGGTCCTCCTGATGCATCATGCAAAATGTATTTACCTGGATACCTCAAGGGTGCTTGCTAGACCTGTGCATGTTGTATTTACCAAGGCACAACACACCTCAAGGTTCTCTAAATATTTGCAAGGCTGTGTTGTATATAATACTAATGCTGCATGGCTACATACATAGGCTTGTGAATGAATCAAAATCAGAAGGTTTTTAAAAGTTAATTCAATAAAATGTCTGAATAGAAACTATACATACTTATTTATGCATATAATTGATTGCCTATGCATTGTATGTCCACATAACTAGTCATATTGTAGGTGTTTGCCATCAGGTGTATTTGACACTCCAGTGAGTTAATGTAAAAAATTAGAGTAAATTATCATAAATCTGAATAACTCAATTTTCTGTGGACTTTAAAGGCACAAAACAATAATTTCCTTTAAATATTCATTAAAAATAAAAAAAATTTTGTCTCAGGCTGGAAATATTTGTGCTTTCATGCAATTTCAGTCAATTATAGGCCTATAAATAGCCTATAAATAGCCATATTTGGCACCCACCCCTGGAGCCACGCTATGGCAACAGCTAAAACAAAACTAATTTTTAATATTGTTTTCTGAGGCCTCCAAAAACAATTATCTGCAGGGACAATTTTGAGATAGCCCTTTTTTGGCTAAAAAAAGGCAAAACGTGGTTTTCCCGCCAAAAATGAGGCTGAAATTTTGGCGGGAAAACCAGTTTTTGGCTATTTTTAGCCCAATAAGAGGCTATCTCAAAATTGTCCCTCCACAAAATTGATTTTTTAGGACTTAGAAAACAATATTAAAAATTAGTTTTGTTATAGCTGTTGCCATAGGGTGGCGCCAGGTGTAGGTGCCAAATATGGCTATTTATAGGCTATTTATAGGCCTATAATGCCCTTAAATGGCATGAAAACAAAAATATTTCCAGCATGAGACAAAAAATATTAATTTTCATGACCATTTTTAAGAAATAATCGTTCTCTGGCTTAAAACATCACAGGGAATTAAATAATTTGGAATTTTGGCAATTTTTGCCTTAATTTTTACATTAAGTCACTGGAGCATATATATGGACAATTTATTTGAAATGTACAACCTTTTGTTGAATAGAAAACAACCTGCTCCTTGCTGTGGCTCAAAAACCATGGTAAGAGAAGTGGAGTTTTCCCAAATATCATGCTTTATGCTGCATATAAAAGGTGTTTGCTTTAATACATTGCTATCCAGGTTCTCACGGTTGACTTTCTTGAGGAAAGCAAGGAGCTGACAGCCGTGCCATGAATCATGCGAACGAAACGGATTTGTACTGTCAGGCGCAAATGGAAATACAATACTTTACAAGGTCTACAAAGGTCCGTTTTTGTCCCGTGGTGGCAAGGCACACAAGGGATATAGCTTATGATTTAGAGAGGAAAAGATTGACGGCCCTTTGCCCGTAAGACATTCTTGTGAACACGGTTGTTGGAACACACTAAAAAAGTTGTGAAAATGCCGTTGGAAACCAGAAGCCTTCCAATAGATGTATGCTTTACTCCTGTCAAGTTTACTGTCTGGCGAAATCCACAAAAAAATATCATAAATTTTGTTTACAAGCTGTTTCAGAATGACAGGACAGAAAAAGATCCTATTTCTCAAAACAAACATTAAATTATAATCATTATGTTGCAATAGTAAATGTAGATTAGATTATCTGACATCTTCATTTATTTAGGTTCAACTAAATAGATATATATAGTGTTATATATTTTATAGTGCACTACTGTCTAGGCATTCGTATTGTGTTAATTCAAGAATGCCTTGTCAAATAATCCTGCATTATTGTATTGTAAATGTCTCTACTTCAGCGTGTATGTGTGTATTTTCAATCCTGAAAGAGAAACCACACTGCATACTGGGGCATACCATTTTGATATGGCCTTGTCTTGTTTGAGACAATAGCTATTCATTCATCCAATTGAAACAATTGAAACAATAGGTATTCAATTCATCTTCCTTAAGTCCCTTTGTCAACAGTTTCAGGTGAATGCCTCTTCATTGCCACTGTGCAGGAATTTGGCTTGCAGCTGAAATGAAAACTTTAATACTTTGTACCGTTTTCTCTATGTCAAGTGCTCCACCACTGTGCCACCAAATTCGTAAGTTGAAATAAGAAAATAATTCAAAACGTAATGCTCTGCTTCAGTCAGCTCAGTTTGTTTAAAAATGATCCAGATTAGCAAGCAAGCATTTGCAGTTACTGTTACCAATGGACACATCACTGGATTTGATGTACGTTTTCATGCTATTCAAATTAGTTTTGTACTATGTAATTCAGTGCCTCAACCAATCAAATGAACTAAATTTGCCACGTTTTACTACCCTATCGCAGAATTCATACCAAGTGAATTTGCTGTAAGTTGTTCTACTAGAATGTTGAATTGTAACACACTAAATTCAATAGGAAAATATACAACAGCATCAGATTCATCTGGTATGACCCAATTTGAAACGAGGAAATGGTGTCTGTTTTAAAATTTTTGAATGGATTCTACAATAAAAAATACTCATTCTCTCAAAATGTTCCAACAATAGTAGTAGTAGTAGTAGAATTTCTTAAACTAGTTAATGCAAGGCATAAATTCCAATCATTAATCACTTTTTTGTGGTTTAATTTTGACAATAGTCTTGGGTGAATCCGAAAGAATAGTGACAATGGCTATTCACTGCGGTGCAGTACTGTTAACAGATTGAACCGACACGTTTCTGCCTCAGCTGTGCCTCTGCCTTGCTTCAACTGTACGTCCATTGGCAAGGGTGTTGAGTGGAAAGCTCAAAGAGGTGGTACCCGCCATATAGATTGCTTTAATGAAATCTGGCATTCTGCTTTCATTCTGGCTATGTGTGTTTGAACAGACCTGGGGTGGACCTGTTTGACAGCCACACCCAGCTACAAAGAAAAAGGTCAAAGAAATGACCTTTACCCCAGAGACGACCCCCCCCCCCCAGGAAGGCTCCAAGAACTGATTTAAGCTCTTTTAAGTGCCAAGTAGCCTGATGGTATTTACTATGAAAAAGGGAGTAGAATTTAATATACGTTCAGTCAGATATTAAATTTGGTCAGTTCATGTATTATATATATGGATGTATTATATATATGGATGACTGAAAGTTATACAATATTCATAGCCACCATTGTCATCAATTCACTAAGGTTGCTTCTATATCTAAAGAGATATTTGAAAGTCACTTCTCATCACAGCGACAACATAATGAGATTCGATACTCCGCCTTCACACTATTGCTGCTCAAGGCTTGTATGTGTTTGATACTGAACGGAGAAAGGGTCAGTTTGACAATCGCCAGCTCACAAGCAGTGACAAAGAGAAGGTTCAAAGAAGTAACCCTCTCACCCATGACTCTCGATTCTCTGCCAGAGAGGGCTGGCCGCAAGATCTGATTTAGGTCTTCTTAAGAGCCAACTGGACTGCTGGCTATTACCATTACAAAGGAGATGGAATATTTGAGGGGTTCTGATACAAAAGAGAGATTAATTGTGACCAGAATATATGAGAAAGGAAACACATTTTCTCATGAACCTAAAATTGTTGATATGGGAAAATTGAAGAAATTAATATCAAACTGCTTTTCTAATGAAAGGGAATCAGAGGTATCAATTATTGGTTAAGTTGTCTGAGATTCTGGTCTAATAAACCGGTCAGTAGTACATCTTGAGAATGTTTGGCTGATATGGTTAAGTAGTTTGAATTTTAAGTGACAGTGATATATACATTTTCTCATAAAGACATTTTACTTTTATAGAATTCAAATAACACAAAGCTCGGATGGAATTGGATGCTATCACAGCCAAACGTCTTTAATTCCTTACATTGCAAAAATGAGAAACAAGATTGCACATATGGATTTATTTATGTAATATTATATGCATGACGCAGGTGTTCAACACAAGAAAACGAATATTATTCACTCCACAACAATGAGGTGCAATCTTATATTATGTTTTTTTTTTTAATGAATTGCGATATGTTATCCTCTGAATTACTTAAGGCAATACAGGAAAAAAGGCTATGCCATTAAATTAATGACACTGTGCCACAGATTCTATCAAGTATTAAACATAGGAAAAAGACATCAAGTTGCTGAGATATCTAGCATGTAAAAATAATGGTATTATCAGTAAACCGCAGTGAGAAGAAACTGGCAAGCTATTATTGGGTCTTATCATAATGTTTGTTTGTAAGTGGCTTCTTAAAACTGGTTTTAGTCAAGAGATGTTTCATTCACAAGAATCCAAGACTTGATGCTGCCCCGCCTGTCTGATTAAGGCTTGTTTACACTCCAGACTCTGTCAACGAAACGTTATAAACACAATCAAAACTTCTTTGCTGGGCATGATTTTTCATTAGGTTAGACAATATTAGCTGGAATTGTGACTGCATAGACAAACATGAGAATGATGAATATGGAATTATGTGGACAATAGCCGAAAGTCATTGTTTGTTGTCATATGCAAATATTGTGGATGTTGAATGAAACTGCATAATATAACATTGTAAGGAGGCGATCACTAAGTTACATGCAAATGCCAGGAAAATTGGTAGACAAAAGCCAAAGAAATGGACAGTGACATGATGGCAATATGCAAACGGAATGACTTAGGTACAATGGATGAATTAGCAGACAAAAAGGGATGTAATTGTCTGAATGTAGCCATAAGCGCAAGAAATGATTGTGAAGAATGTGAAGGAATAAACACATTATACATCTATGAAAAAGAAAGTAGAACTGGCAGTATAAAAGTTGAAGCAGAATCACAAATTTTGGTGTATGTCTATTCAATTGGAAGAGCAGTCTATGAAAACTGTTGATATACATTGTAATGTCATGATGTTGATTACATGATGATGACAATGGTGATGGAGATGAAAATGATGCTGATTGTACGGATTCAAAAAATAGTATATAATCACAAATTAACAAGATAAATTCTTGCTGCCAGTTTGAGTGAAATAATTATCCGAATACGCTATAACGGTGTCAACTCCCTGCTGTTAAGGAATACATTCATATCTGTTGAAATGTAATGTATAAGCTACGAAACAAAGATAATGATGCATTCAATACAAATGCCTCATTAATTAAATTGGCCACCCATAATATTGCTTTGTGATTGATGATATTTTCATTTCAACATTGACCAGCAGATTGAGTTTAATGTTGGCTGTGTAATACGCAATACCTACTGTGATTCAAGTTTGATATTTATTAATTGTTTCAATATTGAAACTAGACAATTATACCTGCTGTATTACAACATGAATGTTTTCTGGTTGATGTTCAAAGCCTTTGCATGCATTCCAAAACACTTTTCTCCTTGAATACTTCACACTGTATATCTCTCCTTGAGCATTCTTCCTATTCATGTCTTGTATCTCGTGATATAGAGTGTTTATTCAAAGCCTTTACATGCATTCCATAATACTTTTCTCCTTGAATACTGCACAATGTATATCTGTCCTTGAGCATTTTTCCTATTCATGTCTTGGTCCTCCTGATGCATCATGCCATATGTATTTACCTGGATACCTCAAGGGAGCTTGCTAGACCTGTGCATGTTGTATTTACCAAGGCACAACACTGCTCAAGGTTCTCTAAATATTTGCAAGGCTGTGTTGTATATAATACTAATGCTGCATGGCTACATACATAGGCTTGTGTTTGAATGAAAATCAGAAGGTTTTTAAAAGTTAATTCAATTAATCGCCTGAATAGAAACTATACATACTTGTTTATGTATATAATTTATTGCCTATGCATTGTATGCCTACATAACTATTCTATTGTAGGTGTTTGCCATCAGGTGTATTTGACACATATATGGACAATTAATTCAGAATGTGTCTCCTTTTGTTGAATAGAAAACAACCTGCTCAGAAGAGCAAGGAGCAGGTTGTTTTTGGCGAAACTCCACTTCTTTCAAAAACCATGGTTAGAAGTGGAGTTTCGCCAAATATCATACAGCTTTATGCTGCATATAAAAGGTGTTAGCTTTAATACATTGCTATCCAGGTTCTCACGGTTGACTTTCTTGAGGAAAGCAAGGAGCTGACAGCCGTGCCATGAATCATGCGAAAGAAACGGATTTGTACTGTCAGGCGCAAATGGAAATACAATACTTGACAAGGTCTACAAATGTCCGTTTTTATCCCATGGTGGCAAGGCTCACAAGGGAAATAGCTTATGATTTAGAGAGGAGAAGATTGACGGTCCTTTGCCCATAAGACATTCTTGTGAACACTGAACAGTGTTGTTGGAACACACTAAAAAAGCTGTGAAAATGCCGTTGGAAACCAGAAGCCTTCCATACGGCCTATGCTTTACCTCTGTGAAGCTTACTGTGTGTCAAAACTCACAATATAATATAAATGTCAACGAGCCGTTTCAGAATGAAAGGAAGAAGTTTCTAGTTTTCAAAGCAAACATTGATTTAAAATCATTAATTGCATAGTAAATGTAGATTAGATTATCTTACATCTTCATTTATTTAGGTTTTAACAAAGTAAATTTAGTGCTTCATATTTTATAGTGCGCTACTGTGCAGGCATTCGTATTGTGTTAATTCAAGAATGCCTTGTCAAATAATTCTGCATTATTGTATTGTAAATGTGGTTCTACTGACTACTTCAGTGTGTATGTGTGTATTTTCAATTCTGAAAGAGAGACCACACTGCACACTGGCGCATACCATTTTGATATGGCCTTGTCTTGTTTGAGACAATAGCTATTCATTCATTCAATTGAAACAATTGAAACAATAGGTATTCATCTTCCTTAAGTCCCTTTGTCAACAGTTTCAGGCGAATGCCTCTTCATTGCCACTGTGCAGGAATTTGGCTTGCAGCTGAAATGAAAACTTAGAACACTGTGCACCGTTTGCTCTGCTTGCTCTGCGTGAACTGCTCCACCACTGAGCTTCCAAATTCCAAATTCGTAAGTTGAATCTAGAAAATAATTCAAAACATAATGCTCTGTTTCAGTCAGCTCAGTTTGTTTGAAAATGATCCAGATTAGCAAGCAAGCATTTGCAGTTACTGTTACCACTGGACACGTCACTGGATTTGATGTACGTTTTCATGCTATTCAAATCAGTTTTGTACTATGTAATTCAGTGCCTCAACCAATCAAATGAACTAATCTTGTCACGTTTTACTCTCCTATTGCAGAATTCATACCAAGTGAATTTGCTGTAAGTTGTTCTCCTAGAATGTTGAATTGTAACACACTAACTTCAATAGGAAAATATACAGCAGCATCAGAAACTCATTCATCTGGTATAACCCTATTTGAAACGAGGAAATGGTTTCTGTTTTAATATTTTTGAATGGATACTACAGAAAATACTCATTCCTCAAAATGTTTCAACAATAATAGTAGTAGTAGTAGAATTTATTACACTCAATTAATGCCAGCCATAAAATACAACCCTCATTCAATTTTGTATTGTTTCATATGAACAATAGTCTTCTGTGAATCCGAAACAATGGTAACAATGGTCATTCATCGCTGTGTGGTACTGTTAACAGATTGAATCGACGCGTTTCTGCCTCAGCTGTGCCTCTGCCTTGCTTCAACTGTACGTCCATTGGCAAGGGTGTTGAGTGGAAAGCTCAAAGAGGTGGTACCCGCCATATAGATTGCTTTAATGAAATCTGGCATTCTGCTTTCATTCTGGCTATGTGTGTTTGATACTGAACCGATCTGGGGTGGACCCGTTTGACAGCCACACCCAGCTACAAAGAAAAAGGTCAAAGAAATGACCCTTTACCCCAGAGACAACCCTCCCCCCCCCCAGGAAGGCTCCAAGAACTGATTTAAGCTCTTTTAAGTGCCAAGTAGCCTGATGGTATTTACTATGAAAAAGGGAGTAGAATTTAAGATACGTACAGTCAGATATTAAATTTGGTCTGTATATGAATGGCTGAAAGTTATACAATATACTTAGCCACCTTTGTCATCAATACACTAGGTTGCTTCTACATCTAAAAAGGTATTTGAAAGTCACTTCTCATCATTGAGATACCATAATGAGATCAGATACTCTGACTTCACTAGTCTTGTGTGTGTTTGATACTAAACACAGAAAGGGTCAGTTTGACAATCGCCAGCCAATAAGCAGTGACAAATAGAAGGTTCAAAGAAATAACCCCTTCACCCGTGGCTCTTGATTCTCTGCCAGAGAGGGCTGCCCCCCAAGATCTGATTTAGGTCTTCTTAAGAGCCAACTGGACTGCTGGCTATTACCATTACAAAGGAGATGGAATATTTGAGGGGTTCTGATACAAAAGAGAGATTAAATATGACCAGAATATATGAGAAAGGAACTGAAAATTGTAGATACATGTATGAGAAAAAATTTGAAGAAGGATTAATATCAAACTGCTTTACTAACGAGAGAGATAAATTATTGGTTAAGTTGACTGAGAAACTGGTACTGGTCAGGAAGATCATCTAAAGTGTGTTTGGTTGATATGGTTAAGCAGTTTGAATTTGTG
Organism: Platynereis dumerilii; assembly: GCA_026936325.1. Lineage (NCBI taxonomy): Eukaryota > Metazoa > Annelida > Polychaeta > Phyllodocida > Nereididae > Platynereis > Platynereis dumerilii. The sequence goes on along the minus strand of JAPTHN010000007.1, from coordinate 46,697,235 downwards.
TGATGTTGAGATATACAATTTTCTCATGAAGTCATTTCACTTGAATAAAAATCAAATAACACAAAGCTTGGATGGAATTGGATGCCATCACGGCCACACATCTTTAATTCCTTACATTACAAAAATGGGAAACAAGAATACACATATGGATTTATTTATGTAATACAATATGCATGACGCACATGTACAACACAAGAACAGAATATTATTCACTCCACAACAATGAGGAGCAATCTTATATTATTTTTTTAATGAATTGCAATGTGTTATCCTCTGAATTACTTAAGGCAATTCACAAAAAGGCTATCCCATTAAATTAATGACACTGTGCCGCAGATTCTATCAAGTATCAAACATAGGAAAAAGACATCAAGTTGCAGAAATATTTAGCATGTAAAAATAATAATATTATCAGTAAACTGCTGTAAGATGGAACTGGCAAGCTACTAAATTTTGTAGTTATTGGGTCTTATCATAATATTTGTTTGTTAGCAAGTGGCTTCTTAAAACTGGTTTTAGTCAAAAGATGTTTCATTCACAAGAATTAAAGTCTTGATGCTGCTCCGCCTGTCTGATTAAGGTTTGTTTACACTCCAGACTCTGTCAACGAAACGTTTGCCTCTAAATAGCCCACACAGGTGCTGATGGGGCGTAAAACACAAACTCACTCACTCACTTACTGTCAACGAAACGTTATAAACACAATCAAGACTTCTTTGCTGGGCATGATTTTTCATTGGGTTAGACAATATTAGCTGGAATTGTGACTGCATAGGCAAACATGAAAATGATAAATATGGAATTATGTGGACAATAGCCAAAAGTCATTGTTTGTTGTCACATTCAAATATTGCGGTGGTTTGATGAAACTGCATAATGTGACATTGTAAGGAGGCAATCACCAAGTTACATGCAAATGCCAGGAAAATTGGTGGACAAAAGCCAAAGAAATGGACAGTGGTATGATGACAAAATGCATGTGGAATGGCTTATGTACAATGGACAAATCAACGAAAAAAGGCATGTAATTTTCCGACTGAAGTCGCAAGTGAAGATAAATATGTGAATACTTTATGAAACTACGAAAAAACGCATGTCATATCAAAAGAGAACTGGAAGAAAAAAAGAAAGAAAGAGAATTGCAACTAAATTTAGGATCTTGAACAAATTGGCAGACCTTCATGTGCTACATAAGAGCTGGATGGTGAGGCCATAGAGTGTTTATTCAAAGCCTTTCCATGCATTCCTTGAATATTGCACAATGCATATATCTATCCTTGAGCATTATTCCTATTCATGTCTTGGTCCTCCTGATGCATCATGCAAAATGTATTTACCTGGATACCTCAAGGGTGCTTGCTAGTCCTGTGCATGTTGTATTTACCAAGGCACATCACAATTCAAGGTTCTCTAAATATTTGCAAGGCTGTGTTGTATATAATACTAATGCTGCATGGCTACATACATAGGCTTGTGTTTGAATGAAAATCAGAAGGTTTTTAAAAGTTAATTCAATTAATCGCCTGAATAGAAACTGTACACACTTATGTATGTATATAATTGATTGCCTATGCATTGTATGCCTACACAACCATTCATATTGTAGGTGTTTGCCATCAGGTGTATTTGACACATATATGGACAATTAATTCAGAATGTATCGCCTTTTGTTGAATAGAAAACAACCTGCTCCTTGCTGTGGCTCAAAAACCATGGTTAGAGAAGTGGAGTTTCGCCAAATATCATACAGCTTTATGCTGCATACAAAAGGTGCTTGCTTTAATACATTGCTATCCAGGTTCTCACGGTTGACTTTCTTGGGAAAGCAAGGAGCTGACAGCCGTGCCATGAATCATGCGAACGAAACGGATTTGTACTGTCAGGTGCAAATGGAAATACAATACTTCAAGGTCCGTTTTTATCCCGTGGTGGCAAGGCACACTAGGGAAATAGCTTATGATTTAGAGAGGAAAAGATTGACGGCCCTTTGCCCATAAGACATTCTTGTGAACACGGTTGTTGGAACACACTAAAAAAGTTGTGAAAATGCCGTTGGAAACCAGAAGCCTTCCATACGATCTATGCTTTACTCCTGTGAAGCTTACTGTCTGGCAAAATCCACGATATCATATATGTTTACAAGCTGTTTCAGAATGACAGGACAGAAAAAGATCCCCGTTTTCAAAACAAACTTTAATTACAATCATTATGTAGCAATAGGAAATGTAGATTAGATTATCTGACGTTTTTAAAAGTAAATTATTACAACACATACTGTCCAAGAGATCTTTACAATATTTTATTGAATTTTAAAATATTTAATATCTCTATAGTTTTTTACCCCATGTTACACATTTTACTCTTTTATACTTGCTTTTATATATATACCTACATGTATTTATAATATGTTCTAGTCTTTGTATTATATATGTTGTTATTTGTCAGGGCCTTGTTGAAAAACAGTATATTGTGCTGAATCAAGTTACCCTGCCTAAATAAAAGCATTTTGACTTTTTTTTTTTTACTTCATTTATTTAGCCTTTAACAAAATAAATTTAGTGTTTTAATATTTTATAGTGTGCTACTATGCAGGGCTGCAGGCATTCGTATTGTGTTAATTCAAGAATATCTTGTATTGTAAATGTGACTCTACTTCAGGGTGTAGGTGTGTATTTTAAATTCTGAAAGAAAAAACACACTGCACATTGGTGCATACCATTTTGATATTACATTGTCTTGTTTTAGACAATAGCTGTTCATTCATTCAATTGCCACAATTGAAACAATAGGTATTCATCTTCCTTAAGTCCCTTTGTCAACAGTTTCAGGCGAAAGCCTCTTCATTGCCACTGTGCAGGAATTTGGCTTGCCGCTGAGATGAAAACTTGAAGTGGTACTTCATGCACTCTTTACAAAAAGGTTTTGTATAAGGAACTCCAAAAGGTTCTTATTCAACATTTAAAAAGGTTCCAAAGGCAAAAAAAAACAACATTTAGATAATTCAGCTGCACCGAACTCCCAAAATGGAACTGCTTGCTCTCAAGCTGGGAGCATAGGGTCCTATCATAGGGCCTTCGGATACGGTATTGAGCCTTTCTTATTCAGTTGAACACTTAAAAATTTAGAAACTTTTTTCCGCTGTTTGTTCTTTATATATACCATCAAGAACCTTTTGCGTTAGTGTGCCTCAGAATTTTCTGAAATTCATTAGATGTTTTGAGGTGTCATACCTTCACTCTGATCACTCTAGCTGTATGGGCTTGATACCGCACAGGAGTGTCACAAAAACTCAATGATAGGCCTATTCTTTAAACTGGACAAGTAAATAACAGATGAAGCTTGAGTAAATTGTAGTCTCTAAAAAGGAAGCAATCTTCTTCACCTTTAACATATATTATGTTTACACACCAATTGAATTGAATTTATGCAAATATATGAATACATTTTCCCTAAATTTCATATTTTGAAGTGATGAAAAATACTTTGATGTCATAAATTATGCATGCATCACAGTTATCAAACAATAACATTGTCTCAAGAACCAATAGAAAAAATTGGATCATTTATGAATTAAACGTGTAAAGCAACTAAATGTATGATTGTATATATTCAGAATGATATCCAATCCCTGCATTTGATTAAAATTGAGAAGGCTTCTGGATGAAGTTAGCTGTTTTTTTAACAATATATGCGTTAACATTATTTGCAAGTTATATGTCAAAGTTAATTCTAAATCCATTGGTTCATGAAACATAATTCAGTGAAGAGATGTTTCATTCAAATGAGTCAAAGTCTTGATGCTGCTCCGCCTGTCTGATTAAGGCTTGTTTACACTCTAGACTCTGTCAACGGAACGTTATAAACACAATCAAAACTTCTTTGCTGGGCAAGATTTTTCATTAGGTTAGACAATATTAGCTGGAATTGTGACTGCATAGGCAAACATGAGAATGATGAATATGGAATTATGTGGACAGTAGCTTTTATGTGGACAATAGCTGCCAGTCACTGTTTGTTGTTATAATAATGTATTCTGAGGAGTTGAAAGAAACTGAATATTGTAATTAAGTAACATTGTGAGGAGGAATTCATGACAAAACATGCAAATGGCAAGAAAAAACAGTGGACAAAACCTGTTAATGGTCTTCAGAATTGCATGGGAATGTCTATTGCATAAATAGCTGGGGAAAACTAATGTAACCAAATCAGCATTTGAAAAAGGCCTTTCTGACTGGCTGAAAAGATATATTTAATGTCATGGAAGGTTGTTTTAGATGGATATTTGAATTAACCATGGATGCATTCAGAATGTAACAATGGCGTAACATTTATGTCGAAAGAGATTTTGGACAAAAACAGAAAGATATCAAAATGCTTCAGAAAAGCTAATCAAACAATTTTCATTGGTAAGAGTGACTTGCCAAGTATATAAGACATAAAGAGAATGGACACTTTTGACTTCGGTCAATTCTGCAATTCTTTCTTTTTCGACAACTTAGAAAAGTTTCACACACATGGTTGAATCGTTGTGTCATTTTCTATTTTCTATGAAAAATCACAGAATAACATCACTGAGAGATGCATGTGCATTATGCACACAAGAAAATTGAGGATAAAAAACAGCAAATTGAGTAGAATGACGATGAAATTTCCAACAAATGCCAAGATTTGTCTTCATTGTCATGATCACTATGTTTCCCCGTTGTGTAATGGTTATAAGCGCTTTTTTGTCCCACCACTGGCTTCTGAGGGCATGGGTTCGAATCCAACCTAAGAACTTAATTCAGTCAATGGCATCCAATGTCAAGCTGGAGGGTGCACAACATGTTTATCACAAGATGAAAAGTCTCCAATTGCTTCTTTTTATTTTCATATCAACCTGTATTGGCACTACAAAATGTCATGTTGCTGATGACCCTAACCCGTACAGTATCCAGTACAGTATCCAGTAGGGTACATAACTAAATCAGCATCTAATAGAGCAACTGATCTAGTGCAGCTGAGACAGTGTGTGTGAAAAGGTCCTTCATGGTGGCTAATTCTGGATCTCCAGACTAACCCATGGTTACAACCAGTGACCAAGTCCCTGCCAAAGGTCTTGTCCTAATGATGACCTTTGGCATCGCTCCTACATCAAAGTTAGGCTTGTATTATTGCCAAGAAGACCTCGCCAAGGTCATGTATCTGGGGCACCAATCTAGGTCAAGGTCAGAGTTCAGGAAAAGGGTCATGTGACCTCTAACTGGCACATTACCAGGTCATCACTGGGTCATGTATGGTTTTGGATCATTGTTACATGTGGAGAATTAGCCAAGTAACCAGAACTTAATTATTGTATAACAGAAATTTGGTACCTGTGCGAGACTTTTTGATGTACTGATGGATAATTGAAGCTTTACGTCCTATATTTATCCATTCAGAAGACTGTCTTGTATATTTGGACAGCAGAAACAAAACAAAACTGCAATAAGAGCTAATAAGCAGATGAGGCGAAGGACGATTGAAACTGTTTAGTAGACAGAAAGAAAGATAGATCTAGATAGAGATAGATTACATAAGATAATGTGATGGATAAATAGATAGAGAGGATTAGATAGATAGATAGACAGATAGATGGATAGATGGATACTCGATAGATAGATAGAGATACATAGATAACTATAGGCTAACTATTTTAATAGGCGTAATAGGCTGTGTAAGAAATGTTATTTAGAAAGGAAAGTTATAAAAGAAAAACACTGAATAGACGGCCCTAGGAGGCTCACAAGGCCATTCATTACGGTGCAGAATTAGGTTTACTTATATTTCATCAAATTCTTTCTTTTTCGTAATCTGATCCAATTTTTAATTAAAATGCCAAATATAACATCAGAGATACTGCTCGGAGCTAAATGAGTAAATGTCTTAAGTTAACTAAATTTTCTTTTGTGATATTAAATTAGAACACGAAATATATGGCTATAGAAAGAAATTAAGTTTCCTTTTCAGTTGAATAGACCGTAGAATATATATCTGAGAGCTCAAATAATTATTTCAAGTAAATGATTTTTCACATCTGAAGGCAAATATAATTATTGTTAATTATCCTTCAGAATCCAGGGCTTCTAGATTTAACTGATGTTGAGTCTTTTAAGATCTGATAATTTCAAGAAAACGCAGTTTAGTTTGAAATTGGCAATAAAAAGGATATGATAAGTTTGTTAAAAGGAAAAGGACTGTGTTAGTTATTTTGATTGACAACTGTTTTGATGAGTTTATTGATTTTGATGGGGTTGTTACGTAATTTGTTGATTGTTTTGATTTGGTGGTAATTAAGTCGACGTTGCACTTCCTCCAGAACTGATATCATTCCCAACAACCCACATGTGTAAGAGATCTGATACGGGCTTGTATTTATTCTTAAAACCATTAAAATATAGATATATTTTGTTTTTATGGCCCAAAGATAACATGTATGGCCTCGGCAATAACAGACATGGCAAGTTATACATTATGCTCTAATTTATATGCCGCATCTGTAACACGTTGCTTTAACTTTTACACTTGTACAACATGCATTTGACCTTTCATCATAATTGAAATAAAATTATCTGTCTGTCGATCAATCTATCAATCTATCTATCTATCTATCTATCTATCTATCTATCTATCTATCTATCTATCTATCTATCTATCTATCTATCTATCTATCTATCTATCTATCGTTTAAAAAATCTCATAAGATCTATATTTTTTCTGTGTGAGCATTATAGCGACTATTAGTAATCAAGCGTACTGCCCTCTTTTGTAATTTATAAATTTTACTTAGCTGCCCACCCCATATCATTATTCCGTAGTTTATATTAGAGAGAACAAGTGAGTTGTAGATGTTTAATAAAATTTCTCTTGGAAGAAAACATTTTAATTTATTTAAAATTCCAAGTGTCTTAGAGATCTTTTTTGAGAGAGCTTCACTGTGTACATTCCATTTAATATGTTCATCTATTCTTATGCCAAGATAATTAAAGTCTTTAACAAATTCTATTTGGTGGTTATCTATTACTAAATTTGGATATGTAACTATCCTTTGAGGTGTATGGAACAATATAGCTTTTGTTTTGGAAGTACTAAGAGAGAGTTTATTTAATTTGAGCCATTCAGTAACAGATTTGAGTTCTCTATTGAGTTCAGTTTCAAAGTTGGCATTCGTCGTTTTCAGAGTTGTCGAGAGGGCAGTATCATCAGCATATATTATTGTATCAAATAGAGTAGTAGCTTTGTTAATGTCATTAATATATATTATGAAAAGGAGGGGTCCCAGAATTGAACCCTGGGGAACTCCACATTTGATCTCTAACAAATCAGAATCAACACCATCAAAGACCACATATTGCCTCCTATTTGTTAAATAACTAGTTATAAGCTCAAGTGCTTTTCCTCGAAAGCCATAATAGTGTAATTTATGTATTAGTATGTCATGATCCAGCGTATCGAAGGCCTTTGAGAGATCTAAATATATATTAACAGGAAGTTTGTTTTCATCCATGTCACGAGTAATTTTGTCAACCAATTCGAGAGCAGCCAATTCCGTCGAGTGATTTTTACGAAAGCCATATTGGCTATTGAAAAGTAGGCTCTGCTTGGTAAAATATTCATATATTTGATTGTGCATGATTCTCTCAAAGACCTTCGATATGCTGGGAAGAACAGAAACGGGTCTATAATTGCTGAACTCATCAGCTTTATCTTTTTTATAAATTGGGGTGACTTTGGCAATTTTTAATTGATCTGGGAAATTACCAGTTTCTAAACTTTGATTTATTATTTTGCTTAAAGGATCAGACAATTCATCCCTGATATACTTTAATAATTTGTTTGAGATTCTATCATTTCCAGTACTCACTTTAAGTTTCAAACCATTGATGACCTTGGAGACTGTTTCTTTGTCTACTTTTTCAAATTTAAATATGCATTGAAATTCTTCATCTAAATAACTGTTGAATGTCTTTTGTGTAGGAATATTTATCTTTCCTGCCAGTTCAGGACCAATGTTTATAAAATATTTGTTGAATTCATTAGCAATTTCGAGTTTGCAAGCTGTTTTATTTCCATTAACTAAGAATGATTTTGGTAGGTCCTGTTTTTTGTTGGTTTTATTTATTATTTGATTGATGAGTTGCCAAGTTTTCTTGATATCACTTCTAAAATTCTTGAAACATTTCTGGTAAAAATCTATTTTTGCTTGTCGTATACATTTCTTTAATATAGCATTATAGGTTTTAAGATTACACTTGTTTACATTATATGCGGGATCACCGGCTGAAATAAGTTTCAGTTTTTTGTACAACTTATCACGATACGAAATGGATTTTAAAATACCATAAGTTATCCATTTGCATCTTTTATGCCTGTATTTTTTGAATCTGACATACTTGACAGGAAAGTGCTTATTAGTAAGTTTCTCGAGAATTTCATTTAATTTCTCATAACCATAATTTGTATTTTTATCAGCTATTTCATTCAATTCGTCCATAATTATTTTACTCTGCAGGTCTTGTTTAAAATTTGAATAAGAATTTCTTTCAAAGGTGATAATTTTTACAAATTTACTTTTTGGTTTTGCATACGTAAGATAGTCTAGAGTGAGAAAGCAAGGCAAATGGTCAGATATTTGATGTACAAGTACACTCGCAGTTGTAGATGAAAAACTATCAGACAATTTAACAAAAACATTATCAATTAATGTGGCACTTAGCTCACTAAGTCTAGTAGGTACTGTGATTTTAGGAATGTAACCACTTGATATTAGAGTTTCCAAAAAATTATTGATGTGACTATTTTCTCTAAATTTTAATAGGTTAATGTTGAAGTCCCCAGTTAGTACAACATGTTTTTTGTTTCTAAATTGATCAAGTAAATTATTAATTTCATTTGTAAACATTACCAAATTATCAACAGTTTGCCTTGGAGGGCGATATATATTTCCCACAATTAATGTTTTACTTTCATTTAAGTCATTTTCTACAATTATCTCTAGAAGTTGTCCATCCCAAATATCGGAAGAATTCACATTTAATACTTTATATTTAAACTGCTCACGTAAATAAATAGCAACTCCTGCATGGGTGGTACAAGACTTACTTGAGGTAATGAGGTTGTATCCAGAAATTTGCAGTTGAGATGTATCGCTTCCTGCTGTAAGCCATGTCTCCTGCAAGCATATAATATCAATACATGTTTCATTGCTGTATTTTTCAATGTATATTTTAAGTTGTTCTAATTTTGCATTAAGCGATTGACAATTCAAACTCAACATTTTAAATGTATTACCACTCTTTTTTAGAATTTCTTTGAAATCTGTTTCTTCATAGTAAGGAGAATGCTTAAAAATAGATGGGTCACCAGCATCTTCACTGCGGTCCAGTCCACTACCCTCCAATAAATCAATAAAATTATTGCTATTAACAATCAAATCTTCAATCATAGGGAACTCGTTATTTTTAAACATTCATTGTATATTTCAATTTCACATGCTAGAATCTCTGCTACAAAAGTCAAAACAGCAGCGTTAATTGAACATAAGGAATTCACATCTGTTAAGGGAGTCTGTTTATGCATAAAGATATTAATACTAAACATATATATTAACCTATGTAATGTATGTAATAATAACATGGTTAGTAGTAAGACAGAAAACTCCGGGAATCTAACCAATAACCCAACTAAGGTTAAAAAATATACAAACTGAACAAAGTGCCAATTACATAATAAATATAAATATATTTTTTTCAAAGACACTAATAATACTAAATAGAAGGAATAGTTGACTTACGTAGTATACAGAGAAACATTGTAACTGCTAATTCACTCCAAATCATGATCTCATCACAGATGTTTGTGTACAACTGACTAAGTTGGGCTATCATCCATGCAAGAATAGCATACCATTTAACACCAAATAGCATAACTAGATTCTATGAGCTGAGAATAACAAAACAAAACATGAATATCAGTGTGGCATGGAAAACAAACTGAGCACAAATAGCATCATGATGCAGTGCAACTCCACTCTGTCATTTAACGTGTATAAACTGCTTAGGAAAATTTTCTCAACCAGAGTGGAGAAAATAAAATAGTAATTACTATCATGCCTTCAGTTAATCAACATATAAATAGCATGTTACCAGCTTAATTTCAGAAAATTAATATATTGTTAAAATATAATAGCCAGTCAGTCAATATTTTCATTATACCAGCTGATCAGTTCAGGAATGTTTCTGTTAAACTTAAGGATTATAAGTAATCACTAGGTCATTAGGTAGTCTCATCCCCACAGCCTCGAAAAGTAGCAAATACATTGTTCTTGTAGTTTTTAGGCAAAATTAACTTTACTTGGAAGTTAAAATGCTCAAAAAAAGTTGTTCAATTTGTCTTTTTGCAGCCTATGCATTTTTAGCTTTCATAAATAGAAACCCATTTCCAGTGGTATTTGCAAAAGGCAAAAGTGTCAAAATGATGAATAAGTGCGTTCTGTGCATAGGCTATATGACGAATATGCTTGCCCTTTAAAGAGTTGGAGTGTTTAACACATTTTTCATTCTGTGTGAAAATGTATCATACTGTGAAGAGCAGTAATTTCCAGATTTGACACTTTTAGTACTTTTTTGTATGCGATGCAAGTTTGAGTCATTAGCGAAAGCGTATTTTTAAAATTTATCAAAATAATGCTTCTATCTGTATTTTTCCCATAAATCACTGCAGAATAGGTCTATTATAAATACTGCTTTTCAGGCTAAATGGAAAAGAAGTGGTTCTATACCTTTATACCAAAACTGAAGTACATTTTGCCTCTGACCTGAAATATTTTGTGGTTAGTAATAGGCCTTATCATATAGACCTAAAAGGAAACTTTTTAGCTGGTAAACCTCATTAAATGAACAAATAGCTTTTTCAGCACACTTAGAATTTATTTGATAAAGTGGCCAGTGCCTTGTTTCCACAAGCAGTTCCAATGAGGATGTTTTAGTGCATAAATGCAGGACGTAAAGCCCCAAACATCCATCGAGGACGTTTAGCATTGAGCCACGAGCAAACCATTTATCACCCACTTCATTTACTTACAGGTGGCACTGTACAGACCAGTGTGCTATACCACTGACCAGGACAGCCATAGTCCAGAGAAGTTAGTAGTTACTGGCGACGAGAGTTCTCATCTATGCTAAATTGTACTTTCGCAGAACGACCCTGCCCAGTCTCATGCCTGTGACAGCGGCTGTTTAGTCTAATAGAGCCACCAAATGAAACCAGCCTTGGTCATGTTTTCCTGATTATTCTATGATTGTCCAGTCTATTGCTATCTGCCCCTGCCCCATGTAAAAGAAAACGAAAAATAAAATATCTCTCTTTCTACTCCGTTACAAATACTTTGATATCGTGTACACTGTTCGTGAGGCTATCTCACTCTTGACAGGGCAATATGACATGATATTAGACCCTGACAGGACAATATTGCATATCATTAAGCATACAATTGCACTCTCTATTGCTTGATATTTTCTCATCAGTAAGCAGCAATAGCGAATTGTCTTTTTATAACTAGTCTGTTTTTTTTTTTGTCTGAACTAAACTTGCATACATGAATTACCGCCAATGCTTTGCTTTTTTGGATACAGTTTTGTGAATGGTACAAATAAAGTGCTTCCAAACCCTGGGTCTTCCTCCTGCCCCAATTAACCTTAAATACTGGACGTAAAGTCCAAGCAAACACACATCCATCTATCCATCCAAAGACAAATACTTGTTGACGCGAAATCTAGACAACTCAGTCAACAGAATATCAGACTGAACGACTGACATATTGACTGACACATCTGCTGATGATGCATGTACATTTTAAGATAAATCATAAATTGGATGATTTTTAATTAAAAAATAAAGATTTTTCTCTAATGACGTATGATCACTTTAAACAGTGATCCGTACACAATATACATGTTACTTGACTTTGTCTTACTTAATAACCTCAGTGTTGACATAACATTGTCTTACTTAACATTGTATGCTTAACATTGTCTTTTCTTTGTTTTAGGTAAGTTGGCTTTTGGATTGCTTGTGGATGTGGGTATAACACACCATTTTGGTAAGTGGCATGGAATAATTGAAGTAAACACTTTCCTTTAAATAGTCATTTTAGGAATTCAGGTTTTAGAATTTTTACTTAAAGTTTTGTCAGAATTTTAGACACAAGTTGATTGACAATGATGCAAATCATGTATATGGGCTAAATAGGAAGCAATTGGAAGTTTGGAACTGGACTACTCTTAAGTCACTGCCTCTGTCAGGTATCTGACTGTTATGTCTTATTTAGTACTGTTAATGCAGTGTTTTCAGAGATGTGTTTTTTCATATAAATATACTCGTATTAATTAAGAGAATAACAAATGTGTAAAAAATATACACAATCCACAATAACTGTCTACAAATTCTGACACATAACTTATAAATACAATGTATGTATTGACCTATGTCTAATATATACATTCTAAAGACACAATATATGAAGCTGTATATGTGTAGACATAATAATCTAGCTGATATACTTGACCAATGTTGGTATAAAAATTACAGACTATGGCACATTTTTGAGTGACAAGAGAGCTACTAGCTTAGAATTATTTGCTGCAGGAAAGTTTGTAAGTTAGCTGTTGTGGAGGCAGTATGTCAATATGGGCTGAGCATCAGATGGCACTGGTAAGGCAATAAGCACATTCCTCCTTTCTACAGTAGTGCACAGAAAATGGTGCTTGCTTATGCTGTAGTCAGCACTCTATAGCTTTTCTGAGCATAGCAGTCAGTCATGTTTTGCCAGATTTTATGGATAGAGAGATATGATTATACTGTGGGTGCGGCACTGCGGCATTTAAGCTCAGTTCTGGCTACTCACTAGGGTTGATCAGCGAGACGGGAGAGAGAATGAGAGTCTTTCAAAATGTGTTGCACATTTACCACATGTGAGGGATCTGTTCCTGACACTTTTACAAGGAATTGTAAACAGAATCTCATCCAGCTTGAATTTTGCTTTTAAAGCCCTGTAGCAAGCCTGGTCTGTAACCGCTCAGCCATCTAGCTGTCTTACAAGTCTGTCTCTATGAATGAGTGTTTCTTCAACCACTTTACTATAGAATTTGGCAACCCTGACTTTTTTCTTTTGGAGTTAAGTCCGCTTTTGACAATTGGTCCTGCATCAATCAGGCTATTTAGGACAAAACTGTCAAAACTCCAAATTCTCTCATTTGGAATGAACTTGACCTCTCAAACATTGTAACTCCAAAGCTTCAACTGAGCCACATTTGCCTTTTTGGGAGATATTAACCCTAGTATACAACCACAGAAAGACTAATTATTTAAAACATCCTACTGTAAGAGCAACTACAAGTAAGTTATCCCAGAGTGGCACTCCTATGCCAGATATCTGATCATATCGGCTATTTCCAGAGTTTGCCCTAATTGTGTTAAGTTAATGAGTGTGACTGAGGGCGTGCTCCTATGTCACTGCTTGAGTATGTCAAATAGGAGTCTGTAGTTGGTAGCTAAAGGTAGTAAGTCCGCCGATTCTATGTAAAATTTAACTTATTGTTATAGATCATAAATTGATAGATTTAAAGTATAGTATACATTTCCAATCAACAGAATTGTGTATTTTCTACAATTAAGTGAGTTTAATTGATTGTAAAGCCTTAAATTACTTAAGGAGAGCCCTGCATTGCTTGAAATGTAAACAAAGCAGGGCTTTTTCACGGCATGAAAAACTATTTGTTTACATTTTTCAAAGAAATAAACTTCTTATACTGTCAATAGAACAGCAATTAGGTAAATTTTTCAACTGGAGTGTGTTAAATATGACTGAAATCTATCCATAAACAGTCTATTAAAAATGCGGACTTACTACCTTTAATATGTCATGATGAATGTTATATATAAGGGAGGCTGTTCTTTCTTTTGCTGTTTGTTGAATTCAGTAGGGTATTAAAAGTTGAAATGATATTTTCTCTTTAGTTTAAGACTTCTGAAGAATCAGATATATATTCATTTACAAACTAATATAACAACGAAAAAATAAAATGGAAGAATTCATCAGTGAAAGTAAAAATATAGACATTTTGCTATATGTCGAATTCTGAATGGTATTATAAGTTGAAAATGTTTTCTCGTTAATTAGTTTGTGGCTTCTTAAGCCACTGTCACATGTACATAAATATTAAAACAGTGATAAGATGAACAAAAAAGAATCTGTGAAAGTCAAAATTACAATTGTCAATGATGCAGTTGTAACTTTAATATCGGTGTTGTATTGGTAAACGTAATGCTTCATACTTGCAATAATCAGTTTCACTGATTTACTACCACCGTATATGATAAGACAACAATAATGTTGATTTAATCAATTATTATAACTCCTCTGAAAATGTATGCAAGAATTATTTAGTAGAGCACTTACAATGTAACAATCACACATCTTTTCTTGGCCTCAACCTTGACCTAGCCAAGTGCAGACATGACATTGACAATACCCCCACTTAACCACATGTATTGCCTTGCTGTACGCTCACAACCTCAGGTTGAGTGTCAAATACTCTGCCAGCGAAAAAATAACAGATTTGACACACTGTTTCTGCCATGGGGTCAAAGTACTGGCCCTGCCTGGCTGTGTTGTGCTATCTATATGCTATGGTGAAGTCATCTGCTAAATCCATCTGGCAAATCCATCTGGTGAAGTTATCTGGTGAAGGCATCTGCTATAATCTGGAGTGGATCCTTTAAGCATCTCAATCTAGTGTCTAAGCTCAGGCATTAGTTCGTTGTAGCAGTGGTATAGTGACTATGACTGTAGTATAGGCCTGCAGTATAGTGGGAGGGAATGGAATAGTGATTTTAATGGGGTAGGCCTACAAGCTAACGACGGAGGCTGTGCATGTGCATACAGGAGTTATTGTTTATTTAGAACTTTTAACTCCTATGCGCAGTGTATGTGACAGCAAAGGAGTTTTAAAAACAATGTTACCATAATTATATCGCTCACTTGGTATTTGATATCTCACTATTCTTACGTGTTCATCAATTGATTTGCTGCCGAAATTCACTGCAGTGATAGACTTCCATCAATTTGATAATATCTAATACCACAACAATTTAAATACATTGTTGTAATCTATTATTTTTTGTTGATTACTTGAATTGACAAATTTGTAAATTTCGATACATGGACATGCATGTATATATGTATAATGCATATATTTGTCAGCTTGCGTTTGTCTTGGCGTAGTTGCGGTCAGCTAAATAGTGAACTGCGAGACATAGTGCCATGTTTAACATTTGCTACGAATGTGTGTAGAGAGATCACTCATGCAGTTTATGGCTATGTAGGCTGAGAGCTGCATACAGAGACATCAAGTGGCAGAGAATGGCTTCTAGGATCTCAATTTCATTTCATTCATGAAACCCTCTTCTGTTGATGATTCTGTGTAAAATCCGGCAGTGCCTCAAATGTGTATGTTAAGATGAAAGCAAGTGGCAAATATAATAGCAGAATAGGCCTAGTTAATTTTCTTTATGGAGTTCAGAGACTAAATTGTTTACTGTTTCTGTTAAATCTCCCTATCCTGTGCTGTCCTATCTTGTCCTCATATCTCCTGTCCTCTCCTCCCCTGTCCTCCTCCCCTGTCCTCTCCTCCCCTGTCCTCCTCCTCCGTCCTCTCCTCCCCTGTCCTCCTCCCCTGTCCTCCTCTCCTGTCCGCCTCTCCTGTCCTCCTGTCCTCCTCTCCTGTCCAATAAAAGACCCCACATATGATCAATTCTACAACAAATGCGGACTCACCAATCACCCCTTGAACAAGAACCGGCCTTTTAGATCTGCACTTTCATTATTCAATAACACAAGACATATTTCTTACCATAGTGCTACTCGATGCTATTAGATGGTGAAATGGCAAGGTATCAGTTAGTTGATCGTCGAATATATCAGTCAAGTCTTATCTGCTGTCTTATACATCAACCTTATCTGACATGACTACCTGACCTACTTACTAAACGTGCTACCCTCAATAAACTATCATTTATCTAACCATGTGTGTGGCATTTCCGGGCAGTTTGTTGCTAAATTGGAGACATGGGACTAATTATGTAATCAATGATCTTTAAGGATCGTGCAGTTAAGGGAGTTTTGGGTTTACATCGAAGATGTAGTGTCAAACTGCTTTGCTATCGGGGATCTTTATTTTGTTTATTTCAGTGATAAAAGAAAAGAAAATAGCTCACTGAAAAAGACTCCCGTGAAACAAGAAATCCACATGCCAACACCACAACCAGAACTTTTTTCAAACCTAAATAAGCTCGCTATAGGCGTGAATAATGTATCTCCTCAGAGTAAATGTCTATCGGGAGTATAGGCCTAATATTAGTTCTGAGGTTTTACTAGTAATTTAACGAGGGAGGGTTAGTGCAGCGGTAGCGTGCTACGCTGGGCACTGGGTTCGAATTCAGCTCTTGCACCAATCATCATAATTTAACAGATAAAATATATCAACTGGATAAGAATGGTTGTGTTTGAATAATTTGATTTAGAATAATCATAATGTTTATTGTAAAATTTGTTGCGTTTAAACTCTTCATTATCATGATTATTTTTTGTCAACTGAAGTGAACATGTTTGGAACTGGACTGTTCAGCCACACCGAAACTCCCTTACCCATTAGACCAATTCTCCTATTTCTAACCATTAACCACCGTCACCATTAACTTTGGTTATGAAATATTACTATGCCACCTGTGGAAGTAGAGAAAGCTGCTTAAAGCAAAACGTCATTTAATATGGAATGGATTTTTAACTAAATATTATTAAAATAATCCGTGTTTACTTAAAATCTGATACATGTAAATCCTCACCCGAAGCTACAAAACTTTTATTTCTCAAATCTGACAGCCAAATTTGGAATTACATAAGATCTGGGGAAAAAGGTGTTGAAATACAGAGGAAAAATAGGCATTAAAATGGAGAAATGAAGTTATTAAATTTCGAAAAAGAATAAAAAGATGTTTTAACATAAGCTATATTTGTAAATTTCTACATAACATAGATATTATTACAAATTTATGAATAGTAATGTGCTTGTAACTAAATGCTGTGATTGTGTGACTCTCTTATGTCACCTAAACAATGTTTTAAAGATTAACAATTTCAAATGTGTGGTTTTAAGAATTACTAACCAGATACCACAAGGCATTTAATTCTGTAAAGGCAAAGATCTATTAACTCTAGAGCACCTATACCTGTGATGATGGAATTTTAAAATAATTTTATATAAATGTGTTAAGGTTGATCGGCATGAGATAACATTTTTGTGTTATATTCTTTCTTAGATAAGATAAGCAGATAAAATTGGGGATGATAATTTCACCATTTTCGGTATTTGTATACAAACCAAGAATCCATGTTTTGTATGAGCTATTTATCTCATCTAAAACCAATTTATATGAATATCCTCTTTGTAAGATAGAAACATTTAGAATGTTACGAGAAAATTAGCAGAAATGTCTCTCAGTGGTATGTCCTGCAGTGTTATATTCCATTATTTGAAAATAAGTTCATTACACGCATGCATAGTAAAACCAAATCCTGATGGAAACACAGGCATCACCCAGTGCTATTTATATATGTCACCGTAGCCAGCTATTTGGTCTTTACGAAAACAAATAGTGCTTTACACGCCTACGAACAAACATATTATCGGAGAAGCCAACAACTATCCTACATTTAGCTAAGACAATCTCTTTGCTCTGGCTTAGATGGGATAAACAATTATTCCTTACAAAGCCTTGCTATGCACATGAAAGAGCAAAGTAATCTATATTGAAATAACATTGTCTTGTCAGAAAAGAGGATAACATTATCTTTGTGGGACTCCCAAAGGAATTTAGAAATCTAGAAGAGATGGAGAAGACAAATTAGAGTTCTTTAGATACACTGATTCATCGCTTTGCAAAGGGATCCAATAGCAAGAGAATAATGCTTAATAATAATATTTAAAAGTTTCTAATGCGTCTATTCAGTTAAGTGATTCCAACCATGACCTACCTGTCCTCTGTTCCCTACCCCCACCCTGCCCTGTTCCTGTCCACTGTTCCTATCCCTGCCCCCTGTTCATGTCCCCTATTCCTGTCACCTGTTCCTGTCTCCTGTCCCTGCCCCCACGTTCCTGTGCCCTGTTCCTGTCCCTTTCCCCCGTCCCTCTCTGCCCCCTGTCCCTGTCCCCAGTTCCTATCCACTGTCCCTGTTTCCTGCCCCCTGTCCCTGTTCCCTGCCTCCTGTCCCTGTTCCCTGCCCCCTGCCCCTCCCCCCTGTCCCTCTCTCCCTCTCTCCCTCTCTCCTTCACTCCGTTTCTCCCTCGCTCTTTCAAGATGAAACAATTAACAACTACGTTCCATATGTGTGCAACAGTATACAGCTTCATTGATTTAATGGAAAAAACCACACCCCAGAAAGACAAAAACAGAAGAAACCACTTCTCTGTTGTTGTTTTTTCTGTTTTCCTTT
The DNA here is from genome assembly GCA_026936325.1 of Platynereis dumerilii. Classification (NCBI taxonomy): domain Eukaryota; kingdom Metazoa; phylum Annelida; class Polychaeta; order Phyllodocida; family Nereididae; genus Platynereis; species Platynereis dumerilii. The sequence goes on along the minus strand of JAPTHN010000007.1, from coordinate 46,678,667 downwards.
TTACTTTCTGGCATCAGCTTGAACAAACATTGCTTGCCTTTTGAGTTCTCGTCTTAGACTGATTGAGTCAGATTTCTCTAATGATAGTGTTGATCTGTGAATGTGAAAAACACTGTATGGCTCTGAAGTTTCCAAACTCATTGAACAAATATAAGACTTGATTGTGTGAGAGGCTGAATAAACACTGGAATAAACACTAGACTCCTGCTTAAATGAGTTTTTCCATGAGGTATTTGCTTCCAAATTAAATCAGTATTGCTTGCCTCATTCTTAATGTCTGCACCCTCACATTCTCCCATTTGCTAGTCACTTGAATTTGTTCATTGGAAATTCAAAGTTGGAGAAGAGAATCTAAAATAACCCATTGAAGTTATCAAATCATATAATACATTTATGATGACATGCATCTTTGCAATGTACAAACAGCGGGGATGGGGAGATTGATCCCCCCCTCCCCAACAGAAAGGATTTTAAATATTTTTCCAAATTAGCACTGTGTCGCGCTATGACAAGGGCTATGTGTTCTTGGCATATATCCCGATTGACCCTTCTTACAAAATTTTCTAGATCAACCCCTCCGTGCCAAGATAATTATTTCAAGTAGACATTTTTTAGAGTTACGAATACAATGCCTAGTCAAGAAGGTAGCTCTCAGCTGTTTCATGCTTTAGAGGAGTTTTAATAGTGGAGAACAGAGCACTTTAGTCAGTCAGTGCAACCTCGCTGTCCCTCATTAGCTCAATTCTGGAAAGCGTCAAACCATCAGTAGCTATTCTACTTGAAAGTGATCCTTGGATCGGCATTGTATTAGTGAGTGCTTGTACTAAATAACTTGTTGCATAGTAAGCACAATTTGTTCTGATCACTTAACTGCACCGGCAGATGTACTACAAATTTTTCCGATTTGGCCTTTCCTACTTTCCATACCAGAAGATGATTAAGTAGTGCTTCAAATACTGGTAGCTTCTTTTTTTCATGCAGCTCGAAGTGCTGTTTTTGGATGCTTCAGTTGCCTTTTAGAATGTTGAAGTAGGTATTTCTACTCTGTTTTTTTTTTCAGAACTATTGAGCAAAGTATTGAAGGCTGTGTTTCAGTGAATGTTACAGGGGGAGGGATTGTCTAATGGCTGCCAATCGCTGGGTCCAGGGTTCGAATCCAGCTCTGGCCGTGTCACCTGGCTGTTTCAATCATCCTTGGCCTCATTTCCGTGTCCTCTTGTCTTAATTAGCCTACCATGTGCATAAATACAGGATGTAAAGCCCCAATCATCCATCCATTCAGTGAATGTTACTCAATTAGTTACAGTGTCAGTGTCAGAGACTACATTCAGAACAGAAATCAACCAGATGCACTCTTCCACCACCTACATGGGTCCCAAGGTACCTGTTGCTTGCTGATACGCATTGTTAAACTGCAATCCGACATTGTTTGTGTTCATGTTGGCTGCGCATGGGACAGAATGATGTTCACTTGATGGCTGTAATGGGACTCCACTGGGAGTAAAAATGTTGCGACTTCAATCTCATGCTCTACATCATAGACTGGATGGTGCTGTTTATGTGCCATAGTCTCTCTATTTAGTATCCTTTGATGCTGACTTGCTTTTTGCTTTCTACACAACCTGCGTTTGTTCTGTTTTCTTCATCTCTAACTGGGGATGATTGGTATAGGCCCAGTGGCCCACTCTTCCCATTAGGTGAAAATAATTATATTGTAGCTGTGTTTGGTCCGGAGTTTGTACTTGTTATTTTCCTGTGAACATGTTTGCTGTGAGAGAAAAATATGGAAATGATTGACAAAGACTCAGAGGTCTATAGGCTATAGCAATGTCCACTTTTACTTGCCATGTTCCATGTAAATCCCAGCAGTGGATCATTTTCTCACCTGGTATATCTAGGCTTATTGGAGAACCCTGTGTCACTCCTTACTCTCTGCCCCCTCCACACTTTCCCTTTGTAGCTGGTCTTCTTTCAGTCTGTGCGTCACACAAGTCATCTGTTTGAGCTAATCACTGCAGGACCTAAATGATGCTGATTTACGACAGATGTCAGAGGCCGTGGATGCGACTCCTAGCAGATGACTAGATTGGCTTCAAAGCTGTGATGCGCCAGCCAATAATCTTTACTGTTAAGGCTGCTGATGCTCCAGTCCAGTGAAGGAGCACAATGTCTGCCATTTGACTGAACAGTTGGACGAAGGCAGCTAACAGTTGGTTATTCTGCCTTGAGAAATAAATAATCACAGACACCATAGACAGAAAGTCATTCCATTTCTGCCAAGGCACAATTAATCAGTGGCTACCAATTAGCTAATTAAATGTGTCTGAAAATTATTGTGACTACTCTCTTCAAATAACAATAAGACAAGACAGCCAAACAAGTAATTTGATAATTAACATGCATTTGGCTAGCACATAACCATTATCCAGTGATGTCAACGAAGTATCCTGCATAGCTGGAGATGTAGTCTGTTGCGTGTCAGCCTTGAAGTGTATGCAGACATTTCTGTAAGCGCTTATGCTGTGTAACCAAAAGCCAGTGCCTCATGCCTCTTCTCTTTTTCATACTTGAAAGCTAAATATAATTATCTGTGTATTAGAGCAAACAGAAGCAGCATAAAATACATCATAAAGAGCAATGGAGTTGTAGGTGTCCTGCAATACTGATAAACAATGGTAAAAAGGGAGAGTGGGTGGTATATTGAAAGAACAGATCAGAGATAAGAAGACTCCATTAACCGAATCCTTTGGCATTTCAAAGGGAGGAAAGCTAAAAAATCCGCTGCATTTTACACTTCATTGTCAACAAGCTACTAGGGAATGAAAATGCATACATGTACAACATTGCACATTATACCAGTTTTCAAGACACAGAAGTTGTGCAAACCCTCAGGAATCAAAATTAGGCAACCAAAAGAGATCTATATGCCAGCATATTCGTATATGCTCACACTTCCACACCCTTCAGTGCTTACTTTCACATCTCCATGCCCTCATGATGCTCACCCTGAAAATATTATACTGTACATCACACGAAATTAGCAAAAATAATATAAAATCATCCAAAACCCTGTTTATCATTGAAAGGTCATTCCTATGTTCATATTAAAGAAATTTTGAATAAAATATTTTAATTGATCTCTAGAGATTAACAAATACAAATTTGACAGTTATCTTGTGTAAAAAAAAAGCATGCAACAAGAGTATGGTCATGTACCGACTAATTGACTATACAACCTTCAGCTGTGTTAGCCTGTTCGCGAAGTTGTACAGTTTCATTGATTCACAGGAAAAGTCCTTAAAAAACTAGGTTCCCTTGGTAAGCATAGCTTTTTCTTGCAGGCTTGAACTAACTTTGCTTGCCTTTTGAGTTCCTGGCTTAGACTGATTGAGTCATATTCCTCTAATGATAGTGTTGACAATGACAATGACAATGACAATGACACACAATTTATTTGCTCTTGAAATGAAAATTACATTGATGGCATATAGATAATTACACAATTTAGAGCTAGGGGACCCTCTCAAGACAAAAGTATTTGTCGCTACTAGAGGGCCACCTTTAAGGAAAATTAATAAATATATTACTTAATTACATTGAAGTGGAAATGACTGGTAAATTGAAAAATAAAATATATGTATATTAGGGTATTTAAACAAACCATGACAATTCAACAATTTAGGTTATTAATTTAATTATTAAAGTAACTTTCATTTTCAAATAACAAAAGAAGAAAGAAAAAGAAAAAAAGATTATAATGAAACTTACTTATTCACTCAAATCAATTGATTGGCAGCGGCTGGTGGTCAGGAGGAGACTGATGCCCACAAATATAACAATCAGAAATGGAGCAATTAGTTTCATAAGAATTTATGAGGTTTTGTTTGATATAAAATTTGAAGCCATCGAAACTGTGAGTAGCAATTTTTTCTTTGTATCGTGTACACATATTATTAAAAATTTTTGGATATCTGTAACTCATACCATCTCTTGCGAAGTCATGCCTCACAGCAGGAACTAGTAGGTTGTTACTTGAATGGCGAGTAGCATAGTTATGAGTATAGTTACCAGAAAGAAATTGTTGAGACTGAAAATATTGTGGAAGCATATTATTTTGAAGTTTATAGCAGAATTTTAAATCTTGCAGTGCACATAGATCAGGGAGTTTTAAAATATTGTATTGCTTAAAAAGTGGGCTGGTATGGGCATTATATTTCGCCTTAGCTACTATTCTCAATGACTTTTTTTGTTGTTTTATAAGTTTATTAGCTTTGCAACTCCATATAATTAAACCATAGTTAAGATAAGAAAGTATCAGTGAATTATATAGCATACGTAATATATTGGATGGTAAGAAGTGTTTTAGTCTGTTCATTATACCAATGGTTTTTGACATTTTCTTAGAAATGCTATCAACAGGTTTATTGGACTTTCTCTGTCTAATCCAACTAATTTAATTCGAACAAATTGGACTGGCAATAATTTAATGGGCAAAATACTTATGAGAATTCGTGATGAACTTGATGCCAAAACTGCTGAGAGCAGCAGAATGTAATCAGTCAGCTGTTCTGTGTTTTTGATATCATTCTTTAAACTGTTTAACTGTATCAATTTAAACTGTGGTATGCATGACTTCTATTTCCCATGCTAAAAATGTATCTGTTGTGACTTCATGTATCACAGTATAACTTTGTTTCTTGATAATTTTGATGGTTTGAGTTATGCTTTAATCCTGTTATATGTGTCAAATGGTGAAATTACATTGACTCAGAGAGTTCAGAGAAGCTGTATCACAATGCACAACTGTTGCTGTTCATGAGGTTAGTTAATGAACTTATTTGTGTGCTCGGAGACCACAGTGCAATGAATGTTTTAAATTGGTTAATTTCATTCTGTAATGGTATATATGTTAGTAATTCATATGAATTGAGCTCTTGTGAATTTTGTCTTTTACCATTTCAATATAAATTGTATTCAGTAATTCGCTTGTTTAGTGTGTCCCAGCAAGTTTTTGTTTTGACTGTTGATTTCAGTTTTATAAGCCATTATATACAATATGAAGTTATTTGTAGTCTTAAACAAGTTATCAATACAAACAATGATAATAATACATATATGTATTTATATTTGATGCACTGATCGAGCATCATAGTACCTTATAAATTGTAGTATTATATAAATATGTATTTACCATATATGGCTAAAAGAGATTGAATTATTTTGTACTTCTTAAGTCTTATGCATCTTCTTCATGATTATCATGTATATTTTACATTTATAACGACTCCTCATTTTAACTTTAACTTTAGAACAAATAACTCAGCTGGAAGTTATCCACTCACGGCTATTATGTAAAAGTTTTCTCAAACCACCAATTTATTATCAACAATTCTCAAACAATCAGATTAAAAATATCAAGCGATTACTATAGCTATCGATAAATGGTAATGACACTTATGTACATTTCATAATTACTCAGTCATCTTAATTTAATTTTGTATAGCCTTTACTTAATGATCTCTCATTTTACTATTCTTTATTGACATGAATACTATGTCGGTTTACGCCTATTGCATAATCTTGTCAATGATCTGTATGTATGTATTAATCATCTTTTATTCATATTCACAGACATCCTTCTCATCTCTCGGAAATTCCTGCAAGCATCATCACCGCTCAGTTCCATGCGTCCATCCCCATTTCATCTATTACTGGCTAGCCTTGCGTAATGTATACTTGCTGACTAAATTGATTCAAATATGTGTCTCCCGCAAACATCACTTATAGACTTAATTGATAGTGATAATGATATTACTGATCAAGATTTTGACATACCATCACTTTTGCAGCAGTCCGAATACTATGAAACTTGTGAAGCTATTGATTTACTTAAGAATAAACAGAATGTATTTAGTCTATTAAGCTTGAATTGTCAATCCCTAAACGCGAAAATACATGAATTATCAATTTACTTAGAAAGCTTTAAATCTGAATTTCAGTTTTCCGCTGTTTGTCTCCAAGAAACCTGGCTCCCCTCTGATGCTGATCTTTCCCTCCTGAGGATCGATGGATACAACCTAATATCTAGAAGTAGGTCGGCAAGTATGCATGGAGGGGTCGCAATTTATTTAAAATCTTGTTTCTCTTATAAGGTTCTTGACATTAATGATAATGCTAATGTTTGGGATGGCATCTTTATTGAGGTCTCCAGTGATGATCAGTCAATGCGTAAGACTATCATTGCCAATATCTATCGGCCACCAAGAGAAAACATTGACAATTATAACACTTTCATAGAAGACTTGTCAAGAATATTTAATAGCTTTAGAGACAATAACAAAGAGATAGTCATCACCGGAGACTTCAATATAGACCTTTTTAAAGTAAATGATAAAAATGTTGTGAATGAATTTCTAGAGACATTGATGTCAAATGGGTACATTCCCAAGATTACCTGTTCAACTCGAATTACTGAAACCTCGGCAACATTGATTGATAATATTTTTGTTAGAATTTCAAAATTCTGGTCGCCATCTATAGCAGGTGTGCTTCTACAAAACATTTCTGATCATCAGCCCTGTTTTGCAACCTTTGACCATCTGCATCATTCTTCTGATGACTCAAAATTTATTACTGTATATCCGAACGGCCCTGATGCAGTAGAGGGACTCCAACATGAGCTAAGAGGCCTGTGTGCCCTTGATAAATTCCAGGATGACTTAGAAACAGATCCTAACATCAATTACAATAGACTGCATGAAAACATAACCAGTTGCCTCACTAAATATATGACCCCTAAAAAAGTTAAGTTTGATAAATTTAAACACAAAAAATGCAAATGGGTCTCTAAAGGTCTTATTCTATCTATCCGGTTTCGAGACAAACTTTATAAACGAGTGCGCAGTACTCCAGTCAATAGTCCAGAATATCATACCTTGAAAACTAACCTGAAAACCTATAACTGCATCTTAAAGCGTAGTATTCGGATGGCCAAGAAAAATTATTACAATAATTGTTTTGAAAAATTCAAAAAAGATATTAAAGGGACTTGGAGCACAATAAAAGATATTTTAAATAAAAGCAAGAATGACAATTCTGCAAAGACATTCCTCATAAATAACGAATATACCTCTGACCCAAATGAAATAGCAAATAAGTTTAATGAATTCTTTGCTAATGTTGGATGCAACTTGGCCTCCGAGATAAATCCCCAGAAAATAGAACTTTTACTGAGTACTTAACTTCTTCACTTAATTGCTCTTTTAAATTTACTCCAGTTTCTACTGAATTAGTATCAAAAGCAATAAGAAGTATGAAATCTAAGACATCGAGAGACATTGATGGCCTCTCTAATAAATTACTAAAACTTATTTCACCCATCATAGTTGAACCACTCACATTGATAATAAACCAATGTTTTCACACAGGTATATTTCCTGATAAAATGAAAATAGCCAAAGTAACTCCAATATTCAAAAAAGGTGAAAATGATAACATTCAAAATTATAGACCCATTTCTCTACTCCCATCTCTTTCCAAAGTAATAGAAAAATTTATGCATGACCAAATCGATAAGTACTTTAGTATTAATCAACTGTATTATGATAGTCAATATGGTTTCAGAAAAAAACATTCTACTGAACTCGCAACACTAGAAATGGTCGATCGGTTGGTAATAAATTTAGAAAATAACAATATTCCAATAAATATTTATCTTGACCTTTCCAAAGCCTTTGACACTCTTGATCATAATATCTTAATACGTAAATTAGAGCACTATGGAATACATGAATCTGCCTTGTCATTGTTTAAAAGTTACTTGAAAAACAGAACACAATGTGTGTATTTTTCTGATAATCACTCAACTTATCTTCCGTTATCAACAGGTGTCCCACAAGGTTCTATTTTGGGCCCCTTACTATTTTTAGTTTACGTGAATGATATAAAATCTGCAAGCTCAAAATTTTATCCAATCATTTATGCTGATGACACGACTCTCTCCACAACTCTAAATACATTTACCTCAGCTGATAAAGAGTTCCTCCGTGGCCTAATGGTTAAGTGTGCTTGTTTGCACAACCACTGGCTCTGAGGGCGTGGGTTCGAATCCCACCCCGGAACTCAATTTAGTCCGAGCCCATGGGACATTAAATGGAGGAGGGTTGTATCCAGTGTTCTATGCTGGGGCAACTGAAAGACCCTGGGCATCCCTGAATTAATAGGGTATGTACCAGACTCATAGTCTTCTCATCTCATCATCATACGGCGATCGCCTGCCTCGATATAGCCCACTAAGGTGCTGCTGAGGCGTAAAACACAAACAAACAAACAAACAAACAAACCTCAGCTGATAACAGTAATGAAATTAATTTGGAGCTAAATAAGATTTTAGATTGGTTAAAGCTAAACAAATTATCACTCAATGCCGAAAAAACTAAAGCTATGCTCTTCACCACAGGTATTAGGACAGGTAGAATAGATTTACCTAATTTGACAATAGATAACACAAGGATTCAATGGGTTGATAAATTTAATTTCCTTGGTATAGTGATAGACAGTAACTTAAACTGGAAAGAACACATAAGTCATATTTCTTTCAAAATATCAAGGATCATTGCTATTATGACTAAATTGAAACATTTCATTCCTCGCTTTATTTTAGAAACTATTTATAAATCACTCATAATACCACATCTCAATTATGGAATCTTACTCTGGGGCTCACAGGTCAATAGACTCTTTCGGTTGCAAAAGAGGGCTGTACGTATCATTGTAAATGCACAATATAATGCACACACAAATCCTATTTTCAAGAAATTAAAACTAATCAGGACATCTGATATGTGTGCATTCCATGATCTTAAGTTTTGTCATAAATTAGAAAATAATGACTTGCCGACTTACTTCAGATCAGTCTTCATAAAATTTACAGATCATCATAGCTTCTTCACACGAAATAATAATAACTTTCAAATTCCAAAATTAAGATACTCCTTTTCAAGGAATAGTATTAGGTACAGAGTTCCAATAGCATTTAATAACTGTCCATCGATCGTCAGGAGCAAGATCTACACTCATAGCATCGATGGTTTTGCCAGGTATGTAAAAAATCATTTTATTGAATCTATTCCTGCTGATTGTCAAAGCAGAAACTGCTATATCTGTTCGAATAGCTAAATTCATATACCTCGTATTCAAAAATTGGTTTCTTAAAACATCTTACTAATTAAGAATATTTAGTACTGTCATCCATTACTCATTCACTTCATCTTCAATCTTTGTTTCATGAATGCTTGTAGGGACTTTCATCATCTCTCATTATTCAGGTGGCCCACCAGCAGCGATGATCTTTTTTGTCTTTGGTGGGTCTCCTCTTTCGTCTATATTTATTTGTTTCCCCATTTCATTCCATCGTCATTAAATATTTATACATGTAACGATTAGATGATGAAATAAATGAAATATGTCTGTCTGTCTGTCTGTCAACATGCTGTTTCCATTTTAAATGTTTGTCAAGTAAAAGGCCCAAAAAATTAAATTCATCTACAAATTCAATACGAGTTTCGTTCATGAAAAGATCAGGCAATGAAATGTTTCTCTTCGCAGAATGGAATGCCATGGCTTTTGTTTTATTGATATTTAAAGAAAGCTTATTTAATTTTAACCAGTCAGACACTGACTTTAATTTTTCATTTATTTTTGCTGTCATAATATTGTCATTTCCAAAAGTATTTAAGGTCGCAGAAAGAGTGGTATCATCTGCATATATAACAGGATAAAATTTATCAGTAGCATTAATCATGTCATTTATATAAATAATAAAAAGAAGGGGACCTAAAATGGAGCCCTGGGGGACTCCACATTTTAATTCAAGAAATTCGGAACTGGTTTCATCAATTTAGACATATTGCATTCTATTAGTCAGATAGCTTCTTAAAAGATTATAAGAATTATTTTTTATTCCATAATGAGCTAACTTATACATTAATATTTCATGATCCAGTGTATCAAAGGCCTTCGAGAGGTCAAGATATACGTTAATAGGAATTCTATTGTTGTCCATCTCATAAATTATCCTATTTACTAATTCTAAAGCTGCTAATTCAGTAGAATGTGCTTGCCTGAATCCATATTGACTGGTGTAGAAAATATTTCTTTGTGAAAAAAAGTCATATATTTGATTATATATTACTCTCTCAAAGACCTTTGATACACTTGGAAGAATTGAAATAGGTCTGTAGTTAGAAAATATTTTATCATCGTCTTTTTATGGAGAGGTGTGACTTTAGCTATTTTTAGTAATTTTGGAAAGGTAGCATGTTCTATTGATTGATTAATAAGAAGTTTTAAGGGGTAAGCTAATTCTTTTTTAACCAGTTTTAACATTTTATTGGATATTTTGTCATGACCGCAACTGGATTTTGGTTTTAAAGAGTCTATTATTTTGATTATTGTGTCTATTTCAATAGTTCTAAAATCGAACTGCTGTAACACTGGGTTTTTTAGATAATCTTTGAATGATTTGTTTGCTGGCATTTTTATATCCTGTGCTAATTTAGGACCAATCTCAACGAAATATTGATTAAATTTATTTGAAATCGTGATTTTATTAGAAACTGCATTGTCATCTATTAGAAAATATTTTGGAAATTCGTTTTTTCTCTTTAATTTATTCATTATTTCATTAATTGTTGACCATGTTTTCCTAATATCACTCTTAAACATTTCAAACTGGCTATAGTAATATTGTTTCTTAGCTGCCCTGATGCTACTCCTTAGAATTCTACTGTATGTTCGAAAATTTAGTAGTTTGCTGTCATAGCTTGGGTCATAAGGTTGGGTGGATTTCAGTAATGTGTATAATTTATCTTTGTATTTGATTGATTTTAAAATTCCAGTTGATATCCATTTGTTCTTTTTATGTTTGTATTTGTTAAATCTAACATATTTAGTGGGGAAATGTTTATTCATTAGGTCTTGCAAGATGCAATTAAAGTTGTTATAGCTGTCATCAGGCGTTTGTCCTATCACACTGCTGAGTTTTTGTGTTATCGTGGGACCCGCCAGTTCAGTTCGAAAGCCTTGAATTGCGGCACTATTTGAAGTTGTTACTTTGACATATTTAGACTTATTTTGATTACCCTGGTTTTGAAAATTTAATGAAATAAAGTAAGGTAAGTGATCAGAAATTGTGTTAATAATTACACCAGCCTTTACATTTTCAAATCTATTTGATATTTTTATGAAAAAATTATCAATTAAAGTTCCTTTCCGTTGAGTTAATCGTGTAGGAAATGTTATTTTGGGAATATAGCCATTTGAAATAACTGATTCACGAAATTCATTTACATAATTTATCTCTTTAAATTTCAAAATATTAATGTTGAAGTCTCCAGTAAGTATTACATTACGGTTATTTCTAAATTTGTTAAATATCATATCAAGGTCGTTTATGAATGTTGTGATATTTTCTAATGTGGGACGGGGTGGTCTATAAATATTTCCTATAACTACTTTATTTGTGTCATTATAATCATTTCCTAATAACACTTCTATAAATTGCCCATCAAATATATCCGAGTTAATGAATTTATCAATTACATTGAATTTAAACATTTCATGTAGATAAATAGCTACCCCTCCATGTGCACTGCTCGATTTTCCGGATGAAATGAGATTATATCCTTCTATTTTAAACAGAGAAAGGTCGCTGTCTGCTGTGAGCCATGTCTCCTGCAAGCAAATGGCACCGAGTCTGGAATTAGAAGAATTATACAAATTAATATACATTTGCAATTGATCATATTTAGCTGGAAGAGACTGGCAGTTTAAGCTTAGAATTGTGAAATTGTTCGGAGTTTTTGAAATAAAATCTGTGAAACCTGCACTGTCATAATAGGGAGATAGTTCAAACAAAGTGGGTTCATCAGTTTCCTCCTGAGAGTCCAGTCCGCTGCCTGCAAAGAGATCAAGTAAAGAAGTTTCATTATCTAGTAAGGAGTTTGGTTCAATTAACATAAAGTATCATTTAAAACTAAGATTTTGGGAATATAAATAAAAGCAAAATCATTGAAGAAATCATGGTTTGCTGTCATTGAGCAAGTAATAGGTAAAGTTATCACACCTAAGTGTTGATACAACAATCCACTCAGAATGTTAAACAAGGTGATAACAACTTGTAACTGAACAAAATATGTGTCAATGGGCTTTGTGATTATAAAAGGAGAAATTAACTTGTCAGAATTCATAAGGTTAAATAGGCACATGGCTAGCCAAATACATTAGGATTAAATAAAAATCGAGACTTTCATCTGTGTATAGAGAAAAAAAGAAAAAAAAAAAGATTAGATAGTCAAATAGTTATGAAATGCATCTATATATACAGTTTACACAACAAAAAAAAAACTCTATTAAGGTATCCACATTCATAAAGGAAAATAAATGCAATCTGATTACTGGAGGTTATTACAATGGGTCTTCAAATTGAGAAGATATATTGAGTTATGCTGTACTAAAGAAAATAATCATAATATAATTATTAGAGCAACTGTTCTGAGTATATAGATATACTAAATTGTAACTATAGCAAATCACAGCCAAAACAAATTATTGAAATACGTTTTGGTAATAGTTAAAATCATGAAATGCAATTATCAATCAGTTTAGAACAATTTCTAAAAATAAATATCATTCTACATCACATATCACATCTTTGTATATATCTTTATATATATCATGACAGTTTTGAGGATAATAATGACAAACATAGCATTTTGAAATCGAGACATAAAAGGGATGAAATTAATATAGAGGAAAAGTCACATGATGAACAACATTTAATACAATCAATGTTGGTTTTGTGATTTCTATAGTCACTTATTAATTCACTTGTTGAAGATCAGTTCTTATTTCCTCAAGAATATTCCCAACAATGTTTTGACCCCACTGAGTTGTGTCAGAGAGGTTATCGTCCTTTAAGGTCATTCCAACTCCCCAGATTTTACTACGAGTGGCCTCCGCAAGTGTGGTTTCCCCTGTTCCGAGTTGATATGTTTTAAATGTGAAAAAAACTGTATGGCGGTGAAGTTTCCAAACTCATTGCGCAAATATAAGACTTGATTGTGTGAGAGGCTGAATAAACACTGGAATAAACACTAGACTCCTGCTTAAATGAGTTTTTCGATGAGGTATGTGTTCCAAAATCAAATCAGTATTGCTTGCTTCCCACCACACAACCCTTACATTCTCCTTTTAAGAGTCTGTTGAATGTTCAATGTGTGTATTTTTCGTCAGAATCTATCTTGGTGTTTTGCTTGTGGCTTTGCTGGAACAAGGGAAAGTTATACAACACGATGCACACTAAGGGAAGTTCTCCTTTTGGAAATGCTTTGCAGCTGGGTGGCTTATATGCCATTATTTGAAAATAAATTCATTACACGCATACATAGTAAAACCAAATCCTGATGGAAACACAGCTATTTATAGATGTCACCGTAGCCAGCTATTTGGTCTTTACGAAAACAAATAGTGCTTTACACGCCTTACGAACAAACATATTATCAGAGAAGCCAGCAACTATCCTATATTTAGCTAAGACAATCTCTTTGCTCTGGCTTAGATGTGATAAACAATTATTCCTTACAAAGCCTTGCTATGCACATGAAAGAGCAAAGTAATCTATATTGAAATAACATTGTCTTGTCAGAAACAGAGGATAACATTATCTTTGTGGGACTCCCAAAGGAATTTAGAAATCTAGAAGAGATGGAGAAGACAAATTAGAGTTCTTTAGATACATTGGTGAGATTTATCGCATTGCAAAGGGATCCAATAGCAAGAGAAAACTGTTAAAATATATTATAACATTCGTCTATTCAGCAATCCCATCCATGGCCTCCCTCAGTCCCTGTGTCCCCGTGTTCCTGTACCTGTCTGTCCTCTAGGGTATGACATCGTTTGCCAAATTCGATACGATACATACGGTCTATACATTTTTTTCGGTTTCCTTTCGTATCGCGATCCACAAATTCAGCTAGATCCGCAATTAAGTGCATTTTCTGCAAAATCCGCGAAGCGAAAACAATAAATATTTTGGTCCTGATTTTCAGCAGTCTGCCGTGGGTTACAACCTGGGCGAAGGCCTGTTAATGTTTTTTTCATGATTTTTCGCATTTCTTGGCGAAATAAAGTCGTTTTTGACCTGTTTACATGGAAATTAAGCATGTGGAGGGTAGGATGTGTTTAACATCGATTTCTGTCATGAAACCGCCGGAAAGAACCGGTTTGATCGATATACCGTGAACCGGTGTCCATACCTGCCGTGCTCCCTGTTCCTGTCTCTTGTTACTGTGCTCCCTGGTCCCGTCTCTTGTTCCTGTCTCATGTTCCTGTACCCTGCTCTTGTCTGCTTTTTCTGTCCCCTGTTCCTGTCCCCTGTTCCACTGTCCCCCTGTCACCCTGTCCCCCTGTCCCCCGTCCCCCTGTCCCCCGTCCCCCGTCCCCCTGTCCCCCTGTCCCCCAGTCCCCCTGTCTCCCTGTCCCCCTGTCCCCGTCCTCTTTCTGGCCTAATTTGTTGTATGCATGATGAAACAATTAAGCACTACGTTCCATGCGTGTGCAACAGTATACAGCTTCATTGATTTAATGGAAAGAAACCACACCCCAGAAAAAACAAAAACAGAAAAAACCACTTCTCTGTTGTTGTTTTTTTGTTTTCCTTTTTACTTTTTGGTATCAGCTTGCACAAACATTGCTTGCCTTTTTACTTCCTGTCTTAGATTGATTCAGATTTCTCTAATGATAGTGTTGATCTGTGAATGTGAAAAACATTGTATGGCTCTGAAGTTTCCTTACTCATTGAGCTAATATAAGACTTGAATGTGTGAGAGGCTGAATAAACACTGGAATAAACACTAGAATCTTGCTTAAATGAGTTTTTCCATGAGATATTTGTTCTAAAATTAAATCAGTATAGCTTGCCTCGCTCTTAATGTCCACCAAACACCCTTACATCCTCCCATTTGCTAGTCACTTGGCAAGAGTGAATTCGTTCTTGGAAAATTCGTAGTTGGAAAAGAAAATCTAAATAACTCTTTTGAAGTTATTAAATTATATAATATATTTATGATGACATACATGATCTATGCAATGTATAAACAGAGAGGATTGGGAGATGGAATCCCCCCCCCCCCCCCCACCAGATGTGATTTTTAATATTTTTACAAATTAGCACTGTGTCGCACTATGGCAAGGGCTATGTTCTATGACATGATATCCCGACAGACCCTCCCTAAGGAAGTTTTCTAGATCCACCCCTCGGAGCAAAAAGATAAGCATTTCAAGTAGAAATGTTTTTTAGAGTTACTAATACCGTGCCTAGTCAAGCAGTCAGCTTTCAACTGTTTTATGTTTTAGAGGAGTTTTAGTAGTGGAGAACCGAGCACTTCAGTCAGCCAGTGCAACCTCGCTGTCTCTCATTAGCTCAATCCAGGAAACCATCAAACCATCAGCAGCTATTCTACATGAAAGTGATCCATTGGATCGGCATTGTATTAGTGAGTGCTTGTACTAAATAACTTGTTGCATAGTAAGCACAATTTGCCTGATCACCTAACTGCACCGGCAGTTGTACTACAAAGTTTTCCGATTTGACTTTTCATACTTTCCCTGCCAGAAGATGATTAAGAAGTGCTTTAAATACTGATAACTTCCTCTATTGTGCAACTCCCAGTTCTGTGTTTAGTTGGGACGCTTCAGTGGCTTTTTTTCACATTGTAAACTTAACATTCTATCCTGTGTTGAGCAAATTATTGACGCCAGTGTGACGGTGATTGTTACTCAATCCACTGCAGCGTCAGTGTTGGAATTGGAGGTTTCAGACTACATTCCCTATGTTGGACTGCTGTTTCAATCATTGTTCGCCTCATTGCCATGTCCTCCTCCTGTCCTAATTGGCCTATCAAGTGCATAAATACAGGATGTAAAGCCCAATCATCCATCCATCAATTCAGACTACATTCAGAACAGAAATCAACCAGATGCACTCTTCCACCACCTACAAAGGTCCTGAGGTACCTGTTGTTTGCTGATACACATTGTTAAACTGCAATCCGACATTGTTTGTGCTCATGTTGGCTGCGCATGGGACAGAATGATGTTCATTTGATGGCTGTCATGGGACTCCACTGGGAGGTAAAAGTGTTGCAACTTCAATCTCATGCCCTACATCATAGACTGGATGGTGCTGTTTATGAGCCATAGTCTCTCTATTTAGTATCTTTCGATGCTGACTTGCTTTTTGCTTTTACACAACCTGGGTTTGTTCTGTTTTCTTCATTTCTAACTATGAATGACTGGTATTAGGCTCTCGAGAGCAGTGTTGGAGTCGAGGCCAGGACATCCGAGGCCAAGACCGAGACCGAGGCATGAGCATCCGAGACCGAGACCGAGGCATGACCCTCCGAGACCAAGACCAAGACCGAGGCATGAGCATCCGAGACCGAGACCGAGACCGAGACCGAGGCCGGCTGGACAAAATTTATGATTCACTGACGAACCATTTTAGCTTGGTATATTATCGGCATTTAGCCATCGCTTACGATAAGGCTATAACAGTGCAATTAAAGATTCACTGAATGACTCAAGTAAAACATTTTTAGAGAACAGGGCATGGAACTCATCTCACTGGGATTTTTTTAAACAGAAACAGTGACAGATAAGATTTGTTTTAGACACTCAACCTCAATTATGTTTAATTATTTACTTTTAAATCAAACATTGCAGACTGAGATACAGTAGCCCATCCACCAGAAATTCATTTCAAGACTGAGCACTGGGAAGGAATTAATTAATCTTTTTCGCCATGACTGGAAAATAATTTGTTAGTTTTTAAAAAAATTCTGAGGCAGCTTATCACTTTAATTATGGGCTTTATTATAACTGCTTTAAAAAACTCACTTTCTAGATACATGTAGATATATACTCTGAATCGCTGGGTTCGAATTTATCAGGCAGTTGCAAATTTGTGTTATATCAAAGTTATTTGGAATATTTTTTGAGGCATGGATGGGATTCAGTCACAAATTTTGTCCTGTTCCATTTAATTTTGTTGGGTTGTGTTTTAAGTCAGACACTCTGGTGTCTGAAGTTGATGATCAGGTACTAACGCATCTTGCATAACATGTGAACAAAAACTTCAAATTGTTATAGTTGAAATTTACATGAAATAATATTCAACTCAATTAGTGAAGGAAAATAAAAATTCAAATACTGTCAGTCGATTTATAATTTCATATCTATCACAAAAAAATGGGACCGCTTATAATTTGGCACTAAGCCTAAATAGGCCTAGATATAGACAGTCTTAAAAGACAAGCAGAAAATTATTCCATCAGACTATAATAATGTATAGGATAATAGGTTCCTTATACTAAATAAACTGACAGATAATTATACTTAGCTGACAGAAAAATTTTGTTTGACTGTTCCAGCAAAATTGAACTTTATTAATTTCACTGGCCTCGGACGTGCCTCGGACAAATATCCGAGGCTAGAGGATCCGAGACCAAGGCCAAGGCCAAGGATTGGTCATCCGAGACCGAGGCCGAGGCCATCAAAATAGGCTCCGAGGCCGGCCTCGAGGACTCCAACACTGCTCGAGAGATCTCTTCCCATTAGGTGAAAATAATTATGTTGTAGCTGTGTTTGGTCCCGAAGTTTGCAGTTGTTACTTTCCTGTGAATGTGGTTGCTTAGAGAAAAAAAATATGGAAATGATTGACAAAGACTCACAAGCCTATATGCTGCAGCAATGTCCACTTTTACCTGTCAAAGCAGGTGATGCAACACCCAATTTCGACAATATCTGCATTGCATAAACCCACATCTTTTGTTTCAACAGCTCGCCAGAACTGTTTCTTACATCGTGGTGGTTGTGGTTCAAGTAAGATGATGTTCATTTTCATGTATATGCCATACCATGTTCCATGTAAATCCCAGTAAATTCCTCACCTGGCATTTCTAGGCCTATTGGAGGACCACGTGTCACTCCTTGTTCTCTGCCTGCTCCACACTTTCTCTTGCTGGCTGGTCGTCTGTTTTGCACACAAGTCATCTGTTTGAGCTAATCACTTGGTCTCTTCCTAAATAATGCAGATTTACGAATGATGTCAGAGGTCGTAGATGCAGACACCTAGCAGATGACTAGATTGGCTCCAAAGCTGTGATGCGCCAGCCAATAATCTTTACTGTTAAGGCTGTTGATGCTTCAGTCCGGCAAAGGACCACAATGTCTGCCATTTGACTGAACTTAAGTGAGAACAGCAGCTCAATGGCTAGCACTTTTCTGTGTGCAGTTCCACTATCTCATTACTGCAAGACCACTGAATGACTATCTGCTACGGTACATTAATAATCACAGAAATAAGACAGAAAGTCACTCATTTCCTGACAAGGCGTAATCAGTCACTACCAATTTGCTAATTAAATGTGTCAGAAAAATTGTTGTTATGATGGCTACTCACTTTAAATAACAAGAAGACAAGACAGTCAAACAAGTGATTTAATAATTAGCAAGTATATTTTAGAATATAACCATTAACCAATGGTGTCAAAGTAGTTCCCTGCAGTGTGTAAAGAGTCACAGACACTTCTGTAAGCTCTTATGCAGTACATCCAAAAACAAATGCCTTGTGTCTCTTCTCTTTTCATACTTGAAAGCGCAATATAATCATCTGTGTATTAGAGCTGTGGAGTTGTAGGTGTCCTGCCATACTGATAAACAATGGTAAAAAGGGAGAGTGGGTGGTATATTGAAAGAGCATATCAGAGATAAGAAGACTCCATTAAAAGAATCCTTTGGCATTTCAAAGGAAAGCTCAATAAACCCACTACATTTTACACTTCATTGTCAACAAGCTACTTGGGAATGAAAATGCATACAACATTGTATAACATATACCACTTTTCAAGACACAGAAGTTGTGCAAACCCTCAGTAATCAGAATTAGGCAACCGAAGGAGGCAACCGAAGGAGGTCTAGATACAGTACAACCAACATATTCCTAAATCTCTTGACCTCAGAAGAATGCCCACACTTCCTCACCCTCCAGTTCTTACCTTCACCTTTCCATGCATAGGTTGCTGATCTATTTTTATAATAAGGCTACAATGGAGGGAATTGCCTTGTACATACTAACTATATTTGAACAGAACCTCCATGTTTAAGTTGTTTCCAGGTGAGTATAAGTACAGTTCCTGACAGGACATTGTGAGATCTTCCCACGGTTGAACATTTGACAGTTACATGTATCTTGTGGAATAAAAAAAAACATGCAACCAGAGTATGTTCATGTACTGACTGTACCGCTATACAACCTTCAGCTTTGTGCGAAGTTGTGCAGTTTCATTGATTCACAGGAAGAAGTCCTTCAAAAAGCAGCTTCCTTTGGAAAGCATGGCTCTTTCTTGTAGGCTTGAACAAACATTACTTGCCTTTTGAGCTCCCATTTGAGAATGATTGAGTCAGATTCTTCTAATGATAGTGTTGATCTGTGAATGTGAAAAACACTGTATGGCTCTGAAGTTTCCAAACTCATTGAACAAATATAAGACTTGATTGTGTGAGAGGCTGAATAAACACTGGAATAAACACTAGACTGCTGCTTAAATGAGTTTTTCCATGAGGCATGTGTTCCAAAATCAAATCAGTATTGCTTGCTTCGCACCACACAACCCTTACATTCTCCTTTTAAGTTTGTTTGTTTGTTTGTGTTTTACGCCTCTGCGGCACCTTAGTGGGTTATATCGAGTCAGGCGATTGCAGTATGATGATGATGAGATGAGAACACTGTGAGTCTGGCACATACCCTATTAATTCAGGGATGCCCAGGGTCTTTCAGTTGCCCCAGCATAGAACACTGGATACAACCCGCCTCCATTTAATGTCCCATGGGCTCGGACTAAAGTGAGTTCCCGGGGTGAGTTTTGAACCCACGCCCTCAAAGCCAATTGACAAGCTCACTTACCAGTTAGACCACGGGGGAACTCTCCTTTTAAGAGTCTGTTGAATGTTCAATGTGTGTATTTTTCGTCAGAATCTATCTTGGTGTTTTACTTGTGGCTTTGCTGGAACAAGGCAAAGTTATACCATAACACGATGCACACTAAGGGAAGTTCTCCTTTTGGAAATGCTTTGCAGCCGGGTGGCTTATATGCCATTATTTGAAAATAAATTCATTACACGCTTACATAGTAAAACCAAATCCTGATGGAAACACAGCCATTACCCAGTGCTATTTATAGATGTCACCGTAGCCAGCTATTTGGTCTTTACGAAAATAAATAGTGCTTTACACGCCTTACAAACAAACATATTATCAGAGAAGCCCGCAACTATCCTACATTTAGCTAAGACAATCTCTTTGCTCTGGCTTATATGGGATAAACAATTATTCCTTACAAAGCCTTACTATGCACATGAAAGAGCAAAGTAATCTATATTGAAATAACATTGTCTTGTCAGAAAAGAGGATAACATTATCTTTGTGGGACTCCCAAAGGAATTTAGAAATCTAGAAGAGATGGAGAAGACAAATTATTATTATTATTATTATTATGCTTATTAGCGCAAAATCAGCTGGGCTTTCAGTGCGCTCACAATAGTAAAATAAATGAAATAAAATATGAAATAAATAGAATTTTACAATAGTAATAAAACAAATTAAAATAAATAAATTAAAATTGACATTGTCATCAAACTAACATCGTCAATTAAAATCTACAGTCCATCAATCAAAATGGAGCCGCCACAGATGGGTCTTCAACTTCCTCCTGAACTTGAGCAGGTCACGTTCCAACTTAATTTCCGCAGGCAGTTGGTTCCAGAATGAGGGGGCCGATACTTGGAATGATGATCTTCCTACTCTTCTCCGACTTGGCCATTTGTGCAGATCATTCATCAGTGGTTGGCGTAACCTCTTGTCACGTTTATAAAGTTGTACCAGGTCTTCAAGGTATTTCGGAGCCATTCCATTCAGGCATTTAAACACCAGGACACATATTTTGAAAGTGATTCGTAACTCTACCGGGAGCCAGCTAAGTTTGCGAAGAAGTGGTGTTACGTTCATACATTCAATTGGGGAAGTCAGCAAAATTAGCCGAGCGGCACGATTCTGAATACGTTGAAGCTTCTTAATCAGTAGAACTGGAGCAT
Organism: Platynereis dumerilii; assembly: GCA_026936325.1. NCBI lineage: Eukaryota > Metazoa > Annelida > Polychaeta > Phyllodocida > Nereididae > Platynereis > Platynereis dumerilii. The sequence goes on along the minus strand of JAPTHN010000007.1, from coordinate 46,657,457 downwards.
CAACAAGAAGAGAGTTGCAGTAGTCTAATCTGCTGATGATGAGGGCATGATACACTGATTTATCGCATTGCAAAGGGATCCAATAGCAAGCGAATACTGTTGAAATATATGGCAAAGTTTCAAATGCGTCTATTCAGCAGTCCCATCCATGGCCTCCCCGAGTCCCTGTTTCCCTTTCCCTGTTTCCCTTTCCTCCCTCCCTCTCCTCTCTCCCTCTCCTCTCTCCCTCTCCTCTCCCTCTCCTCTCTCCCTCTCCCTCACTCTTTCAAGATGAAAAAATTAACCACTACGTTCCATACGTGTGCAACAGTATACAGCTTCATTGATCTCATGGAAAAAACCACACCCCAGAAATAAACAAAAAACAGAAGAAACCACTTCTCTGTTGTTGTTTTTTGTTTTCCTTTTTACTTATTTGGCATCAGCTAGAACAAACATTGCTTGCCTTTTGAGTTCCCATCTTAGACTGATTGAGTCAGATTCTTCTAATGATAGTGTTGATCTGTGAATGTGAAAAACACTGTATTGCTCGAAAATTTCCAAACTCATTGCGCAAATATAAGACTTGAGAAGCTGAATAAACACCAGAATAAACACTAGACTTCTGCTTGAATGAGTTTTTCCGTGAGATATTTGTTCCAAACTTAAATCAGTATTGCTTGCCTCGCTCTTAATGCCCACCAAACACCCTCACATTCTCCCATTTGCTAGTCACTTGACAAAGTAAAATTTGTTTATGGGAAATTCAAAGTTCGAGGTGAAAATCTGAAATAAGTTATCAAATTATTTTATATTTAATATATTATATTCATTGTGGCTTAGATATGAAAGGCATCTTGACAATGTGCAAACAAAGGAATAAGGTGGATCCCCCCAGCAGATGTGATTATATCGGAACTGTGTTGTGCTATCACAAGGCCTATCTGTTCCATGGCTTTATATCCCCGTTGATCCCCCAAACAAAATTTTCTAGATCCACCCCGGCCGTGCAAAGAAAGGAATTTCCAGTTGAAATTTTTTCAATTTTCCAAAACAATGTCTAGTCAAGAAGTCAGCTATCAGCTGTTTCATGTTTGTGAGGAGTTTTAATAGTAGAGAAGCAAGCACTTCAGTCAGTCAGTGCAACCTCGCTGTCTCTCATTAGCTCAATCCTGGAAACCATCAAACCATCAGTAGCTATTCTACATGAAAGTGATCCATTGGATCGGCATTGTATTAGTGAGTGCTTGTACTAAACCACTTGTTGCATACTGCATAGTAAGCACAATTTGTCTGATCAGCTAACTGCACCGTCAGTTGTACTGCAAAGTTTTTCCAATTTGACTTTTTGTACTTTCCCTACCAGAAGATGATTAAAAATACTGGTAGCTTCCTCTTTTCATGCAGCTCCCGGTGCTTTGTTTAGTTTGGACTTAAGTGACTTTTTTCACATTGTAAACTACAAATTCTCTACTGTGTTTTCAAAACTATTGAGCAAATTATTGAAGTCAGTGTGGCAGTGATTGTTACTCAATCCACTGCAGCGTCTGTGTTGGAATTGGAGGTTTAAGACTACATTCAGAACAGAAATCAACCAGATGCACTCTTCCACCACCTACATAGGTCCCAAGGTACCTGTTGCTTGCTGATACACATTGTTAAACTGCAATCCGACATTGTTTGTGCTCATGTTGGCTGCGCATGGGAAAGAATGATGTTCATTTGATGGCTGTCATGGGACTCCACTGGGAGTAAAAGTGTTGTGACTTCAATCTCATGCTCTCCATCATAGACTGAATTGTGCTGTTTATGTGCCATAGTCTCTCTATTTAGTATCTTTTGAGGCTGACTTGCTTTTTTCTTTTTACACAACCTGGGTTTGTTCTCTTTTCTTCATCTCTGACTGGAAATGATTGGTATAGGCTCTCTCTTCCCATTGGGTGAAAATATGTTTTAGGTGTGTTTGTACTTGTTTTTTTTTTCCTGTGCACATGGTTACTGAGAGAAAAGATATAGAAATGATTGACAAAGACTCAGTAGTCTACAGCAATGTCCACTTTTACTTGTTAAAGCAGGTGATGCAACACCCAACTTCAACAATATCTGCATTGCATAAACCCACATTTTTTGCGCCAACAGCTCGCTGGAACTTTTTCTTACATCATGGTGGTTGTGGTGCAAGTGAGATTAGGTTTATTTTCATGTATATATATGTCTTACCATGTTCCATGTAAATCTCAGCAGTGGAACACTTCCTCACCTTGTATTTCTAGGCTTACTGGAGAACCTTGTGTCACTCCTTGCTCTCTGCTCACTCCACACTTTCCCTCGGTCGCTGGTCCTCTTTCAGTTTGTGCTGCACACAAGTCATTTGTTTGAGCTAATCACTGCGAGATCTACTAAATGATGCAGATTTACGACTGATGTCAGAGGTCGTAGATGCAGACTCCTAGCAGATGACTAGATTGGCTCCAAAGCTGTGATGCGCCAGCCAATAATCTTTACTGTTAAGGTTGTTGATGCTTCAGTCCGGCAAAGGACCACAATGCCTGCCATTTGACTGAACTTCAGTGAGAACAACAGCTCAATGGCTAGCACTTTTCTATGTGCAGTTCCACTATCTCATTACTGCAAGACTACTGACCACTCCCCTATGGTACATTAATAATCACAGAAATTAGACAGAAAGTCACTCATTTCCTGATGAGGCGTAATCAGTCGCTACCAATTTGCTAATTAAATGTGTCAGAAAAATTATTGTTATGATGGCTACTCACTTTAAATAACAAGAAGACAAGACCGTCAAACAAGTGTTTTAATAATTAGCATGTGTATTTCAGTATATAACCATTAACCAATGGTGTCAAAGTAGTTCCGTGCAGTGCGCATGTGTACAGAGTGACAGACACTTCTGTAAGCTCTTATGCAGTACATCCAAAAACAAATGCCTTGTGTCTCTTCTCTTTTTCATACTTGAAAGCGCAATATAATTATCTGTGTATTAGAGCAAACAGAAGCAGCATAAAATACATCATAAAGAGCTGTGGAGTTTTAGGTGACCTGCCATACTGATAAACAATAGCAAAAGGGAGAGTGGGTGGTATATTGAAAGAGCATATCAGAGATAAGAAGACTCCATTAAAAGAATCCTTTGGCATTTCAAAGGAAAGCTCAATAAACCCACTACATTTTACACTTCATTGTCAACAAGCCACTAATAAATGAAAATGCATACAACATTGCAAAACGTATACCACTTTTTGAGACACTGAAGTCGTGAAAACCCTCAGAAATCAGAGTTAGGCAGCCAAAGGAGGTCTATATACAGTACAACCAACATATTTCTAAATCCCTTAAAGGATCACTTTAACCTTTTTTAAAAATAGTCCAGCGGAGGAAATTTATCGCCGTGGACGCCGCCATAATGTACACCGGGACCAGTGACGTCACGATTTTATGTGTAACGTTTGTTGGCCCAAAGTGAGGCTAACAATTTGCCATGTCCTTTCCTGGAGCAGCAGGTCATGCTAGAGCTCTAACAGCTAACTGTTTGTACTTTCCAAGTCCAATCCAATCGAAGCTAAGGTGTTGAAAACCTTGATTGCAATGACTGAACAAGAATCAGTTAATTGCAATTTAACTTCACAGGTGTGTCATCATACACAATACACATGGTCGAGTCTAGTTGCTAGGTCGAGTCCCGAGTTCATTTATGAGTGCACCAAATTCCAATCCCTCCAGTAGTTTTTGTCAATTACAGTCCATTACATGTGTAGGCCTACGTGTATAATTTATAACAGTTTACAATGTACACGCTGTGTGACATGCACGCAGTTCTTGCCCTGCCTAATGACAGGGACAGTTGTAACCCTAGAATGTCCCTGCTAATAAGCAGCCCTGATACCAATCTTGTCAGTTTGTTGTGGCGACTAAATTAACTGAAGTAAAAAAAACCAAATTTGTTTCCTTACCCGCAACAGTGCAGAGTCACAGACCAGTTTGCAACTTCGGATGCAAAGCTATATATCCAAACCAAAGGTAATCTCCGAATTGAATGCAAATAATACAAAATCATTTTTTTCAAGTCTGAATCGTCTGACTGAAAAAAATCAACTGACGAGGATTCTTTTTGTTGACGTCATATAGGCCAATTTCATTAATTTATGAATTGTTACATTTATCCAGGCACCGATCAACAAAACCAGACGCTTTTATTTACATTATAACTATTTTGCACCTGACCAACAATTGAGACGATCTATTTTCTTATTATAGATAAAATGTAACAATTTTTAATGAAGGAAATGAGTGCACTATCAAATATAGGTCAACTTATTCAGTGCATATTTATTAAAGTTTTACTTTTGATTATGCTTCATTCTCACGGCAGCTCCCGGAGATCTTTTTGAAACGGGGGCGAAGTATTTTCAGGAGAGACGGAAAAATATTTCCTCTTTTTACGTATCGCGCAGGGGCATTTTAGCTTCCCGCCGGACATCTTTTGGTTGCACGCCGTCGAGAATCCTGCTTCTTACCGTCACTTCAAATCGCGAGGTCGCAGAAAAAAAGTTTCAACCAGTACAAATTTTATTAAAATCGACGGGGGAGCAGACCAGATAAATTGTTCGACGCCGCGATCAGAAAAGTAAGACTGGGTCGAAGTTTTCGCGCCACTGAGGGGCAAAAAGTTTCCCGCCGTTTAGGAAAACAAGCGGGATTCTCTGCGTGGCGCCAAAAAGGTCGACCCCAGGGTTCTTCTGCACTCCGCCGTCAAGGAAAATGCTCCGGGACGTGTGCAAAACCTTCGCGCCGTCGTCTGGACCCCCTCCCGGAGCAGACAGAGTGGCGCCAGAGGGGCTATTTTTAGCAAAATCCTTTGTCCGCGGGGTACTGAAACCATCACGGGGTCGACCTTTTGTGCCACGGCGGGAAAGGGGGGTCTGCCATGGAGACGCACTGGCGCGCGCCTCGCATATAAATAGAAGAGCAGCCACTAGAGCACCATAACCACTCTGAACTTCAAGACGAACGCATCTATACTCCATGACACTCTGCTTCACAGCCTACTGAATTGCTGCTTCATTGCTGAATCCCTGCTTCATTGCTGATTGATCCTGCTTCATTGCTGATTCATCCTGCTTCATTTCTGATTGATCCTGCTTCAAGATGGGACCCAGAGGAAGAGGGAAGAAGACCTTGAGGGCACCAAGCAAGGGTAACAATCCAGCCAACACTCCACTGACCACTCCATCTTCAACTCCAGTTGGTTCACCAGCTCCTTTCATAGACTACGCAGCTGTTACATTGTCTCCAAGCATGTTCAGCTTGCAAGACAGCATCGTGGCAGTGACCACTGCTACATCAACAGTGACCAGTGAGACCATCTTCGAGGGCCCGCCACCACCCAAAGTGCTGCAACAACCTGATGAGGAGGATGAAGATGATGATGAAGAAGCTGAAGATCAAGTCCTGGCCAAGCTTGCTGCTGCTGTCAAGTCTCCAACCAAGCGTGGCAGGCCTGCCACTGCTGCTGCAGCCAAGAAGAAGCGTCCCAAGTCTGCTGATGCTGATGCTGCTGCTTCTGTCAAGTCTCCCACCAAGCGCACCCAGTCGGCTGATGCTGCTGTCTTCAAGACTCCCACCAAGACTGCTCCAAGGGGAAGGCCTCGCACTCCTGGCAAGTCTCCTTCAGCCAAGCGTCAAGCCACCTCCAAGTCTCCAGCCAAGTCTCCAGTCAAGCCTCCAGCCAAGTCTCCAGTCAAGCCTCCAGTCAAGCCTCCAGTCAAGCCTGTCACTCCAGCCCAGACCCGAGCCAAGACTGCAGTCCAGCCTCCACCTCCACCTCCAGATGATACTCCTGCTGATGATGAAGATGATGACTGTGTTCTGACAGCTGCAATGATCCACCAGCAGACCCTGGACTCCGACTACGATGCCACCACAGAGGAAGATACTCCCAAGAAGAAGGGTGCCAAGTCCAAGGGCAGCAAGGGGAAGAACCAGCCAAAGGAAGATTCTGACAACACTGGATCTGAGGTTGAGCTGATCCAGGACGCCGATGGCCAGTTTGTCCACAAGGAGAAGAAGAAGGGCTACAGAAAGGCAAACTCCAGGGACCTACTGGGCATCACAGAAGAGCAGGAGGATGAGCTGATCGACTGGTACCGGGAAAACAAGCAGCTGTACTCCAAGGGCTCCACCACCTTCAAGAGTGCACAGAAGGACAGACTTGATGCAGAGAAAGCAGCAGAACTTACATTGCTAGTGGGGAAGGAAATCACAGCAGCTAAAGTCACCAAATGGAGGGGCAACCTCAGGACTACCTTCTCAAAGTGCATCAGACCTCAACCTTCTGGAGCTGGCAGAAAGAAGATGTCCGACCGAGACAAGTACATCCTGGCGAAGTGTGAATTCTTGAGGTCCTCCATCACTCCGAAGGGTGCCATGGAAGTCTCCAGCTTCACTGGACCAGGAGGAAGTAACCGCCTGTCGTCCGATTCTGATGCCCCCATGGACTACAATCCTATGCCCGACCTTGATGACAGCCTCCCAGCCAGCCAGCAGCAGTCCTCCCAGGAGATGTCCCAGCAGTCCCTCCAGCCATCCCAGCAGCAGTCGCAGGTCTTCCCAGGACGAAAGCCATCCAAGAAGAGGAAGGACACAGACCAGGAGATGGCCACTGCCCTGACTTCAATTGCTGGTCACTACACTTCAGACAGGCCCAGGAAAGCAGCACCACCTCAGCCGGCAGGACCATTCTGTGACATGTGCCCACAAACTTCTCACAGGCTGGATCCAGAAGTACACCAGTTGCAGAACATGTGCAGGAGTATCTTCACATCTGGGAAGAACATGAACCGTGCCCTGAGACTTCGCCTCCTGCACTCCTTGAGCCAGACGGACAACTACTTCGTACAGGCGGCCGTCCAAGATAAAATCCTGATGATGCAGCAAGAGAATGTGGAGATGATCCTAGGGCAGCAGCAGCACCAATACATCCCTCCTCCTGGTCCAGCTCCATCCTTTGTCAACGAGGACTTGCAGCAGCCTCCAACAACTCAGCATCAGCCCCGGCAGCCCCAGCAGCCAAGTCTTCAGATGCAGTCCCAGCCTCCACGCCAGCAGTTGCAGTCCCAGCCAAGCAGCAGCAGCCAGTTCCAGTCCCTGCAGCCAATTCGAAGCCAGACTCCAGCCCTGCAGCAGTCATCTTTAAGCTTCAGCCAGCTGATGCTTGACAGCCCCCAGAAGCTTGGCTTCCCCGGACCCTCTTTTGGGCAGCAGCAGCAGCCAGTACAGCAGCAGCCACTACAGCAGCAGCAGCACCAGCCTCTACAGCAGCATCAGCCACAACAGCAGCAACAGTCTCTACAGCAGCAGCAGCCACCACTACAGCAGCAGCAGCCACCACTACAGCAGCAGCAGCCACCACTACAGCAGCAGCAGCAGTCTCTACAGCAGCAGCAGCAGTCTCTACAGCAGCAGCAGCAGTCTCTACAGCAGCAGCAGCAGCCGACAGTTGTCCACCAGCGGCAAACTCCATTGTCGTTCCAGTGGAGCCAAGTCAACATGCCCTCTCCAAGGAAGTGATGCCTGTTCAAGTCGTCTGAAAAAAGAAAAAAAAAAAACTCCAGGCCCTTTTAAGGGCCACCAAATCCTCCCAAAAGAGCTGGCCACGTACACATCTTATGTTGACTAAAAAAACTCTTGCGATGACAAACAAGAGCAAAAATGAAAAGAGCCCCAAAAAAAAAAGTTGACAAATTCCCCCCAAAAAAAATCCGGTCCTGGCCCTTGTAAATTTTAAACACCTTCATAAAAGCAAGGTGCTATTTCCCTTCTTTTTTTTTTTGGCCCATTGTCACTTTCTGCTTAACCAGTACAGGTGGCATTTCTGCTTTCTTAATTAAAGTTTTTTCACCACTTTAATTAATATAGATAGATAGATAGATAGATAGATAGACAGATAGATAGATAGATAGATAGATAGATAGATAGATAGATAGATAGATAGATAGATAGATAGATAGTCAGACAGATAGTCAGATAGATAGATAGATGGATAGATAGGCAGATAGATAGATAGATAGATAGATAGATAGATGGATAGGCAGATAGATAGGCAGATAGATAGGCAGATAGATAGGCAGATAGATAGCTATATAGAAGAAAATATTTGGACGTCGCATATACACTGCAGCAAAGAAAAACGAGTGATCGTCATTTTGCAGTGATGACACTTGGATAGATAGATAGATAGATAGATAGATAGATAGATAGATAGTCAGACAGATAGTCAGATAGATAGATAGATGGATAGACAGACAGATAGACAGATAGACAGATAGACAGATAGATAGATAGATAGATAGATAGATAGATAGATAGATAGATAGATAGATAGATAGATGGAACACAATGCTCGTTACATATATACACTGCAGAAAACAAAAGCAGTTATCGTCACTTTGCAGGGATTGCACTTGGATAGATAGATAGACAGATAGATAGATAGATAGATAGATAGATAGATAGATAGATAGATAGGCAGATAGAAAGACAGATAGATAGATAGATAGATGGAACACAATGCTCGTTACATATATACACTGCAGAAAACAAAAGCAGTTATCGTCACTTTGCAGGGATTGCACTTGGATAGATAGACAGATAGATAGATAGATAGATAGATAGATAGATAGATAGATAGATAGATAGATAGATAGATAGATAGACAGATAGATAGCCAGATATATAGCTAGATAGATAGGCAGATAGAGCGGAAGTGAAAGTGATTTAAATGGGTTGTACAGATAGATACAAAGCTAAAAATTTACCATTTTATGTACACTCTAAAAAAGTTCAGACAAAATTGGTTTTTTAGATTCAAAATGGTTTTTTGAAAAACCAAATTTCAATGCAAAAAACCAACATGGATTTTTTTAAAAATCCATGTTGGTTTTGCATTGAAATTTGGTTTTTCAAAAAACCATTTTGAATCTAAAAAACCAATTTTGTCCTGGCATTTTTTAGAGTGTACGTCACAAAATATGTAGTTGTTGCAGGGAGGGCTTTTTTTTTTGGGGGGGGGGGGTTTGTCAACATAAAGATGTGTACAAGGCCTGCTCTTTCTGGAGGAAGTGGTAAGCCCTTACAAGGGCTGGGTTAATTTGTGGTTTTTTAAGGGGGGCGTTGAATTGCTGTTGCTGTTGCTGCTGCTGCTGCTGCTCTGCTTCATCTTCAAATTCTGTCCATCTGCCAGGGGACACTTCCTGCTGGGCTGTTCACGTAGTCTCGTAGGTAGTCTCGGTACTGTTTGGCTTGTCTTGTGGCATTTCCATATGCTGGAGCGAATCCAAGGTCATGCAAGGGGTCTCCTCTCCACAGTCCTTCAGTGACTTCATGGGTTGCAGGATCTTCTCTGTCCATTACGTCGTTGTCCATGGCTCGATGAATTCCTATTCTGTCTCGCAGAAGATTGTGTAGAGTGCAGGCTGCCAGAGTGATGGCTGCCACTCTGCCGGGTTTCTGGGGCATCGTAGTTAGGAAGCATCTGAACCTGTGGGACAGGATACCGAAGGCATTCTCCACCACTCTCCTGGCTCTTGAAATTCTGTAGTTGTAGACTCTGGAGGGGATGTCAAGGTTTCTTCTTGGAACAGGCTTCAGCAACCAGCTCTTCAGGGGGAAGGCCTCATCTCCAATGATGAAGTATGGAAAAGGATTCCCAACTGTGCCAGGTAGAGGTTCAGCAGGGGGTAGCCCAAGTCGTTCTTCTTCCAGCAGGTCCCTCAGCCTTGTGTCCAGGAAGACTCCTCCATCCGATGAGCTTCCTTGGCATCCAGCCTGCACGTACAGGAACTTGTAGTCAGAATCCACCAAAGCCATAAGCACAATGGAATGGAAGCCCTTGTAGTTGAAGTAGATTGACCCAGCTTTCCGAGGACATCTGATGCCAACATGCTTCCCATCCAGTGCTCCGATGCAATGGGGCATGTTCCACCTCTTCTCGAAGCCCTTGGCAACTTCCTTCCAGGATGCTGGATCCATCGGCAGGGCCAGCAGATGTTCGTAAGCTCGCATGATGGCAATGCAGACACTGGGGATAAAATTGCAGATGGTGTTGGGAGCCACTCTGAAACCGTAGGCCAAGGACTTGTAGCTCTCTCCTGTCGCCATGTACCGTAGGGTGACTGCCAACTTCAATCCAGGTTCCAGAGCCCTCCTCATGTTGGTGTCTTGTTTTGTAATTGCAGGAGCCACAGCAGCCAGGATTTCAGCAAAAATGTCAGGAGGCATTCTGCAGAAGTTGTAGTAGCCAGAGACATCATTGTTGGCCAATTCAGGCAGCAGCTGGTAGAAATGGCCATGTTGTTCCCTCTGCAGCAGCCAATTCCGAATCCACCATCTCTTCATCTTCCTCCTTCTCCGTATTCTTCTTAGATAAAAAGCACCAGCAACAGCAGCAACAACAGCAACGTCAAGGTCTTCCCCAGCATCTTCATCAGCCATCATGTCTGTCCAGCATCCAGGAGTGTCCCCTTCAAAGGTCAAGCAGCAAGTGAAGCAAGGCGGCCCTCTGCGGCCCTTTTTATTGGCTTTCGCAGCGCCCTCCTCCGCCGCGGTGCCCTTGACAACGGCGTCATGCTTTTCATTCCCGGCGTTGTGCCCTCGGGCCTACAGACATCCCCGTGGAGAACAAAACCATTCCCGCAGTCGTAAAAGCAATCCCCGGCGTTGTGAAAATATAGTCCGCCGCGGTGAAATAGGTTCACTGAGGGGCAGTTATAGGTTCCCTGCGGGGTACTTTTTATATCACGGGGCGATATAAAAGTATCCCGCAGGAGGAGGAAATTTCTTTCCCCCCGGCGAACTTTTGATGACGGCGTACAACTTTTCTGCCCCGCAGGGAACAAAAAGATCCCCGCCGTGGCTTTCGCTGCATGGTTATCGATTAGCCTTAATTGATTACATAATTGCCCTTCGCGCCGTCCTAACTGAAAATCTTGCAAGAATTCGTCTGGCTCTGCGCCCCCGTCGATAAAAAGCTTACCGTCATCCCCCGTGAGAATGGGGCATTAGTGTTTGTAAATTCATAAATAATTCAGTTGGCCTATATTGTGAAAGTTTACTGTAACCTTGTAAGCCCAATAAATAAATACTGGATTCATAATCATAAATTGAAAGGAATTATGTATTTTACTACAGAATTCATCGTATACATGTAGGCCTACTTGACACTCCAATACCAATTAGGCCTGTCTATCAATCCAAATTCTATTTTATTTGCCTATAGCTGATAAACAAGATTCGTATACATGTCTTTATCATAGCAACAGTTGCAGTCGACCATATGATATTGGGAGAATCTGCATTCTAAGACCACTAATATGGAATTTTTACTTTAAAAAAAATTGACATGTATGCATGCAGAACTGACTTTTTATGCTGGACTGTTAGCTTGAATCGCTTCAAAGGAGTTGCTTGAATCAGCAACCATGCTTTTTATTTAGCAAAATACTTAAGGTAATTTTATTCATTCTTCAGAAAAGTGTATGATATGCCACTAATGGGATACTCGGGAGCTGCTTTTAAAACAGTTTTTGTGCTGATTTAGCCTGACTGGAACATATTTGGGCTATTAACTATTAACAAGCTGATTAATAGTTAATAGCCCAAATATGTTCCAGTCAGGCTAAATCAGCACAAAAACTGTTGAATAAGTTTGTCAGGTTTGGTTCCAACTGGTCACATATATGCTTGACTGACTTGGCTTCTGTGAATTTTAGTGAGGCCTATCACGCATACTAATCCACATTGCGACCATGCAAGCTTTGATGTCAATGATGTGTAAAAGTAGCCCAGGCTTCAGAACTTCGTTTATTGTGAATCCAAACTCAAGGGGCCGTTTTCACCAACAAAGTTAAGCCAGGTCTAAGCCTTAGACCTGGACTTAGAAGTTCCAAATTTAAACTGTAGGATACTAATATTTCAGTGATAAAATGGCAGCACCTCCTAGTAAGCAAAATACTTAATACCAGGTTTAACCAGTCTCCATGAGACTGCTTTATGTGTTCGGAAAAATAGGGACTCATGGAGTCTGAGGTTTAACTTTAAGCCTGGTCTTAGCTATTTTGGTGAAATCGGCCCAAGAAGATCCAAACATGCCAGGAAGCCATGTATACATATATAGCAAAACAGTGCATTTTTTTTACATAGTAATTATAACTAGGAGACCAAATGGTCTCCCAGAAAACAGATTTATTTTTCAGAGACTCTCATCTATTTCTCATTTGGTTATCTTAATTTGTAATTCTTGCATGGGCGCATATGATGCCAAGGGATGCTGCTTCTCATATCAAAACATATTTTTCACTATCTCTACAATATGTAGGGGAACATGGGGACCGACGGGCCACGGGGACCAATGGGCCATCCTCTTAACTCCACATCAAAAATGTTTCATAACTTCCATGCTAACCCTAAAGATGTGAGATGTAAGATACAAGATATTTTATTTCCTCGTGAGGGTATATGAAATATGGATAAATCACATTAAATTAGTTTAAATAATAAAAAATCATCCAAAACCTTGCTTAATTATTGAAAGGCCATTGATTTGTTCATGTATAAGCAATTTTCTATGTAATGCTTTTTTATTTATTTGTAGAAATTAACCGTTATAATTTTAGTGACAAGTGAGGGTTCTGGAGTGCAAGTGAGGGTTATGGAGTGCAAGTGAGGGTTATGGAGTGCAAAGGCTGGAAGTGTACGGAAATCTTGGGGAATGCAAGTATTAGCAGGCGCTTGGAAAATTTTTTGGGTTGTACTGTATGCACAGAACAACACAGAAAAGGACAAATGGGAACCACTCTGATATGCACAAAAGTATGTATACATTATCAGATACACTTGAGAACACCATCTTAGGTTGCAGATCTATTTTTATAATCAGGCCACAATGAAAGAAATTGCCATGCACATATACTAAGCTTATTTTAACAGAACCTCCATGTTGAAGTGTTTCCAGATGAGTATAAGTTCAGATTCTTCACAGGACATGGTGAGTTATCCCCATGGAAAAACATTTGACAGCTATCTTGTGTAAACAAAGCAACCAGAGTATGTTCATGTACCGACTGAAGTTTTCATTGATTCACAGGAAGAAGTCCTTTAAAAAAGCAGCTTCCCTTGGAAAGCATAGCTTTTTCTTGCATTCGTGAACAAACATTGCTTGCCTTTTCAGTCCCCATCTTAGACTGATTGAGTCAGATTCCTCTAATGATAGTGTTGATCTGTGAATGTGAAAAACACTGTATGGCGGTGAAGTTTCCAAACTCATTGTGCAAATATAAGACTTGATTGTGTGAGAGGCTGAATAAACACTGGAATAAACACTAGACTCTTGCTTAAATGAGTTTTTCACTGAGGTATGTGTTCCAAAATCAAATCAGTATTGCTTGCTTCCCACCACACAACCCTTACATTCTCCTTTTAAGAGTCTGTTGAATGTTCAATGTGTGCGGTTTTCGATAGAATCTATATTGGTGTTTTGCTTGTGGCTTTGCTGGAACAAGGGAAAGTTACACAATAGGCCTATACACGGTGGACACTAAGGGAACTTTTCCTTTTGGAAATGTTTTGCAGCTGGGTGGGTAAGTGTTACAGTCCAAGTCTGAACTGCTGAAGGTATTGCCATTAATGTTTTCAAAACCTTGGTGGTTAGTCAAAAATATTTTCAGTGAAAAAGTAAAATCTTAAATTGTTGGGCCCTTTTATCAGTGTCTTCTTGGCCAGTGAACTTTTTGTTAAATGAAGTTTATGTGTGATTTGTTGGTTGAAGACTCCCACTGTCCCACCCTTCTCATCAATAAAGCCTTATGAGAGCCCGTAACTTAGAGGTATCCGTTTACCAGATCTATCTTTTTCCCTGCCTGATGAAGTGTCCATGCTCAGTGTAGTTGATGGCTAGATTAGTTTAGATCTCTGGTTTTGCTGAACAACAGAAGGCTTATAGTCTTGTATGTTTTCGTACACCAGACATATTGATTACATCCAGTCTAAATTTCTGTCACTTCTTGTGATGTACTCTGATGCAGTTCAATGTGTTAAGTCATGTATGCTATAAACGAGCACATTAACAATCTTATATAACAAGAACTGTATGTCAGAGTTTATTTTTTTGTTTACCAGAATTGTTTCGAAACAGGTTTTGATCTCTTTGATGTAGGGGATGAGTTCTAATAACTGAGTACAGAGTTGTACAGCCTGTTGGGAGTGTTGATGTGATCTCACTGTCTCTCATTTGCTCAATCTGGGGAACCATCTAGTTGTCAGTAGCTATTCTGCATGAAAGTGATCCCTTGGTTTGTTATTGTGAGGGCTTGAACTACACTGATTCCTGTGTCATAATACCCAAATTATTTATTAATTAGATACTAATTTTGAGGGCTCAAGCATGCATGTTTGTTAGTTAGATCATGACCGGAGTGAACAGCTAACAGTACAAAACAATTTATGCAAACCAGATGCAACTAATACAATGTCTTCCACCACATAAATCGGAAGTCCGACCAGCTTGCTATTACGCATTGCTAAATAGGTATGCAGCATTATTTGTGCTTATGTTCACTGAAAGAACAATGTTCATTTGATGGCTGTCATGGGACTCCACACTGTCCGCAAGGAATAAAAGTGTTGTGACTTTATTTTCAAGCTCTCCATCATCGAATGCATGGTTCTGTTCATGTCCAACTGTTTCTCTGCTTAGTGTCTTTGATGGTGAGTAGATGTTGTCACACATTATGTCATCTACTGGTTCCTGCTTGCATAAGCTGAATAAACATCAGACCCAGTGATATTGAGGCACTCGCGTATAAAAACCACACATGTTTCTTCATTATTTTATTTCTATTATCAAGAAGACTGATCAGCTTGTTTGTAGCATATACGGATACCAAACGGTTTGGCTAAGACATTTCTAAAGTAGAGAAATTGATGAGAAAAAAAAACTGCGTTGATACAAAGTTTAACCAAAATTCACTTTCAGCTTTGAAAGCATGACTGTACACTAGATGTAGTTAAGTTGCACTGATTGAATTTTGTGCCTCAAAATTGCACCAGCATCCTGCCGAGAATGAATCACTGAGTGGTCTATTTGTGTTCATTTATATGCCAGACCATGCTTCATATCCCAGCAGTGCATTCATTTCCTCAACTGGTATTTCTAGGGCTTATTGGAGCACCTTGTGTCACCTCTTGCTCTCTGCCTGCTCCACACTTTCCCTTGGTAGCTGGTCCTCTTTCAGTTTGTTTTGCTCACAAGTCATCTGCTTGCTAATCACTTTACACGTATCTATTGCTAAATAATGCAGATGTGTGTCTGATGTTTGTGGTTTTTGAAGCTTCAGAGTTTGAGGAGATCCAACATGTTGCTTTCTGATGCCTTTGAGCAGCAGATTCATGGATAGTCCGATATTCAATTGTTCAGGAATATTCTGATATAGTTCTGTTCGGTGCTACAAGGCACAGCTGGGAATACACCACTCTCCTTTGTACATTTGTAATTTTGTATTCATGTATTTCACAGCTGATTACCACATATCGAAGAGGTGTCACATCACAAAATGGTTGGCTGTTATCAAATTGTCTACTCTTCAAAAAGGCTAGAAATGTGGTCACCCCTGAATTAATGAAATTTGTTACATGGATGTCACTGTGACATCATCACACGAGTGCCATTTAAAAAGTATAGAGTCACAGGCTTAACCGGCATTCTGAAAAAAAAAAATAATTTGCAGTTCTATCAAAGTGACCATTTAGCGTCTGATGGTGGTATAAATGTTACTTGCATCTGTTTAAGTTCTAGCTAAGTCCCCAAAATTGCGTAGCAGCATGTCTTAGGCTAATATTAAATTTAGAAAAACACATCCAAATAGCAACTCTGAATATAATATATGATGTTAGTTGTCAAAATAGTTACACATTGGTACAAAGTGGTGTCTAATGTGACACTTCAGCAGCCGCACTGACATTCCTGCCAGCATGGGGCAATGAAAGCAACAACCTCCTGCTACTCTAGATGCAAACCAACACTTGTGGAAAGGCAATATATGGAGTAGAGGTGCCTACCACCAGCATGCTTCTGAAATTGTCATGAGGCACAACACATCCACCAACACAAAGCAGGCAGCTTGTAGCCATCTGGTAGCAAGTGCATAGCAATTTTGTGGCTTGGAAGTTGTAGCTTGCTTGTGGTCGAAGAATAGTGTCAACATATAGCCCTCCAAAGCTGCAATCAAGTAGAGCTACGGCTTTGTGGATGTGTAGTACATCATGTTTCAGCCATGTAGACTATTCAAACACTCCAGTCAGTTCTTATGGAGTGCATCAATAGCAAATGCATAGTTGTCATTTTTGTTTGTCTCTCAAAGCAAACAAAATGAGCACCGAGCGATCAGATACAGTGGTAACATGGAGAGAGCATATACATCAAAGAAAAAGTGAATCCATAAAAATGAATCCATTGAAGGTTTTGAAGTGTAGAAAATACAACAAGCTATATTCTTTCACTTGAAATTCTGGAAGCCAATAGAGAATTGAATGCATATAAATTGTTCAAAACATATCTGTTTTCATGATACAAGGCCTCTGTCTGTCCTAAAATCTGAATTGATGTGCTATGAAAGATTGAATGGTGCCTCTGTTCTGTGGGAATAACTTCTGTTTGTGTATCTATCCATCTATTTATCTATTTAGGTGTCTATCCTAGGCATTCATCTGTCAAAACTGTGATATTTAATACTTATTATCGTAACCCATTTCAAATATTGCATGATATAATAACCTTTCTATTGTTCGGAGACAGAAATTCAAACAAAAAATAAATGATAAACTACAAGAAATTTGTTGTGCCAGTTTAGAT
Source organism: Platynereis dumerilii (assembly GCA_026936325.1). NCBI lineage: Eukaryota > Metazoa > Annelida > Polychaeta > Phyllodocida > Nereididae > Platynereis > Platynereis dumerilii. The sequence continues at coordinate 46,640,557 of JAPTHN010000007.1, read as the reverse complement.
CTTTGATAGGTGAATCGAGATGTCAGCTTAGTGGGCTTCTGTATTAGTGGCAATACTTTTGATTTTAGTAGTAAACAATGTCATAAACAGAGTAAAATTCTTTATTGTGTTCCGTTAGGATAACGCTCTCTGTCAATCATTTAACCAGTCTAATCATTGCCGTGAAAAACATGCTGCCATGATATTCTGAACTTTCTAAACTTTGTATTCTGCATAATTGTCTCATACATGACCATCATGTTCAAACTAGTTTTCAGCAAGTGTTTTTTTCATAGGCTCAAAAACAAACATTGTGTAAACAAACATGCAACGAGAGTATGTTCATGTACCGATTGGACTGCTATACAACCTTAAGCTGTGTGTGAAGTTGTACAGTTTCATTGATTTGCAGGAAGAAGTTCTTCAAAAAAGCAGCTGCCCTTGGAAAGCATAGCTTTTTCTTGTAGGCTTGAACAAACTTTGCTTGCCTTTTGAGTTCGCATCAGAGACTGATTGAGTCCGATTCTTCTAATGATAGTGTTGATCTGTGAATGTGAAAAACACTGTATGGTTCTGAAGTTTCCAAACTCATTGTGCAAAGATAAGACTTGATTGTGTGAGAGGCTGAATAAACACTGGAATAAACACTAGACTCCTGCTTAAATGAGTTTTTCCATGAGGTATGTGTTCCAAAATCAAATCAGTATTGCTTGCTTCCCACCACCCACCCTTTACATTCTCCTTGTAAGGTCTGTTGAATTTTCAATGTGTGTGGTTTTCGGAAGAATCTTTCTTGGTGTTTTGCTTGTGGCTTTTCTGGAACAAGGGAAAGTTATACAATATACACAGCGCACACTAAGGGAAGTTCTCCTTTTGGAAATGTTTTGCAGCTTGTCGGCTTAGTGGTTACAGGCCAGGTCTGCTATGCTGAAGGTATTTGCCACTAATGGGTTCAAACCCTTGGTGGTTAGTCAAAAATATTTTGAGGGAAAGTAAAATTTTTAATTTTTGGGCCCTTTTATCAGTGTCTTCTTGGCCAGTGAACTATCCCTCAAATGAGGTGAATTTGTGATGTTTTTGTTGAAGACTCACACTCACTGTCCCACCCTTCTCATAAATAAACCCTTATGAGAGCCCAAACCTTAGAGGTAAATATATCCATTTACCAGATCTACCTTTTTCTCCACCTGATAAAGTGTCCATACTCAGTATAGTTGATGACTAGATTAATTTAGATCTTTGGTTTTACTGAATGACAAAGGGCTAGTAGCCTAGTATGTTTGAATACACTGCACATATTGATCACATTCAGTCTAAATTTCTCTACTTTGTGTGATGTAGCCTACTGCTGCCTACTCAGATGCTGTTCAATTTGTTTAGTCATATATACCATAAACGAACACATTAACAATGTTATTTAATGAGCACTTTATGTCTGAGTTTACCAGAATTGCTTCGAAACGAGTTTTGAATTCTTTTATTTTGGGGATGGGTTCTAATAGCAGAGTACAGTATGCAGCCTGTTGGAGTGTTGATGCGATCTCACTGTCTCTCATTTGCTCAATCTGGGAAACCATCAATCTGGCAGTAGCTATTCTGCATGAAAGTGATACCTTGGCTGGTTATAGAACCGGCTTTAACTGCAATGGTTCCTGTGTCATAATACCCAAATTATGTATTAATTAGACACCAATTTTGAGGGCTCTAACGTGCATGTTTGTCAGTTACATCATGACCTGAGTGAACGGCAAACAGGGCAAAACAAAAATGTTGTGACTTTATTTTCAAGCTCTTCATCTAATGCATGGTTCTGTTTATGTCAAGCTCTCTAGATGCCCTACACTTTCCCTTGGTAGCTGGTCCTCTTTTAGTCTGTGCTGCACAGAAGTCACCTGCTGGCTAATCACTTGCTCCATTGCTAAATAATGGAAACATGCGTCTGATATTTGTGGTTTTTGAAGCCTCAGAGTTTGAGGAGATCCACCCTGTTGCTTTCTGATGCCTTTGACCAGCAGACTCATGGATAGTCCGATATTCAATTGGACAGGAATATTCTGATACTGTTCTGTTCGGTGATACAAGCCACAGCTGGGAATACTCTTCTTTGTAGGGGAGACCGGGGCTATTTGAAGCGCGGGGTTATATGAAACATTGGCCAAAATTCAACTTTTAAAACCTTGTTTTGCCAAATTGGTACTTTTAGAAGATTCCTTGTTTATTGACGCGTGTTATCATACCCTTAATCATCCAAATTTCCAAAATGCTAATTCTGTAGGCAAGAAAGTTTGTTTTTTTGGTGTCTGAGTAACTTGTTTGCTCAGATTTCGATTGGACTTATTGTATAGTAAAGACATGAATCCAGGTGAACTAACCCTGATTCCAGATAAGCAAGCCTATTCCTAATTCACACCCAGGATCATTTTGTTATGTGTATTTGATAAGACTGAAAAATAGGGCAATATTCTGCTCCAGGTGTGATGGGGTTAGTTGAATCACACATGATGGAGTTGGCCAAAACATGATTTTTCTCATTCAAATTGTCTTGCATGTCATTGCAAGATGAAGTTATTGCAATTAAGAACTAACACAGTGCAGATTTGAATTACGGACTTTTTTTTGTTGGAAAAACGAGCTTTTTGACCCAAAATGGACAACAAATTGTGTAAATTACAGTATACAATTTCTTTTCAAATGAGAATTTCACTAAAGCTGGTATTCATCCTAGGGATGGCAGTAATGTGTAAGGAACTCATGTTATAAGTATTTGTCTGAAAAAATTTAATGGCGCTTCAACTAACCCCGGGGGCGGGGGGTTATTTGAAGCAAAAAAAAAGTTGGAAGTTTGTGTCTGTGACACGGAGTTCAATAATCATCTGCCATATCTCATGAGCTGATCATTTAGTTAAACACACTCACTATCACATGCCAAAATTTGGTGTGAATATCTTATGTCATAAGCTCTCCAGAGCAAAAATAAAAACAAGTGTTTCAAATAGCCCGGTCTCCCCTACTAGCGTGAATTCACCCCTCTCCTTTGTACATTTGTTTATATGTATTTCACAGGTGAGTACCACATATCGAAGACGTGTCACATCACAAAATGGTTGGCTGTCTACAAATGGTATACTCTTCAGAAAGGCTAGAATAAATGAATGTTGCCACCCCTGAATTAATGAATGCTGTCACACAACTGTCACTGTGACATCATCTCCCAAGTTTCATTTCAAAATAATGAAGTCACAGGATTTAACTGACATTCTGAAACCAAAAATATGTTGCAGTTCTATCAAAATGACCATACTGCATCTTATGGCGGTACCAGTAATACTTGGATCTGTTTTAATTGCTAGGTAATATATGGCACCAAAATTGCACAGAAGCAATGTGTCTTGTGCTAATATTGCATTCAGAAAAACATGTCCAAATGGCAACTCTGAATGTTGTGAACACTATATGGTATGTGTTGCTTGTGGTCAGAATAGCTACGCATTGGTACAAAGTGGTGTCTAATGTGACACTTCAGCAGAAGCAATGGCATTCCTGCCAGCATGGGGCAATGAAAGCAACAACCTCCTGCTACTCTAGATGCAAACCAACACTTGTGGAAAGTCAATATATGAAGCAGAGGCACCTACCACCAGCATGCGTCTGAAATTGTCATGAGGCACAACACATCCACCAACACAGCTTGTAGCCATCTAGTTCAGAGCATGTAGCAATTTTGTAGTTTGTAAGTTGTAGCTTGCTTGTGATCGAAGAATAGTGAAAATACAGCCCTCCGAAGCTGCAATCAAGTGGAGCTACGGCTTTGTAGATGTGTACATCATGTTTCAGCCATGTAGACTATTCAAACACTCCAGTAAGCTCTTATGGAGTGTATCAATGGCCAATGCATAGTTGTCATTTTCGTTTGTCTCTCAAAGCAAACAAAATGAACACCGAGCGATCACACACTGTGGTAACATGGAGATAGCATATACATCAAAGAAAAGGTGAAACCATCAAAATTAATCCATTGAAGGTTTCGAAGTGTAGAAAATACAACAAGCTCACTAGAGTCACTACATTCTTTCGCTTGAAGAGAATTAAATGCATATAAATTGTTCAAAACATATCTGTTTTCTTGATACAAGGCCTCTGTCTATCCTAAAATCTGAATTGATGTGCTATGAATGATTGAATGGTGCCTCTGTTCTGTGGGAATGACATCTGTCTGTCTATCTATCCATCTATTTATCTATCAAGGTGTCTATCCTAGGTATTCATCTGTCAAAACTGTGATATTTAATACTTATTAAAGTCCAACTATTGCATGCATAATAACCTTTCTGTTGTTTGGAAACAAAAATGTAAACAAAAAATAAATGATAAACTACAAGCCATTTCTTGTGCCACTTTGGATCCTTCATACATTTCTTGTGCCAGTCGGATCCTTCCTACGTTTCTTGTGCCAGTTTGGATCCTCCCTAGGTGACCTGAGGTGTCAACTTGGTGGGCTGCTGATTGGTAACAATACTTAGGTAAACAATATTGCAGAGTAAAATTCGTTATTGTATTCTGTAATGGGCAACAATATCTGTCTGTCACTTAACCAACAGTCTTATCATTGCAGTAGAAACGTTCTGAACTTTCTGAACTTTCTACTTCTACATGACCAGCGTGTTCGCACCAGTAGATGGCTACATTGATTGAAAAAAAAAAGGAAACTACATCCGCAACGAACAAAAACGGAGAAAACCATAATTATTTTTCTGAGAGTTTTTTTTTCATTGACTAAAAAACAAACATTGCTTGCTTTTTGAGTTCCCATCTTAGACTGATTTTCTAATGATAGTGTTGATCTGTGAATGTGAAAAACACTGTATGGCTCTGAAGTTTCCAAACTCATTGCGCAAATATAAGACTTGATTGTGTGAGAGGCTGAATAAACACTGGAATAAACACTAGACTCCTGCTTAAATGAGTTTTTCTGTGAGATATTTGCCCAGAAATCAAATCAGTATTGCTTGCCTTTCTCTTAATGTTCACTACACACTTCTTTTTTCTATTTAAGAGTCTGTTGAATGTTCAATGTGGGTGGTTTTTGATAGAATGTGTGAGACAGCATTTGCTTTGGGGATATTTGTCTCTTGAGAATGTATTTTCTATTTTGTCCTATGTTATGTTGCTCATGGACTATTTGAATGTATGGTACTCATAAATGTTTTCACATGGACCTAATAAATGTCAAAAGATGATATCTGCTTGTAGATTCTGTGTGATTTCCAATTAGGTACAGCCAACTAAGTTAGTAATAGTATGGCATCAAGTTGGGAAATCAGCTCTGAACTTTAGGAAATTATGATGGTCTTGCATTGAAGTTGAGTCTATTTGTTGCAATCGGGCGGTCACAGAATTTGTTTCATACCTTGTTCTTCAACTAATGTCAATCTCTTGAGTGTCAGTGAGGTTGAACATTTGTCTGGCCTTACTCTTTTAATTTGAAGTGTATATGCATGCAAAAATACAAAATACAAAGTTGGAAATTGATAATCAAGAAAACTACACTGTACATTGATTCAAAGTGTAACCAATACAAACTTTTCATTGTTCGAAGCATGACCACGCACAACCATGTTGCACCAATCCAATTTTGTGCCTCAACAACTCACACACAACCACTCCAAGATCACGCTGAGAGTGGAGCCAGTGAGTGGTCTATTTGTGTTCATTTATATGCCAGACCATGCTTCATATCCCAGCAGTGCATTCATTTCCTCAACTGGTATTTCTAGGGCTTATTGGAGCACCTTGTGTCACCCCTTGCTCTCTGCCTGCTCCACACTTTCCCTTGGTAGCTGGTCCTCTTTCAGTCTGTGTTGCACACAAGTCATCTGCTGGAGCTAATCACTTCAGCTATTGCTAAATAATGCGGACGAGGGACTGATGTCAGTGGTCTTTGAAGCCTCAAAGGGTGAGGAGAACCACACTGTTGCTTTCAGATGACTTCAGCCTGCAGATGATTCTGTAAAATGTAAATTTATCCTGGCTTAGGTCATATGGGAATGTTCACATTTTTCTGATGCCCTTCTGTTTAGTGTTGTGTTGACAGAACTTTGAGAGTCAACCAATGCATGTGTCACGTGTCTGAGGGTATAACGTTACTGATGGTTAATGGTCTGCTATCTGAATCAGAATCAAGTTCCGTAAGAAGAAATTTGCTATTGTTACATCAATTTGGACATTTAGCTACATTTACATCAGCATACCAGTTTAATGTCATGATTTGTCGTTCAATTTAACTAGGAAAACCTTAGAATCTCACAAAATGAAGTTGTTTTCATTTAATAAACGCTGTATTGAAGCTGCGGTTTGAACGTTTTTGACAATATACCTGTGGTTGTGTTTATTTGATGCATGGCATTAGAAGTATCTAATGTTGCTTTATCCAAATGACTGTGCACTTGAATCATTCTGCAGGTAAAGCCAAGCACACACCGCGGTACATGATGTTTGTGGTCAAAAGGGTTAACCAGTGATGCAAAAAGCTGTCTAATGTGACGTTTTAGCCAGCATGGGGCTATGAAAGCAACAACCTCCTGCTACTCTAGATGCAAACCAACACTTGTGGAAAGGCAATATATGAAGCAGAGGTGCCTTCCACCAGCATGCGTCTGAAATTGTCATGAGGCACAGCACATCCACCAACACAAGGCAGGGAGCTTGTAGCCATCTGGTAGCAAGTGCATAGCAATTTTGTGACTTGTAAGTTGTAGCTTGCTTGTGGCCAGAAGAATAGTGTCAACATACAGCCCCCCAAAGCTGCAATAAAGTGGAGCAGGCTTTGTAGATGTCGGGTACGTACATCATGTTGCAAAAAGTGTAGACTATTCAAACACTTCAGGAAGCTCTTATGGACTGCATCAATAGCAAATGCACAGCGTGTCATCTCCATTTCATTTTCAAAGCACAACAAGAAGCAGTCTTATACAATGGTCATATAGATAACATTTTGAGAGCGTACATCAATGAAAAAAGACTAGCCAACTGTAGTAAAACGATACCATCAGACATTTCAAAGACTAGTGTGCACAACAACAACCCTGCATTATGTCACTTTGAATTCAAGAAGCCCACAGAGATTGGATTGCATACAAATTTTGCAAAACAATATCTGTTTTCAAGCTATAAAGCATTTGGATATCTTTAAATCTAAATTGATGTGCTTCATTCAACTTTCTGAGAGCATGGTGTTTCTCTTATGTTCATGTGTATATCTATCATTCTATCTATCTATCTATCTATCTATCTATCTATCTATCTATCTATCTATCTATCTATCTATCTATCTGTCTATCTATCTCTGTATATCTGTATTTCTATCTATCTGTATATCTATCCTCATTAATCCGGCTGTATCTGGATCATTATCTGTCCAAGTGAAATTAGGGTGTTCATTACCCCATCGAAATGTCACATAATAACTTGGAATATCCCAATATTTGTAGTAAAATATACTGTAGTGTCACCCCACTCCCTTTAATCTCACAGCGCTTGGTTAATCGCTTATCGCCAGACACAGCTGTGAAGTTCCAATCCATCACCCATAACCATGATTCATATTTGAATTACCAAATGCAGACACCATTCAGCGAGATGTCATAGTATTGTCATAGGGGATGAGCAATGGCTTAGCAATCAGGGTGAGCTAACATTGTAGTAACTCGGCCCCCCTCAAATGTGAAGGATGTATCTTTCGCCATATTCCGAGTCACGTAAAGTGTCTCTGGCATGCTGTGGCGAGCTCTGTTAGGGAGTCCTTGCATTGTAAATCTAGTTTGCTCTCGTTGCTACGATATGGACCTACTTCCTACTTAGAAGAAGTCAAAGCGTGCTAAAACTCCACCGACACTGTCTTGACACGCTCTTGTCTTTGAACTTCGACCTCGACCTTCAACTCTGACCCCAGCACAAATAACGACCTCTTCGACCTTCCAAGGGACCTTCAGTGGACCTTCGGTGGACCAATCGTGACATCCCGCCAAGCACCGTGGGAGAGTGACAGATGAGGCTAATGTTATGGTCAGGCCTCGCAGACATGATTCACAGGGAAATCAGTGAAGATGGCATCACCTCTATAGCCCTCTGTGATCACAGCTTCACTTTGCCAAATGTCTCTGTCTCAAGTGTAGTGGCCCGGGCTTGCAGTTCGGCTTCCTATAGTCTTTGTGGCTGACGTTTATAGTACTACATCTATCCCAAAGCCGCCAACTGTGATGCAGTCAACTGACAGTGTTCTTGCTTCTAGTCTGCTCTATCTGCCTTTGCCATTGACATTGTGTTTTGTAATGGTGGTACAATAACACTAATGCATTAAACTCTAATCATAGTGAAATGTTTTCCATTTTGCATACAGCCAATTTCATGATTGCAGAGACTTACCCAGTCCAACACCATGACCTTTTGCTGTAGTTCAACTCCTGTTGCTCTTGGAGCTCTGGTTGATGGCTTGTCTGATACCCCTATTACCTGGCCTCATTCCTGTTTAACAATGAAATGGCTTATGTGTAATTGTAGGGCAACATAAGCTGCTGAAGTGTCAAATCGGTGAATCAGACTTAACAGAATTGCCCAATTCTTTAAGCATTGGATACATGTACCTAATTACCATAATTTCTGCAACCAAATGGAATTAGAACACACTTTTTGTGAATTACTGCAGTACAGCAACATGAAGGTATTTGATCTGTTGTCCGAAATTGTACACATGTACAACTAACTGTACATATACATAGTACACCAATGCCTAGTTGGTCAAATTGTGCTTACTATGCAGCAAGCAGTGATTCAGTACTAATACTCACTAATGCAATGCCAAGCCAGGGGATCACTTTCATGTAAAATAGCCATTGATGGTTTGATGGTTTCCTAGATTGAGCAAATGAGAGTCAGTGAGATTGCACTGACTGACTGTATCGCTCTGTACTCTACTATTAGAACGCCAACTGAAAGTTTCAGAGCAGAAACATCTGATACTCAGAAGTTATAAGGTAAATGTGAAGGCTAAAAAGTCAAATTCTTGTTCAATGTATATTGCGGTGTGTGCAGATATTGGTTTTTCCCATCGACTTGAGTTCTCCTTTTACCTTATGGTTTGTCTCCTCCATGTATACACCTAAAATGATTAGTTGTCATGCATACTTGAGCTAAGAAGTCACACAAGCCTGAATACTGAAATACCTTAAATGTCGCTCAAGCAGGAACCAAACCCTTTTTGTAGAGTCTGAAAACGATAGCCGAAAAAGGAAATTGAATTAAAGTTGGAGACAAAAATTCACTACTGGCTTTTAATTTGCAATACAGTATTTTTTAATAGTTGTGGTACAAACCTGCTAAGAAAGGCCAGTGAGTAGTCTATTTGTGTTAATTTATGAACTGGGCTATACTTTATCCATACATTGCATTCATTTCCTCAACTGGTATTTCTAGGGCTTATTGGAACACCTTGTGTCATCCTCGCTCTCTGACCGCCTTGGTAGCTGGTCCTTTTTCAGTCTGTGCTGCACACAAGTCATCTGTTTGAGCTAATCACATCGGCTTTTACTAAATAATGCAGATTTACGACTGATGTCACAGGTCGCAGATGCAGACTCCTAGCAGATGACTAGATTGGCTCCAAAGCAGTGATGTGCCAGCCAATAAGCTTAACTGTTAAGGCTGTTGATGCCCCAGTCTAGCAAAGGACCAAAATGTTGCACACAAGTCATTTGCTGTGCTAATCACTTGCTCTCTCGCTATATAATATAGATTTATGACGAGTGTCAGGGATTTTTGAAGCAAGCTCCAATGATTAGATTCGCAAATATACTGTATGATACTAGGGTGGGGAAACATTTTCATTCCTAAGCAGGATAGGTTGCATGTTATAAAAACGCCAATATACAATGATATTGAGATTTACTAAAATTAATTTCAGAAGTAGATCTAACCAACACCAGTATTAATTTGTGCAAACAGCTGTTTATCCTCTTTTCCTGCTGTTAAAATTCCATTTGTATTCACTTCACATGTGGTGTGGTATGCTCATCCATATTACAGTGACGAAATGAAGCAAAATGGTGTTTAAAAAGGCAACTTAGCGGCAGTATGGCGGCAATAGTTTTTCTTGGCTGCATGGGGCAGTGAAAGCAACAACCTCATGCCACTTTAGATGCAAACCAACACTTGTGTGAAGGCAATATACGAAGCAGGGGAGCCTACCACCAGCATGCGTCTCAAATTGTCATGAGGGCACAACAAGCCAGAAGCCAGCTTATAGCCATCCGGAAGCAAAGGCATAGCAATTTTGTAGCTTGTCCACTGAAGCTTGCTTGTGGCGAGAAGAATAGTGTCAACATACAACACTCCATGACTGCAATAAAGTTCCGCTAGCTTTGTGGAGATGCTCTACACATTATGTGACAGCCATGTGGTCTATTCAACCACTTGTGCAAAGCTCTTATGAAATGCAGCACAAAAAAGCAGTTTTGTATGTGCTCTGTTTCGGAATGAAAAGCACATATATACAAATACAGGCTCTGAGCAAAGAGCCTTAAAAAGTCATCAGAGCAGTAGAGTTGCATAGCAGGTATCTTGCAAATAGACGAGCAACTGTGAAAAGACAGAGTGGGTGGTAAATTGAAATAGCCCATCACAGAGAACAAGTCTCCATTGTAAGAATCCAAAGAGAAGAGTGCACAACAAATCTTTAGCGTTTTACGCTCCCTTGTCAACAAACACCGGAAAATGGAAATAACATACAAAATTGCACAAAGCATATCCATTTTCAAGATAAAGAAGTCTTGCTATCCCTGTGGAATCTGAATTAGGCCACGAAAGGGGTCTATATGCTGTGTACATACAGGACAACTTCAAACTAGTCCAGACACGACAAAAAAAGAAGCACTTCACCATTATTAGCTTCATTTGTTGCTGCAGGTCTAGCTTCCATGTACACCACACAAAAATAGCCTTTTTTCTTTTTTTTCTTGTTTTTGAAAACAAATTTGGAGTGTCATCATGGAATATGTGCATTGTCATTAAACAGTTACTGAAATAGGAGATGGTCCTATCAGTGTGACATACTTATGCTGTTACTGAACAGAAACTTGTACAAAAACTGCATAATCCACATTTTGATATAGGGCATGAGATTGAAGTCACAACACTTTTACTCCCATTGGAGTCCTATGACAGCCATCAAATGAACATCATTCTGTCCCATGCACAGCCAACATGAGGAAAAACAATGTCGGATTGCAGTTTAAAAACCTGTATCAGCAAGCAACAGGAGCTTTCAATGATTTTGGCAGGAGAATGTATGACTATGCAGCTAAGGTTTGCTTTGCTTGGAACCGGTTGGTATTGTATTCAATTGCAGCTTTTTTCTGGCTTAAGATAAGCAATTTATTTAAAATAGCTGTTTCGATAAAGCATCCTTCAGAATGAAGACTACATGTAACAAGCAGCCAAAACAGCACAGGCAGAAGGAGCATCAAATATTCTATTGGAAAGTGCTCAGACACATTGAACATTCAACAAGCTCTTAAATAGAGAATGTGAAGCCTTGTGAGGGGTGTATGGTATAAATTGAGAGGAAGCAAGCAATACTGATTTGATTCTGAAGAAAATAAGTCATGGAAAATTCATTTAAGCAAGAGTCTAGTGTTTATTCCAGTGTTTATTCAGCCTCTCGCACAAGCAAGTCTTATATTTGCGCAATGAGTTTGGCAACTTCAGAGCCAAACAGCATTTTTTGCAATCAAATATCCACACTATCATTAGGACAATCAATCAGTCTGATATAAGAACCATAAAATGATCAATGTCTATTCAGGCCTTTCATTATAAAGTAATCGAGCAAGAAGCAGGAATGAGGTTTGTTTTGTTTTGTGTCTGATTTTTTCCCCTGTGAAGTCTGTGTCACCATGTATACGTACGGTTCATAAACATGATGAATTAACCATTTGGGTGAGTGTATATTTAGAGGAGTATCAGATGACCCTCTCTAAAATCACCTATGCCATCAGCTTCTTGATTCTCAGTGCCTGTCATTGGTAAACTTCTATAATTTCATAGTTAAATGTTCCTCAGTATTTCACTGTTACAACTCAAATAGTTCCTGGTTGACTAGTGTGTGGATGCATAATTGCTAAGCAATGTGCGATATATGATGTTTCGCTGGAGGAAATGCAGTGTCTCTTGAATATTAGAATGCATGGCCTCCAGACAAGGATTTTTGTTTGTTCACTGCTTCATGTTTGTTCTATGTGTGGAGAAATGTAAAGATACTCTGAGTATACAGATTCATTGTGCCTCCTTCAGTCCAGTTCACTTTCCAATATAATGACAATAGTTCTGAAAAGTGATATCTTTTGTGTAATTTTGTAATTTTCTATTGGCAGTGGCTTGCTCTCAAAGAGTGTAAAAGGTTCTCCTCTTTGAAATGTTTATAGGATCCTCTTGATGCTGTTTTGTTTTCTTTGATGTGATCTTTCAAGACATGTGTACAACCAACTACATGCACTGGCCCTTTTAACTAATAACCATTGCTTATCTATTTTGGAGAAATGTGGTCACAGCGGAGGACAGCATGCAAATGTGAGGTGTACTTGTTTAGTTCAAGGCACCTGGACAGGTTGCAGGGCATAAAAACTCCAATCCAAAATGTGTCTCAGATTTACTAAATTGAATTCTAGAGATCCAATGTCAGTAAAGATATGGGCAAACTGCTGTTTATCCTCTTTTCCTGCTGTTAAAATTCCATTTGTATTCACTTCACATGTGGTGTGGTATGCTCATCCATATTACAGTGACGAAATGAAGCAAAATGGTGTTTAAAAAGGCAACTTAGCGGCAGTATGGCGGCAATAGTTTTTCTAGGCTGCATGGGGCAATGAAAGCAACAACCTCATGCCACTTTAGATGCAAACCAACACTTGTGTGAAGGCAATATACGAAGCAGGGGAGCCTACCACCAGCATGCGTCTCAAATTGTCATTGCCAGAAGCCAGCTTATAGCCATCCGGAAGCAAAGGCATAGCAATTTTGTATCTTGTCCACTGGAGCTTGCTTGTGGAGAGAAGAATTTTGTCAACATACAACACTCCATGACTGCAATAAAGTTCTGCTAGCTTTGTGGAGATGCTCTAAGCATTATGTGTCTGTCGTGTAGTCTGTACAACCACTTGTGCAAAGCTCTAATGAAATACATCACAAAAAGCAGGTGTGTAAGTGCTCTCTTTATGAATGAAAAGCACATATAGGCATATACGAAATCTAGTCTCTGAGCAAAGACCAGCAGCCTTAAAAATCGACAGAGCAGTAGAGTTGCATAGCAGGTATCTTGCAAATAGACGAACAACTGTGAAAAGACAGAGCCGGTGGAAAATTGAAATAGCCCATCACAGAGAACAAGTCTCCATTGTAAGAATCCAAAGAGAAGAGTGCACAACAAATCTTTAGCGTTTTACGCTCCCTTGTCAACAAACACCAGAGAGTGGAAATGCATACAAAATTGCACAAAGCATATCCATTTTCAAGATACAGAAGTCTTGCTATCCCTGTGGAATCTGAATTAGGCCCCAAAAGAGGTCTATATGCTCTGTACGCACAGAACAACTTCAAACTACTCCAGACATGAACAAAAAGAACCACTTCACCATTATTAGCTTCATTTGTTGATGCTCGTCTGGCTTCCATGTACTCCACAAAAATATAACAATTTTATTTTATAGGAAATTTAGATTCACTCATAGCATATGTGCATTATCATTAAATGGTTACTGAAATAGGAGATGCTCCTATGAGTGTGACATACTTATTATGTTACTGAGCAGAATCTTGTTCATAAACAGCACCATCCAGTCTATGATGTAGAGCATGAGATTAAAGTCACAACACTTTTAGTCCCAGTGGAGTCCCATGACAGCCGTCAAATGAACATCATTCTGTCCCATGCGCAGCCAACATGAGCACAAACAATGTCGGATTGCAGTTTAACAATGTGTATCAGCAAGCAACATGAACTTCCAATGATTTTGGCAGGAGAATGTATGACTATGGTTTGCTTGGCTTGAAACCGGTTGTATTCAATTGCAGATTTTTCCTAGTTTAAATTTAAATGATTATTGACAATAGTTGCTTTAGTAATGCTTCCTTCAGAAATGAAGACAACACGTAATAAGCAGCAGAAGGAGCATTAAATATTCTATTGGAAAGTGCTCAGACACATTGAACATTCAACAAGCTCTTAAATAGAGAATGTGAAGCCTTGTGAGGGGTGTATGGTGGAAATTGAGAGGGAAGCAAGCAATACTGATTTGATTCTGAAGCAAATATCTCATAGAAAAACTGATTTAAGCAGGAGTCTAGTGTTTATTCCAGTGTTTATTCAGCCTCTCGCACAAGTAAGTCTTATATATATTTGTGCATTGAGTTTGGAAACTTCGGAGCCATACAGTATTTTTTGCATTCAAATATCAACAATCAATCAGTCTGATATAGGAACTATAAAATTATCAATTTCTATTCTAGCCTATCATAGTAAAGAAATTGAGAAAAAATATGGTTTGTTGTGTTTTCTGTCTGATTATTTTCCCTGAGAAATCTCTGTTACCATGTTTATGGACCGGTTCATATACATGATAAATTAACCATTTCGTTGAGCGTATATTTAGAGGAATATCAGATGACCATCTTTAAAAATTACCTATTCCGTCAGCTTCTTGATTCAGTATTTTTCTGAGTGCGCTACATGTGTAAATTTTAATGATATTAGAGTAGAATGCTCCTCAGTATTTCACTGTTAGAACTCATCAAATAGTAGACTTGTGTGCGCATGCATAATTACAAAGACATGCACAATATATGATGTTTTGCTGGAAGAAATACAGTATATCCTGAATATGAGAATGTATGGCCTCCAGACAAGGATTTTTGTTTGTGCACTGGTTCATGTTTGTTCTATGTCTGGAGAAATGTAAAAGTTACTCTGAATACAAGTACATTGCGCCCCTTCAGTCTAGTTCACTCTCCTATATAATGACAATAGTTTTGTAACATGAAAGTGATAGATTTTGTGCAAATTTGTATGCATTTCCAATTTTCCATTCAGGGTGGCTTGTTGGCAAAGAGTATAAAAGGTTCTCCCTATATATTTCAAAGCCACTGTATTCATCTTTGTAAGGCTTGCATATTTTGTGTACCTTTCAGACTCAAGAGAGTTTTTCAGAAGTGTTTGTACAATGTACAGACTACATACATGACTTTGGTTTCATGTACACAATGTCTTAACAATGCTTATGGAACTTCATTGCAATTATGGAGGGTTGCATTGTTGACAGTACATTTTGACGCAAAGCTTGCCTCAGTGGATTAGCTTAAAAAGTTGCTATATGCATGCTTGTGGCTACCAGCTCGCTTTCTATCATATTAGACTTATTGAGCCTTCATGACAATAAGAGGTACACACAATAAGAGACACACAATGGTGGTAGCCCCCCTCCCCTTGTTTTGTATACTGCCATCCCAAAAGTGTTTGTTGGCATCTTTAGTGGCATCCTTCAAGAGAAACAAGTATCATTATGCCATCCACTGTGTGACTGCATGAGAAGTGGTCTTATAATAATCGGTGTACTGAAAAAAAAAACTAGTCTTAGCTTAAAACAATCTTAAATTTGTTAGTTTCATGGCCATAGCACAATCTTTTAATAACACAGTTTCTTTTGATGAAATAAGTAATTAAATTTTTCTCTTCACTCGTAATGAGCAATTATGCATTGAAAGTAAATAGAAATGATAGTGTGAATCATGTAATAATATTAATGTGATGGTAAACTTGGAACTCATTAAATCAATCATCCTTCCAGATTATAAAGGTGATTCTCTATCTTGTATTATAGATGATATCCCACAACCTCATGGACAGCTGTGAGGTGTCAGGTCCTACTAATATGATTTAAGTTTTAGCATGTGTAAAGCTCAACTACTCAGCTATAGCATATCGTAGAAGGGTATCTTCCTTCGCTGCATCATGGTATCAGCTACCTTAGCTGAAGAGTTTGCTGGCTGGAGCATCACACATAAAATGGTGCCAATCTAGTCATCTGCCAGAGCTTTGCTGCAAAGACCTCTGACATCAGTCGTAAATCTGCATTATTTAGCAGTAGACCAAGTGATTAGCTCAAGCAGATGACTTGTGTGCAACACAGACTGAAAGAGGACCAGCTACCAAGGGAAAGTGTGGAGCAGGCAGAGAGCAAGGGGTGACACAAGGTGCTCCAATAAGCCCTAGAAATACCAGTTGAGGAAATGAATGCACTGCTGGGATATGAAGCATGGTCTGGCATATAAATGAACGCAAATAGACTGCTCAATGGCTCCTCTCTCAGAAGTAATTATATGTGAGATCTAAAACACAAAATTGACCTTGGAAAATTTTAGATATTATTTCGAAGGGGATTTTTTGTAGTCTTTGTCGAATTGTGTGACAAGTCATTCTTAAATTTGCATTTTTCATGGAGGACACTCTTCACAGGAGCAATGTATTGGGTTTTGTGTAAGAAACAATTGGTCTGACGACTATTCATGTTACATCAAAACAAGTGACAGAAGGCTTTCATGAGAAAAAATAAGTCTGCCGATAAATGCTGCAGATGATAGTCACAGTATATCACATAACGATCTCAGAGAATATTCACAAAGCTGCTAAAAAGGGCTGTGACAAAAGTGAATACCACATTCATGCAATTATGTTTCCCACTTCAAGGGGATTGGATGTCAACTTGGGGCAGAATCCCATAAGAATGTTGCAGGATTGCTGTCTGCAACATGTCTTAATTGGTCTTAAATCATTTGACATCAGAGATATATGTGTGCATCAATATTATACAGAGAAGGCAACCACTTTCTGGCTATTTCACTGTGGCAAAACAGGACGAGGGTAACTGAGTTACCCTCGTCTCAATTTCTCAAAATTAATTGAAAAAACTAGGTCATCCCATTGGATCCCATGTTAAAGAAGGACGAGGGTAACTGCTTTTCTCCAAATGGAAAGACCAAGGTAACTGTGATTGGTGACGAGGGTAACTGCTTGTAAATTGTGTATTTAACCCATGTTTAACACGCTATTTATTACTGTAAAATTATCTAAATTCTATTCTGAAATAACTAATAAATTGGCAGTATTTCTCTACAAAAATATTTAACGAGATTCAATCGTTTTTAATGCCATCAAAAGCCCATTTTCCTTTTAGAAAGCAAACAATCTGGGGCTTTCTTTGATGGATTAATATGTTCGAATAAAAGCCCTCCTCTGTCACCCCCCACCCCCCAACCCACAATAAAAGCCCTGGATTATTGAGCTGTGCAAAAGAATAAGGATCTCCCTTGAGTAGAGGCTCCAATTAAGTTCATCATTGTAAATAGCTAATTCAGCACCGGTCTCAGAATTTACATTATAAAAACAATAGAGCCCCCCCCCCCCACCACCTTGAATAACCTTCCAGGTCTGCTAATTAATCGCTTGGCCAAGAATTTTGAAAATTTGAAGAAAATCTGTCCGTTCTTCAAAAATCTGGACACAATTTTGAATGGTTGTTTCAAATTTGGGATTAAGAAAGTGAAATGAGGCTGTAATGCGAAGAATACTCACCACATCCGCATGTCAATGATTTCATATTGTAAACAAAGATGTCTACCAAGATTGCATTGCAAAAAATGTCGCATTGGGGTGGGGGAGAGGGGGCTGGTTGGTACAGGGGCATGTTGGAACACCCTTATTTGTGGGAAAAGGAAGAGGAGTACAGAAGTGTGTTGTTGTCACATTTTGTGTATATGGTAAGGCCTTTCAGGCCTTATGATAAGAATGTGCATAGGGGAGGGCGGGGCATGATGGGCCCCGGGGCATGATTGGTTTGGGCTTTAACTCCAAAGTTTAATATTTGAAGAAGCTGATGTTTGTTGTTTAGAATACCTTTTACGAGCCATTATTGGAGAAAAAATTACATGGTTCAGATACCAATGCTTTGGCAGATATTGCCCTTTCTAGGATTTTGAAGCCCTAACAACTTTTTTCCTGATTTTCCAAATGTGTTGTGATTATGCTGGCTTGTTTTACTTTCACCAAGAGATATCTCAACATTTAGCATTAAAACTCTTTGATTTGACTTTATTCTTGGAAACTCGTGTCTGAGGGCATTTATGAAAAATGAAGTTTGGGGCATGATGGGTCTCTTGATTGGGGCATCATATGTATTTCTTGCAATACAATAGTTGAAGATTGGCAAGAATGGACAATACTGCCCATTTCAATATCTATTGGTATTAACTTATTTACTACATCAGGTACAGAATTAAGAACATAATGTGTGTGCCAAATCACCTTTTATGAAATTAAAATTTACGTTTTTGGATTGTTACGTGCATTTTTAGATGAAAAAGTGATTATGATTTGCTGAGTTGGTTCAATAACTACCATTTATCATGTAATGCAAGTTTTTTATTAAGAATATTGGAATTATTTCAGTTTTACAACTATAACGCCATAAGTATTGACCAACATTTGAAGCTGCCCATCATGCCCCAACAAGGTGCCCATCATGCCCCACCCTTGCGGGGGCATGATGGGCACCTGTAAAAAAATTAAAAGTGCTTGTAACTCAAACACTATTTCATTGTGCGAAACACGATTTTCTATGCTTAGAGTTGAACCTAATACAAAACCAGTTACCAACAAACAGTAATTTTTGTTGGCGTAGTAATGACATGGTGGACCTTCAAAGTTAAGGTGCCCATCATGCCCCGCTCTCCCCTACTGTAACATATTTTTCTATTTTTCACATAGAACATATCAAAAATGCAAGATGTGTAATTGAACATCATTTGATTTCCTGCATGGTGTCACTTGTGTCAACCTGCCCCCTTCATGTGCCAACCTGCCCCATGGTGGGGTAGGTTAGCACAGAATACAGGCTGATAATGTAGGTTGGGGATTGCTACTTAAATTGACATATGAACATAATCAATGTTCTGAATAGTTCTTGTTCGGGACAAAAAAAAAATGTCCTGTTCATGCCAGCCCCCTATCCCCTAATTATCCAAGCCTATGAAGCTCTATGACACAACGTTTTTGAAGAGGATGTGGCAAAGAAAATGTGAAACACGGCAATTTGTGCTAAAATTCAACCCAAAACCGACAAAATGCAGTAAAAATGCTTGAAGGGGTCAAGGGGACCACTTTCATTATCCGTGAACTTGACAATTTGGACTCTGATGGACTTAATGCAAAAATGTTTTCTGCCTTGGTTGTGATTTCAGTTTTTTAAGCAATCTCACAAAATGTGGCCTATTGCAGCCGATTCTCAATGCTTTACAGTGAAACTTTTCAGAACCTAGGCCTGGATATTCAGCCACATCAGTACAAATGTTCATGACAATTAGATGTTAGTTTTTAAGGTGTATTAGTAGGTTTGCGTTTTTAAGTGTGAGCACTTTATATCAGAAAATGAATGACATTCTTTCATCTTGTACGTACCTTCAAAATCAAATACATATCCTTCTTCATACTCAGGTGAAAAACGTCCACAAAGTACGTATTTCATTTTATGCGGAGAATTTGTTGCTATCTATCTCTCTATCTATCTATCTACCTATCTATCTTTCTATCTATCTATCTATCTATCTATCTATCTATCTATCTATCTATCTATCTTACTTGTCCCCTTGTTCCTTCCTTCCTTGTCTCCTTTTCCCCTTTTCCCCGTTTTCCTTCATTCCTTCCTTCATTCCTTCCTTCATTCCTTCCTTCATTCCTTCCTTCATTCCTTCCTTCATTCCTTCCTTCATTCCTTCCTTCGTCATACATTCCCTCCCTCTCTCTGTAGTGTTTTTAAGCTTTTTAATTTATGAGCACTTTCTCTGGCGGTCTCTAGGCTGCACTGGTATCACTGGAGCAGGGCATTATTTTGTGGGAAACAGTACATTTCGGTTGGCTAAATGTAAGCAAATTTATTGTTATGAAATTGTACAAAAATTATTCAACGTAAGTCAATATAAAGTTGATTCGGCACATGTCTCATTGATGAGATACATGAAAACAGGTGCTATCCAAGCACTTGTCTTTCGTTGACTGTAACACGCTTTTCCAACATTCCTCTTACAATAGAGGTGGTAAAAAACTCAATCCAAGACTTGCTGACCTTATATGATTGTTACAGTTTGAGACTTTTTAATTAATTTTCGTATGAAAAATACACTGAGAATCTTTTTAAGTGGATCACAAAGTGATGGGACACCATGAGTAGTATTTTGAGTACCAGGGTAACTCTTAATCAGCATATATCCCGTTAAGCCAAAACAACAACAAAAATCTGAAGTTTTTACAAATTTTTGTCAAACAATTTATGCACCTGTTAAACTTATTTTGCTTTTTAAACTGCAGTCAGAATTAAAATTTAAAAAAAAGAATAAAAGCCATATTTCAAGGTCGGTGATGATTATAGAAAACAAATAACACAAGTCACAGATGTAATTGACAAAACAGAAGTAGAGTTTTGTGCTGAATGCTTGAATAATAGTATTGTACCTTTTGTGATGGCATGGGTATGTCCTGTTGTCTATTCTCTTTGATTTTATTGATATTAATTCTCAGTGAAAAAGGGTCAATTACCCTCGTCATAGCAACAAGCATGGTCACAGTTACCCTCGTCTCGAGATGCAGTTACCCTCGTCATTTCGGAGGTGCTTTAAGCCATTTCTAGAGCCACACAGCCTGAATCAGCAATTCATCTGTCTTGTAATGTTATTTTCGATTGCTGATAATGGTCATACACCACTTGAATAACTTGTAAAATCACTAATAAGCTCATATTCATGATTACATAATATTTAAGGCTATTTTAGAGACGAGGGTAACTCAGTTACCCTCGTCCAGTTTTGCCACAGTGTATTTGGCGTTTATCACAAGTAATACTCTTGCTTTATCGATTTGGTTTTCTGAGATCTAGATGGAAGGCCTCCTTGGACCTGGTTCTATAAGTGTTTTTGCTGTATTTGAGTTGTTTTTCAACTTGAGATGTTTTGGAGCCTCTATTTGAGATGTTCTCCTTCTAAATTTGTAGGAACTTTCTTGCAGCCTTATATTTTGTGCGATAGTATCTGTGTTTTTTTGGTTTTTTTGGAAAGAAATAATTTTCAATGAATGAATTGCTTAATTAGTATTTATCTGTATCATTTTTTGGTGGAATTTTATTGCAAAATTCATAATGTCTATCCATAGTCTTCTCTACTATGCTTTTGAGATGAATTTCGACCATTACAACACTGCTCTCTTCCGAAGATGTTTTTTTTCATTTATCAGTTGAAGTGAAGGATTTCATCGACGGACCAGTTGCCTCCAGTTGTGACCGGTGTATCAATAACCCAATTGTTTGCCCGAGTGACCACCTCCTTGACTGGCCTTGACAATTTTGTTTAGTTTTTGTTAAAACCAGTTAGACCACCCTTGCAAGTCAGCAGGATTGAAACTGCAGATAAGTGAGGTCTCAGTTTGTAGTCACAATTTGCAATTTCTTCTTACCGATATAAGAAAAATTTATGTTACATTCACCTAGAAGGATCTGTCCCATAAAGCGGGACTGAATAAAACATCTTATAACTTGGTGATTACTTATTTTGTCATCTTGGATAGGCTCTATACACCTTATCATTAGCATGGAATCCACTGAGACTGAAGTCAATCTAACACCAGTTAAACTTCTCATGGCCATGCTTCAGCCCTGTAATAAGATGCAAGATGGTTTTGATTAATTTTCTGACAGCAATTCTCTCATGAGCTTCCAAAATCCTTCTTTCATAAATTAGCTATCAGCTAGTGAAATTAAACTAGGACGATAATCCCAATGATGTAATGCCAATATAATGGTGACTGATTAATCCAGACTGGTTTGAAATTGAGTGATTTTCTGTTTAGCGTTTGAGATTGTGTCATGGCAGAACCAGAATGGCAGACTGTTGGCAGTATTTTATATGCCTTGCTGTGGCTTGCAATGTAATTCTGGTGCTAAAGTATTGTCAAGTGTTCATATCCAATCTCCATTTTATATTTTGTAGAATGGTGAGACATCTTGATCAGGAACTTTGAATGATTCAGTTTGTTTTCAAGAGCATCAGGCAGGTTTGGTGCTAGTCTAGTCATCTGCCAGAGCTTACCTTCAAAGACCTCTGACATCAGTCCCACGTCTGAGTTATTTAGCAATAGATCAAGTGATTAGCTCAAACAGATGACTTGTGTGCAACACAGACTCAAAGAGGACCAGCTACTGAGGGAAAGTGTGGAGCAGGCAGAGAGCAAGGGGTGACACAAGGTGCTCCAATAAGCCCTAGAAATACCAGTTGAGGAAATGAATGCACTGCTGGGATATGAAGCATGGTCTGGCATATAAATGAACAAAAATAGACCCCTCACTGGCTCTACTCTCAGCGGGATCTTGAAGTGGTTGTGGTGAGTTGTTGAAGCACAAAATTGAATTGGTGCAACATGGCTGTGCATAGTCATGCTTCGAACAATGAAAGGTAGTGTTGGTTACACTTTAAATCAATGCAGCTTTCTTGATTATCACTTTCCAAACTTAGAAGATTTTCAGATATTTTGAACGCTTGTACACTACAAAATAAAATAATTGGCATTGGAGTGGTTGTGTGTGAGTTGTGCAGGCACAAATTAGTAATTTGACAATTTGATGTGTACTTTTGGATATTCTGCATTGACTGACAAGCTGACTCTAAATTGTATCTATAAATTTGACCTTAACAGGGATTTGGCAATGGTTCATGTCAACAGCATTCACTTTTGCAGGACTACAGTATCCTGAAGAATACCGTTAACTTGAGTGTTGTTTTTGTCCAATTAACTCTACGTCATTTTATTTCCCATCACACGTCACAAAAAGGTTTTTAACAATTTAACTTTTGTGTGCTGTTGATAGTGTCCCCTGTATTCTTTTCTTGCCACTCATCAGCATAGTTCTGTGAATGTTATATCGAATAATAAGGTGTCAGAACACTTTCATCTAAGAAAGCTGCAAGACTCTCGATCTGATAAATGCCACGGATGCTAGTAGCAGTATTTCCCATAACGATCTCAGATGATATTCACAAAGCAGCTAAAAAGGACTGTGACAAAAGTGAATACTTTATGCATGTATTGATACTTACCACTTCAGGGGGTAGCATGTCAACAAGCTGAGATGTAGGAGAATATCTCAGAGAGAGGATTTTGTCCTGACGCCTCAATGAAAGAAAAGTGAAGATTGACACCGATTTGGAGTTGGCACACCATTTTGAATTGGCATGCTATTGTAGCCTACTTGTTTGCGGCAATGCTATGGCGTATAGTTAGATGATATAGTGGTCTAATACATATTGCTTTTTAAGAATATGCTATGTCCTCCAGCTATTCTATTTAGCCTAGAAAGTATGATGTCTATTCAGGCCTTTCATTGTAAAGTAATTGGGCAAAAATGAGGTTTTGTTTTGTTTTTTGTCTGATTTTTTCCCCTAAGAAATCTGTGTCACCATGTAGACATGCCGATTCATGTACATGATAAATTAACCATTTCGGTGAGTATATATTTAGAGGAATATCAGATGACCCTCCTTTAAAATAACCTATGCCATCAGCTTCTTGATTCAAGATTTTTGTGAGTGCGTTACATGTGGAAACTTCAATGATATTGCAGTAGAATGTTCCTCTGTGTTTCACTGTTAGAAGTCATCAAATTGTTCCAAGCTTACTTGTGTGTGGATGCAGAGTTGCAATGTGTGATATATGATGTTTTGCTGGAAGAAATAGGCCTACAGTGTATGCTGAATATGACTATGTTCCTAGGTATTGTTCTGCTAGAAATCATAAAATTGTTCCAAGCTAACATGTGTTTGGATGCTTAATTACAAATACATGTGAAATACATGTACACTGTATGTGATGTTTCGCTGAAAGAAATATACTGTATCTTGAATATTAGAATGTATGGCCTCCAGACAAGAATATTTGTTTGTGCAGTGGTTCATGTTTGTTCTATGTCTGGAGAAATGTAAAGTAACGCTGAGTGTACAAATTCTCTGTACCTCCTTCAGTCTAGTTCACTTTCCAATATAATGACAATTCTACCGCAAGGTGTCGCATCGAAGAGTTCACGCGAGATCACAAGCGAGACTGCGCCGTCAATTCACTTCGAGCTGCCGTCTAGAGCACACGTGTATGCATTATCACTCACGCTTTGCGTAACGAAACTACGTAATTTCGTCGGTTGTGGATGTCCAGGACGTCTCCTATCATGGATAAAGACGACAAGAAGGACGACAAGAGGGATTCCTCCCGTTCCCGTGCAAGAAAACCGGTCGGACCTGAGAAAATTCAGAAGAAATGCAGCGTGGAGGCGTCGAATTCTCACCAAGATGGCGACGGCCCGAAATCCACATGCAACATGCCCGACCTGTCAAACCCCCAGCGGGTTTTATGGATGATTTTAACTCACTACTGACGCAAAAACTCGATGAGTATTTTCAGTATCATGGTTCCCTCTTTGATGAGGAGGATTTTCCCCCGCCTGGCCAGTTAGGCAGTGGGGATGCTGACGCTGTCAGCTTAGACATTGACCGTGAAATTGCTCAGGCTTTAGAGGATAACTTGGGTGCCGAGGGTGTCCCACATGGTGAACCTGCCAAGGAAGATTTTTTGGAGGCTTATATGGCTGAGATTGCGCCCGAAGGGCGTACTGGTAAAGCTATTCTCCCCGGAATTAGCCAGATTGTTAACTCAGCTTTTCGCACTAAGATGTCAGATACTACAGTGCCGCCTGTAAGTAAGTGAAACGCATGACATTGTGCCATTGCATCAATGCTAAACATCCTCAACCAAACTGCTTGTAGAGGCATGAATTCTCATCAGATGAAAGGGAAACAAAGTGGGTCATAAAGGCCGATGTGTGAGGCAAGTGGGATAAAAATAGCAGCCCATTTTCTTTGCTGTAGTCGGAGTTAGGTATGGGTCAAAGTCTTTGATAAGTAAGTGAACCACCCTTCCCTATGTTTTAACATTGGGCCTGCGTTTCACTTACTTATCTAAGACTTTGACCCATACCTAACTCCCACTACAGCGAAGAAAATGTGGTGCTATTTTCAATCCCACATGCCTCACATATCGGCCTTTATGACCCAAAATGTTTTCCTCTCATCGGATGAGAATTCTTCCTTCCAGAAGCATTTTGGTTAAGGATGTTTAACATTGATGCAATGGCACAACATCATGCGTTTCACTTACTTACAGGCGGCACTGTAAGAGAGATGCTAAACTGAAGTTGTTTGAGGTGCCTGATAATTGTCCAGGTCTGGATAAAGTTCGTACTAACCAGGCAATTTGGGACAAATTGCAGCCTCGTACGCGTACGATGGACTCAAAATTGCAAGCTCTGCAATCCATGCTTGTGGTTTCTGGTGCAGGGCTGTGTAAAGTGTTGTCTGCTTTGTACAATCAGAAGGCGCAGCCTGCTTCGTGTACTAAAGAGACTGTGGAATCGCTGATTAAAGACTCCTTGAATGTGCAAGTGCTGATTGGCCAGAGTAATGTGGACCTGAATGTCCGACGTCGAGAGCTGTTTAAGCCAGATCTGAATGAACAGTACCATCATCTTTGCTCGACGAGCACCCCTTTCACCGAATGGCTTTTTGGAGATGGTTTGTCTGACCAAGTGAAGGAGATTACCGAAGCGAACCGCCTGAGTGGTCGGTTGTTTCCAGGGCGAGGCAGAGCTCGTGGCCGAGGCCGTGGTTTTCGTGGTCGTGGATTCCAACCTCGCTATCAGCCGTACTCCGGGTACTCAGGGTACCAGGCAACACATGCCTATGGAATTGGCCGTGGACAACAGTCCCAGAGAAGGGCTTCCAACCGTGGTTTTTTAGGCCGGGGCGCAGCTGCATCCAAGAAGTCAGAGTAGAGAAGGTGGGTATGCCTCCGGTTGGTGCAAGGTTGTCTGCATTTGTCCCCATTTGGCGTGAACTTACTAGTGATGAGTCACTTTTAGATTGTATTTCTGGCATTTCCCTTGATTTCATTGATGATCCCCAGGAGGTGCCGTCCTTCAAGGTGGCATTTCAGTCTGATAAGGAGCATGTAAATTTTGCTGCTGAATTGGAGAAATTATTGACAAAAGAAGTCATTGAGCCATGTGTGGCTGTTCCCGATCAAGTACTCTCCAAAATTTTCCTTATTCCTAAGCCAGATGGTAGCTTCAGAACCATATTTGATATGAAAGCGCTGAATGGGGTGATTCGTTATGTTCACTTTAAGATGGATACATTGCAGACAGCCTTGTCACTCATGCGTAAAGATTGGTTTATGGCATCTGTTGACCTGAAAGATGCATATTTTTCCCTGCCGGTTAAGCAGGAGTTTCGTAAATATTTAAGATTTCAATACAAATCTGATTTGTATCAATTTCGTGCCATGCCGCAGGGTCTGTCTTCAGCCCCGAGAATCTTTACGAAAATTATGAAACCAGTTATGGCTACTCTGAGACGTAAGGGCATTGTGGTCATGAATTATCTGGATGATCTGTTTCTTGCTGCCCCTTCGGTTGAGGCCTGTCAGGTCGCCCTAAATGAAGCTATGGCCCTCTTGAAGAAACTGGGGTTTCTGTTGAATTTAGAGAAATCTCATTTGACACCATCTAAGGATCTGGTGTATCTAGGCTTTTGGCTTCACTCGGAATCCATGTCCGTGACTTTACCCCAGGATAAAATTGACAAAATGCAAGGGGTATGTTCTAAATTGTTAGAGCGTCATTCCATTTCGATTTTGGAACTGGCCCAGGCCATTGGGCTCATTATTTCTTATTGCAATGCGTCCGACCAGGGCTTATTACACTATCGTCACCTAGAAAGTCAGAAAATTTCAGCTCTGAGATGTAATGCAGGGAACTTCAAAGCCCAGGTTGTTTTATCTGATGCTTCCAAGGCGGAACTTCAGTGGTGGCTGCAGTGTGCGCCCATGCTTAGGCATACTATTGCCCATGGTAATGCAGACTGGGTGCTTCATAGTGATGCATCTCAATTAGGCTGGGGAGCCTTTTGTGTGTCGAATGGGGAGCGTACTTCTGGTTATTGGTCGGAAGAAGAAAGTTTTTGGTCTATTAATGCGAAAGAGTTGAAAGCAGCGTTTCTGGGCCTTCAGGCTTTGGGCTCTCATTTAGCAAATATTCATGTTCAACTCAGATCCGACAATACCACCACTGTCGCTTACATTAACAATATGGGAGGCATTAAGTCTCCACTATGTGACCAACTTGCCCGTGAATTATGGGCTTGGGCTATAGAACGGTCTCTCTGGGTCTCCTCTACGCATATTCCAGGTCATTTGAATACAGAGGCCGATGCTGAAAGTCGGCTTGGGGATGATGATAAAGAATGGGAACTCAATTCTTAGGTCTTTGACTCCCTTACGTCTCTCTGGGGTACGCCTGAGTTGGATTTATTTGCCAGTCGTTTGAATCACAAATTGCCAGAGTATGTCTCGTTTAAACCAGACCCCGCGGCTTGTCACGTTAATGCTTTTACTTTGTCATGGTATGACAGATTCACTTATGCTTTTCCTCCTTTCAGTGTAGTTGGAAGAGTACTCCAGAAGTTAACGGAGGATCAAGGCTTGATGATACTGGTGGTCCCGGAGTGGCCGACAGCACCGTGGTTCAGTCTACTAACCCCTTTGATGGTCGATTTCCCAGTGCGTCTTCCCAAGATGCAGCATCTGTTGCGCCGCGGCGCAGATCTACACCCCCTACGGCACAAGCTTCAGCTACTCGCTTGTCTCCTGTCCGGCGATCATATTTCAGCAAAGGCTCAGAAATTTATCTTGGCGGCCTTGCGGCCGTCTACACAGAGGCAATATGACTGTTATCTACGGAAATGGACCAAATTTTGTGCGCAGCGGGGTGCTGATCCCATTGCTGCATCTTTAGACATTGCCTTAGATTTTTTAGTTTCACTGTTTGAGGCCGGGCTAGAGTATAGTGCTATTAATTCTGCCAGATGTATGTTGTCTTGGCTGTTAGGGGTATTTGAAAATATGCCATTTGGGAAACACCCCTTAGTTACTAGATTTATGAAAGGTATGTTTAATTCACGGCCGCCCCGGGCCAGGTATCAAGCCACTTGGGATGTTGATGTAGTTTTAAGGTGGTTGCGACGGTTGTCGCCTGTTCGATTTTTGTCCCTTAAGGACCTCACACTTAAGCTTGTTATGTTACTAGCTCTCACTACTGGCCAGCGGGGCCAGACGTTACACTTGTTGGACTTGGCCAACTTGGCTAAGGGTAAAGATTATAAGTTTGGATTTACTGCACCCCTCAAACATTCCAGGGCTTCTGCCCCCCTTCCTGTAGTGACTCTGCGACCTTTTCCCCCAGATCGCTTATGTATCCTCACTGTCATCAAGGAGTATATTAAGCGCACTGCGGTGCGCCGAAAGTCAGAAACTCGGTTGCTTATCAGTTATGTGCGGCCTCACTCCAGGGTGTCGCGGGACACCATAGGCCGTTGGATCAAGGTTGGCCTGATCCGTAGTGGTATTGACATTAGACTTTACGGGCCACACAGTACTCGCATGGCCTCCACGTCTAAAGCCCGAGATAATTCGGTCTCAGTCAAGACCATTCTTGAGTCCGCAGGATGGTCAAATGTTGGAACTTTTAAGAAGTTTTATTACCGCGCCCCTGAAAAGACTTTTCAGGAGGGTGTTTTGACTGTTTGACTTGTTAGATGTCAAAAAAAGATGTCAAAAAAGGGGGGGGGCGTGTCTTTTGGAGCACTGCCAGTGCCAGGATGAGGACATTGACATTGTTTTTTCTGTTTAATCCGGGTTTATTGTTATTTGCCAGGTTCTGGCTGGGTTATTATTAATTTTTCATTTTATGTGACCTGTAAGGTCTGTATTCTGAGGTTGTGTTTTGGCCTCCTGTCATTTAACTGTTCCTGTCTGGAATAAATGCATAATGCATTTTGACTGTTTCTTTGCTTTTGGAGTTATTTCATGTGGGCTCTAAAGTCTCGCGTGAACTCTTCGATGCGACACCTTGCGGTAGAATTGATGGTTATGCGAAACTTACCTGGAAGTTGAAGTATAACCGGAGTTCTACCGCAAGGTGTACAGCATCGAGAGTTTAAGCGCCCACCCAACTCCAGCTTCCACTCCCTTAAGGCCGTTCTGGCTTGTTAGGGTTGCACATCCACATTCATAACTCTTTTAAAAATTGACGGCGCAGTCTCGCTTGTGATCTCGCTTAAACTCTCGATGCTGTACACCTTGCGGTAGAACTCCGGTTATACTTCAACTTCCAGGTAAGTTTCGCATAACCATCAATAGTTCTGTAACATGAAAAATGCAATTTTGTATACATTTCAAATTTTCCGTTGGCATTGGCTTGCTGGCAAAGAGTGGAAAAGGTTCTCCTCTTTGAAATATGTATATAGAATCCTCTTGGTGCTGTTTTGTTTTCTTCGATGTGCTCTTCCAAGACAAGTGTACAACCCACTACATGCACTGGCCCCTTTCCACTGGTAACCATTATTTATCCATTTTGGAGAAATGTGGTCACAGCGGAGGACTGCATAAAAATGTGAGGTGTATTTGTTTTAGTTCAAGGCACCTGGACAGGTTGCAGGGTATAAAATCTTCAATGCAAACTGTCTCAGATTTACTCAATTGAATTCTAGAGATGCAATGTCAGTAAAGATATGGGCAAACTGCTGTTTATCCTCTTTTCCTGCTGTTAAGATTCCAATTGTATTCACTTCATATGTGGTGTGGTATGCTCATCCATACTACAGTGACAAAATGCCAACACTTGTGTGAAGGCAATATACGAAGCAGGGGAGCCTACCACCAGCATGCGTCTCAAATTGTCACGAGGGCACAACAAGCCAGAAGCCAGCTTATAGCCATCCGGAAGCAAAGGCATAACAATTTTGTAGCTTGTCCACTGAAGCTTGCTTGTGGCGAGAAGAATAGTTTCAACATACAAAACTCCATGACTGCAATAAAGTTCCGCTAGCTTTGTGGAGATGCTCTACACATTATGTGTCTGCCATGTTGTCTGTACAACCACTTGTGCAGCGCTCTTATGAAATACCGCACAAAAAAGCAGTTTTTTATGTGCTCTGTTTCTGAATGACAAGCGCATACAGTGTATATACAAAGACAGTCTCTGAGCAAAGAGCCTTAAAAAGTCATCAGAGCAGTAGAGTTGCATAACCACGCTGTACAAACGGACAGACTCAACGGCAGTTATCAGGCAAATAAGGCAGTTAACACATTTTAAAAGAATACAAATAACAGTGTCCATATAATGGCTATGATATTATGATCCTAAATGAATGAAATAGTCACAGGAACATTAATCCTAACGAAAAATTCAATCAGAAAGAACCACGGACATTTAGGGGTGTATTGACTGACTGATGTCTTACTTTTGTCTTTGTAACTCACTTTTTAGTTATTTTCTGTGGAAATTTTGGAAAAACCGAGAAAGAGGTACACAGCTAAAAATATAAGTCATTTTATAAGATACTTTGCAAGCTTCCAAATGCTTCATTAATACATTACATCAGCACTTCTTCACACACATCTTGACAAGACAGCTGAATGCGGTAGGCCAGAACTGGTACAGTTCGATAGTGCCTTCAGTTTTTGTTAATTTAAAAGTGATTGACTGGAGAAATTTTTATGGAATAACTTGCATAAAACGACCAACAATATTTGGAACATGTTCTTGTAACTTCTAATGCCTTGGTATTAAGTAATTAACCACAAATCGTGTCACAGTGTGGGAAATTCTCCAGATTTTTCTTTTCTTTGATAACTTGATAACTCACGGAAATTGGAAGAAGTAACGCACACATCATCATCAAGATATGTCAGGGAAACATTCTAGATTATGCAAGAATCAAATATTAACTTTTAAAGGCATATTATTAAAGGAAATAATAGGTTGACTGCCACAATCGTCCCATCCCTGCTGTTGAGTCTGTCCGTTTGTACAGCGTGATAGCAGGTATCTTGCAAATAGACAAACAACTGTGAAAAGACAGAGTGGGTGGTAAATTGAAATAGCCCATCACAGAGAACAAGTCTCCATTGTAAGAATCCAAAGAGAAGAATGCACAACAAATCTGCAGCATTTTACTCTCCCTTGTCAACAAACACCAGAAAATGGAAATGCATACAAAATTGCACAAAGCATATCCATTTTCAAGATACAGAAGTCTTGCTATCCCGGTGGAATCTGAATTAGGCCACAAAAGGGGTCTATATGCTCTGTACATTCAGGACAACTTCAAACTACTCCAGACACGACAAAAAAAGAACCACTTCACCATTATTAGCTTCATTTGTTGCTGCAGGTCTAGCTTCCATGTACACCACACAAAAATAACCTTTTTTCTTCATTTTTTAATTTTTTTGAAAACAAATTTGGAGTGTCATCATGGAATATGTGCATTGTCATTAAACAGTTACTGAAATAGGAGATGGTCCTATCAGTGTGACATACTTATGCTGTTACTGAACAGAAACTTACACAAAAACTGCATAATCCACATTTTGATGTAGGGCATGAGATTGAAGTCACAACACTTTTACTCCCAGTGGAGTCCCATGACAGCCATCAAATGAACATCATTCTGTCCCATGCACAGCCAACATGAGCAAAAACAATGTCGGATTGCAGTTTAAAAACCTGTATCAGCAAGCAACAGGAGCTTTCAATGATTTTGGCAGGAGAATGTATGACTATGCAGTGAAGGTTTGCTTTGCTTGGAACCAGTTGGTATTGTATTCAATTACAGATTTTTTTGGCTTAAGTTAAGTGATTTATTTAAAATAGCTGTTTCGATGAAGCATCCTTCAGAATGAAGACTACATGTAACAAGCAACCAAAACTGCACAGGCAGTAGGAGCATAAAATATTTGATTGGAAAGTGGTCAGACACATTGAACATTCAACAAGCTCTTAAATAGATAATGTGAATCCATGTGAGGGGTGTATGGTGGAAATTGAGAGGGAAGCAAGCAATACTGATTTGATTCTGAAGAAAATATCTCTTGAAAAAACTCATTTAAGCAGGAGTCTAGTGTTTATTCCAGTGTTTATTCAGCCTCTCGCACAAGCAACTGTTATATTTGCGCAATGAGTTTGGCAACTTCAGAGCCAAACAGCATTTTTTCCAATCAAAGATCAACACTATCATTAGGACATTAGGAAAATCAATCAGTCTGATATGAGAACCATAAAGTGATCAATGTCTATTCAGGCCTGTCATGATAAAGTAATCGAGCAAGAAGCAGGAATGAGGTTTGTTTTCTTAAGTGTCTGATTTTTTCCCCTAAGAAGTCTGTGTCACCATGTATACGTACCGGTTCATATACATGATGAATTAACCATTTGGGTGAGTGTATATTTAGAGGAATATCAGATGACCCTCTTTAAAATCACCTATGCCATCAGCTTCTTGATTCTCAGTGCCTGTCATTGGTAAACTTCAATAATTTCATAGTTAAATGTTCCTCAGTATTTCACTGTTACAACTCAAATAGTTCCTGGTTGACTAGTGTGTGGATGCATAATTGCTAAGCAATGTGAGATATATGATGTTTCGCTGGAGGAAATGCAGTGTTTCTTGAATATTAGAATGCATGGCCTCCAGACAAGGATTTTTGTTTGTTCACTGCTTCATCTTTGTTCTATGTGTGGAGAAATGTAAAGATACTCTGATTATACAGATTCATTG
This sequence comes from Platynereis dumerilii, assembly GCA_026936325.1. Taxonomy (NCBI): domain Eukaryota; kingdom Metazoa; phylum Annelida; class Polychaeta; order Phyllodocida; family Nereididae; genus Platynereis; species Platynereis dumerilii. The sequence goes on along the minus strand of JAPTHN010000007.1, from coordinate 46,607,722 downwards.
TGCCTCCTTCAGTCCAGTTCACTTTCCAATATAATGACAATAGTTCTGAAAAGTGATATCTTTTGTGTAATATTGTAATTTTCTATTGGCAGTGGCTTGCTCTCAAAGAGTGTAAAACGTTCTCCTCTTTGAAATGTTTATAGGATCCTCTTGATGCTGTTTTGTTTTCTTTGATGTGATCTTTCAAGACATGTGTACAACCAACTACATACACTGGCCCTTTTAGCTAATAACCATTGCTTATCTATTTTGGAGAAATGTGGTCACAGCGGAGGACAGCATACAAATGTGAGGTGTACTTGTTTAGTTCAAGGCACCTGGACAGGTTGCAGGGCATAAAAACTCCAATCCAAAATGTGTCTCAGATTTACTAAATTGAACTCTAGATATCCAATGTCAGTAAAGATATGGGCAAACTGCTGTTTATCCTCTTTTCCTGCTGTTAAATTTCCATTAATTTTGTATTCACTTCACATGTGGTGTGGTATGCTCATCCATATTACAATGACGAAATGAAGCAAAATGGTGTTTAAAAAGGCAACTTAGCGGCAGTATGGCGGCAATAGTTTTTCTAGACTGCATGGGGCAATGAAAGCAACAACCTCATGCCACTTTAGATGCAAGCCAACACTTGTGTGAAGGCAATATACGAAGCAGGGGAGCCTACCACCAGCATGCGTCTCAAATTGTCATGAGGGCACAACAAGCCAGAAGCCAGCTTATAGCCATCCAGAAGCAAAGGCATAGCAATTTTGTAGCTTGTCCACTGAAGCTTGCTTGTGGCGAGAAGAATAGTGTCAACATACAACACTCCATGACTGCAATAAAGTTCCGCTAGCTTTGTGGAGATGCTCTACACATTATGTGTCTGTCGTGTAGTCTGTACAACCACTTGTGCAAAGCTCTAATGAAGTACATCACAAAAAGCAGGTTTGTAAGTGCTCTCTTTATGAATGAAAAGCACATATAGGCATATACGAAATCTAGTCTCTGAGCAAAGACCAGCAGCCTTAAAAATCGACAGAGCAGTAGAGTTGCATAGCAGGTATCTTGCAAATAGACAAACAACTGTAAAAAGACAGAGTGGGTGGTAAATTGAAATAGCCCATCACAGAGAACAAGTCTCCATTGTAAGAATCCAAAGAGAAGAATGCACAACAAATCTGCAGCCTTTTACACTCCCTTGTCAACAAACACCAGAAAATGGAAATGCATACAAAATTGCACAAAGCATATCCATTTTCAAGATACAGAAGTCTTGCTATCCCTTTGGAATTTGAATTAGGCCACAAAACGGGTGTATATGCTCTGTACATACAGGACAACTTCAAACTACTCCGGACATGACAAAAAAGAAGCACTACACCATTATTAGCTTCATTTGTTGCTACAGGTCTAGCTTCCATGTACACCACACAAAAATAGCCTTTTTTTAAAAACAAATTTGGAGTGTCATCATGGAATATGTGAATTGCCATTAAACAGTAACTGAAGTAGGAGATGGTCCTATCAGTGTGACATACTTATGCTGTTACTGGACAGAAACTTATACAAAAACTGCATATAATCCACATTTTGATGTAGGGCATGAGATTGAAGTCACAACACTTTTATTACTCCCAGTGGAGTCCCATGACAGCCATCAAATGAACATCATTCTGTCCCATGCACAGCCAACATGAGCAAAAACAATGTCGGATTGCATTTTAAAAACCTATACCAGCAAGCAACAGGAGCTTTCAATGATTTTGGCAGGAGATTGTATGACTATGCAGCGGAGGTTTGCTTTGCTTGGAACCGGTTTGTACTGTATTCAATTGCAGCTTTTTTTCTGGCTTAAGTTAAGTGATTTATATAAAATGGTTGTTTCGATAAAGCATCCTTCAGAATGAAGACTACATGTAACAACGGGCAAAACAGCACAGGTGGAAGGAGCATCAAATATTCTATTGGAAAGTGCTCAGACACATTGAACATTCAACAAGTTCTGAAATAGAGAATGTGAAGCCTTGTGTGGGGTGTATGATATAAATTGAGAGGGAAGCAAGCAATACTGATTTGATTCTGAAGAAAATATCTCATGGAAAAACTCATTTAAGCAAGAGTCTAGTGTTTATTCCAGTGTTTATTCAGCCTCTCGCACAAGCAAGTCTTATATTTGCGCAATGAGTTTGGCAACTTCAGAGCCAAACAGCATTTTTTGCAATCATGGATCCACACTATCATTAGGACAATCAATCAGTCTGATATAAAAATTATAAAATTATCAAGTAATTGAGCAAGGATGATGTTTATTTTGTTCTTTGCCAGATTTTTCCTTGAGAAATGTGTGTCACCATGTATACGTATCGGTTCATATACATGATAAATTAGGCATTTCGGTGAGCGTATATTTAGAGGAATATCAGATGACCCTCTTTAAAAATCACCTATTCCGTCAGCTTCTGCATTCAATATTTTTCTGAGTGCGTTATGTGTGCAAATTTCAATGATATTAAAGTAGAATGCTCCTCAGTATTTCACTGTTAGAACTCATCAAATAGTAGACTTGTGTGCGCATGCATAATTACAAAGACATGCACAATATATGATGTTTCGTTGGAAGAAATACGGTATATCCTGAATATGAGAATGTATGGCCTCCAGACAAGGATTTTTCTTTGTGCACTGGTTCATGTTTGTTCTATGTCTGGGGAAATGGAAAAGTTACTCTGAGTATACAAATACATTGCGCCCCTTCAGTCTAGTCCACTCTCCATTAAAATGACAGTATTTTTGTAACATGAAATTGATAGATTTTGTTATCATGTACACTTTGTCTTAACAATGCTTATTGAACTTTATTGCAATTATGGAGGGTTGCATTGTTGACAGTACATTTTGACGCAAAGCTTGCGTCAGTGGATTAGCTTCAAAAATAGCTATATGCATGCTTCCAGATGGCTACAAGCTGGCTTACCAGTCATATTTGATTTATTGAGCCTTCATGACAATAAGAGGTACACACAATAAGAGACACACAATGGTGGTAGCCCCCCTCCCCTTGTTTTGTATACTGCCATCCCAAAAGTGTTTGTTGGCATCTTATGTGGCATCCTTCAAGAGAAACAAGTATCATTATGCCATCCACTGTGTTTTTTTTTTTAACACAGTTTCTTTTGATGAAATAAGTAAAAATTTTCTCTCCACTCGTAATGAACAATTAGGAATGGGAAGTAAATAGAAATGATAGTGTGAATCTTTTAATAATATTAATGTGATGGTAAACTTGGAACTCATTAAATCAATCATCCTTCCAGATTACAAATGAGAGTGATTCTCTGTCTGGTGTTACAGATCATATCCCACGACCTCATGGACGGCTGTGAGGACGGTATGAGGTGTCAGGTCCAAGTAATGTGATTTAGGTTTTAGCATGTATAAAGCTCAGCTGCTCTGCTATAGCATGTCATAGAAGGGTATCTTGAAGCTTCGCTGCGTCATGGTATCACCTACCTTAGCTGAAGAGTCTGCTGGCTGGAGCATCACACATAAAATGGTGCCAATCTAGTCATCTGCCAGAGCTTTGCTGCAAAGACCTCTGACATCAGTCGTAAATCTGCATTATTTAGCAGTAGACCAAGTGATTAGCTCAAGCAGATGACTTGTGTGCAACACAGACTGAAAGAGGACCAGCTACCAAGGGAAAGTGTGGAGCAGGACAGAGCAAGGGGTGACACAAGGTGTTCCAATAAGCCCTAGAAATACCAGTTGAGGAAATGAATCCACTGCTGGGATATGAAGCATGGTCTGGCATATAAATGAACACAAATAGACCACTCAGTGCCTCCGTTCCTAGAAGTAGTTGTTTTCCGAGATCTAAAACACAAAATTTATCTTGGACAATTTTTAAAATTATTGAAAAGGGGATTTTTTTGTAGTGTGACAAGTCATTCTTAAATTTGCATTTTTCATGGAGGACACTCTTCACAGGGAGCAATATATTGGGTTTTGTGTAAGAAACAATTGGTCTGACTATTCATGTTACATCAAAATAAGTGACAGAAGACTTTCATGTGAAAAACCATAAGTCTCCCTGATGAATGCTGCAGATGCTAGTCATAGTATATCACATAACGATCTCGGAGAATATTCACAAAGCTGCTAAAAAGTGCTGTGACAAAAGTGAATAGCTCATTCATGCAATTCTGTTTCTCACTTCAAGGGGATAGGATGTCAACATGAGGCAGAATCCCATAAGAATGTAGCAGGATTGCTGTCTGCAACATGTCTTAATTGGTCTTAAATCATTTGACATCAGAGATATGTGTGCATCAATATTATACAGAGAAGGCGACCACTTTCTGGCTTTTTGGCTTTTTATCACAAGTAATACTCTTGCTTTATCGATTTGGTTTTCTGAGATCTAGATGGAAGGCCTCCTTGGACCTGGTTCTATAAGTGTTTTTGCTGTATTTGAGTTGTTTTTCAACTTGAGATGTTTTGGAGCCTCTATTTGAGATGTTCTTCTTCTGAATTTGTAGGAAGCTTCTTGCAGCCTTATATTTTGTGCGATAATATCTGGTGTTTTTTTGTTTTGTTTTGGAAAGAAATAATTTTCAATGAATGAATTGCTTAATTAGTATTTATCTGTATCAATGGCGAAATTCATAATGTCTATCCATAGTCTTCTCTACTATGCTTTTGAGATGAATTTCGACCATTACAACACTGCTCTCTTCCGAAGATGTTTTTTCATTCTGTTTTCTTATTCTATTTTTGCTCCCAGTCTTAGAGAATGGAGTTGTCTTATCAGCTGAAGTGAAGGATCTCCTTGACTGGCCTTGACAATTTTGTTTAGTTTTCATCAGACCAGTCAGACCACCCTTCCAAGTCAGCAGGATAATGCCTTGAAACTGCAGAGAAGTGAGTTCTCAGTTTATAGTGACAACTTGCAATTTTCTTCTTACCAACACAAGCAAAATTCACATTGAATACACATGTAAGGATCTGTCCCATAAGGCAGAACTGTGTAAGTCATCCTCAAAACTTGGTGATTACCTTATATTGTCATCTCGGATGGCTCCATACACCGTATTAGTAGCGTAGAATCTGCTGAGACTGAAGTCAATCTAACACTAGTTAAACTTCTCACGGCCATGCTTCACCCCTGTAATAAGATGCAAGATGGTTTTGATTAATTTTCTGACTGCAATTCTCTCATGAGCTTCCAAAATCCTTCTTTCATAAATTAGCTATCAGCTAGTGAAATTAAACTGGGCCGATAATCCCAATGATGTAACACCAATCTAATGGTGACTGATTAATCCAGACTGGTTAGAAATTGAGTGATTTTCTGTTTAGCGTTTGAGATTGCGTCATGGAAGAACTAGAATGGCAGACTGTTGGAAGCATTTTAGATGCCTTGCTGTGGCTTGCTATGTTATTCTGGTGCTAAAGTATTGAATGCTAAAGTATTGACAAGTGTTCATATCCAATCTCCATTTTATATTTTGTAGAATGGTGAGACATCTTGATCGGGAACTTTGAATGATTCAGTTTGTTTGCAAGAGCATTGGTGGTAGTCTAGTCATCTGCCAGAGCTTACCTTCAAAGACCTCTGATGTCAGTCACGAATCTCAGTTATTTAGCAATAGATCAGGTGATTAGCTCAAACTGATGACTTGTGTGCAATACAGACTCAAAGAGGACCAGCTACTGAGGGAAAGTGTGGAGCCGACAGAGAGCAAGGGGTGACACAAGGTGCTCCAATAAGCCCCAGATATACCGGTTGAGGAAATGATTGCACTGCTGGGATATGAAGCATGGTCTGGCATATAAATGAACACAAATAGACTGCTCAGTGGCTCCTCTCTCAACAGGATCTTAGAGTGGTTATGTGTGATTTGTTGAAGCACAAAGTTGGATTGGTGCTACATGGCTGTGCATAGTCACGATTCGAATTATGAAGGTAGTGCTGGTTGCACTTTAAATCAATGCAGCTTTCTTGATTATCAATTTCCAAACCAAGAAGATTTTTTGCACGTTTGTACACTGCGAAATAAAAGAGTCAACGTTGGAGTGGCTGTGTGAGAGTTGTACAGGCACATATTGGTATTTGGTCAATTTGATGAATGTGAACTTTCGAATAGTTTGCATTGACTGATAGGCTGACTGTAAATTGCAGCTATAAATTTGACAATAACAGGAATTTGGCAATGGTTAATCTCAATGGCATTCACTTTTGCAGCACCACAGACAGTGTCCTGAAGAATACCTTTAACTTGAGTGTGGTTATTGTCTAATTAACTGTATGTCGGCCATTTTATTTCCTACAACATCTTACTAAAAAATTATATTGGTGATATCATCAATTCAAAGTAATTCTTGTGCGGTGTGGGAGAATATTCACACCTATGAGGAGTTACTACTAGCTTCTTTTTCATGATTTGGAATCATGAGAGTTTGATACAACTACCTTAATGCATAAACGATTTAGGAATGTAACATTTGGATCCTAGAAAACACTGGGCACAAAATATTTTAAAGCTGTGCATGTAGTTTTATAGATAGATGGATAGATTAGTGCAGGCCTCGTAGCCCAGATCTGGAGAATTTTGTTCACAGCAGAGGACAGCATAAAAATCTGAAGTGCATTTTTCTGGGTCAAGGCGCCAGGATAGGTTGCATATTATAGAAACCCCAATCTGCAATGATTCTGAGATTTACTAAATTTGATTTCAGAGATAGACCCAACCAGCACCAGTAAAAAAATGTGCAAGCAGCTGTTTATCCGTTTTTGCTGTTGTTACTATTCCATTTGTATTCACTTCACATGTGGTGTGGTATGCTCATCCATATTACAGTGACGAAATGAAGCAAAATGGTGTTTAAAAAGGCAACTTAGAGGCAGTATGGCGACTACAGTTTTTCTAGGCTGCATGGGGCAATGAAAGCAACAACCTCATGCCACTTTAGATGCAAGCCAACACTTGTGTGAAGGCAATATACGATGCAGGGGCGCCTACCACCAGCATGCATCTCAAATTGTCATGAGGGCACAACAAGCCAGAAGCCAGCTTATAGCCATCCGGAAGCAAAGGCATAGCAATTTTGTAGCTTGTCCACTGAAGCTTGCTTGTGGCGAGAAGAATAGTGTCAACATACAACACTCCATGACTGCAATAAAGTTCTGCTAGCTTTGTGGAGATGCTCTAAACATTATGTGACAGCCATGTGGTCTATTCAACCACTTGTGCAAAGCTCTTATGAAGTACATCACAAAAAAGCAGTTTTGTATGTGCTCTCTTTATGAATGAAAAGCACATATAGGCATATACTAAATCCAGTCTCGGTACAAAGACCAGCAGCCTTAAAAAATAAACAGAGCCATAGAGTTGCACAGCCGGTATCTTGCAAATAGACAAACAACTGTGAAATGACAGAGTGGGTGGTAAATTGAAATAGCCCATCACAGAGAACAAGTCTCCATTGTAAGAATCCAAAGAGAAGAGTGCACAACAAATCTTTAGCGTTTTACGCTCCGTTGTCAACAAACACCGGAAAATGGAAATAACATACAAAATTGCACAAAGCATATCCATTTTCAAGATAAAGAAGTCTTGCTATCCCTCTGGAATCTTAATTAGGCCACAAAAGGGGTCTATATGCTGTGTACATACAGGACAACTTCAAACTACTCCAGACACGACAAAAAAGAGAACCACTTCACCATTATTAGCTTCATTTGTTGCTGCAGGTCTAGCTTCCATGTACACCACACAAAAATAGCCTTTCTTCCTCCTTTTTTTTTATTTCAAAATAAATTTTGAGTGTCATCATGGAATATGTGCATTATCATTAAACAGTTACTGAAATAGGAGGTGGTCTCATGAGTGTGACATTCTTATAATGTTACTGGGCGTAATCTCGTACAAAAATTGCATCATCCAAAATTTGATGTAGGGCATGAGATTGAAGTAACAACACTTTTACTCCCAGTGGAGTCCCAGAACAGCCATCAAATGAACATCATTCTGTCCTATACGCAGCCAGCATGAGCACGAACAATGTCGGATTGCAGTTTAACAATGCGTATCAGTGAGCAGCAGGAACTTTCTACAATTTTAGTAGGAGAATGTATGACTATGGTTTGCTTGGCTTGAAACAACCAGTTAATATTGCATTCAATTGCAGTTTTTTTTCTTGCTATAGTTAAGTGATTTATTGAAAATAGTTGTTTCGGTAATGCATCCATCAGAATGAAGACTACTTGTAACAAGCAGCCACAACAGCACAGGCAGCAGGAGCGTCAAATATTCTATTGAAAAGTGCTCAGACACATTGAACATTCAACAAGCTCTAAAATAGAGAATGTCAAGCCAGTGAGTGGTGGACAACTGCACAGACCGAAGGAGCATCAAACATTCTTTTGAAAAGTGCTCAGACACATTGAACATTCAACAAGCTCTAAAATAGAGAATGTCAAGCCAGTGAGGGGTGGATGATGTAAATTGACCGGGAAGCAAGCAATACTGATTTGATTCTGAAGAAAATATCTCATGGAAAAACTCATTTAAGCAGGAGTCTAGTGTTTATTCCAGTGTGTATTCAGCTTCTCACACAATCAAGTCTTATATTTGCGCTATGAGTTTGGAAACTTCAGAGCCCAACAGCATTGCTTGCAATCAAAGATCAGCACTATCATTAGGACAATCAATCAATCTGATATGAGATGTCTATTGAGGCCTTTCATTATAAAGTAATTGGGCTAAAATGAGGTTTGTGTCACCTTGTATATGCACTGGTTCATATACATGATAAATTAACCATTTCGGTGAGCGTATATTAAGAGGAATATCAGATGACCATCTTTAAAAATTACCTACTCCATCAGCTTCTTGATTCAATATTTTTCTGAGTGCGTTACATGTGCAGATTTCAATGATATTAGAGTAGAATGCTCCTCAGTGTTTCACTGTTAGAACTCGTCAAATAGTAGACTTGTGTGTGCATGCATAATTGCAAAGACATGCACAATATAATGATGTTTCGCTGGAAGAAATACAGAACATGTATATCCTGAACATGAGAATGTATGGCCTCCAGACAAGGATTTTTCTTTGTGCATTGGTTCATGTTTGTTCTATGTCTGGAGAAATTTAAAGTTACCCTGAGTGTGCAGATACATTGCGCCTCCTTCAGTATAGTTCACACTCCAATATAATGACAAAAGTTTTGTAACATGAAAGTGATAGATTTTGTGCAAATTTGTATGCATTTCCAATTTTCCACGCGGGTGGCTTGTTGGCGAAGAGTGTAAAAGGTTGTCCCTATATGTTTCAAAGCTACTGTATTCATCTTTGTTAGGCTTGGATATTTTGTGTGCCTTTCAGACTTCAAGAGAGCTTTTCAGAAGTGTTTGTACAGACTACATACATGACATTGGTATCATGTACATTGTACACTACATCTTAACAATGCTTGTGGAACTTTATTGAAGTCAGGAGGGTTGTATTGTTGACAGTATTATTTTAACGCAAAGCTTGCCTCAGTGGATTAGCTTCAAAAATTGCTATATGCTTGCTTCCGGATGACCACAAGCTGGTTTTCTAGTTATATCGGACTTATTGAGCCTTCATGACAATAAGAGGTACACCCAATGGGAGACTTCTCAGTGGCTGGTGGTGGCGCTACTGTACTAGAGAGTCACTGTGACGTCACCATTGTCACAATGTTGATGTCGCAACTGCAACAATGACACAATTGATGACATCACCATTGTTTACTCACTATCTAATGGTTACCCCTGATGCATTGAAGTCCGTCATAAGGGACGTACAATGGTGGTAGCCCCCCTCCCCTTGTTTTGTATACTGCCATCCCAAAAGTGTTTGTTGGCATCTTATGTGGCATCCTTCAAGAGAAACAAGTATCATTATGCCATCCACCGTGTGACGTCATTAGAAGTGGTCTTACACTAATAAGTATACTGAAAATATTGGCTAGTCTCAGCTTAAAACAATCTTAAATTTGTCAGTTTCATGGCCATAGCACAATCTTTTTAACACAGTTTCTTTTGATGAAATAAGTAAATAGAAATGATAGTTTGAATCATGTAATAATATTAATGTGATGGTGAACTTGGAACTCATTATATCAATCATCCTTCAAGATTATAAATGATAGCGATTCTCTGTCTGGTGTTATAGATAGTATCCCACGACCCCTTGGACAACTGCGAGAACTATGTCAGGTCCAAGTAATATGATTTAGGTTTTAACATGCATAAAGCTCAGCTACTCAGCTATAGCATGTCGTAGAAGGGTATCTTGCAGCTTCACTGCATCATGGTATCAGCTACCTTATCTGAAGAGTCTGCTGGCTGGAGCATCACACATAAAATGGTGCCAATCTAGTCATCTGCCAGAGCTTTGCAGCAAAGACCTCTGACATCAGTCGTAAATCTACATTATTTAGCAAGACACCAAGTGATTAGTTCAAGCAGATGACTTGTGTGCAGCACAGACTGAAAGAGGACCAGCTACCAAGGGAAAGTGTGGAGCAGGCAGAGACCAAGGGGTGACACAAGGTGCTCCAATAAGCCCTAGAAATACCAGTTGAGGAAATGAATGCACTGCTGGGATATGAAGCATGGTCTGGCATATAAATGAACACAAATAGACTGCTCAATGGCTCCTCTCTCAGAAGTAATTATATGTGAGATCTAAAACACAAAATTGATCTTGGACAATTTTAAAATGATTGCTAAGGAGTTTTTGTGTAATGTTTGTCGAATTGTGTGACAAGTCATTTTTAAATTTGTGTGGAGGATTCGCTTCACAGGTATTGGGTTTTGTGTAAGAAGCAATTGCTCTGACTATTCATGTTACATCAAAATAAGTGACGGAAGACTTTCATGTGAAAAACAGTAAGTCTTCCTGATGAATTCTGCAGATGATAGTCACAGTATATCACATAACGATCTCAGAGAATATTCACAAAGCTGCTAAAAAGGGCTGTGACAAAAGTGAATACCACATTCATGCAATTATGTTTCCCACTTCAAGGGGATTGGATGTCAACTTGGGGCAGAATCCCATAAGAATGTCGAAGGATTTCTGTCTGCAATGTATCTTAATTGGTCTAAATCATTTGACATCAGAGATATGCGCGCATCAATATTATACAGAGAAGGCGATCACTTTCTGGCTTTTTGGCTTTTTATCACAAGTACATGTAATACTCTTGCTTTATCGATTTGGTTTTCTGAGATCTAGATGGAAGGCCTCCTTGGACCTGGTTCTATAAGTGTTTTTGCTGTATTTGAGTTGTTTTTCAACTTGAGATGTTTTGGAGCCTGTATTTGAGATGTTTTCCTTCTAAATTTGTAGGAAGTTTCTTGCAGCCATATATTTTGTGCAATAATATCTGGTGTTTTTTGTTGTTGTTTTGTTTTTGAAAGAAATAATGTTTGAAAAATGAATTGCTTGATTTGCATTTATCTGTATCAATGGTTTAATTCATAATGTCTATCCATAGTCTGCTCTACTATGCTTTTGAGATTATTTTCAACCTTTACAACACTGCTCTCTTCCTATGATGTTTTTTTATTCTGTTTTCTTATTCTATTTTTGCTCCCAGTCTTAAAGAATGGAGTTGTCTTATCAGTTGAAGTGAAGGATTTCCTCGACTGACCAGTTGCCTCCAGTTGTGACCAGTGTATCAATAACCCAATTGTTTGCCTGAGTGACCTCCTCCTTGACTAGCCTTGACAATTTTGTTTAGTTTTCATCAAACCAGTTAGACCACCCTTCCAAGTCAGCAGGATAATGCCTTGAAACTGCAGAGAAGTGGGTTCTCAGTTTATAGTGACAACTTGCAATTTTCTTCTTACCGATACAAGCAAAATTTATATTAAATGCACCATGAGGGATCTGTCCCATAAAGCAGAATTGCGTACGACATCCTCATAACTTGGTGATTACCTTATTTTGTCATCTTGGATAGGCTCTATACGTGCTAGTTATATCCCGCGTTTGAGGGAATATGTGATATATCCGAGTCGTTATACCTTAAAAAAATAAAATAAAACAAAAACAAAGAGATTTAAAGAAGAAAATAGAACAAGAAGGATTTGAGAGAAGTAGAAAACAGCTACAAACAATTTGTTACGTGGGATTAATTTAATGACATGACGATATGAAATTGTTTGAATAAAAGAAAGTAAAAAAAGTAAAAAGGAAAATGTAGAAAAAATGTCAGGAAAAAAAATTGTTTATTAAAAAAAAGAAAGAAAATAAAGTGAACAGAAAAATTTGGTGAAAAATGGCAATAAATTTAGGGGAAAAATGTTTGTAAAAAAATATATGTATTTAGGAGAAAAATTAGGCAGGGGAGGGGAAGCTAAAAAAAGTGTATAGAAAATAAAGATTGGAACAAATAATTTTAGTAAAAAAATTAAGGGGCTGGGGAATTGGAAAAATATATAGGCGAACATTGGAAAAATTTAGGCAAAGAAATAATTGAGGACAAAATTTTTTTTTAAATCAGAAGAATGATTGCATTTGGAAACACTGAAACAAAACTGACCAACGAAGGATTAAAACTGAACAACACAGACAGTAAACAAGGAGGAAGATTGTATCAAGTGTAACTGGTCTCAATAAAAAGGCTGTATTCACTCTTTTTTAAACCAATATCTGAAATAATTATCAAATTTAAGGTCACTTGATAAAATAGTTCATTTTGGATTGGCAAGCTGAAAAAATAAAATGGCGGAGCTGCAGAAACAATTTTGGCCCCATTTGGCAAACTCAAAGAATTATTTTTTCTTCTTAACCCCTACTCCTTGCTTTCTATTATTTTTCACATGTATTTCGTACCTTCAAAATACGATTTGCTCAGCGATTGTAATAATCAGCCTCACCAAAGAAACCTTGGCTTAGAGGGCTGCACTATCGACCTATCTATCCGTCTATCAATCTATCTGTCTATCTATCTATAAAATTAATCTATGAAATTAATGTATTGTGTTATTACTATGTATTGTGTTATTACTATCTATCTATCTTTCTATCTACAAAATTAATGTATTGTCTTATTTCCTGAGAACAAAGAATTCTGACCTGTTGCCTTCAGGGCTGCCAACCTTCAAATGAACTGAGGAACATGAATGTGCAACAAATACAATGGAATGTTGTCAAACAAGAAGGATTGAAGGCAAACAAAGGGATTTAAATTAATACGTTTGTACTTAATGGTATAAGTTAGATAACACCCTTGTTTGTGACAATATGCAATAATCCTCGGGCTAAAGCCCTCGGATATATTGCATATTGGGTCATTCCATGTCAAATCACCCAGAATTAGAAAAATGCCCCAGGTGACCCCCTCAGAAAAAATTGAAAAAATTCACACTTGTTCACTTACCAGATATATGTAAATTTGCAAAATTGTAGGTCTGTGACTCAAAAACTCACCGAGATAGCAGCCCTTGAAATTTAAGGCTATTTTTCATTTTTTTCGAAATTGTGGTTTCAGCCAACTTCAGAGGTGTATAACTCCCCAAATAACAATACCACTTATTATATATCATCACACTTCCACTCAAATATTTCATATTTGGCATCAAAACTCATGTTTCTGGCTTAGGTTTGTTTCTACAGGGGCTCAAAAATGGACAAAAGTGCAAAATCGCCGAAAAGGTACTGTTACTTATTTGTCAATTTAGAGAAAATGGTTAGTGACTCAACCAAGTACATTTTTTTCTGGCTTTAATAGGACCAAATGAGTTCTTCCAATTTATCAGATGAGCTTTACCTCTCAAATTGTTGCTGTTAGTTGATTTTGAAGAAAAAAAATTTGTAATATTTACAATATTCAAACCTCAAAATGACCTGGTTGACAGTTGACCAAAATTTTCAAACTTTCTCAGTAGATTTATGTATAGATTGAGGTGGTATTCACAAAGTTTCAGCTTTGGGATAGGACTCCTTCTATTTTTAATATTTTATTTAAAATAATTCAAATTTAATTAAATTTTTTCGAAATTGTGTTTCGGCCACCTTCGAAGATGTATAACTCTCCAAATAACAATTCCATACATTTTATATTCTCACACTGGCCTCCACCCAAATTTTTTCATTTTTGGCATTAAAACTGATGTATCTGGCTTAGATGTGTTTCAGCAGGGGCTCAAAAATGGACGAAAATTCAAAATCGCTAAAAAGGTGCTGTTACTTATTTGTCAATTTAGAGAAAATGGTTAGTGACTCAACCATGTACATTTTTTTCTGCCTTTAGCAGGACCAAATAAGTACTACCAATTTATCAGATGAGTTTTACCTCTTGATATGTTGCTGTGAGGTAATTTTGAAAAATAAAAATTTTGTAGTATTTACAAAAAATGCATGTTATTCAAACCTCAAAATGACCTGGTTGACAGTTACCAAAATTTTCAAAACTTACAACATTGATTTATGTATAGATTGAGGTGATATTCACAAAGTTTCAGTTCCGGAGACAGACTCCTAATATTTTTAATATTTTATTTAAGATCAGGCATTGTTACAAAAATCGCACAGAAAAGGATAGCATTATAAGGTGAATATGTTTTTAACATTTTGCAGATAGTGCTTTAAATAATTTGAATACTTCTCTGCTAGGTATAAGGCAGAAAAAAATGAACATAGTTGAGTCACTAACCATTTTCTCTAAATTGACAAATAGGTAACAGCACCTTTTTAGCGATTTTGAATTTTCGTCCATTTTTGAGCCCCTGTAGAAACACATCAAAGCCAGATACCCGCTTTTTGATGCCAAAAATGAAAAAATTGGGTGGAGGTTGGTCCAATGTGAGAATATGTAATGTGTGGAATTGTTATTTGGAGATTTATACATCACTGAAGTTGGCTGAAACACAATTTCGAAAAAATTTAATTAAATTTGAATTATTTTATATAAAATATTAAAAATAGAAGGAGTCCTATCCCAAAGCTGAAACTTTGTGAATACCACCTCAATCTATACATAAATCTACTGAGTAAGTTTGATAATTTTGGTTAACTGTCAACCAGGTCATTTTGATGTTTGAATAACAGGCATTTTTGAAAATATTACAAAATTTTTATTTTTCAAAATTAACTCACAGCAACAATTTGAGAGGTAAAGCTCATCTGATAAATTGGAAGAACTCATTTGGTCCTATTTAAGGCAGAAAAAAATGTACATGGTTGAGTCACTAACCATTTTCTCTAAATTGACAAATAAGTAACGGCACCTTTTCGGCGATTTTGCACTTTTGTCCATTTTTGAGCCCCTGTAGAAACACACCTAAGCCAGAAACATGAGTTTTGATGCCAAATATGAAATATTTGGGAGGAAGTTGTTCCAGTGTGACGATATAAAATATGTAGTATTGTTATTTGGGGAGTTATACACCTCTGAAGTTGGCTGAAACCACAATTTCGAAAAAAATGGAAAACACCCTTAAATTTCAAGGGCTCCTATCTCAGTGAGTTTTTGAATCACAGACCTTCAATTTTGCAAGTTTGCCTATATCTGGTAAGTGAAAAACTGTGAAATTTTTCAATTTTTTCTGAGGTGGTCAGCTGGGGAGTCCTGGGTGATTTGACATGGAATGACCCTATTGTCACAAACGAGGGCGTTATCTATTACTTGACCCCTTAGTCGTGTTATTGAAATCTAATCTTGGGTCAAATTAAAGGATTTACAGATTTGTCGCAGGCATTTGGTTTTCATAATACTTTTGTTTTATTTAACTTTTGTTGCTAATTCACTGTTTGGTGCAGTTTTGCTGTTTGTGTTGTGAGCTTTGTTAAACAATGAGGCTTATATATCCTATATACTCCCATGCGCGTATAAGTGAACAACAAAGAATATATGATATATACCAGCCGAATACAGGCTTCTGATTGGCTGATGGCTCATAGGTATGGTATAAACCATATTATTAGCATGGAATCCGCTGAGACTGAAGTCAATATAACACTAGTTAAACTTCTCATGGCCATGCTTCAGCCCTGTAATAAGATGCAAGATGGTTTTGATTAATTTTCTGACAGCAATTCTCTCGTGAGCTTCCAAAATCCTTCTTTCATAAATTAGCTATCAGCTAGTGAAATTAAACTAGGATGATAATCCCAATGATGTAATGCCAATCTAATGGTGACTGATTAATCCAGACTGGTTAGAAATTGAGTGATTTTCTGTTTAGCGTTTGAGATTGCGTCATGGAAGAACTAGAATGGCAGACTGTTGGAAGCATTTTAGATGCCTTGCTGTGGCTTGCTATGTTATTCTGAAAAATTGTCAAGTGTGTGTATCAAATTTCAATTTTATACTTTGTAAAATTGTGAGACATCTTGATCAGGAACTTTGAATGATTCAGTTTGTTTGCTAAAGCATCAGGCGGGTTTGGTGCAAGTCTAGTCATCTGCAAGAGCTTATCTTCAAATACCTCTGACATCAGTCTCAGTTATTAGCAATAGATCAAGTGATTAGCTCAAACAGATGACTTTTTTGCAACACAGACTCAAAGAGGACCAGCTACTGAGGGAAAGTGTGGAGCAGGCAGAGAGCAAGGTGTGACACAAGGTCCTCCAATAAGCCCAAGAAATACCGGGTTGAGGAATGAATGCACTGCTGGGATATGAAGCATGGTCTGGCATGTAAATGAACACAAATAGACCCCTCACTGACTCCACTCTCAGCGGATCTGTGAGTGGTTGTGTGTGATTTGTTGAGGCACAAAATTGGATTGGTGCAACATGGCTGTGCATAGTCATGCTTCGAATGATGAAAGGTAGTGCTGGTTGCACTTTAAATCAATGCAGCTTTCTTGATTATCAATTTCCAAACCAAGAAGATTTTTTAGATTTTTTGCAAGATTTTTTAGATTTTTTACATGTTTGTATACGCAAATAAAAGAGTCAACGTTGGAGTGGCTGTGTGAGAGTTGTACAGGCACATATCGGCATTTTGTCAATTTGATGAATGTGTATTTTCGGATAGTTTGCATTGACTGATGGTGATAAGCTGACTGTAAATTTGATTTATAACTTCGACAATAACGGGAATTTGGCAATGGTTCATGTCAATGGCATTCACTTTTGCAGCACTACAGTGTCCTGAAGAATACTTGAGTTTCGTTTTTGTCTAATTAACTCTTATGTCTGCCATTTTATTTCCTCCCACATCTTACTAAAAAATTATATTGGTGATATCATCAATTCAAAGTAATTCTTGTGCGGTGTGGGAGAATATTCACATGAAAGTTTTTAACAATTTAACTTTTGTGTGCTGTTGATAGTGTCCCCTGTATTTTTTTATTACCCCACCACTCATCTGCATTATAGTTCTGTCAATGTTTTATTGAATGAGAAAGTGTCGGATTACTTTCATGTAAGAAAGCCACAGGACCCTTGATCTGATGAATGCTACCGATGCTAGTTGCAGTATTTCCCATAACGATCTCTGAGAAGATTCGCGAAGCAGCTAAAAAGGACTGTGACGAAAGTGAATACCTTCTTCATGTATTGATAGTTATCACTTCAAAGGGGTAGCATGTCAACAAGCTGAGATGTAGGAGAATATCTTAGAGAGAGAATTTTGTCTTGACCCCTCAATGAAAGAAAAGTGAAGATTGATACCGATTGGGAGTTGGCACACCATTGTCAATTGGCATGCTTTTGTACTGGTTTACCTCAATGCTAGTGCATAGTTAGATGATGATATGTTCAAATGCATGTCACTTTTCAGCGATATGCTGTATCCTCCAGCTATTCCATTTAGCTCAGAAAGTTCATAAAGAGAGAAGATGTCATCTTGACATCACTCCTTCTTTGTATGTATCAGTGTGCCAGTGAACACAACTTCTGTGGTTTTACAACTACTTGATCTTTAGTACAGCAAAATAAAACAGAATGTAGTCTTTCCACCAATCACAGAATATCATAAAGCCTCACAGAATGTACCTTCTTGATTCTGTGTTGTGTTTATATGGACCGAGACTGATGTTATTATGACATATAGCCTGTCTCTGAGAGTGTAGCATTCTTGAGACTGTGTTATCCTTCACTTGGGCCATATCTTAATTGGTCTTAAATCATTCGACATCTTAGATCTATTGGCATCTGCACTATATATGGAGAAGGTGACCACTTTCTGGCTTTTTATCACAAGTAATACTCTTGCTCTATCGATTTGCTTCTTAGGAGACTTAGATGGGACTGTCTCCGTGGACTTGGTTGTAGCTAGTGTCTGTGCTCATTTCAGATGTTTCCTGCTATTTTAGATGTTCTTTCTATATCAGAATTTCCCCTCATTGGTTGTGTTTTCTACGTTTTGTTGTTTCCTTCTTTTTTCATGTTTTTCCACATTTGAGACACTTTCTTCCATTAGGAAGTTTCTTTGAGATTTGTCTTTTTTGTCTTGCCCTGTTTGTAATACATCATCGTTGTTTTTCTACTCACCAAGTTTGGGTTATTGCGCTGCCCTGGGGGTGCCCCCCCTTGGGCAAGCCCTTGGTTTCGTAAGCAAGCTTTTTTGCACACACTGAAATGTTAACATTCTTGCCCCAATTTTATGTAAAAGCTACTGGGCACCTGCCACTACTTTCAGAGCCCTTCTTCACTGTATGTTACGTTACTGTCATAAAGTTTGTCCCCGAATCTTTAAATTAACATTTAGTGCCTTTATTGTGACATTTTGAAAGTATTTCTTGCCCAGTTCTACACACACACTCCCCCAGTGTGGCTATGGCTGCATTAGCCTGGTCTCCTGGCCTGTATGCATTCACATAGCAGGGCACAGGACTATGGCTGCATCACAGTCATCATTGAGGGGGGGGGCACTCGCTTTCAATTCAGTGAGATTTGTTTTACAGCTTTTTGGGGCTCTACTGGACTAATAAAATGAATTGAACTCACTTAATTCTGAAAAACCTGCAATTGTGTTGATTGGTATTGTTTCATATCACCCCAATGTTGTGAATTTACCAGTTTGTGTTATTTTAATGCAAGTTGAATTCTATGTAGAATTGGCAGATCTAATCTTTAATTTCAAATATAAGTACAATGACTTTTTTTACTTGATTTGTGCAGTTGGTCTATGTCAGTGCTTGCTTGTACTCAATTAATCTCAACAGGAAGTTTATTGAAAATGGTGCAATCATACTAAAAATCTAATGGACAATATTTCATGTGAAATGTTATTTACTATTAGCTGACAATGATAAGAAAGCCTAAAGAAAAACATACCTTAATTCATGTTCACATATCAAGTATTCCCTTAGAAGTGAAAAAAGCAGGTCAGCATATACTTTATACTTCAAGAATGTCCATTTATCACATGGAACTATGTGTGAGAAACATAACACACCTTGTAGCAGTCCTGTTTGATGTTAACTGTAAAAGTTGGCTGTTATCAACAACTTGTTTATACTAAATTTGTCCTAAAAGCATCCTAGTGCCAGCTAGATCCAGTGTTTACAAATTTGGTAGAAAGAATGCAGGAAGGAATGAAGGAAGGAATGAACAAAGGCATGAAGGGAGGAATGTAGGGCATAATCACGAAATAAGCCCCGCACCTCTGACGGAATGAGTGGCAGCCTATGCTTTTCAATGGTCTCGCTCATTCCGTTATCAGAGGTCGGGGGCTATTTTGTAATTATGCCGAATGTAGTGGGGGAAGGAAGGGAAGGCCTCGAGATAGATAGACAGATAGATAGACAGCTAAACACATCTATAGATAGATAGATAGATAGATAGATGCAAGCAACTCTTAAAAGTGCTTGCACGTTTTTTTTAAGGAATAGCAGTGGTGCCAATCGTAAATAAGAGAGCAATAACAAGCTGGTAAATTACTCCTGGGCAGAAAGACAGGAGAGTAAAATCAAAGACTGGTGGATAGTTTGGGTCAGTGGGATGGCCAGGAAATGTGTATTTAGACAAGACAGCAGTGATCCTGTGAGCCAAGATTTGACTGAAATATTACGCGGAGGGATATACACTAACTACAGATACATGTGTGATTCACCCTTAGGACTAAGTCTGGGCAGCACAACAATCACCGGTTTCCGGTTATGACATTTCTAGTTGTGTTGCGCATCTGTGGCTTCATATATGTATATTTTTCTTCTTGTTCGAAAGTTTCCATTTTAAAATTTTTTGCATTTGTTTTTTGCTTCTCTTGTCTGTCCCTTCCGCGTTTATAGAATTTCCTTTTGTTTTGTAGAGAATTTTTTGTATTTTCCACCTCTTTTATCCCTCCCTCCTTTTTATTAACTTTTTTTCCTGTTTTCCATTCTTTTTGTTCTCTTAATCCTTTTTTCCGACCTCCTAGTTAAAAAAACAAAGTAGTCTTATCAGTTGAAGTGAAAGGTTTCCTTGAGTGACCAGTTGCCTCCAGTTGTGACCAGGGTATCAATAACCCAATTGTCTGCTTCAGTGAATACCTCCTTGACTAGCACCATAGCCTTGACACCTCTTTCTACATTTGGAAATTCTTTAAAAAATTTACAAACCAGTCTTTGGTAGAAAAGCAACTGAAAGAGCCTAATTACAAGTTCAAGTTTATGAGAATATGTTACTTCAAGCAGGCTTACAATCTAGGACACACATTTCAAATGCAAGTTACATAATTATATTGATTGTCCCAGGATAGAATGCTGGATACAACCCATCTCCATTAGGGCATGAAGAACTTTTGAGTAGGAAGTACCTATTTTTTTAAAAGATTTGTTTCAATGCTGCTTGTTGTTTGTGCAATGTACAGGTTTGACCTTTTTGGACTAAAAGGTAACAAACATCTTGTTTCAAGACAAAAATAGGTGGTTTCCTTTGAGCCAATATGAGGTAGTTTGCAAGTTGCTTACATCAATGTTTTTTTTTACTATAACCCAGAAAGAGAATCATATACACTTTCTGCAGACAAAAATTGGTGAAATCTTTATGAGATGGCATGTATATTTGGTTAACATTTAGAAGAATGAGGAAATAAGAGGGAGAGATCTTCTGCTCTTGATACTTCTGAAAACTCTGTTTTTGGTCTTTTTGGGTTTCATTATCCCACCTTACATCATTTTTCATATGCCCTTTGAAGTTCAAAAAGAAAATAAGAAGTTCTATCAGATAATTAAAAGATGCGGATTCCTTTTGTAACCCAGATATCAATATTTGCCCATTTTGAAACCTTTGTGGAAAAGTTCTCATTTTCTCTAATAGATTATTCATTTAATAATTCCATTAAATTATCAGGTGGGTTTTGACATTTGAGAATATGATCACATGTGTGGGATCTTTTAGTCTAATTTCTTTGCTTTGTTGACACTTTCTGTATAAGCCTATTGGCTTAAAGTACATAAATGCAGGACGTAAAGCTCAATCGAAATAAAACAGAAGATCACCTTTCTGCAAATCACTGAATATATGAAAGCCTCACAAAATGTACCTTCTTGATTCTGTGTTGTGTTTATATGGACTGAGACTGATGTTATTATGACATATAGCCTGTCTCTGAGAGTGTAGCTTTCTTGAGACTGTGTTAACCTTCACTTGGGCCATATCTTAATTGGTCTTAAATCATTCGACATCTTAGATCTATTGGCATCTGCACTATATATGGAGAAGGTGACCACTTTCTGGCTTTTTATCACAAGTAATGTTCTTGTTCTATCGATTTCCTCTTAGGAGACCTAGATGGGACTGTCTCCGTGGACTTTGTTGTAGCTAGTGTCTGTGCTCATTTCAGATGTTTCCTGCTATTTCAGATGTTCTTTCTGTATCAGAATTTTCCCTCATTTGTTGTGTTTTCTACATTTTGTTGTTTCCCTCTTTTTTTTTTCTTTTTTTCCACATTTGAGATGCTTTCTTCCATTAGGAAGTTTCTTTGGATTTGTCTTTTTTGTAATGCCCTGTTTGTAATACATCATCGTTGTTTTTCTACTCACCAAGTTTGGGTTATTGTGTTGCGCATCTGTGGCTTCATATATGTATATTTTTCTTCTTGTTCGAAAGTTTCCATTCTTAAACTTTTCCCATTTGCTTTTGCTACTCTTGTCTGTCATTTTCAGGTTTATAGAATTTCCTTTTGTTTTGCAGACAATTTTTTTAAATTCTCTTTCCACCTCTTTTATCCTTTCCTCCCCCATTTTATTAACTTTTTTTCCTGTTTTGCATTTAATTCTTTTTGTTTTGGTCTAGTAGTAGCGTGCTTGACCGCCAGTCGCTGGGTCCAGGGTTTGAATCCAGCTCTTGCCGGGTCACCTGGGCCTATGTTGGATGGCTGCTTCAATCATCCTTCACCTCATTGCCTTGTCCTCCTCCTGTCCTAATTAGCCTACCAAGTGCGTAAATACAGGACGTAAAGCCCCAATCATCCATCCATCCATTTGCCTCTTAGGAGACTGAGATGGGACTGTCTCCTTGGACGTGGTTGTGGACTTGGTTGTCACGAGTGTCTTTGCTCATTTCGGATTTTTCCTGCTGTTTTAGTTATTTTTTTTCTATATCAAAATTTTTCTCTCATTTGTTGTTTTCAGTTTGTTGCATTTGAGATGCATTCTTACATTTCGAAGTTTCTTTGTGATTAGTCTTTTTTGTCATGCCCTGTTTGTAATACATCATGTTTAAATTTTTATTCACCCAGTTTGGGTTATTGTGTTGTTTATCTATGGCTCAATATGTGTATATTTTTCTTTTGGTACAAAAGGTTTTTTCCCCATTTTTTTTGCTTCTATTACTGTTTCTTTTAGATCGATACAATACTGTTTTCTCTGACAGAATTTTTTGTTTATTCTATCCATTTCTCATTCCCTTTCCCCCCTTCCTTTTATTAACCTTTTTTGTTTCTCTTCTTGCACTTTTCCTATGTTTTTGTTCTCTTTAAAATCCTTTTTTTGCACTTCCTAGTTTAAAAAACAAAGTTGTCTTATCGGTTGAACAGTGTGCCAGGTTTCCTTGAGTGACCAGCCGCCTCCAGTTGTGACCAGTGTATCAATAACCCAATTGTCTGCCTGAGTGAATACCTCCTTGACTGGCACCATAGTCGTGACACTTCTTTGTGGTATTGAGAAATTTTCCTAGTTTTTGTTTTTCTGACAAACCAGTTAGTGGTGTGGGAAGGCAAATGAGAATAGCCAAATTCAAGTCCCTTTGAGCTTGTGATAGTTTCAAGCAGGTCCACTTGCTGTCCAGGCCTAATTAAGATCATCAAAACTTTTTCCATTCCGATATTCAATATTACGGAGTAGCAATCTCAGTTTGCGGTGTTGTCAGGTTTGATTTGTTATCTAGCCTTGTCCGCAAGAGGAACTTTTTTGGTGGCTGAAATATGTCTGCCAATTATATACATGTAAAAACATTTTTATATTTTTTTTCCATGTTATGACGTTTTTCAATGCCGCCTGATTTTTGTGAAACCAGCAAGTAAGACTCATCTGTACAAAGAGTTAGAAAGTTTACAAACATCTTATTTTGAGTCCTAATGATGTTTCCTTTGAATCAAAATAAGTTGGTTTCCAAGAACTTTGCTTTCTTCGACATTTTCACCTGTAACCCAGAAAGAGAATGATGTATATTTTCTGCTGGCAAAAGTTTTTAAACCTCTGTGATGGTATGTATACATTTATATGATTAACATTTGGAAATATATTAGAAAATATGAGGGAAAGATTTTCTGCTCTGGGTCTTTGAAACCTTTGTTCTTGCACTTTTAGGGTTTTATTATGCAAACTTACATCATTGTTCATATGCGCCTTTGAAGTTCAAAAGAAAGGTCAGGTTTAAGAAAATAACAAGTTCTATTAGGTTATTAAAGGATGTGGGTTTCTTTCAAAACCTTCTGATCAATATTTGCCCCATTCTGAGACCTTTGTGAAAAAGGTTCTAATTGATATTCCTAAAATTGTAATAATGGGTTTTTGACATTTGAAAATATGAAAATTCTTCGATCATGAGAATGTGGCAAATGCAACATTACCCGTGTAAAATATTCTTGAAAACTAATGAAATAAACAGACATAATGATGAAATTATGTCATTGTCTGATATCTATGCTAGGTAAGTAAAATATCCCATACATGGGGTAAAAAATACATTTTTGTATCTTGCAGAGGACTGCAATCATTCTCTTTCAGTCAACTCCTCAATTGACCTCATTAGTGGCAAGGAGAGTCACTGGTTTGCGCAACATCCATACTCATGTACTTAGATTCAAAGATCTGGTTAGTGCAGCACTTTCAGCCCAGTTTTGGGTGCTTAGAGGGTTCATGAGATGGGAGAGATACTGAGAGTCCCTGACATGACTAGACCTATACTACTTGATGTCAAAAATAGACATCTCCAGCCTCAGGTAGTATATTTCTTTAAACATGTTAAAATATCTTTCTATGAAGGTTTTATTTCTTTTGAAAAGAAGGTTGATTACATTTTGGGTGTGGCTGTTATTGCCAGGGATGATGATTGTCTCAAGGAAATTATAAGATGAAACAAGTCTTGGAAAATCTATGAAAGAAATGATTTATAAATTTAAGGTTAAAGCAGTAGCTATAAATATTTCACTGAAACATTCACAACATTTTAAGAGAAACAGTCAAGTAAATAAGAGGATAGATGGATTGGTTATTGAAACGGATGCATAGACAAAAACAGACAGACACGTAAATAGATAGATACATGAATAGATCGATTATTAGACAGATAGATAGATACTTTGACAGAATGATTGACTAATCTCTATCCTTCAATCGATCCCCTCCATTGATTTTTGAGAAGTGACCAGTATTATGCAGGCCTGTATTGAAAAATGTAATCATTTTGAAATTTTTTGGTTGAGTCTGAAACAAAAAAATTGTTATGTAATTTTTTATGTAAGACAGAATAAATAATCAGCCACTACAAATGATCATTTGTCATTCAGTCAATATGCAACTCATTATGTTTGAAATAGGGCAAACTTCTATTCTTCTGAGATCCTTCCTTTTTATTGCTGAAAAGGTCAGCCTGTGTCTCTTTTGTCATTTTATGAATGAGTCTGTCATTTCTGGGAATTGTACATGGTGATTGTCATTCATTTTCTGGCGTTTATTGTCCACGTAAGTCGTAGCTCATCTTTCTGATTTAGCCTCACAAATGGAATGGGGTTACCTATTTGTCATTCTATATAGACACCATAAACCAGGTACATTTGTAGCAGGGCAGCTCTTCTTTTTACAATGATTGTGTATTGATTTTTTATGCTGTAAAATAATGATGTCATGCACCTCTGTCAGCAACATCCCTTCTTCATGTTTTTTGGTTGTGACATTGATTTGATAATCCCTCAAGTTGCTGAAGAAAGAGTATGGCTCTGTGGTACCACGCTAACTTCAAATTGTTAGGTCCTGTGTTGGATTCCATCTCTTGCTAGGGCATTCAGAACTGAAACATATATTGGATAGCAATTTTCGTCAATCATCATCTCTTTGCTGTTATTCTTCTGTTTCAATTGTCCAACCGTAGTGCACGAATACATGACGTAAGCCCTAATCACCCATCAATCCATCCCTTGAATTTTTGTCTGCTCTTGCAAACAAGTGAATGTGCCCAGTCTTGCAGTTTCATTCCTTTCTTACTTATTGCAAATGACATTCTCAGAAATATTTATTTTGATTTGTGCATTTCATAGCAATTACTCATTTTAATTTCGTTATCAGATAATATTGTTTATTTTACTGCCAACAAAAATGCCCTACATCAGTATAGAGGTGAGGAAAATATGTATTCCAAGAAATTTAGACTATTTAGGAGATGTTTGTTAGGATATATTCAAGCCTACAAGCTTGCCTTAAATAGTGCAAAGAACTCCTTTGAGCTACGAACTAGAGAACACAGTAGGCTGAACATGCAACTGGTTTGACCATCAACTTTAACCATCTATTTTAACTTGCTGGGTAACTTGCTCGAGCGAGTTGACCAGCTATTTTGAAGCAAAGCTGCTCCTGCAAGAAGACAAGCTGAGCAGAGCCTGGATAAGCCCAATTCTATGCATGCAATCTCGCTTCATTTGACTGGGCTCAGTTACAAGACTCCGGTATCAGCCAAACCTCATCTATCTCACCCATCTATCCCTTACTGTCCCTAACTATCCCTTTCTATCCTTTGACCCCTGATCTCTATCTTTTTCTCCTATACTCCACCAGACCAATCTATCTTGTGAAGAAAATCTTGTCTCTGAAAGTGCCAACTAAACTGCCTTATCTTAACTTATTATCTTGTCGATTTCTTTCTGTTTCATTCAATTAGGTTGTCTGTCTATTCTGTCTGGCAGTGTCTAATGCTTATAGTACTCCAGGCCTCTTGGGTACACAGACTATAGTCTGGCTGTCACAAGCCGGAGTTTGTTGGCTTTTTGGAGAGCAATGAGTTTTGGAAAAGAGTAACACTACAGTAAGTTACTGTAAAAGTCATAGTTATACACTGGGTAATACAGGTAAATCTTGACGTCTTCAATCTTTTCTACGTCTACGCTAATGGCTTCAGTATTTCCTAAACAAAAAACTACACCAAACTGATGTAATAAAGCTGGCAAATTTATTTTAGCACAAAAAATCAATATACAATAATTTAAAAGAAAGAAACTGTTCTGCTACTAATAAACCTGGTTTTTGCTGCTAATCAACCCGGTTTTTGCTATTTTAAACTCTCCACCAAAATGAGGGACTACCAAATCAGTGTCACAACCAAACAGCATTACGGTGGGATGTATCTTACAAAGGTGCATGTCACTGCATGACATTACTTTTCTTTAGCATAAAAAAATCAACACACAATCATTGTAGAAAGAAGAACTGATCTTCAACAAATGTACATGCATGCATTTGAAGGGTGATGAATAAATACTTAAAATACTGTACTACATCTACTGCCATCCAGCTTATGTAATAAAGCTGGCAAATTTATTTTAGCACAAAAAATCAATACACAATCATTTACAAGAAAGAAACTGTTCTACTACTAATAAACCTGGTTTTTGCCATTTTAAACTCTCCACCAACTCAAGGGACTACCAAATCCGTGTCACAACCGAACAGCATTACCGTGGGATGTTGCTTACAGAGGTGCATGACATTAATATTCTTTAGCATAAAAAATCAATACACAATCATTGTAGAAAGAAGAACTTCTCTTCAACAAATGTACTTGGTTTATGGTTTCTATCGAATGACAGATTCGTAAACCCCATCCATTTGTTGGGCTAAATTAGAAAGATGAACTGTGACTTATATGAATAACAACAGCGAGAAAATGAATGACAATCAGCATGTACAATTCCCAGAAATGACAGACACATTCATAAAAGACAAAAAAAGAGACACAGGCTGACCTTTTCTAGAATGAACCATGAAGAATGGATCTATTGAGCGTATACCCGTTATAGAGCAAAATGAGTTGGAACTTGAATGAATGGCAGACGCTCTTTTGTGACTATTCTTCATTTGTTCATTGCATAATAAATCACTTCCATTTCAATTTTGTTTATAACTCAGTTGCCAAACTTTGATACAATTTGTTTGTTGAAAACATGCATACATTTGTTGGGTGATGAATAAAATGCTGTACTACATCCAGCTCAAACTGGTTAACTGGACTTAAGTTGGGTGGCATTTTCGACCATTCTTCGCCTCGTTGCTTCCTGTCCCTTTACCTTCCTTTCTTTGCTTATTTGCTTGCTTTCTTGTTTGCTTGCTTCCTTCTTTCCTTCCTTCCTTGCCTTACTCACTTCCTTCCTTGCCTTACTTACTTCCTTCCATCCACTGATTTTCGTCTGTAATAGCCTTTGTCTTTCCCATGTTTTTATTCACTCCCTCAATCCATAATCTTTTCCCACTGTATTCGTCTTTCATCTTTACATTTTTTTTGTTTCAATGCTACTTTTCCTCATGTGTCTATTTTTCTTCCTTATCTGCCCTTACAATCACATACTATCACATAGTCAGGGCAGGGGTATGGCCATCCTGTCTCTAGATGTGACCCTTAGATTGATCCTCCGGATTCCTTCAGCCCAGGTGCATGGTTGAGTATAAATTGGCCTGCTCACTGCTACTTAGCTGAATGTATTAATACCAATATGTGTGTTGAGGCATTCATTGCTCCTCACTCAGAATCACCCTGTTTGCCAAAACAATGGATTAGGGTCAGAGTGTTTAATCAAGTAGAGCAATAACCCTCTCTATCTATTGACTACCTAAAGATGCAGAAAACTGGGAAAATAGAATTGTGCTAGGTGTGCCAATGTGGGGTTAACCCTGGTCAATTGGAGTCGGGAAGATGGAGAAGGGAGGTGTGATGGAGAGAGGGTGAATAGGGATGAGAGAGTTGGATGGTAGTAGCACTCCAACAAAAATATTCATTGCCTTCCCAATAAAAGAATACTAAGATGTAGCAGTATTGGAACTCTGTCTTTTATATTTGATGGTGTGAATTATTTCTGGACACAGATGGTGAGTGCGGGATGAATTTGACTGGATTTGAACTGTAACTTGTTGAAAACAGTCCAACAAACTGATTGACAGACAAATATTGAACCTCGTGCTTGTAGATGAGTTCTGGATGAATGAAGCCGGACCTCGATGAGAGCACCAAGTCTACTGAGAGGTGTAAAAAGACTGCAGATATGAAATGAACCTGGGACCCAATGAAAAACTGCCTGCTACTCTACAACTTAAAGAGACTTGTAGATCTATGTAATAGTATAAGCAGATCATATAATTCTGTCAATGATATTTAGACTCACAAAGAGCACATGCTGTACTGAGATGGGAAAAGGAAAAATAAGTGCATCAAATTTAACTCATAACTACAGTTATCACTATGGGACTCCTTGAAGCTCAGAAGTAATTTTATCTTTACGTAGCAGTGTCTTTTCTTCCGTATGGGGGTGTTATGCCCTCTGTACATTGACTGATCTCACCCTCAATAGTCAGCTTCTTCAGGGCCTGAGATTGCTAAGGGCTGTCTAAAGGTTTCAGAAACCCAAAAAGCCCTGAAAAAGCCCTAAATAACATCAATGACCCGTGAATAATTCTGTGCTCCACTCTTTTTGGTGTGCAGCAAGCCATTAATCAGCTGGGATGTCCTTAATCTACGTCCTGTCTGAGGAAGTGCACGGATGTACACAGGAGATGTGTTAATGGCTCGGCATTACTCCCTAAGTTGGTGCATTTTCCAGCTGACTAGCATAACTGCCATTTGTGCCGCTCTTAGCTGCTCAGAACATCTTAGTCCTATTTTGCTGGTCCTTTTCTGTCTTTTGTCTCTCTAAAAGGCCTGGGAATTCCTCCTACATCCAAGGCATTCCGACTTAAAAGAGATGTTAGGATCATTTATTAAAGCAGCTGCCAGGTCCTAACACATACCACGAATCAGCTATCAAGCGGATTTAATCTTTGGTGACAAGTTGCAGCAGCATTGGTATATACTGATATATACCATTCATCACCTTGTTACAGTGTCTTCTTTCTGTCCTAATTGATATGCCAAAGTGTGTGAAAAGTTGCAATTTCATTTCCTTTTTTGCTTATTCAAATGAAATTGCAATTAGAAATTTGCATGCAGTTTGGGAAATTTTTCTTATTTGTTTCATGACTATTACTCATTTAAATTTTATTGTAATTAGTCTATTGCTTAACTGCTTGCAAAATGCCCCAGATATATATGCAGCTGAGGAATATAATCTACTGAAAGATATATTTTTAGGAATGTTGGTTGCGACATGATTATAAACCTTCCTTAAATTGACAATAATTCCTTAGAGCTACACTTTGTTGTATGGGCCTGCAGTAGCTAGAACGTGCCGCTGGTTTGACCATCAATTTTAACCATCTATTTTAACTTGCTGGGTAACTTGCTTGAGCGAGTTTACTGGCTATTTTGAAGCAAAGCTGCTCCTGCAAGAAGACAAGCTGAACAGAGCCTGGATAAGCCCAATTCTATGCATGCAATCTCGCTTCATTTGCTCAGTTACAAGACTCCGGTATCAGCCAAACCCTCATCTATCTCACCCATCTATCCCTTACTATCCCTAACTATCCCTTTCTATCCTTTGACCCCTGATCTCTATCTTTTTCTCCTATACTCCACTAGACCAATCTATCTTGTGGAGAGTGTCTTGTCTCCGAAAGTGCCAACTAAACTGCCTTATCTTAACTTATTATCTAGTCGATTTCTTTCTGTTTCATTCAATTAGGTTGTCTGTCTATTCTGTCTAGCAGTGTCTAATTCCTATAGTACTCCAGGCCTTTTGAGTAAAGAGACTATAGTCTTGCTGCACAGGCTAGAGTTTGTTGGCTTCTTGGGGAACAAAGAGTTTTTGAAAAAAAGTAGCATTACAGTAAGCTACTGTAGAAGTCATAGTTATACACTGGGTAATACAGGTAAATCTTGACGTCTTCAGTCATTTCAAAGTCTATACTTATGACTTCAGCAGTGACTCAACAAAAAACTACACCAAACTTATGTAATGAAGCTGGCAAATTTATTTTAGTATAAAAAATCAATGCACAATAATTTAGAAGAAAGAAACCTTTCTGCTACTTATAAACGTTTTTTTCTTGCTATTTTAAACTCTCCACCAACTCGAGGGACTACCAAATCAGTGTCAAAACCGAACATCGTTAAGGTGAGATGTTGCTTACAGAGGTGCATGACATTATTATTCTTTAGCATAGAAAGTCAATCACAATCATTGTAGAAAAAGAACAGCTCTTCAAGAAATGCACCTGGTTTATGGTGTCTATGGAATTACAGATTGGTAAACTCTGTCCATTTGTTGGGCAAAATTAGGAAGATGAACTATGACTTACTTGAACAATGACAGCCAGAAAATTGCAGCCTTCCACTTTGACACTGAAAAAGAGTGGACGGTTGCACTGTGAAAATGGCACTTGGTGTGTCATCATGCTGATGATTTGCCATGATCATACCCAGTACTTTCAATGTTAATTTGATTTAAGGAGACTAATCCTACTTGTTGGTGACAGCCAAACAAAAGGGTTGTGCATCTGATTTTCAATCTGAGATCAGTTTTGACAAGTCAAATAGCCTTCTATTGATCATGACTTATCAAACAGCCTCTATGTTTCCCATGTTGAAGTAGAGAAGATGACAATTCATCAGCTATCATTGGTCAAGAAATGCATTTTACACAGTGAACTGGTCCTCATTGTGTCCGTATCAAAGTGGAAGGCTGTAATGACAATCAACATGTACAATTTCCAGAAATGACATATGCATTCATAAAAAGACAAAAAAGAGACTCAGGCTGACCTTTTTTAGAATGAATCATAAAGAATGGATCTATGGAGCGAATTGAGCAAAATGAGTTGCAACTTGAATGAATGGCAGATGCTCTTTTGTGACAAACGATTCTTTATTTGTTCATTGCGTAATAAATCACTCCCATTTCGATTTTGTTCATAACTCAGTTGACAAACTTTGATACAATTTGTTTGTTGAAAACATGCATGCATTTGTCGGTGATGAATAAGTAGTTTAAATACTGTACTACATCCAGCTCGAGTGGGTTACATGGACTTAAGTTGGACAGTTTTGATCATTCTTCGCCTCCTTCCTTCCTGTCTCTTACTCCTTCCTTTCCATGCATCTTCCTCACTTCTTTCTCTCTTTGCTTACTTATTTGCTTACTTATTTGCTTGCTTCTTTCCTTCCTTCCTCCTTGCCTTGCTTTCTTCATTCCTTCCACTGATTTTTGTCTGAAATTGATTTAATGTGTCATTCCCTTGTTTTTATTCTCTCCCTCAATCCATAATCTTTTCTTACTGTATTTGTTTGTCTTCTTCACACTTTTTGTTTCCATGCTACTTTTTCTCATGTAACTATTTTTTTTCCTTATTTGCCCCCACAATCACACACTATCACATAGTCAGGGCAGGGGTATGGCCATCCTGTCTCTAGATGTGACCCTTAGATTGACCCTCCGGAGTCCTTCAGCCCAGGTGCATGGTTGAGTATAAATTGGCCTGCTCACTGCTACTTAGCTGAATATATTAATACCAATGTGTGTGTTGAGGCATTCATTGCTACTCACTCAGAGTCACTCTGTTTGCCAAAACAGTGGATAAGGGTCAGAGTGTTTAATTAAGTAGAGCAATAACCCTCTCTATCTATTGACTGCCTAAAGATGCAGAAAATAGAGAAAATAGAATTGTGCTAGGTGTGCCAATGTGGGGTTAACACTGGTCAATTGGAGTGGGGTAGATGGAGAAGGGAGGTGTGATGGAGTGAGGGTGAATTGGGATGAGAGAGTCAGATTGGTAGTAGCACTCCAACAAAAATATTTGTTACCTTCCCAATAAAAGAATACTTATAAGATGTAGCAGTACTGGAACTCCGGCTGCTCTGCCTTTTTGGTTTGATGGTGTGAATTATTTCTTGATACGGATGGCGAGTATAAGATGAATTTGACTTGATTCCAATGTAACTGTTTCTGTAGAAAGATGAATGGTTGAAAACAGACAAGCAAACTGACCAGCAGACTAATATTGAACCTAAGTTCTTGATGGATGCAGCTAGACCTCAATGAATGCTCACATTTACTGATTGAGACAATGATTGAAGAAAAAAAAATTGAACCTCGGATGTCAGTGATATTTAGACTCATGAAGAGCAGATGCTGCACTGAGATGGGAATAGGAGAATGAACCACATCAAATTTAACTCATGCCTGCAGTTAGCACTTCGGGACTACTTGCAGCTCAGAAGTAATTTGACCTTTGACCTCCCGTTATGTAACAGTGTGCTGTCATCTGTATGGGGGTGTTATGCCCTCGGTACGGTGACTGATCTCACCCTCAATTGTCAGCCTGTTCAGGACCTGAGATTGCTAAGGGATGCCTCAAGGTTTCAGAAGCCCAAAAAGCCCTGAAAAAGCCCTAAATAACATCAATGACCTGTGAATAATTCTGTGCTCCACTCTTTTTGGTGTGCAGCAAGCCATTAATCAGCTGGGATGTCCTTAATCTACGTCCTGTCTGAGGAAGTGCAAGGATGTACACAGGAGATGTGTTAATGGCTCGGCATTACTCCCTAAGTTGGTGCATTTTCCAGCTGACTAGCATAACTGGCATTTCTGCCTTTCTGAGCTGCTCAGGACATCTTAGTACCTTTTTGTGATGGTCCTCTTCTGTCTTTTCTCTCTCTTTAAAAGGCCTGGGAATTCCTCTTACATCCAATGCATTCCAACTTAAAAGAGATGTTAGGATCATTTATTAAAGCTGCTGCCAGGTCCTTACACATACCACGAATCAGCTATCAAGCGGATTTAGTCTTTATTGGACAAGTTGCAGCAGCATTAGTATCTAGTGATATATACTATTCATTACCTTGTTACAGTGTATTCTTTCTGTCCTAATTGATATGCCAAAGTGTGTGAAAAGCTGCAATTTCATTTCCTTTTTTGCTTATTCAAATGACATTGCAATTAGAAATTTGCATGCAGTTTGGGAAATTTTTCTTATTTGTTCCTTGAATATTACTCTTTAAAATTTTATTATGCAAAACGTCCCGGATATATATGCAGCTGAGGAATATAATCTACTGAAAAATATATTTTTAGGAATGTTGGTTGCGACATAATTATAATCCTTCCTTAAATTTATTCCTTAGAGCTACTATACTCTGTGGTATGGGCCTGCAGTAGCTAGAACGTGCAGCTGGTTTGACCATCAACTTTAACCATCTATTTTAACTTAATAGGTAACTTGCTCGAGCGAGTTGACCAGCTATTTTGAAGCAAAGCTGCTCCTGCAAGAAGACAAGCTGAGCGAAGCCTGGATAAGCCCAATTCTATGCATGCAATCTCGCTTCATTTGACTGGGCTCAGTTACAAGACTCCGATATCGGCCAACCCTCATCTATCTTAGCCATCTATCCCTTACTATCCTTTACTATCCCTTGCTATCCTGTAACTCCCTGATCTCTATCTTTTTCTCCTATACTCCCCCTGACCAATCTATCTTGCAGAGACAATCTTGTTTCCAAAGTGCCAACTAAACTGCCTTATCTTAACTTATTATCTTGTCGCTTTCTTTCTGTTTCATTCAATTAGGTTGTCTGTCTATTCTGCCTAGCAGTGTCTAATGCTTGTAGTACTCCAGGCCTCTTGGCAAAAAGGCTATAGTCTTGCTGTCCCAAGCCGGAGGTTGTTAACTTCTTGCAAAACAGAGTGTTTTTTGGAAAAAATAGTAATAATTTGATGCTGAAAGCAAACTATAATGAACTTTTAGAATGCATTATTATTTTTAGCATGAAAAATCAATACACAATTGTTGAAAAGAGAACAATAGTTCAAGTACAAATATACCTTAATTACGCTTCACTCACTCTGCACCAATGCCAGGGACTACCAAGTCAGTGTCACAACCAAACAACAGCTGACGATTTGTTTTGATATTTGTCAGCATAAGAAATCAATATACAATCACTGAAAAAAAGAAGAACAGCTCTTAACTACAAATACACCTGGTTTATGGTGTCTATAGAATGACAGATTGGTACCATTTCTTGGACTAAATTAGAAAGATAAACTATGACTTATACGGAAATGAATGACATTCAGAATATACTATTCCCAGAAATGACAGATACATTCATAAAAGACAAAAAAGACACCAGCCGACCTTTTGTGGGTTGAATCATGAAGAATGGATCTATGGAACGTAAAGAGCAAAATGAGTTTCAAATTGAATGGATCTCAGATGCTCTTTTGTTACATACTATTCTTTATTTGTTCACTGCATAATAAATCATCCACATTTCAATTTTGTTTACAATTCAAGTCTGTTGACAGGTTTTGATATCTTTTTTTCATGTTTCCATCGTACTTTTTTCTATGTAACTGTTTTTCTTCCTCATTTGCCCTAGTGATCACATCCTACCACATAGTCAGTGCTGGGGTATGGCTATCCTGTCTATAGATATGACCCTTAGATTGACCCAACGGAGTCCTTCAGCCCAGGTGCATGGTGGAGTATAAATTGGCCTGCTCACTGCTACTTAGCTGAATATATTAATACCAATGTGTGTGTTGAGGCATTCATTGCTACTCACTCAGAGTCACTCTGTTTGCCAAAACACTGGATAAGGGTCAGAGTGTTTAATTAAGTAGAGCAATAACCCTCTCTATCTATTGACTGCCTAAAGATGCAGAAAATAGAGAAAATAGAATTGTGCTAGCTGCGCCAATGTGGGGTTAACACTGGTCAATTGGAGTGGGGGTAGATGGTAAGGGAGGTGTGATGGAGAGGGGGTAAATTGGGATGATAGAGGTGGGCGGTGGCAGCACTCAAACAAAAATATTCATTGCTTCCCCAATAAAAGAATACCAAGATGTAGCAGTATTGGAATTCAGGCTCTTCTGTTTGATAGTGTGAGTTATTTCTTGACATGAACTGAGAGCACACTATGAATTCTACTGGATTCCGGTTCAACTGTTTCTGCACAATGATGACTGGTTGAAAGTGGTCCAATGAATTCATCATGCTTCAATTAAACCTGGGATTTGGAGAAAGGTGCTGGATGAATATGACTGGATTGCGATGGAAGGACCAAGTCTACTGATTGAGAGAACAAATATTGCAGATAAAAATTGAACCTGGGACCCAATGAAATAGTGTCAGGAGTTGCACAACTTTAATAGACACAGAAATATAAGATGGAAATGATTTAGATCTACAAAAAGTAGATCTTTCACTGACATGGGAATAGGAAATTGAACCACCTCACATTTAACTCATGACTGCGGTTAGCACTACAGGTCTCCTTGAAGCTCAGAAGTAATTTGATCTTTGACCTCCTGTGATGTAACATTGTGCTGTCAACTGAATGGGGGTGTTTTGCCCTTGGTATGGTGACTGGTCTCACCCCTTATAGCCAGCCACTTAAGGGGCCTAAGACTCCCATGAGATTGCTAAGGGCTGCCTAAAGGTTTCACAAACCCAAAAAGCCCTGAAAAAGCCCTAAATAACATCAATGACCTGTGGATAATTCTGTGCTCCACTCTTTTTGGTGTGCAGCAAGCCATTAATCAGCTGGGGTGTCCTTAATCTCTTTCTTGTTCGAGGAAGAGCACGGATGTACGCAGGGGATGTGTTAATGGCTCGGCATTACTCCCTAAGTTGGTGCATTTTCCAGCTGACTAGCATAACTGCCATTTGTGCCGCTCTGAGCTGCTCAGGACATCTTAGTACCTTTTTGTGATGGTCCTTTTCTGTCTTTTGTCTCTCTTTAAAAGGCCTGGGAATTCCTCCTACATCCAAGGCATTCCGGCTTAAAAGAGATGTTAGCATCATTTATTAAAGCAGCTGCCAGGTCCTTACACATACCACGAATCAGCTATCAAGAGGATTTAATCTTTAGTAGACCAGTTGCAGCAGCATTGGTATCTGCTGATATATACTGCTCATCACCTTGTTACGATTTCGTGTTTTCTTCTTTCCTAATTAATATGTCAAAGTTTGTGAAAAGTTGGAATTTCCTATTTTGCTTACTTATTCAAATGAAATTGCAATAAGAAATTTGCATGCAGTTTGGGAAATTTTTCTTATTTGTTTCATGACTGTTACTCATTAAAA
This sequence comes from Platynereis dumerilii, assembly GCA_026936325.1. Taxonomy (NCBI): domain Eukaryota; kingdom Metazoa; phylum Annelida; class Polychaeta; order Phyllodocida; family Nereididae; genus Platynereis; species Platynereis dumerilii. Next base: position 46,571,094 of record JAPTHN010000007.1, on the reverse strand, counting down.
TTTTTATTATAATCAGTCTATTTTTTAACTCCTTGCAAAATGCCTCAGATATACATGCAGCTGAGGAACATAATCTACTGAAAAATATATTTTTAGGAATTTTGGCTGTGACATAACTCTAAACCTTCCTTATATTGACAAATAATTCCTTAGAGCTACAGTCTGTGGTATGGGCCAGCGGTAGCTGGAACGTGCTGCTGGTTTGACCATCAACTTTAACCATCTATTTTAACTTGCTGGGTTACTTGCCGGAGTGAGTTGACCAGCTAGTTTGAAGCAAAGCTGCTCCTGTAAGAAGACAAGCTGAGCAGAGCCTGGATAAGCCCAATTCTATGCATGCAATCTCGCTTCATTTGACTGGGCTCAGTTACAAGACTCCGATATCGGCCAACCCTCATCTATCTTAGCCATCTATCCCTTACTATCCTTTACCATCCCTTGCTATCCTATAACTCCCTGATCTCTATCTTTTTCTCCTATACTCCCCCAGACCAATCTATCTTGCAGAGACAATCTTGTTTCCAAAGTGCCAACTAAACTGCCTTATCTTAACTTATTATCTTGTCGCTTTCTTTCTGTTTCATTCAATTAGGTTGTCTGTCTATTCTGCCTAGCAGTGTCTAATGCTTATAGTACTCCAGGCCTCTTGGCAAAAAGGCTATAGTCTTGCTGTCCCAAGCCGGAGGTTGTTAACTTCTTGCAAAACAGAGTGTTTTTAGGAAAAAATAGTAATAATTTGATGCTGAAAGCAAACTATAACAAGCTTATAGAATGCAGTATTATTTTTAGCATGAAAAATTAATACACAGTTGTTAAAAAGAGAACAATAGTTCAAGTACAAATAGCCTGATTTAAGCTTCACTCACTCTTCACCAATGCCAGGGACTACCAAATCAGTGTCACAACCAAACAACAGCTGACGATTTGTTTTGATATTTGTCAGCATAAGAAATCAATATACAATCACTGAAAAAAAGAAGAACAGCTCTTAACTACAAATACACCTGGTTTATGGTGTCTATAGAATGACAGATTGGTACCATTTCTTGGACTAAATTAGAAAGATAAACTATGACTTATACGGAAATGAATGACATTCAGAATATACTATTCCCAGAAATGACAGATACATTCATAAAAGACAAAAAAGACACCAGCCGACCTTTTGTGGGTTGAATCATGAAGAATGGATCTATGGAACGTAAAGAGCAAAATGAGTTTCAAATTGAATGGATCTCAGATGCTCTTTTGTTACATACTATTCTTTATTTGTTCACTGCATAATAAATCATCCACATTTCAATTTTGTTTACAATTCAAGTCTGTTGACAGGTTTTGATATCTTTTTTTCTTGTTTCCATCGTACTTTTTTCTATGTAACTGTTTTTCTTCCTCATTTGCCCTAGTGATCACATCCTACCACATAGTCAGTGCTGGGGTATGGCTATCCTGTCTATAGATATGACCCTTAGATTGACCCAACGGAGTCCTTCAGCCCAGGTGCATGGTGGAGTATAAATTGGCCTGCTCACTGCTACTTAGCTGAATATATTAATACCAATATGTGTGTTGAGGCATTCATTGCTGCTCACTCAGAGTCACTCTGTTTGCCAAAACACTGGATAAGGGTCAGAGTGTTTAATTAAGTAGAGCAATAACCCTCTCTATCTATTGACTGCCTAAAGATGCAGAAAATAGGGAAAATAGAATTGTGCTAGCTGCGCCAATGTGGGGTTAACACTGGTCAATTGGAGTGGGGGTAGATGGATAAGGGAGGTGTGATGGAGAGGGGGTAAATTGGGATGATAGAGGTGGGCGGTGGCAGCACTCAAACAAAAATATTCATTGCTTCCCCAATAAAAGAATACCAAGATGTATCAGTATTGGAACTCTGTCTCTTCTGTTTGATAGTTATTTCTTGACATGAACTGAGAGCACACTATGAATTCTACTGGATTCCATTCTGCTGTTTCTGCACATTAATGACGGGTTGAAAGTAGTCCAACAAATTCATCATACATCAATGAAACCTGGGATATTAGGAGAAAATTGCTGGATGAATATGACTGGATTTCGATGGAAGGACCAAGTCTACTGATTGAGAGAACAAATATTGCAGATAAAAATTGAACCTGGGACTGAAATAGTGTCAGGAGTTACACAACTTTAATTGACACAGAAATATAAGATGGAAATGATTTAGACCTGCAAAATGTAGATCTTTCACTGACATGGGAATAGGAAAATGAACCACATCAAATTTAACTCATGACTGCAGTTAGCGCTACGGGACTCCTTGAAGCTCAGAAGTAATTTGATCTTTGACCTCCTGTTACGTAACAGTGTGCTGTCATCTGTATGGGGGTGTTATGCCCTTGGTATGGTGACTGATCTCACCCCTCATAGTCAGCCTCTTCAGGGCCTAAGACTCCCGTGAGATTGCTAAGGGCTGCCTAAAGGTTTCAGAAACCCAAAAAGCCCTGAAAAAGCCCCAAATAACATCATTGACTAATTCTGTGCTCCACTCTTTTTGGTGTGCAGCAAGCCATTAATCAGCTGGGATGTCCTTAATCTATGTCCTGTCTGAGGAAGTGAACGGATGTACACAGGAGATGTGTTAATGGCTCGGCATTACTCCCTAAGTTGGTGCATTTTCCAGCTGACTAGCATAACTGCCATTTGTGCCGCTCTGAGCTGCTCAGGACATCTTAGTCCCTTTTTTGTGCTGGTCCTTTTTTGTCTTTTCTCTCTCTCTAAAAGGCCTGGGAATTCCTCCAACATCCAAGGCATTCCAGCTTAAAAGAGATGTTAGGATCATTTATTAAAGCAAATGCCTGTCTTAACATACCACTCAGCAGCTATCAAGAGACAGTGTGTTGCAGCACAACCAAATGTTGACCATCTACCTTTGCACTGTCTTCAAGCATCAACTCCGCCTTGTAACTAAAGCAACAAATGTTTAGTATAATATGATTGATATGATTATAAATTTCAAACATTTTTTTTAGTCAGATGTGTTTTGCATATGTTTCACTTGACCTGATTTTAATACATCTACATATTTAATTATTCCACTGAGTCCTTGTTAAAATTAATACTTGTAATACCCATCAACAGAGAACTCGCAGAATGGAGGGGACTCGCACCTTCCCAGCTTGATCATCTCATCATCACATTGCCAATATTCTTGCAATATGCATTAGAACTGATGCTGTGGGATGCTTCATCAACTTTAAGACTGTATAAAGGCACCACCATCTCAAATATGCCATCAACATCAGGAGCACAGCAGCCCCTCCAATAAGACCTAAGTCTAAGCTTTTAGGCAGCACTTATGTCTTTGAAACGTTGCCCATCCCTAATGCCTTTCCCTAATACAAGACAATGTGATATACAGCGAAGCCAATGGGGAGGGAATTAGGAGTTCACAGCAGTCACACCTATACAGACATCATCTAAATTCCTTTTTGCCACTTTTATGCCCCAATGCCATTTACTAGTTTGTGCCTTGGTGCGGTATGATTACTGAACACAATGAAATTGGTGCATTCTACACAATGTCTGAAACAGTTCATTATTTTATGTATGTGCAGTGCAATATTATATTGTCCTCTGCGGCTGTAAAGTCGTTCTGACAAACTGTTTTTATGACACAAAGTTATGATGCTGAGTGTTCGCATGTGATGTCTCTGGCCTGTCACACATGATGTCTCCTGCCTGTTGCAAGTGACTCAGATGTTGTAAGCTGTAAATATTAGGTCTTTATCACTTTCTTTTAATGCCCACACGCTGTAACAAGTGAAACAAGCAACTTACCAGGGTCCTCTCTACTGGTGTACCGAAATAAACATACGCATTCTGTTTCAAACCTTATATGACACAGGAAATTATGGGATTGCATCCCCTGTAGAGACCATATCTATAGAAGAGGAAGCCTATCAGAGAGGCATTAGATACTAATGCCGCTGCAACTATAATATCATACCAATAACATACCAATGACATGCATGCCAATAACACGCTAGTTCACCAAAAATGTCCTAATTAGCCTACCAAATGCATAAATAGACAACATAAACTCTTAAAGCCCCAATCATTCATCCATGTCCACCAAAGATAAAATGGGCTTGATAGCCAATTCTTGGTTGGTGTTAGGACCTGGCTGCTTATGAATGATCTTAACATCTCTTTTAAGCCGGAATGCCTTGGATGTAGGAATTCCCAGGCCTTTTAAAGAGAGACAAAAGACAGAAAAGGACCAGCACAAAAAGGGACTAAGATGTCCTGGGAAGCTCAGAGCGGCACAAATGGCAGTTATGCTAGTCAGCTGGAAAATGCACCAACTTAGGGAGTAATTCCGAGCCATTAACACATCTCCTGTGTACATCCGTTCACTTCCTCAGACAGGACGTAGATTAAGGACATCCCAGCTGATTAATGGCTTGCTGCACACCAAAAAGAGTGGAGCACAGAATTATTCACGGGTCATTGATGTTATTTAGGGCTTTTTCAGGGCTTTTTGGGCTTCTGAAACCTTTGTGTAGCTCTTAGGCACTTTCAAGGGAGTCTTTAGGTAGTGAAAAGGGCTGAATGTTAAGGGGTATACGATCAGTCACCGTAACAAGGGTAAAACACTTCACATAGTTGACTGGAGACTATTTCGTAACAACGTGTGAAAGGTCAAATCAATGCTGAGCTCTAAAATGTCACTCAGTACAAACTGCTGAGAGAGTTATTGAATTGGCAACCCACCAATGCAGGATCATCATTCGAAAGTTTGTTAATCATTTAAGGTTTATTCTTATTAATATTCGTTTGTGAGGCACTCTTACATGTACTGTATTTTGTGTCACGTGGTATACCTTTCTTCCTGGGCTTCCATTACTCATTATCTGTAAAACTACACATAGTTTACAGCCATTTTTCAATGCTATGTTTCCTGACACTATTCGCATCGCAACAACAGTGTTTCGCTGCTGACCAACGCTTCCGTGGTGATTTATAAGGTATGACATTGGCTTTCAGACGTTTCTCAGCTGTTTACCACAGTTCCTGTCTAAACCACTGCTTTATGAGGACACCTTATAACTGATAGGTCCGTGACATGGGTAAACAGGGAACAAGTGATGGGAAAAATGATGGCACAGGTAAATGGGCCTAAGTGCTGTTCAAACAGGCCAATCATGCACAATCTGATAGATTGCCTGAGGCCACATATTGATAAATGTTGATGAACGGTTGTCCTGCTGCTGATTGATGGTGGCTGGACATTGGACTGGGCATTGCATGACAAGTATTCTGGGCCTTGCATGCAGACAATGACACATGGCATTGGGTAAATTACAGTTGATAGAGGAGACCACGAGTCAATTGGAGGTTTGTTGGTTTTACTTCCTGTATTTCTGACTCAAAAAAGGCTGGGGTTAGGTGCTGGACTGGTGGTGTTGAGTTTTTCAACGCCAGACCAAAGTTCAATTTCTTGGGATGGTTAAGGTTGGAATAAAATGCAGATCAGTTCATATTTCTTGAATTGAAATGGATTGGAGGTGAAGAGGAGAGAGGAAGGGAGAGGAGAGAGGAAGGGAGAGGAGAGAGGATGGGAGAGGAGAGAGGATGGGAGAGGAGAGAGGATGGGAGAAGATAGAGGAAGAGAGAGGAGAGGGGAAGGGAGAGGAGAGAGGAAAGGAGAGGAGGCGAAAGGTGAAGAGAGGAGTGACTCTTGACACCAGAGAGTAGAAATGTTGGATTTGCACTTTCTGTACAGACCATCGTTCTTCTCACACATACGTATAAAACCATGTGCTATATTGCAAATATGAGAATATGAGCGGAGGTAACCATAAAAAGAGACACGAAAGAGACGTTAAAAAGAAGATAATGCTATGAGGAAATCATATTCATTTGTTTTAAAGTGGATTTATGATCACAGAGAGGAGTTACTTATTGCAAAGCTAAGTGAGTAGGACAAGCTTGTTAGTGATGCACCTTGAAGGGATATTGCTTGGGGGTGTAGGCATTTGAGGTGCATGGGTAGTTGGTGGATGGCAATTGATTAGAACATGACAGGGGCAGTTGATATGTAGGGAATAATGCAGGGAATGAGATTAAGGTGAAAGAGATGAAAGCTTCTCCCTGAGGCTGGTGTTTTGCAATGGGATTTCGGGGGCCACTAAAAGTGTCATAAACGGCAGAGCACTCGGAGCGAGCAGATGGAAGGAGATGGGACAAAGAGCCGGCCAATGTTTGGGCGACGCTCGGGCGACATCCAGGGGATGTCGGGGTAATGTTGAGAGATGCTCGGGGTGATTCGGCTCATGATGGGATCTTAGGGGGTCACCGCGAAAGGATGTGGAAACAGCCGGGGTCAGAAGACAAGGATGATGTAAAGCCCTGGAGAACAAGAGACGGGTCTCGGCGGCCTTTTTGTCTGCCCGGTCATCCTGCCCTGGGGCGCTACTGCGACAGCTGCTGCCATAAGTGTTCTCAGCCACCAGATATGATGACAACGGACTCTGTTCTTCTCTCCGTTTGACTCTCAATTTGACTCCCGATTCTTCTTCCTGTCTTCTATTTAGTCGGCCCACTCTCCCCTGGCTATATGCACTTACGATATTGCGTGGCCACGACTTAACACAGTGACGGTCACAGCACATTGTTGTCACAAGTTTGCCGCCAATATTTACCTATCCACTGGACCCCTTTCAAGAATTCTTTGATCATGCAGTCAGTCGGAAGAAAAATTTTGCCTCCCCTTCCAGGAGATTGCTGGCGGAAAACAGCCGAGAGACTGTATAGAGTAATAGAATTCTTGTTTGAGGTCAGATAGTACAAGGATAAGGTGGTGTATTTCTTTAAAAAAGTTATTGCCTCTCAAGTCTCTAGAGGATTTATCAAGAGGATTTATTAAGGTGTTAGGAACTTACGTGTGGGATAGATAGACAAATAGATGGATATATGTGGTAAATGCAGCCCTCTAAGCCCGGTTCTGGGTGCTCAGGATTGATTACATGGGAGAGAGAGCGACTGTTCTCAACATGTTACACATTTACCCCATGTAAGCGATCTTTCACTGCTCAGCACAGATACTGATGTACATGTATGACACATTTACCGATTTGTGACTTGCACAGCTGCCATACTGATTAAAGGACCACATCTCATCAGGCTGTCATGCAGCTGTGGTATGTTGCAGTTGACACAGCCTGTCAGGATAAGTCCCCACCATGTTACACATTTACCAAAGGTGTGGATGCTTTTTCTTGCTTATTCATTCTGATTAAATGGACAGCAGTTTACAACTATAGGATGTTGCTCATCCAGTTCTTCCAAAAAATTGCTTTCATAATAGAATGATGGAGCCAGGGAATGGAGTTACATGTAGCTCATATCAGCTGTGGAACAATCTGGCTTCCGGTCAAAGGTCTTAAGTTAAATTCCAACTCTTGGGTAACCTGGACCTATCCTGGGCTGCATATGCAATCACCTTTCACCTAATTACCTTGTATCCCTTTTGTCTCCTACGTACCAAAGTGCAATTAATTCATGTAAATGTGAGGCTCCAATCATCCATCCATCCTTAACAGAATCAAACTCAGGGCCTTCTTTTATACATTTCATTGTCACTTGCTGCGTGTGAATTGCTGCCTGTTATACTGTGAGTCATGAAGAGTAGGGATGAGTCGTGCATAGTGAAGCGCATAAGTGGAAAATGTCGCAACGTGGGTGTTTTCATGTAGAAAATAGCAGGGTCGGAGTCGGTGAAGCCTCTGTCTGTCATGCGAGGAAATGAAGTTGTGTGTTTGTCTGACAGGCAGTGGTTGACCCTAGGGTCTCCAGTGTTTATGAAGGATAAGAGTTCAATTGTCCCTCGCCTTGCCGACTGACTGCAGATCGCAGGCTGCAGGGATTTGGAAAGCAAATCGTGACAAGCTGTCAATACTGCGAGCGCGTTGACAAGCACGATTATCGCTTGGCTGGTAACGTTATCCTGGCATTTGGAGCAGTGCACAATACGACACCAGGCAATTATGTATGATTGGCCTACAGTAATTCCCCACTTATCCCATCAACCACCCACTGCCACTGTTCCAAATTACTCTACCTTGTGTGCAATAAAAGTATAAACCAATAATATTGCCCATGGATCTTCCACCTCTCGAAGGGCGCTCATTCAGACTAGCAGATCCTCCACCACAGTCGGTATGAAGTTCTATGAACATGCTTCGTGAAGCGCCTTAAGTGGGGCTATCAACTGTGAGGATTGATCTATCAGTTTTCAAAGCCTTCAAACTGATACGACTCATTGGCCGTGATTTAGAAATTCGCCCATGCCTCTTCAAAATCACATGTTTATTGCATGACGCAAAATGAAGAGATTTTTGGTGAGGAAATAATGCGATAAGTGGAAAAGATGTGAAATCATGTGGTAAACGATAAGGTGTGTGGAGTAGGGGGGGGGGGTCTTCTGGGACTGTGAGATATGGATAGACAGAAAATTGTGCCATTCGGAGATTGCTCCACGACCAGATTTCTTGAGTCTGCCATCTTGAAGGCATCTTCCTTGTCTCGCGATCAATATTCATATCTCAATTCCAGTTTCATCTGTCGAAACTGTCTTCATCGTTGCGCATATTTCATGTTCCGGCAGACATTGAAGGCATTGTTTGTGAATCATTGCATTGAAATTGCTGTTAAAGGAAGAGGCAGCTGACTGGGTCGATTTCCATGCCATCTACAAGACGAATCAACAGGTGATTCACTTTGGGAGCTCATTAATCTTCTTCCCAAGGCTCCTGTGTATTGTCTTGAGCCTTTCAATGTGCATACTTGTTGCTCAAAATCCTTGAATTAAATGGTCCTGTTCTTCTCCTTTTTCTTGTCTTCTCCTTGCATATTAAACATGATTTAAATCCCAAATGCTTGAATACTGATTTGAGCTTATTATAAACACATTCTTCATTGTGGGTTCCATTTCGCCCGAATAAATTCCTCAAATAAATTCCTGCTGGCACGCGGAATGGAAACTGGCAAGCCGAGTGGCAATTCGGGGAACGTGTCGGACTCTAATTGAATGGATATTAGTGGGATGTTCTTGCAGGAAAGGAAATTGAAGGGAATTGTCCAACACGTTTCTGATTGCAAGGATTTCTCTGTGGACACTGCGCATATGAAATGCCGGGGGTGTACGGTTACTGATCTTGTAACAGCCTTCAGGAAACTGAAGACGAACTGGGGATGAGGATGCAGGAAAGCCTTGGAGATTCTTTTGCTGCTCCTGCAGCTGTTGCTGTTGCTCCTTTGAACAAAAGCCCAAATGCCCACCGGTGCGTGAGAATGCAGCACGCCTTCGGTTTAGTTTGCGGTTCGGGTTTGCCTGTCCGCCACCACGGTGCATTTCATAGCCCAGTGTGTTTAGCTTAAACGCATTACGTGAAATGCAACTTTGCTGTTGGGTTCGGATTGGCTTACAATTGAAATGAAAAACCTTAATAAAACATTCGTAAAACGTTACAAGAACTTCTTTCGATCAAAGGGAAATGCACACACCCCGATTCACTTTCCGCCTCCTGTTTGGTTTTGCCTAGATTTAATTTCTGTCGATCCTCTGTGCAACAATGGAAAATGAAAGGTTTCCATTTGTTACACAGGCTAACACAGCATTCTTTCTGTAACCCTTGAAAACTTTGTATTGTCAAGATTTGAACTTCATTTCTGTCAAACTGTTTGGAGATAAAAGATTTGTTTTTGATAACCAGCTTTCCAGATACACTTCTTTTGTGTATGCCAATCTCTCAAAAGACAAAAATATCGTCTTGCACAAAAAACATCTAAAAAATCCCCACTGTAACCCTTTTCGCATCAATACGTATCATGTCAATGCATACTCCTGTCAATGTCTTTTCTTTCTGTGGCAAATTATCCTGTATTTTTGCAGGACGTCTTAACCCATAGTATATTGCAGTGTCTCTTTAAGCTGTTCCGCCGACCACTTTCCAAAGCCTTACTGAATCTTTTACTTAGAATGATAGGATCAGAAGTTCAAATCTTTCTTTCATGTGTCTGTGAATATCTCTTTATCATTTAACACGTGCAGAATTTTCAGATTTGAAACATTTTGGTTTTTAGAAAGCCCTATACTTTCCCAACAACAATATACACTAGTACATTAGTACAAAAACGAAAAGAAATACATGTCATCCACTTTGTAATGCCTTTACATAGACCTGTTTAATTGTCTCTTGTATGTCTTTATTTGTATAACAATGTCTGAAGACAATAGAAAGCATTTGATGCCAACATTGCTGTTTCACTGCAGTTGTGTAACCCTTTCACATTTTCTTGTGTATGTCAGAAATGCTCTTCTCAATGTTCTCCAGGGCAATTTGTTTTCATTAACCCCAGGGTTAGCACTTAACTTGGTTCACCTCATTTTGTATGTGCTCAAGACTGTATCATCCCCCATAAAATGCTGCAAAATGTGTTAGCATGCTGTTTTATAAGCTGAAGTGTCCTCATGCATAGGAAATGAAAGAGAGCTACAGTCGTCCCTGCGATTAGGAACCTTGAAATGAGACCTTGTGATACATGACCAACGTCCTTCGTAATTGATTTATCTTAACATTTGTACAAAGGACCTCTCAAATGAGACCGTACAGTGTACCTCCTCGATGTGGCTGAGAAGTTACAAGTCTTGTGTGGTCTTGTATTATATCAGGTTCATGAATTGGGTAGCAATTTATTGACCTTCATGAGCGGTTTCTCAGCTAGATGTCGTTCGGATGAGACATTTATCATCAGACTAGAATCATGATGGTACAGTGGTAGAGCCCCTGTCATGAGCAACACAGCTTCTGTAGTCTTGGATAGGTTCTCATGAGGATGTGGTTTGGCATGGCGTAAATTTAAGAAGTGAAGTGTAAGTTAGTGCAGTGGGGGGAGTTGGGGTTGGTCTAGTAGTAGCCTGGAAGACTCCTCCCAATGGCTGGGTCCTGGGATCAAAAGCAGCTCTTGCCGGGTCACCCAGGGCCTATGTTGGATGGCTGTTTCAATCATCCTTCGCCTCATTGCCATGTCCTCTTCCTGTCCTAATTAGCCTACAAAGTGCATAAATACAGGACGTAAAGCCCCAACCATCCATCCATTCATGTAATTTAGTGCAGTGGGGTGAGGTTGTTTATCGCTGGGTGGTTGCTCAAAGAAGAAGGAGCCCTGCATAATGAGTTTATACACAGGAAATATTGTATAAGTATATGAGAGATTGTGGGAGCTACACATAGTGTTGTATGTTCAACTGTATGTGTGTTGTGGTTAACTTGCCTTACATAGACGCTGAACGAGACAGTAAAGAAGAGACCGGCTCTAAAACTCAGAAGAGCTGTATTCATGTAAAGCGGATAGATTGCTTTCGGTGCACAGTTTAAGTCATTGCTTGAGTAATTTGTTGAGCCACACTCTAAAAAATGTCGGGACAAAATTGGTTTTTTAGATTCAAAATGGTTTTTTGAAAAACCAAATTTCAATGCAAAAAACCAAAATGGATTTTTTTAAAAATCCATTTTGGTTTTGCATTGAAATTTGGTTTTTCAAAAAACCATTTTGAATCTAAAAAACCAATTTTGTCCCGACATTTTTTAGAGTGCACTTCCTAAGCCCTGTGCTGCTAAACCAACCTCCTACATGTCTGTCTTAATGTGACATTAATAGCAGTAAGAGCTGACAAGACAATCTAATCACTTGTGTGTGTGTAGTAGCTGGAATCTTGTCTTGTTCTACTCTAATAGATGTTGTGCTAATCTACGTTGTTGTTGTGCTGTAATCGTTGGGTAAATCTGTGTACGAGATTATAAGGAAGACACCGCGGAACGTTGGCAGCGGTTTGTGGTTGACCAATCGGCTGACACATTGCGGACATGTGGTGGATGAATTTGGTTAAATACTTGTGGTGGTAGTATTTGCATGTATCCAAAAAATACTTCTTCAACAGGCAACAGTTTTAAATAAAATATGGAATAAGCTGATTGTGTACACTAAGAATGAGCACCACTACTCAGAAGGATTTGTTGAGAGCATAAAACCATCATCGCTTTACATGTAGTGTCCTGAAAACTGTCTGGGGGCTGAGTTTGTAAAGCTGTTCTGCAGCAGGTCGTGAATTAGATTCTCGGTTGGAAGTGAACTGTTAACTTTTTTTCTGAGCAATGCTGCAATGTTTGTGACAAATGTCATTCAATGAGATATCAAATTACCTGTGAGCACTGTTTGAAATACAGCTCCATTGTCCAATAACACTTTTAAGCTGCTTAGTTTAAGTTCAATAAGCTGAATTGTTCAAATGATAAGCCATACAATCCATGAATTTGATATATTTTCCTGTTATAAACTTATATCTCAAGCTTTCTATTGTGGACTCTACGTAGTGTGTGTAGCCTGCATAGCCTCATTTGATATTTCTATTGCCTTAAGCTTTGCCTCTCTTGCGCCATTGCTGGCTATCCAGCTCAGCCACCCTATTTTCTGGCTGAATTCACTTGCACTACATCTTAATGGAAAAGTGGCAAGGTGAATGCCTTCTCTTGTTTCAGTGGTATGTGTATCACTTGTCTTTTGTGGCATTTTTTTAGATCTATTATAGAGTTCTAGACCTGTTTCAAACCTTTTTGTATGGACCTTTTGTCAAGTCTTAAACACCTCCAGAACCTCGTGGAACTTTGAATGACTTTGTAAGACCTTTCTGTGTTCAACCGATTATCCCGAGTGTTTTCTTTGCGTGATGTGTTTCCCACATGTTTACATCAGTCATGTTCAATGGCTCTTGAAGCCAGTGGCATGATGTAAGGTTATTTTTATACTGGAACTTGTCTGACACGTAGAGGAGGATTAAGTGATGGTACAGTTGGATGTCTGTCAGATAAGATTTTCAATTGTAATTAAGTAAATCATCCTTTACATCGGATGAATATGAAAAGATATCATAATTTCTACTCTCTTCTTATTATTAAATCTATAAGGAGCAGCAAAAAACTGCACTTAGATGGCTACACTACCAAGTATCCACAATTACAGACTTTGTAATTGCACAGCAGAGTACTAAACAGACAATTCTGCAATTTGGTAACTAAGTCATACAGGAAATCTGCTTTGTAAAAACAATATGAACCTGAAGCTCCGGTGCCTTAGTTCCCAAAAGCCGTCTGGCTGCTGTCAACACAAACAATGAGGAACAGTGTCTGCCAAAATATTCTGAGAATATTGTGTTTTTTTTTGTGTGAGTGACATCCCATGCCACGAATGACACTTTGGAGATGGAATCTGATGGATGCTGCAGAATATAGCAACCTCCAGACACAGCTGCATCATTTGTGTGATAATGCTGTTGCTATTGCCATTGATGGAGCTGCTGATGAAAATGATGTTGACTGTAGAGCTACACCAGGAAAAGAAACTTTTTACTTCTATTTTCATGTGCTTATCTATGATGCTAGAGAAATTCAAACATTTGACACTTGTTCAACTCTTTTGAACCGAATCACTTTCTAGGAACTGCGCTAAAATTATTCTCTGATAAGATTGTGTAGTTACTTACGCTAACTGTATTCTGGTGTATTACTATATATAGGTTTGTCTCCTTATTTGTTACGTCTATTTCCTTCCACTTTGCACCAATGTTGCCTCTAAATAGCCCACACCGGTGCTGATGGGGTGTAAAACACAAACTCACTCACTCCCTCCACTTTGCTGCTCTTCCCACTTCCTGAGCTATACAACTTAGCCACCCTATTTTCTGGCTGAATTCCCTTGCGCTATATATCTCAATGGAAAAATTGCAAAGTGAATAACTCCTCTACTTACAGCAGTACGTGTATCACTTGTCTTTTGTGGCATTTTGTAGATCTATCGTGGAGTTCTATACCTTTTCGAAATCTTTTGTCCCTTGTATGGATTTTTTATCAAGTCTTGGAAATTTCAATGACTTCATAGGACCTTCTTGTGTTCAACAGATTATCTGAAGTGTTTTATTTGCGTGATGTGTTTCCCACATGTTTTCATCAGTCATGTCAAGCTTTTGAAGTAATTGAAGCTATTTGCATGACATAAGGTTTTTCCAAAACAATACAGAAACTTGTCTGACATCTACATGACATGTATAAAGGAGGTTTATTTCTATAATGGTACAGTTGTTAAAATCTGTCAGATGAAATGTGGAATTGTTAGCCCCTAACATCATTTTATGTGAGGTGAATTTGAAAAAGTATTGGAATTACTAAACTCCTCTTATTATTTATCATACGTCAGAACTAGTGAGCAGCCAGAATATTCTGGGCTCAGAAGGCTTTACTATCCAAAATAACCAACTAACTAATGTCACAATAGAGTGTTTTACGTAGAAATAAACAAATTGGGAATTTTGCAACGAAGCCTTACAGGAAATCTGCTTGGTATTAAACAATATGAACTTGAAGCTCCTGTGCATTAGTTCCCAACAGCCGTCTGGCTGCTGTCAACGCAAACAATGAGGAACAGTGTCGGCCAAAAATATTCTGAGAATATTGTTTTTTTTTGTGTGAGTGACATCCCATGCCACGAATGACACTTTGGAGATGGAATCTGATGGATGCTGCAGAATATAGCAACCTCCAGACACAGTTGCATCATTCATGTGATAATGCTGTTGGTGTTGTTATATTATGGAGCTATTGATGAAAATAATGCAAGCTTTGCAAGCTTAGGCCGATCTTTACATCTATCTTCATGTAGTTATCTGCCAAACTGGAGAAACTTGAACATTTAACACTTATTCATATCTTTTGAAACAAATAGCTACGATTATATAAAAACATCTAAATTATGTAGTTCTTGCACTAACTGTGTTCTGGTGCATAGGTTTTTCATGTTATTTGATATGTCTAATGTCGTCTATTGTCTTCAGCTTTGCAGCTTTTGTGACTTTCCTAGCCATCCAGCTCAGTCAACCTATTTTCTGGCTGAATTCACTTTCGCTATATCTAAATAGGAGAGTGGCAAGGTGAATACTTTCTATAGTTTCTGTGTTATATGTATGTTTGTCACTTTTTCTTATTTTGAATCTATTATGGAGTGCATATCTAGGTATTTTAGTCTCATTTAAACCTGATGCCTTGCTAAATTTCCACATTTTGATTTAGATTTAGAATTCCTCTTCTTCATATCTCTTTCTTTCTCTGCATCCCATTGATGAACTCCCTTGGACAGGAAGAACTTACTTAGAGGGCTGCGCCTAGTGCACTATCCTCACTACATAACCAGGGACTGCTGCAATATAATTTTGATTGAAGTTTCCATGATAGTTCGATGAAAATTTCATAATAATAGCTTAATTCAGATGTCTTAAAAAAGCAATGGTGACTTTATTGTTCTGGAACTATTCCTCATTGCTTCAAGGACTGTAGGCCTATAACATGTCTGATGGAAACAGTTGGGAAACACATCACGCCTTAGAAACACTCAGGATAATCGGTTGCACAGAAAAAGGTCCTGTATGTCACATCAAGTCACCAAAGGTCTTTAAGACTTGACAAAAGGTGCAGAAAAGGTCCACAACTGCACAAAAGATACAAAAAATATCAACAAAAGACAAGTGAAACACATGGCAAGGAAACCAGAGAATGTATTCACCTTGCCACTTTTCCATTAAGATATAGTGCAAGTGAATTCAGCCAGAAAATAGGGTGGCTGAGCCAGAGAACTGGCAAATCCACAAAAGCTGCAAAGCTGAAGGCAATAGAGGTATCAATAAGGATTGGTAGCCAGTCCAGTACAATGTCTAAGGAAGCACCAAGGCAATCTTACAAGAGAAGGATTACCAATTTGTTGCTTTGAAAAGGAGAAAAGTGTTGTAAACTAAATAATAAACTTTGCCCTATGAAGCATTAAACTCTAACATAATGTCCTGAGCATTTTGCTTGCTTATTTTGGGCTTTGAATGCAAAATAACTTCATTCTTACAGTTGAAAAGCTACCAAAGAGCAAATGCTAACTAGTACACTTACCATTAATCTACGGAGTCAGATGTGTGTGTTAAATATTCTACCTTATCATTTTACCTCATTAAAGTTGTGTCCTTTTCAATTTCTAAAATTGTTCAACAAGCCCTTCAATTCAACAAGGGCAATTCCAATACTTTTTGTTGCTGATCTTTCAAACTGGCAGATTGTCTCATTCAGTTTTTTTATCACATCTTTAAAATTTTTTTTAATTGAAGTGTGCGATGTTGTGGTTAATAACCTTTTTGTGTTTCACAAACCAGAATGAAATAGCAAGTTGGAAATTTTAATTTTGGAAATCTTAATTTTCTGCCCATTTTCAAGGCTGATAATTACAAACTTGGGAACTGTGGCCACATGACGAAGCCATTATTCCGGTAATTTTAACAATTTCAGGTTCTTTCTCTTATTTCCATAATTTCTAGCCAGGGGGCTCTTTTCTTGTAATTTCTTTCTAAATGCAAAGTAATATCACTTATGGAATGGGGTAGATGGCCAATTGGAGGAAGATGTGATAAAGATGGCCAATTTGAGGAAGTGCCATTTGTCAAATTTTCAAGGCCTGGGATATTGTTGCTGGGTATACATTAAAATAACAACTTAATGACAAAATTAAATGTTTGACTGCTGAGATCCATCTCTATTAGCATGCACCATTTTACGCACATCATAACAGGATATTAATAATTTTCAAGGCCTGGGATATTGTTGCTGGGTATACATTAAAATAACAACTTAATGACAAAATTAAATGTTTGACTGCTGAGATCCATCTCTATTAGCATGCACCATTTTACGCACATCATAACAGGATATTAATAATTTAATACAGCACATTGTAATTAAGAATTTAATCTGCTGTAATAGTATAATTTTTAGCTAGCCATAGGCGTAGCTATTGGGATGGGTGTACGGGATTCTGAAAACCATAAACCATGTAAACAGTAAACACTGTAAACAATAAACATGTGAACCAAGAACAGGCTAGGTGGCAGCACTGTCCACTGTATGTATTCAGAATGGCCCTCTGGTGGATAAGGCTAGCAGTATCTTGAGTTCATTCCCTGACAGGTCCAACAGCAATATAGCTCAATTTACCTTCCTGGAGTGTAATTAGATACAATACAATACATTGGATTTCCTGTGTCAATAGGGTCAAGGTGTGAACTTGAAATGCAATTAACCAGCAATGGGCTATGGATAGATGGATAGATAGATCCTTACAGAAAATCAGATGTGCAAATAAAAAATAGCTAGATAATAGATATTCTATCTACAAGCACCTCTTGAAGTGCTTTGCATGTTATTTTTAGAACGTAACAGTGAACATAATCATTTAGTGCCATGACTTTATTGATGAAAACATAAAAGTTATTAAAATCATATTGATTTAAATTTTCCCAAATTTGGCCTGGTATAAAACTTTAATTGTACAACTTTCTTTTCCCTGTAAAATGTGTGTTTTGATTGTGTGAGATTTTCGGCGTTCATGCATTTTGTTTCCTATTTTACCACATCAACAATTTATTTGTTTACAAAGAAGAGCCCCACAGTTTTAGCTTCATGAAAATTCTATCAGTTAACACCAGGGGAAAAGTAGTGCATGAATCCTTCAATCCCATTGGCTGATAGATTTCCCGACCATGCCTCTGACAGGGCTCAAGAGACAACCTGGAGTATGTTTAGTGAATTTCAATGTAACTTTAAGGCTTAACAACTTGGTCACTCCTTTAGGTTAAATTTTGAAAGTTGTGTTTCTGCAATTAAAGTGCTATGTCTGCTTCATGTGGAAAGCAAGTTAAGAATCACTGTTTTAACAAAAAGTTGTTTGGGGCCAATGTTCAAGCCACTCAGTGAAATGGGTTTATTCCTTTAATTGTACTTCACTTGCATTAAAATGATGGAGTTCATATCATTTAAATTTATAATCTCTGCCTGTTCTTCCTATCTGTCATGCATATTCCTTCTTATTCAGACGGAAGCTCCCTGTTTCAAGTCCATCCGCCTATCTATCTTACTAGCTATTTATCTATCTGTCTTATTTCATTGTATTCTATTCTTTCCCCTCCAATTTACAAGAAGCTTCCTGGTTGCTTTATTTCGGGGATTTCATATTATTTACATTCTTCAAATTGTTATTTACATGTCTTCAGTATGGATATACTATATATAGATTAGGTCAAAATTGCTATCAACCCATTCCATGT
Source organism: Platynereis dumerilii (assembly GCA_026936325.1). Lineage (NCBI taxonomy): Eukaryota > Metazoa > Annelida > Polychaeta > Phyllodocida > Nereididae > Platynereis > Platynereis dumerilii. The sequence goes on along the minus strand of JAPTHN010000007.1, from coordinate 46,552,868 downwards.
TAATCACTGCCCCTTTAATATAAAACCAAATGGTTAGCTTTGAATCCGCGGATTCTTGTTTACATTGCATTTTGACAAGAAACAATCGCTAGCAGGGTGACAAAATACCTTTTTCATCCTTACATCTCCATCATGAGGAAAATACCAGCTGGTCAATAAGATTAGACTGCGGTGGTACTTTGTTCAATATAACTCTTTGTGGTCTTTATCACTTTGACTGTCCTATATATTTTTTGTCAACGGACTATTGAATAGCGTAATAGCTAACAAGAATAATCAATGGTGATCGGCAGGCACAATCCAAGATGAGAATGAAATAACCATATGTTCCCAAATGTCTGGGACTTTATTTCGTCATCTTACACCATTGTCTAAGGGTGACACAGCAAAATACCCCACACGAAAGGACACCCTTGAAATTAGGCAGAAAACTAAACAGGTTAATGAGATAATCCCAAGGCTCCAGCGCACTCCCAGCTCCAGTTGACTTTTTTATGGGACCTTCACCTCAATGTTGTCACTTGCAAAAATAAATAAGACAAACAAGGTACTCTTGTAGAACTGGGTAGCAAAAATATGAACAACTAACAATCATTCCATTTTTATTTGGCTCAGATAAATAATGTTTGTATGTCTTTTCCATACATATGCAACATGGATAATCAACAATAGATAGTTGATTTCGGCCTCAACCGAGATATTTTTTGAGAGTGCGGGACCCTTCTTTTTGAAATTTGGATCATACAGTTTCAATCATTTTTCACCTCATTGCTGTCCTAATAAACCTACCCAGTGCAGAAATACAGGATGTAAAGCCCAAATCACCCGCCTGTCTTGTATCTCAAACAAATATGAAAGTAGGCATGTGGCGTACAGGTATTTCCAGTACCTCTTACAAGTGCTTAGCAATAAGATGATACTATTGCAATTCCAATTGATTTTAAACACAGGGACCATTTCATCTTACACATAATCCCAAATTCACTTTTTGCCACAACATCCCTGATCTAAAAGTGTCCAAATCTCTCAAATAAATGTGTTATCTATCTCCAGCCTTGGCCTACGTGTGTCTGAATCAGCTATAAATCTTACTTGGGCCAAATGTGTCTAAATGAGACATAAAACATGTTATGAGACACCATAACACACCCGAGTGTGTTTTACTCCCGTAAAATTCCTGTTAAATTCCTACTCTGCTGCTGCCAAATTGATGTGCAGTTTATATAACTTGCGATGACGCTTTGTCAAGAGAAAGATAGACATGATATAGTGGGATGGATACTGGAGAGGATACAGAGAGATACAGTGGTGCAACAGTGAGAAGCGAAATAAGTAGAGATGGAGAGATAGAGAGATTACATAAAGATTTGATAACAACTGCATCAACAACCAAAGCACTTACCATCACCAACAGCTGAGTTACAGCTGAGTTACAGCTTCAATATACAACAATTTAGCAGCATGATAATATCACAACATCATATAAAGATAAATGATGTGACTGTGCATCAAGATCCAGAGGTTGCTATTCTGCAGCATCCATCAGATTCCACCTCCAAAGTGTCATTCATGGATGTCATTCACAAAAAATTGCACAATACTCCCATCATCCCATGATATTTTGGTGGATGCTGTTCCTTGTTGTTCATGTTGACAGCAGCCAGACGGCTGTTCTGAACGAATGCACCGGCACTTCAGGTTCATAATCCAAAGCAAATTGTAATACTGTAGTTACTAAATGTCTGCAACAAATCATATAGGCCTTCTAGTAGATCTTTTGCCTCAGCCTTTTGCCCTTTGGATTAAACATTGAACTGGAGTTCCTCGTATCAGTGACTAGCGCTAACTAAAACATTAAAATCAACTGCAGATCTGGGTCTTCTATAGGGTGTCTACAGATAAAGAGGGCAGTCACTTGTCTTCTTTTTTGTACTCATATAAGTTCAGAATTTGGTGATAAGTCTTGACATAAGAGTGGATTTGATAGTCAGCCATATTAGATCTATTGCAAATATGTTTTTTTGTGAATTAGATTACTACTAAAGGCAAAATGGAAGCATGATATGCGAAAGTGCTTGAGTTGCTTCAAGGTGACTACAGTTGTCCTGTCTTCCTCATTGTTGATGAGAAATTTGTCACCATTTATGGTGCTTGAAAAAGAAGGAATGAATCATTTGTGAGTAGTGGGACTTTTGCCGATGCTCCAGCTGCCGACAATTGAAATTAGGGACCTAACACGTTGTCTTCTACGTAGAGTCATCTGATGACAATAAAATCACAAAAATGTCTTTAATAGTCATTGATCAGAGCACCGGAATCAATGCAAATGCTTATAACAACATTGTGAAAGAATTTGTGATGCCATGGCGTCGGACAAAAAACTCATTTTGTGGCAAAATCATCTTCCTACAAGGTGGAGCACCTGTTCATACTGCATAGACGACTCAGGAGTGCCTCAAAACAAACCTGCTGGCACAAAATGAACTGTAAACAAATCAAATTGTGTTGACTGTCCTTTTTTTCTGTAGACACCCTGTAGTCAAGTTACAACGATAGTTTAATGAAAATATCTTAATAATAGTAGCTTAATGCAGATGTCTTACAAAAGCAAGGGCATCTGTATCGTCCTTGAACTATTCCTGATTTTGCAAGTCACATTTGAATTGAAATTCCTGTAAAAAACATACAAGTGTCATGCTAATGGCTTCAAAAATTGCAGAACATGTCTGATGAAAACAGTTCGGAAACACATCACGTCACAGAAACACTCAGGATAATCGGCTGCACACAAAAAGGTCCTGTATGTCACTTCAGGTCACCAAAGGTCTTTAAGACTTGACAAAATGTGCAGAAAAGCTCCCCAACTGCACAAAAGACTTTGAAAGATATCAAGAAAAGACAAGTGATACACATGGCACTGAAACGAGCGAATGTATTCACCTTGTCACTTTTCCATTAAGATATGTGCAAGTGAATTCAGCCAGAAAATAGGGTGGCTGAGTCAGAGAGCTGGCAAATCCACAAAAGCTGCAAAGCTGAAGGCAATAGAGGTATCAATAAGGATTGGTAGCCACTCTTGTACAAGGTCTTAGGAAATAAAATGAATCCATCATCTCACTATTAAAACAAAATACACAAATCTAAAGGGTATCTGAATATATCAAATAAATTGTTAGCCTATCTTCAGCTTTGGCTCGCATGCACATGTCTGTTGGTAACGTGGCTATTACTGTTCTCATAGAGGGCAAATGTGTCCAAGCTCCTTATCTTGAACTGTTATTTGATTGCAGCAATTAAGGTGTCTTATGACACTGGTACCACTTTAACTAATTCTCCGTTAAAGTTAAACATTTCACATTTGAATTAATATTTCTGAAAAACAACCTTATGTCATGACTTGGGGAAAATTGTAGATCATGACTGAATTCTGCAAACTATTGGGAAGCAGATCACACAAACAAAACACTACGGATAATCGGTTGAACACAAAAAGGTTGTATATGTCACATGAAGTACTGGTTGGTCTTTAAGACTGGATAAAAGGTCCATACAAACTTAAGAAGGTTCCAAATAAGTAGAAAACTCCACATTATACAGTTGATTTTAGTGTTTCAGACAGTGATAACACAAATGGCAAAAGGTTTAGATGGAGGATCTACCAGTCCAGTAGGCCAAGATGATTTGTAACTGGCGTTTTGTAACTAAAAAAAAAAGATGTACCTGGAGCGATGGTGCATTTGTTCACAACAGCCATCTGGCTACTGTCAATGTGAACAACAAGGAACAGCATCGGCCAAAATATCATGGTAGCATTGTGTAATTTTTTGTGAATGACATCCATGAGTGACACTTTGGAGGTGGAATCTGATGGAAGCTGCAGAATAGCAACCTCCGGATCTTGATGCACAGTAACATCAATCATCTTTACATGATGTTGTGATATTATCATGTTGCTAAATTGTTATATTATGAAGCTGTAACACAGATGTTGGTGATTGTAAGAGGTTTCAATTGTTAATGCAGTTGTCCTTATTAAATATCTATAATCTATTTCGCCATCTCTGTCTCTCTATCTTTATCAATACTATCTATCTTGCTAAATCTCTATATCTTCTCTGTCTCTCTGACTCTTGACAAAAGATGTTATATGGACTACCCATAAATTTGGCAGCAGCGTAGTAGGGATTTTACAGGGGTAAAACACACTCAGGGACATTACGATGTCACATAACACATTTTATGTCTCATTTAGAACCATTTGGCCCAAGTGAGATTTATAGCTGATTCAGACACATGTAGGCCAAGGCTCAAGATAGATGACACATTTATTTGAGGGATTTAGACACTTTTAGACCAGGATTAGATTCTATGTGAGACCAACTGGTCCCACTGTTCAAAATAAATCCAATAATATCTCTTATTTTATAAATCAGCCCCAGTAAAATGTAAAAACTTCATTAGAGGACTACACTGTCAATACATGTACATGAATCTTATATTTTGTTAGAGACACAAGATGGATGGACGGGCTTCAGATCGTACCATCCACAAATAACCAGCTACTGCCAAAATGCGTACCGTACACCGGGAAAAGACCTAAAAATATAATTTATCTGGGCCAAATAAAATTGGAATGATGTTAGTTGTCCATATTTTAGCTACCCAGTTCTGCAAGACAAGAGTACGTTATTTACCTGGTATAATTTTTGCAATTAGGATTACAGGGCAAGTGAAACAGCATTGAGGCGAAGGTCCCATTTAAAACATCACTAGAAGGAAAAGTGCTCTGGAGCCTTGGGATTATCTCATTAACCTATTTTCTTTCTGCCTAAAGTCAAGGGTGTCCTTTCTCGTGGGGTACTTTACAGTGTACCTCATTTATAATGGTGTGAAAAGAAATACATTCAAGACAAGTGGGAACATATTAATTTTTTTTCTCCATTTGGATTGTGTGAGCCAATCATGATTGATTATTTTTGTGCGCTATAGTGCTATGTTGGGCACAGAAAAGATATGTTGGACAGTGAAGTTATATTGGGTGATCACTGATCACATGTTATTGACCTATTGAATGATCAAAAGTTGCACGCCGTGATGAAAAGTTATTTTGGATGGTTGAAAGTTATATTGGACAATTAAAAAGAATGTGGGATGATGAAACGTTGTTATCTGGTTATAAATATGACTTATTTCAAATTTAGGGTAGGAGATAGGTTTGCACTTCTAGTATATGTAACATTGTTTGGAAGCTTCATAAGTGGGTTCTTTAACCGGCCCATTATCAACACAAATAAAAGGGACTATACCAGTGTCTATTCTCAGTTGGTAGATTGCTCACTGTGGAGATATAAGGAAACAAAAAAGGATGACAAGTAAATTTTGTTGCCTGGCCGGAGATTGTATTAAATATATCAAAATGTGATATACAAATTTGTGGACTGCGATTACGCAATTACTGCAGATTATGTTCTTTCGTACAATGTGCTGTATTAAATTTTTAATATCCTATTGTGATCTGTGTAAAATTGTGCATGGTAAAAGAGATTAATCTCAGCAGTCAAACATTTAATTTTGTCATTAAGTTGTTACTTTAATGTGTGCCCTGCAACAATGTCTCAGTCCTTGAAAATTTGACAAATGGCACTTCCTTCAATTGGCCATCTACCCCATTCCATAAGTGATATTACTTTGCACTTAGAATGCAATTACGAGAAAAGAGCCCCCTGGCTAGAAATTATGGAAATTAGGAAAGAATGAAATTGTTAAAATATGGAATAATGGCTTCGTCATGTGGCCAATTTCGGAAGTTTGTAATTATCGGCCTTGAAAAATGGAGAGAAAACTAATATTTCCTAATGAAAAAATGAAAATGTGCAACTCGCTATTGCATTCTGGTTTGCATAACAAAAATGGTTATTAAGCACAAGATTGCACACTTCAATTTAAAATTTTTAAAGATATGCTAAAAATTGAATGAGACAATCTGCCAGCTTGGTAAATCTGCAACAAAAATGATTGGAATTGCCCTTGTTGAATTATTGAAAGGTGTGTTAAACAATTTTTGGAAATTGGAAGGACAACATTTTAATGAGGTCGAATGATTATGATGCAGATTTCACAGATCACTGAGGTCCACTTCCTGCGTAGTATATCAACTTGTTCTGATCTGGTAATAAACTGACATCAACCAATCAGAGGAAGCTATAAAGCTACATAGCAAGTAGCTTTTCCAAATCTACTGAAATGGTAAGCGTTATAATCTTTAGTAACCTTACTGATTATAAAAAGTGTAAGAATGAACTTTTCACCTTTCTAGTTCAAACTAGGATGTCTTCAATACCACTCATTATACCATTTGACACCTCTGTCAGCCAATCATGAGCCAGTATTTCACTGCAATAAAACCCATATTCTTTGTTGTCCAGTTATCCTCCCATGGGAGAATAATAAGTGAAGCTGTGAAAAACCCACAGCAACAAATGTCAAGTTTCAGTTTTGTCTTATGGTATAAGCAGGATCGGCACTATGTGTTTATCACAGCTCGGGCTAACGCCCTCGCTGGATAAATCACATATTGCCTCTCCCTAGGTGAATAACCTATACTAGCAGCTCATATAAAGCATGATGTTACCGCTTTATGCTAGATAGGGCTAAGCTTTTAAAATGCTCAGCTTACCAGTTCTCAATTGGAGTAAAAATCATTTTGGAGTAGGGAGATAAATGTCAGAAGTTGTATGACATGTTTCATGAGGTTGTGCATAAGCAGAGTGGCAGTAGATTTGCTGTATTATGCCCTGCAATGTACATGTGTACTTCAGGCTTAAGAGCAATTCTGTACTTGTTTTATCGATTATAAAAGGAGGTTTAGTTCATGATACTTGTCACAAAAAGTTAGTTTGTGAATAAAGAGCTAATGAAGTTATGAACAGTCATAAAATAGTTTCCAGAGGATGCGGACGTTTTATTGTGTGCATAAAATTCTGATTTTCATGCGTTTCATTGTTCCAGTGTTTGCATAAACTGCAAGCTCGCTAAGATTTTCTGAATATATGGTGGATTACTTCTTTTATCATGGGGCCATAAAAGGAAGGGTAGTTTGTGATCCATCAAGTAATATGCCCATGGTCGACCTGCTTTGTAAACTGTGTTGTTTTTTATGTTCCTTTATAAGCAACATCCCTTCTGGGTGTCATTCAAGGAGGCGTTATTCTGGCTGTTCATGCTGACAAAATAAACTTTAACACACTAGATGAAGACTCCCCTATGAAGTTAACATACACTTTGCCTTATCATTGCTAAACGTTTCATACAGAATACTAATAGCCTCAGAGGCAATGCAAAACACTGAAATATTGTGACAATGTTGGTTGATAAATAAGTAATTGTGTTATTTATTAATAAATTATATTTGAAGATATCTGTATTTGCATAACTGATGATTTTCTTTCTTTCTTTGCAGGTAAGTTCTTCGGGTTGATTTTTGAAAAATACTGCCTGTAATTACATCTTGACTTGGTAAGTGATATAACTATATAAATATCTGCTCATCAAGTCATGTGAGAATAATGTGTCTTTATGCTTGACATTATTAATGAGTCTAGAAACATACTGTTTGTACTAACTGATTAGTGCAAATCAATTAGCTGGAAGTTATTATACAATGCACTCAGGATTTAGGTGCAACATGTGTGTAGTTGGTAGATATTTCATCACAGTCCTATGCAAGATTTTATACATTGTATAACTAGCTGCATCTCTTTAACGGCAAACAAGTTGCCTTTTTACATTAGAAAACCGTCGCATCGTTGTTTGAACATTAATTGCCGCAAGTACCCCATGATAGACTGAGGCATTTGTTTGCGATAGAATATTCAGAGTGGCCGGCTGGGAAGAGCTTAACTCCCAAGGCACTGATCATCTCCCCCCAGATACAAATCATGGCCTGTTTGACACCCTGCCATTAAGCCATTTAGAGGGGTTTAGAGGAAGGCTCGTACAAAACTAGCTGAAGAAGTGCTCTGGGAGTTAGAGGGTGAGCAGGAATAGCTCTGAGGACAAGGTAGGGATGTACAATAGAGGAATATGTGATTACTAATTCTTACATTTCTTTATAACTATACAGAGAGGTGTTAAAAATTGTTTCCCGTTTGATACCCGGTCATTATTAATTAGCCATTTCCGAGGGTTAGGGAATAGCTTATACAAAAACTAGCTCTAGCAGCGCTCTGGGAGTAATATTACTGATTACGAGTGCAATGTATGGATTGACTTGATTCGCAACCATGAAACAATGTTGGAAGGATTTCACCACTCGCAAAAAATTTAATTGAAGGGAACTCAAGAACAAATGTATGGTAGCTGTAGCTCTTGAGCTATTAGATATGTGTTATACACCTAAAAATGATCCAAAATCCAGCGAATCTGGCTGAAATCTCATGATGATATATTGTAAAGCACAAAAAAAGAAAAGAAAAAACCAGAAAAAAAAGCACTTCCTGTTGATTTGTTAGAATATTTTTGCTTAACTTTCCCATTGGTTTTTGCAGTAAGATATCAGATTTAGAACAGAGTTATCACACATTATAAAAAGTTCAAAAGACAAAAGAATAAGCTTGCTGCGAACTTTTTTTTTCAATATTTATAGTTTGGCGTGGAATTTGTGATTCTTGATATTAGAAGGAAAATGTATGCATACAACTATCATGGGGTAAGCAAGTGGGCTATTCTGTGTAAGGCTCAAATTCTAAATTTAAAAGTAAAGATGCAATTCCACTCTGCAATATTGGGGCATTGCTGCTACGGTGGATATTTCATGACTTCTGAGACAACTAGAAAATTTTTAATTTTTTCCCAAAGTCCAATATCAGTGTTATCGACTTTTCACATTAGGAACATTAACTCTGGTTTGAATCCATATAATAGGTAAATTAGTAATTAAACTGAACACATTACAAGAAACTTTTCTGGTAACAAATACACATAAAATGCCTTTGAAAATGTATAGCCCGCTTTATTCTGATTGAAGTTGGGCAAATGTCAAGAAACACTAGAAATTGTTGTACCACAGTGGTCTCAAGTGGTACTAGACACACATTTGCAAATGGCACAACATTCAGTCATATTTTGCTTTTTGCACATTCAGTCATATTTTGCTTTTTGCTGAAGATGTCTCCTCTAAGCAAATGTCAAGAAAATGGTGTTTCCCAAGAACTTCTGCAAAAAATCTTTCTGCCTACGTAATTATAACATAGTCTACATATATGTTGGACACTGGAAAATTTGTTAATGTATGACGGATGATGCGGCCTTTCCAAGAAACAATTTTATTCCATTATGAGCCCATGTGCCAACAGTGCCAAATGACATGTATGGCAGAGATTCAACCTAAAGGTACATTCTTGAAGTGAAGAAACTTAAAAGAAGAAGAAACAATGCTATCATATGCAGAGGAAAGAAATGGCATTCCAAATTACATGACAGGTATAAGTTCATGGAAGTAAAAGCATCAAGAAAAAATTCAAGATACCAAGAAATTGAGATGCGTTCATAGGAAGGGATGACATTCCAAAAAGGGAGGAGAGAATTATATCATGTATATTCAGAATTACAGTCAAAAGGAAATTGGTATGACATTTTCAAAAAAAGAGATTTTGTATGTGAAAACCTAAACATTTTATTGATACGTAATAATACACGTTTATATGCATAATGTAGCCATTTGAATGTGACAGGGAATTTGAAGTCCTCATGCACAGAGTAAAAATCTGAAAAAAAGCATCTTTTGTTTGTGATAACATGAAAATTATGACATATATATGACATATATATGCACACTTGACAGAGAGAGGAAGATAACAAATATATGCCAAGCTCATAAAAAAGTTCATGTAAATATTCACGTTAAAATATGATTACAGAAACATTTTATACCAACATATCAATGAAGGAGACACATTCAAGTTTCAATATAGGCCTAATAACTGTTATTTTTGCCATCTCTCTCTTATCGGTCGCAAGTTTAACATATTTTAGCAGTACTTTGCAGGCCAGAAGACCTTGGAGCAGACTTTTCACAGGAGTTAGTGTCCTAGACACTCCCTATATATACTAATTGCTCCTAATTATAAAAACATCAAGGAATGTTTTCCTGCAAAAGTGACTTCTGAAAAACACTGTACTCCATGACTGCCTGCTTTGTCAATTTCTCCTTATTTCATCTCAGCTCATTTGCACAGCAGAAAAGGTTGCTCTTCTACAAATGGCTTTGCTTAAGTTTTCCTTGAAGCAATATTGTATGACAAATCGATACAAGTGTTTGGATTGAAGAAATGGCAACAAACTTTGAACATTGCGTACAAGAATAAATGGTCTGGAATGAACTGAAATGGTATTGAGGAAGACTTCAATGGTCTGAAAAAGAAGAAACGGACTGGAACAAACTGAAAAGAAACAGAGTGATACAGATTGACAATGTGAAATATGCATCAAACAAATCAATTTGAAAGTGTGAATTTATTTGTGGCCACAAGTACTTAACTTCCGATGCTTTTGTCATTTTATTAATGAATGCATCTGCCTACAATTGAAAACTCTTTGTTCTACTGTGCAAATTGACTGAACTCGAACAGAGGGATTGAATGTGCACTCAAAATGCAATGGCCTTTACAATGGATTATATTGATTTTGAAACCTTAGACTCCATTTGGCTTTACTGACGATGTCTAGGGATTGCAAAAGAATGTTTGGATTGATACTGGGAGTGGACACTTGGCAATATTTACTTCATAGACATTGATACCAGGTGTTTGTATGTACTATATTTAGCTGGAGTGCTGAATGATCAAGGGGAACTATAAGTCAATAACATGGAAAACTTTGACAAGGTATTGCACAAGACACTCAGGTTTGATTCTGTTAATGAAATAATTGCCATTGATTGACTTCAGCCTTCATTAAGTGTATGATCTCATCTCATACCGTACTGTCTGATTGTCTATCTCTATTTCATCAAAATGGTGTAATTGATAGGGAAAACGGATTCACTAGAGAAAAATCAGTAAAAAGCGATGTTGTCTGCAAAATGCATACAGATACACCCTGAAATGAATTTGCTACACTAAAAGCTAGTCAGATGAGCCTTGAGTTAGTCCTCTGAAATCTCGGAGTCTAAAGAGGCTTTTGGATCATTCCAAGTCATAAGAGCATCATGCTGGCTTCTTTGTAAAAGTGGAAACATGAGGAGTTTCAGATCAGAGGCAATTTAGGCCTCTATTCAGATGTTCAGAGTGGAGAGTAGTGTCAATTACGAGCTGAGGAAGAATGCTGCTCTATAAAGCTATTCCAAGTCAATGTCTCCTAGGAATGTTTTGGTTTCTAAATGGCGACTTCCTTTGAAAATGGGTTCTCGACGAGGTTTTGAGAAATAGGATTAACAAGTTAAAAGTATTTCATGCATAATTTGGAAGAAAATGATGATTAAATAAGGTATATCTCAAATTTATCTTCATCAAGAAAAGGAAAGAAAAAACAAATGAAGGCAATCAGTTGTTGGGCTTTGCATGTAAGTAAAAAGTAGGAAGGATATAAAAAAATGTCTGTGGAATATTTTTGGCAGTGACATAAAGGCCAACTAAAAAGGTGGTGAATCAAAACTGACACAGCAATTCAGGGAAAGGAAATTTGTAAAGTGTGTCAAAAGGATAGAAAAAGATCTTTCAGAAACTGCCAATATATTTGGATGACTTCCACTCCTCATTAACGCGATTAATCCCTTGTGCAGGGCTGCCAAAAGTTGATAGTTGAATCGCTCACCGACACCTTATCTTTACTTGGGAAAGTGTGAATTACTTGAATTAATTGTAAACTGTTTCCTGTTTCCTTGTAGACTCGGATGATGGAGACAAATGTGGTTGACAATTTAGATACAATGCCCAAGGCACCAATATTGTAATCAATAAAGAAAAATTTTCTAATATCGAGTATCTATGTTTGGAAAATAAATTATTCCACTTATGCAGTAAATGTTTGGCAATTTGTGAATCATGATTCAACTTCGTATGAGACGAAAACTTGCTGTTGAGAATATAACTTCTTGTTTCACTTTAAAGGTTTGCTCATTTTGTATCAAGTTTTATGAAATTGTGACATATTTAGCTTCCCTGTTGAACAAGAAGAGTGGAACAATGAATCTAATATAAGTGCATGGTTAGGCAAAGTTCATTGGTGATGTAACACCACTATATTCCATCTGATATCGTGAAAGACAGTGACTAAGTCCAGAGAGTGGTTGCCAGATGTCCATAAAGGCCCGAGTAGCACACATCAGGTTCTCGGTGTTCAAACTGTTTATGTTGCTGATGACAAGGCTAAAATGCCAGTAATTGTGTGGCCTCCATTGTTACTAAACAATAGTCATTGTTTGTCATCACAGACCTGCTTTATCATTGGTCAATAGCATTGCTTGTGCTCTTAAACAAATGAACCCTAGCATTGTTTTTATGATATAATATTGCTCAATTGTTTTTTAATTCACTGTGGTCAATGGTCATGCCACATACATCAGTTATTAGTTGTCACAGCTTTTGTTCATATATTCACCCCCCTTATAGTTCCATACAATACAAGATCACAGGACATGAGTTATGTTGTTTCATTTTTCTATTCATCACTCATTTGCAAACTAAAATCATAGGCAATAGCCGATATATATCTTTTTCAGTAATCTCCTGTAGCGAACTCAAACAATAGCTTTGAAAGGCAAACACCTGTGCTAAAACTTAGACAAACTACCTGTGTGTAGATCGATGAGCAGCCATTTTTTGTTTTCAGTTTTCAGGAGATTTCAGTTTCTTTAGTGGAATGACACTCTGTGTAGGCACGGCAGGGTAATGAGAATTTTTATGTATTAATTTTTATTTAGTTAGAAATATTTAAGCTTTGGATACCTTTTCAATCTGCTTTGGATATCTTTTGTTTAATTAACAACATTCATGTCTTTTAAGCTGTAGGCCTATTTAATTTAATCTTTGGTTTGCCTATGCAGAAATATTCATTTAACTGATCTATTTTTGCTATAAGGACAAAAGGCCAAGTGAAGCAGTATTAAGATGAAGGTCTCAAATAAAACTTAACCAGAAGCGAAAGAGCCGCGGAGCCTTGGGATATCCCATTAACCGGTTTCGTTATCAGCCTAATTTCAAGGGTGTCCTTTCTGGGGTAAATGAGCTACTTTGACAATGATATCAAATTCTAACACAGATTGGTCAACTGACAGCACATTGGTTCTAAAAGGAAAAGTTGCTTGTCACAAGCTCTTGACTGTATGGATGAGGCAGGGGATAGCAAAGTCAAGAACAGATTTGATATGTTGAATTTAACCTAATTACTCATAGAAACTGAGACAAGAGAATACTGTTGATGTGCAACAGGAATGTTAAGCTGCAGCAACAGATCTTTACAGTTTTAGGAATATCTTTTCACCCAGAGTCTTCCCACCCAGTGACTCTTCCAAGTCAGGAATTGCAAAATGCTGCAGAAGCAGTGATGAATATGCTATCATACTTTGGTAAAAACAATATTCAATCTCTACAGATTAAATGAATTCTTTGACAATGTTGATATAATGTAATCATTGTAATGTCAATAATATGGTTTGCAATGCACATGCGCAAACATAAAGGTCTCAGCAGTCAAACATTTAATTTTGTCATTAAGTTGTTATTTTAATGTATGGCCTGAAACAGTGTCTCACTCTCAGGCCTTGAAAATTTTACAAATTTCACTTCCTTCAATTGGCCATCTGCCCAATTTTAAAATTGATATCACTTTGCACTTAGAATGAAATTATGAGAAAAGAGCCCCCTGGCTAGAAATCATGGAAATAAGCAAAGGATGTGAAATTGTTAACATTACAGGAATAATGGCTTCGTCGTATGCCCACTTTTCTCAAGTTTTGTAATTATCAGCCTTGAAAAATGGGTGTAAAATGAAGATTTCCAAATGAAAAATTAAAATTTGCAACTTGCGATTGAATATGGTTTGCGCAACACTGAAAGGTTGTTAACCACACGATTGCACACTTCAATTTACAATTTTAAAGACATGATAAAAACTTGAATGAGGCAAAAATTATTGGAATTGTCCTTGTTGAATTATTGAAGAGCTTATTCATCAATTTTGGAAATTGAAAAGGACAACATTTTGATGAGGTTGAATGATGATGGTGAAGATTTCATAGATTACACTCAGGGTCCCGTGCCATGCAGTGTTTTAGCTTGCTACGGTCAGCTAATATTAATAAACTGATAATTATGTATTTTAGGCCTTTTTAAACATGTTCTCCGTTTGCCATTCTTTCGCATGCTGCATTTCGTACAAAATCTGGAAATGGAAAGTGAATGTCAAGAAAACGTATTTCTCAAAAATTGAAGAATCTTCCCTCCTGCATGTTAAAATTGGAAACTGAAGAGTTTGTATGATAGATTATGTTTGCTTTCCAAAAAGCATGAAGAAATTTTATGCCAGTATGAGAGCATGTGCTACATGACATGCATGGCCTATATTCAGTATGAAGATACTTTCTTGAGGTAAAGAAAGTCAAGAACAAAAAATTAATATCAATTGCGCAGGAAAGAAACAACGTCCCATGTTACACAACAGGTATGGGCGCATTCCTGAAGTAAAGAGCTGCAAGATACTTAAAAAATTTTAGCTGCAGACAGATCCAGGGATGACTTACCAAAAACAAGGAGAAAATTTCCTGCACACATGGTGTATCATATGAAGCACAGACTTAAAGTGAAGAATCCCAACATGATTAATTCAAATGTCTCGGGTGTCTCTACTTTGCCATATTCTTCATTACATGATTCAGATTGGAAATTGCTTGCAGTCAAGTTGAAACATTTGCATCCACCGACAAGCCCTGCTGTACCCTAGGATGCCAGAGTCAACATACTCAACAGCAAGTAAACATTGTTCTGGAGAAAACCCTTCTTCTTTGCATATATATATTCTGTTCTCAAGAATCATATCAAACTTTGGGCGTTGGAAGGAAGGCAGAATTTGCAGCCAAAAAAGCCTAAGAGCAGATCTTCACAAGATAAAGTGTCCTACATACTGCCGAAGTCCCCCTTCTAAATACACACGTGTCTAAGGAATGTTTCATGAAAAGTGACTACTGAAATACACTGCACTGCATGACTGCCTGTTTTGTCAATTTATCCCGATTTTATCTCAGTTCATTTGCTCTTCTACAAATGCCTTTGCTTAAATTTCCCTCCAATCAACATAGTATGACAAATCAATGCAAGAGATTTGACTGAAGTAATGGCAACAGACTTTGAACATCACATACAAGAATAAATGGCCTGGAAGGTACTGAAATGGTACTGAAGAAGACTTCAATGGACTGAAAACAAAGAAATGGACTAGAACAAACAAAACACAATGATGTGCACAGAAATAAAACTTAGTGATAGAGATTGACAATGTGAAAAATATGCACTAAACATCACTTGTTTTGATTCAATGGCTCAGAAAGAATTCAGTCAATTGAAAGTGTGAATTTGTATGTGGCCACAAGTACTTAACTTCCGATGCTTTTGTCATTTTAAATGAATGTGTCTGCCTCCACTCCAATAAGCTTAGCACAACTGTGCAAATTGAATGAACTTGTACGAAGGATTGGAATGCACACATATGGCCTTTTAAATGCATACATATACAATGATACATCCTAAATGAATTGTCTGCAATAAAAGCTATTCAGATAATCCTTGAGTCTGGGGCTCGAAAAGATTAGTTATGTGGAATCTTAGAATGAAGCCTCGTTAGACTCCCAAGTCATAGGAGCACCATGTTGGCTCCTTTGTCACAGTGGTAACATGAGGAGGCTCATATGAGAGGCAATTTAGGACTCTATTCAGATGTTCAGAGCAGTGATGTCATTAGCTTTGATTCAATGCATTGGCACATATATTGTAATCAATAGAGATGCATTCTCTTACATTAAGTATTTATGCTTTGTAAGTTAATAGTCGTACTTATGTGGTAAATGCTTGTGAATCGTATTCTTACATTGTATAGGACAAAAACTTGCTTTTGAGGATATCACTTCTTGTTTTTCTATTCAATGTTTACATATTTTTATATCATGTGTTTTATGAAATTGTGACAAATTTAGCTGCCCTTGTGAACTGGAAGAGTGGAATGATAAGAGTAGTTTTAAGTATTTTGTCAGACTAAGTTTGTTGGTAATTCAACACTATAATATTCTACCTGATATTTTCAAAGGTAGTGACTAATAAGTCCAGAAAGTGGATGCGTGATGTCCATAATGCCCAGAGCACCACACATCATGTTCTCAGTGTTTATATTGCTGCTAGCAAGGCCAAAATGCCAGTGATTGTGTGCCCTCTGCTGTTCCTAAACAATAGTCATTGTTCATCATCACAAACCTCATTCTTCATCCGTCAAGAGCCATGTTTTTTGTATAAACAAATGAGCAAAAAGCATTGTTTTTATTATTTAATGGCCTGGCTGCATGAAGTCTAGAAATATGTAGAAGTGTACTAGCAGTACACACTTTTGGTAAAACTGTTAGCCTATTTATTTTATTTTCGGTTTTCCTATTCTACAATATACATATTAAAGAGAACCTTGGCTGAGTGACTTATTTGCAATTAGGATAACAGGGCAAGTGAAGCAGTAGGTCTCAAATAAAACTTAAACAGAATGCTCTGGAGCCTTGGGATTATACCATTAACCTGTTTCGTTATCAGCCTAATTTCAAGGGTGGCCTTTCTTGGGTGAATGTGTCCTTTCTGGGGTAAATATACTGCCTTAACAGATTGGGCAACAGACGACTGATCTTGCATTGGTTTGTGAAGAAGAAAGATTGCTGTCACAAGAAAAATGATGTTGTAACATCATATGGTTCCTGCAGCTTATATGTCATTTACTTCTCTGACAATGGTGATGTAACACATACCGTTATAATGTCTGTAACACTGTAAAGGAAATTAATTTTGTCATTAAGGTGTTACTTTAATGCATGCCCTGCAACAAGGTCTCAGGCCTTGAAATTTGACAAATGGCACTTCCTTCAATTGGCCATCTACCCCATTCCGTAAGTGATATTACTTTGCACTTAGAATGAAATTACAAGAAAAGAGCCCCTGGCTAGAAATTATGGAAATTGGGAAAGATTGTGAAATTGTTAAAATTACCGGAATAATGGCTTCGTCATATGGCCACAGTTCCCAAGTTTGTAATTATCGGCCTTGAAAAATGGGCAGAAAATTAAGATTTCCAAATGAAAAAATGAAAATGTGCAACTCGCTATTGCATTCTGGTGTGCGAAAAAGTAAATGGTTATTAACCACAACATCTTACACTTCAATCTAAAATTTTAAAGATAGGATAAAACTTGAATGTGGCAAAAATGATTGGAATTGTCCTTGTTGTATTATTGACGAGCTTGTTGATCAATTTTTTAAAATTGAAAAGGACAAAATTTTAATGAGGTTGAATTATCATGGTGAAGATTTCACAGAATACACTCAGGGTCCCTTGCTGTGTAGCGTTTTAGCTTGCAATGGTCAGCTAATAAACGGAAAATTCTGTGTTTTAGGCCTTTTTAAAAATTTTCTCTGGTAGCTTATTTTGGCATGTTGAGATTTTTCCACTTTTAAAGAATTGTAACATCCTGATCTGATCAGACCAGTGTAAATGATTTTGTACCCTTGCCTGTTTCTACACATAGATGCAGCACAACTTAAATGTATCCCATCTATTTTATTTTTGGATGAAACCTTTCAAGTGACTTTCAACTGTATTATGTACAATCTAATACGCATTTGATTGATTTGAATATGTCTTCTGGATAAAACTGAGACAAATGCCAACCAACAAAAACAGTTGTTGGACCACACTATATTGCTATACACACTATTACACATTTAGAAATTGAACAACATTCTTTCATATGCTGCGTTTCTAACAATGTCTGTTGTAATAGAAAAAAAATGTCAAGAGTACATGTGTCTCAAAAATTGAAGAATCTTCCCACCTGCATGTTTACGTTGGAGACTGAAAAATTAGTATGATAGATTATGCTGCCTTTCCAAAAAGCATTAAGCAATTAATGCCGATATGAGGGCACGTGCTATATGACATGCATGGCAGGGATTCAATATGAAGACACATTCTTGAAATGAAGGAAGTCAAGACGATAAAAATGTATACTTGGAGAGAAAAGAAATGACATTCCATGTTACATGACAGGTATGGGTGCATTCCTTAAAACAAGATGGAGAAAATTTCTTGCACACAATTATGGTGCATCATTGCAGCTCACATATTCAGACTTAAAGTGAAGAATCCCAAAATGATTAAGTTGAAATATACAGATCGTCTCTAGTTTACCATATTCTTCATTACATGACTCAGATTGGAAATTGCTTGCAGTGAAGTTGAAACATTTGCATCCACCGACAAGCCCTGCTGTACCCTAGGATGCCAGAGTCAACATACTCAACAGCAAGTAAACATTGTTCTGGAGAAAACCCTTCTTCTTTGCATATATATACAGTTGTGCTTGAAAGTTTCTGAACCCCTGACACCTCTTACCTTATTTGTGCGCATCTCTCTAACAAACACAGGAATAGCTTTTAAAAATGGGTTAATAATAAACTGAACACCATCTTTTATGTGTAAACATATATTCATAAAAAATAATGACATTTAAGTATGATTTTATGACGAAAGTCTGGAAAACTGTGTGTTCAAAAGTTTCTGAACCCTTCTAAAGCGTATACAATCAACAATTTCTTTGGCCCTATTTTCTGAAGTAAATGCTTCCAAACACTTCTTATGGCTATGGACTAACGATTGGCAGATTTTCCTTGGGATTTTTGACCGTTCTTCAAAAGAGTATTTTCTAAGCCCCCGTACACTAGTGGGTCGTCTGACGTGAACTACTTTGTCAAATCTGACCAAGGCATATCTGATGGTTTTTGATTGGGAAACTGTCCAGGCCATTCCAGAATCCTAAATTTGAGGGATTCTAACCAATTTTAATTGGATTTGCTTGTATACTTTAGGTAATTGTTCTGCTGGAAGACCCACTTGCAGCCAAGCTTCAGGCTTATAAGTGAAAGCTGTACGTTTTCTAAGCGCATATCTTGATATTTCACAGAATTCATTATGATATTAACAATAGTTTATTCTCCTGTCCCATTTATAGCAAAACAACCCCATTCCATGATGGAGCCACCGCTATCATTCATAGTCGGGAGGATGTTACGTTCCTTGAAAGTAGCACCTTTCGGATGTCCGACATAGCCGTTTTGATCATGGCAAAAACATACAAAAAAACCTAACTGTACTTCACTAAAAACATTTTGATGAATTGTATGATTACTGGAACCATGTCCAGTGGACAGACTACTTAAAAATCAAACCGCTTGGCCAAAGTCAAAATTGCTTTATATAGCGTCATGAAGGTGCTACTTTCAAGGAACATAACATCCTCCCAACTATGAAAGATAACGTTGGCTTCATCATGGAATGGGGTTGTTTTGCTATAAATGGGACAGGAGAATAAACTATCGTTAATATTATTAGGAATTCTGTGAAATATCAAGATATGCGCTTAGAAAACGTACAGCTTTCACCTATAAGCCTGAAGCTTGGCCACAAGTGGGTCTTCCAGCAGAACAATTACCTAAAGTATACAAGCAAATCCAATTAAAATTGGTTAGAAGGCCTCAAATTTAGGGTTCTGGAATGGCCTGGACAGTTTCCCAATCAAAAACCAATAAAACAATCAGATTTGACTTGGTCAGATTTCACAAAGTAGTTCACATCAGACGAACCACCAGTGTACGAGGACTTAGAAAATACTCTTTTGAAGAATGGTCAAAAATCCCTAGGAAAATCTGCCAATTGTTAGTCCATAGCTATACGAAATGTTTGGAAGCATTTACTTCAGAAAAACAGGGCCAAACAAATTGTTGATTGTATACGTTTCAGAAGGGTTCAGAAACTTTTGAACACACAGTTTTCCAGACTTTCGTCATAAAATCATTCTTAAATGTCATTATTTTTTAAGAATATGTGTTTACATACAAAAGATGGTGTTCAGTTTTATTAGCCTGGCTCACCAGGCTAATTCAGGAGTAATGGTCTGAAAATTTTGTCTGTCAACTCTACTGTTCAATAACTACAGGTTCAATATATCTGTTTTTGTGTTTTATTGGTTTGTTAGGGTAGCTAGATGTTATGGAAATTACTTTTTTTGTCAATTTCAAAAAATTACTTTTTCCCCAAATTTTTTTTTCGAAGATTTGAAAGAAAAAAAAACTTTTTTTCAATTACACTATTTTTTTTATTTCAAAAAGAGGAAATCGGGCAACTTCTGTTTTTCAAAATTTAAACATTTTTTGCTCCAAGATTTAAATTTTTTTTTCCTAAATTAAAAAAAAGAAAAAATTGTTTTCCTAGATTAAAAAAACAAATTTTTTTGTTAAATTTCGCCAATTTTTTCAAAGGAGGAAATTGGGCAACTTCAAGATTTAAAAAAATCATACACATTCTTTTCGTGGTTATTTGGATATTATTTTGTTCATGGAACAACCACAATAACAGCACTTCACTTGCCGCAATTTAGAACCACCTTTCACTGCCATTTCCAGAAAAGTAGACTTAACCATTTCACCAGCATTTCTACATATTTTGCCGTCATGACTGCCACATATTTTGCCGTCATCACTCCCACTTGAGCCAGGCTTTGAATCCGCGGATTCCTGTTATTAACCCATTTTAAAAGCTATTCCTGTGTTTTTTAGAGAGATGCGCACAAATAAGGTAAGAAGTGCCAGGGGTTCAGAAACTTTCAAGCACAACTGTATTCTGTTCTCAAGAATCATATCAAACTTTGGGCGTTGGAAGGAAGGCAGAATTTGCAGCCAAAAAAGCCTAAGAGCAGATCTTCACAAGGCTAAGTGCCACTTCTAAATACACACGTGTCTAAGGAATGTTTCATGAAAAGTGACTACTGAAATACACTGCACTGCATGACTGCCTGTTTTGTCAATTTATCCCGATTTTATCTCAGTTCATTTGCGCAGCAGGAAAGAGTGCTCTTCAACAAATGGCTTTGCTTGAACTTCCCTTGAAGCAACATTGTATGACAAATCAATGCATCAGATTGGACTGAAGTGATGGCAACACACTTTGAACATCGCATACAAGAATAAATGGCCTGGAAGGAAATGAAATGGTACTGAAGAAGACTTCAATGGACTGGAAACAAAGAAATGGACTAGAACAAACTAAAACACTATGAACTGCGCAGAAATAAAATTAGTGATAGAGACTGACAATGGGAAACTATGCTCTAAACATCACTTGTTTTAATTCAATGGCTCAGAAAGAATTCAGTCAATTGTAAGTGTGGATTTGCAGTGGCCACAAGTACTTAACTTCCGATGCTTTTGTCATTTTAAATGAATGTGTCTGCCTCCACTCCAATAAGCTTAGCACAACTGTGCAAATTGAATGAACTTGTACGAAGGATTGGAATGCACACATATGGCCTTTTAAATGCATACATATACAATGATACATCCTAAATGAATTGTCTGCAATAAAAGCTATTCAGATAATCCTTGAGTCTGGGGCTCGAAAAGATTAGTTTTGTGAAACTTGGAGTCTAATGAGGATTTAGGAGCATTCCAAGTCATAAGAGCACCATGTTGGCTTCTTTGTCACAATGTAACATTAGGAGGCTCAGATGAGAGGCAATTTAGGACTCTATTCAGATGTTCAGAGCAGTGAGTAGTGTCAATTACCAGCTGGGGAAGAATGCTGCTCTATAAAGTTGATGTCTCCCAGGAATGCTTCAGTTTTCTATAAATGATTACGTCTTTTGAAAATGGGTTCTCGAAGAGGTTTTAAGAATTGTGATATGAACAAGGTAAAGTATTTCATCATAGTTTTGAGAAAAAATGTATTATATTTGATGATTAGATAAAACATGCCTCAAATTGTCTTTATCAAGAAAAGGAGAAGAAAAAATAAAGGTGTTTAGCTGGTTGGCTGTAAGAGAAAAGCGTAAAGGATATAAAAATGATATCCGTGGAATATTTTTGGCAGTGACATAAAGGCCAACTAAAAAGGTAGCTTAATAAAAATTGATACTACATTCAGTGAAAGGAAGTTTTTAATGTGTTTCAATAGGATAAGAAATTCTTTCAGGAACTGCCAAGATATTTGGATGATTTCATCTCCTCAGTAACATGATTGATAACTGTGTGCCAAAATGTGAAAGTTGAAAGGCTAACTAACACTTTATCTTTATTTGGAAAGTGTGAAATGCTTGATTTATCTGTAAAGAGTTTCCTGCCTCGTTTTAGACTCAGATGATGAAGGCAAATGAAGTCAGTAGTTTTGATTCAATGCTATTGGCATGTAAATTGTAATCAATGGAGATACTTTTTCTAACATTGAGTATTTAATGCTTTGTAAATTAATAGTCCTACTTATGTGGTAAATGTGTGACAATTTGTGCATCTTGATCAGACTTTGTAAAGGACAAAAACTTGCTTTTGAGGATATCACTTCTTGTTTTTCTATTCAATGTTTACATATTTTTATATCATGTGTTTTATGAAATTGTGACAAATTTAGCTGCCCTTGTGAACTGGAAAGGCGGAACTTTAAAACAACTTTTAAGTAGTTTGTTGGTAGTGTAACACTATATTCTACCTGATATTGTGAAAGGTAGTGACTAAGTTTAGAAAGTGGTTGCGTGATGTCCATAAAGCCCAAGGCACCACACATCATGTTCTAAGTGTTTATGTTGCTGGTGGCAAGGCCAAAAGGCAGTGATTGTGTGCTCTCTACTGTCCCTAATTGGCCTAAACAATAGTCATTGTTCATCATCACAAACCTCATTTATCATTGGTCAACAGCATGTTTTTGTGTAAACTAATGAATAAAAGCATTGTTTTTATTATTTAATGGCCTGGCTGCATGAAGTCTAGAAATATGTAGAAGTGTACTAGCAGTACACACTTTTGGTAAAACTGTTAGCCTATTTATTTTATTTTCGGTTTTCCTATTCTACAATATACATATTAAAGAGAACCTTGGCTGACTGATTTATTTTTGCAATTAGGATAACAGGGCAAGTGAAGCAGTATTAAGATGAAGGTCTCAAATAAAACTTAACCAGAAGCATAAGTGCTCTGGAGCCTTGGGATTATACCATTAACCTGTTTCGTTATCAGCCTAATTTCAAGGGTGTCCTTTCTGGGGTAAATGTGTCCTTTCTGGGGTAAATATACTGCCTTAACAGATTGGGCAACAGACGACTGATCTTGCATTGGTTTGAGAAGAAAGATTGGTAGTCACAAATGTTTAACTTGCTGCTCATGCGAATCACCAATTGTGACGCAATAAATATTATTATATTTGATTTGATTTATTATAAACGTCCCCAAAGGCATTATGCATATCGCTGATTGGCAAAGATGGTGTGACATCATATGGTTCCTGCAGCTTATATGTCATTTACTTCTCTGACAATGGTGATGTAACACATACCGTTATAATGTCTGTAACACTGTAAAGGAAATTAATTTTGTCATTAAGTTGTTACTTTAATGTATGCCCTGCAACAATGTCTCAGGCCTTGAAAATTTGACGAATGGCACTTCCTTCAATTGGCCATCTACCCCATTCCGTAAGTGATATTACTTTGCACTTAGAATGAAATTACAAGAAAAGAGCCCCTGGCTAGAAATTATTGAAATTGGGAAAGATTGTGAAATTGTTAAAATTACCGGAATAATGGCTTCGTCATATGGCCACTGTTCCGAAGTTTGTAATTATCGGCCTTGAAAAATGGAGAGAAAACTAATATTTCCTAATGAAAAAATGAAAATGTGCAACTCGCTATTGCATTCTGGTTTGCGAAACACAGAATGGTCGTTAACCAAAACATTTGTATTTGTATATATTAATGGTACCCTGGTGTGCGGAAATTTGTGGTGAGCCTTCCACTGAATACAGCTCAGGGCAGCAGCCACAGAGCAGCGCCCATGGGCAGAGGATACAGGAACATTGCACTTCGATTTGAAATTTTAAAGCTGTGATAAAAAATTGAATGACACAATATGCCAGAAATTGTTAAAATCATCAGGATAATTGCTTTCCAAGTTGAGGCCAGGAATGGTTGGCTTGCTCCGCTGTGAATACATTTATCTTTCCACGATAAATATGAAGAGGTTGGTTTTGAGTATCATGTTGATTGTGAAAGCTCATAAGATTGTTACTGCTACAATTTTCTTTTTTTGGTCACAGTTATCTTGAGTGTCAAAAAAAAAAAGAAGCTTTCTCTCCAGCATGACTCATCAGAAAATGTATATAATTCATATTTAACTAGTAATATAGAAATGATACAGTTCCTCTGGTATGACTCATAAACTGAATTTATAAGTTAGTTTTGTTCTTACTACTTTGACACAACTGTGATGTTTTCGTCTCCGAGCTATGTCGTGATGTGTTCGCATGAAATGCCCATCATAACTTCCTGAGGCAAAATAATGATGCATCCAGGCCTCCAGGGCTTCAAAAAAATTACGGTAGATTACATCTTTTATCAGTAGACCATAAAAACAGGAAAGGTAGTTTGTTATCCATCAAGTAAAAGGCCCATGGTTGACCTACTTTGTAAACAATGTTGTTTTTTATGGTCCTTAATAAGCAGTGCCAGCTTGATGTCTTTCAAGGAGGCGTTATATAAATACTATGGTTTAAGGTATAGTGGTACAGACATAAGCTTTGTATTATCTTATTGCCATTAGGCCAGACATTATTGGTCTTTAGCTTCTCGGATCTTCTCCAGGTATTTTTACTAGGGTCTGTCAGTATACGACAAAAAAAAAAAAAGAGATGTAATCTAAAGTTATTATAATTAAATGTCAATTTACTAAAAATTGTTGGTAAGCTGTTTGGTCAGTCATTCCGAGAAGCTTAAACTTAAATTGGACTTAGCCTAGGCCTTGTTTGTTTGACTGCTAATTTCTTACTAACTTCTTAGACCTGGTTCAATTCTCGGTATGGCACTGGTCAATGCTATAAATGGATGATATATCCTATATCGTGTACAAGTGTGTCGGACTACAACACAATTTCATATCACATCTCAGGTGACTGGCATTCATACCAAGCACCACTTAACAAATGGACACATTGTGACATTTCCTTTCTCTTGCATAGCCATGTCTAATGGTTCCCCTTACATTTTCTCTTTTGATGCATTTTCCTCGTTTGATTGTCAGGAAAAAATATGGAAATATAAATGTGCTTGTTGAGAAAAATTGAATTATAACCTTACTTTCTCTTCTCTTCCATTTCAGGTAAGTCCCTTTTGGATAAATATGGTGATTGCTGGTAACAACCTACAACATTGTAATCTGGTGAGTCGTACCATTACATTTCTAATAGCAATAAATTTTATGTGCCTGATATCATCTTTACTGAGTTGTTCAGCACATTTCCTGGGAGATAATTAGTACTTTTGATTGGTGCAAATCAATTGACGAAATATATTAGGGGTGCAATATACCCGAGTGATGATTTAGTTTGAAGAGTGATGATTTAGTTTGAAGAGTGATGATTTAGTTTGAATGTACCTCGTTCCAAATGTTGGCATAATGATATACTTGAACTCTTGCTTTGGATGATATTTGGCAAAAGTGCTTGATGCCATATTATGTACATAGTCTTCGTTTGACAAAATCCTGGGTGCATATAAAATTATATAATAAAGGAAGACTAGAAATTAACTTTTCAGTAAGTTTAGTTGTATCTATGACAACACTTTTGATCCACAATTTGTGTGTCAGTGCTCAGTTATTTTGTTTTTGTTCCAGCTGAGCATTATCACAGGGAATCTCTGGCTTTCTATCACCCTATCATCTCCTTTAGAGTCTGGCAGTGTTTAGAAATTATCCCTTCAAAGCACAACTGATGCTGCTAATGTTGTTAGTGCTACTACTGGTCTTCCAGTGGGGATACCTGTGCTGCTTAAAACAATCCATTTAATATTACCAATTTGTACTAAATTTTGTGCTTTTAACTTATGCATAGTTGACAAATAACGACCCTGTATTCCATGGCTGAAACACTGGTCTTGATAATGTTATCAGGCAGCACATCATATAATTACCATAATTCTGATGCTGTTCAGACGAGAAATACTGCCAGTACCCATGATGGAGTCATTGGTTGGTGATGGATTCTTCAGAGTGGCCGGCTGGGAAGAGCTTCACTCCCAAGGCACTGATCATCTCCCCCCAGATACAAATCATGGCCTGTTTGACACCCTGTCATTAAGCCATTAAGAGGGGATTAGAGAATAGCTCATAAAAACAACAGCTAAAGTAGTACTCTGGGAGTTAGAAGGCTCCTTGGTAAAGATAGGTAGGCACACTGATGGTTGTAGGGAGTGGAGTTACAAAGCGTAGCCTGTTTGACACCCTGCATTTACATGTAGGGATTATTAGAGAACAGCACATTCAAATGCTAGCCAAAGTAATGCTTTTGGAGGAAATGAGCAGGAGTTGGGCAATGAAAAAAAAAGAGGTAGATGCAATTTTGGAATATGGTCAAATTGTATCATGTGATTCTATATGGGTAGTCTGTACACATCATTTAAATCTTTTCGCTGTAAATTTATGATAGATAGATAGATAGTTTTTATTGATGCATGATGTACTTACAATTTTCATATCATACTAACAAAATAATAACTAGGTAATTAACAACACAATTTAAGAAAAAAATAGCATCAAAGGTAAACAGCTGAGTTACAGCGTAACTATATAATTGCTGCAACCAAGTTAAATAAATTATAATAATCTTTTAATTATATTATGTATAAAAAGAATGAAAATGAGAATGGGTATGGATATGGGATGTGATGATTCCTTAAATTGTGGCAAATGAATAAAAGTATACAATTGATCGGTATGACTGCAGTACATTTTGACAATAATGTTTGGCAAAAAGCTTTAATTTAATTTTTGCCCAATCTCACTGGTAAACTGCCATATATGTACCTATGGGCTATTTTCACTAATTCCAGCTTCACCAAGTCTTCAATTTTCACAATATTCATTTTTTTGTAAAACTCAGATAATCTTACCCTCCTCCCGATATTACATATACTTCTAATGGCTTTGTTTTGCTGTACTTGAAGTTTTTTTATATCTTTTAATTTGGCCATTGACCCCCATGCACTGATGGCATAACACATGTGGCTCTGTATGTTAGCTAAATACACTAATTTTTTTAAATTTTGAGGCAGAAGGTTCTTAATCATGTTTAGACTGTAATTTCCAGCAGTCATCTTTACTAAAACTTGCTTAATCTGAAAATTCCAATCCAGGAATTCATCTATATGGACCCCAAGAAATTTAATGTGTTCCACTTTGTCAATGATGGTATTCCCTAATTTCAATAATCCATTATAATTCCGCTCTTTTCTCCTGGGCCTGAAAATAATATACTTTGTTTTTTCTACATTAAGCGTCAGTGAATTGCTTCTAAACCATTTACTTAAATTATCAATGTCTTTGTTTACCTTTTTATACAAGAACTTGAGGTTATTTCCTGATGCATAGACAGTTGTATCATCAGCATACGTTATTGCACTGCAAACTTTCAAACACTTAATTAAATCATTTGCTAAAACAATATAGATTAGGGGTCCTAAGACAGAACCTTGGGGGGTACCATAACTAACATTATAGGGATCGGAGATATGTTTATTGTATTTTACTTTAATTTGTCTATCGACTAAATAACTCCTAAACCATGACAATGTAACACCCCTAATACCATAACATTCAAGTTTTTTTAACACTGTCTCATGATTTAAACTATCAAAGGCTTTTGACATATCCAAAAACAGACACAATGTGTAAAATCCCCTATTAATATTTTCGACAATATTACCAGTGAGATCTAGAATGGCATCGGCAGTACTTCTGTTTTTTCGAAACCCGTATTGACCTTCAAAGAATACTTTGTGTTTCACAAGGAATTTGGTTACTCGGATGTGAACAATTTTTTCTAGTATTTTCGATAATGTTGGTAGTAATGAGACTGGTCTATAGTTAATTATTTCTGATTTGCTCTTTCCTTTATAAAGAGGCGTTATAATAGCAGTCTTCATATTATTTGGAAATACTCCTTCCTGTAGTGATTTATTAAATATTATTTGCAAAGCTTTTATAATTCCTGGATATATCTTTTTGAGGATCTTATTTGAAATTTGGTCATGGCCACTGCTGCTTTTGGCTTTCAGTCCAATTATGATCTTCTCTATTTCAACTATGACTAATTTAATTACAGGTGACTATAGGAAAAAAAACACTGTTAAATTTCAAACCAATAATAATAACTTTTCATTGAGGAATTGGTTGAGCTCAAAAATTGGAAATGATAGTATTACATCTTTATTTAAGAAAATTAGTTATGCTGCTTACAGAAACAAGTAGTCAAGTACTACTATACAAAAATCTGTACCCTACCAATCATTACCTCTCACTTGTAGTTTAGAGAAAGTTTGTTTCATGTGACAATTCATGTGGCTGTTTAAATTTTTTGTTTGCTTTTCCCTGGCAAATAGTTGCACCGATTACACAAATAAGACAAAAAGATTCTAAATGTCAACAACTATGCTGTGGTACACCTCAGTATTCTGAAATGTAACCTTTGGTATTTTGAAATGGCACATTATTCCGTCATCCATTATTTTATCTCAACATGTCTGTTTGTACATGTAGGCCAGATATAATTGATCTTTAGCTTCTCGGATCTTCTTGCGGCAGTATTTTAGGGCTGGTCAATAGGACAAGTCTTACTGAATTAAAAAACTGTGGAAAGCAAAATGTCAAGAAAATAATATTATGTTTCGTGAGCTTCCAAGAATCGCAACAGGCAACAACAAAACATGGGAGAATGGTGAATGTTTTTGATTGATGTTGCGGCTTTTCCAAAATCATGAAACAGCTTCACGCTGATTTGGATCCATCAGAACATATGCCATATGACAAGTATGACATGCAAGGTAGACATTTAGCCCAAAGACACATTCTTCAACTGAAGGATCTCAATATATTAAATGAAAGAAGTAGATCATGCTCTGAAAAGTAGAGGAAAGGGGAATGACATGTTGTATAGCATGCCCCATAATACCAAAGAATCTAGAAAAACCATGCCATGAAATGTGCACAAAAAGGTAAGAAATATTGCAAATGGGTGTACCACAAGGAGTGCAAGAAAGCCATGCAATGAAGTGTTGAGAAATATAGGAGTGATTACTGATAAGTAATAATGCGAATGACAGAATTTTGTTTAGTCTGTACAAGGCATTACATGGCAATGACAGAATACGACAAAGTACACTGTATTTTGCAATAAATTTACCAAAATATACAATGATTATAAAACTGTAACCCTTGAATTATCATGTAAGATGATACAGAATGCTGTCATCCACCTCTCTCAATGCTGTCTCCTTGAAGCAATTTTCTGTACTTTTCATAACCCAACCCTGTTTGCAAATTGCATGCAGTGAAGTTGAAATATTTACATCCACAGACATGTCGAGCTATACCCCAGGAAGCCAGAATAAACAGACTTTACAACATGTAGACATTGCTTTCATATGATCCTCTCTTCTTTACATATTATGTTCTCAAGAAATCACTCAAATCTGTCGATCGAAAGACGGCAGTAATTTGCAGCCAAGAAGGCCTAAGAGCAGACTTTGCACAAGACTTAGTGTCCTCGACACTCCCTAAGTTCCGCTCCTAATTACACAAATGTCAAGAAATGTTTCATGCAAAAGTGACTTCTGAAATACACTGTGCTACATGAATGCCTTCTTTGTCAATTTCTACCAATTTTATCTCAGCTCATTTGCACAGTAGAAAGGAGTGCTCTTCTAAAAATGGCCTTGCTTAAGTTTCCCTTGAAGCAACATTGTATGGCACGTCTATGAAAGACATGAAACTCAGAGTAAAGGCAACAGACTTCGAACATTGCTTAGTGCACACTCTTTGAAATGGCCGGGAATAGTCCTGACCATGATTGAAATAAGCTGCAATAACAGATCATTACATATGTGAGCTTTTAAAAGTGCCTCTTGGACCGTTGATCGGATGTATAATACTTTGCCACCTTCTGCGTGTAGGCCTACAGTTGAGGTCAGATGTAATCATACACCGAAGGATGACATCTTCAAAGTTGTTTGACATCGTCAAATCTGTCAGTATGGATATGAAAACGCTTCAGGTTTTTTGCTGTGATTGTTTTTCAAATATTAGCATTGAAAAAAGCAGAATCAAATATGATTTGTAGTTGTTAAGGGGCTCAAAATAAGAAATTTCCAAAATTTGATAGGTCAAAAGAAAACATACACTTGGATTTTTCTCCAAAATATGGCAAAATAAGCATTGGTAGGCCAACTAAACAACGAAAATTGATGTCAGGAGTGATCCCCCAATTCCACATAATGCAAAATGTACACATCTAAATGTATTTTCTGTACTAGAAGCTATTCAGATGATCCTTGACTCTGAGACTCCAAAAGATTAGTTCTCTGGAATCTGAAAAGCTAAAGAAGATTTTTTGGCTTTGCAGATCATTCAAGTCATAAGAGCATCATGTCGGCTTCTTTGCAAAATGAGGAGGCTCAGATTAGAGGCAAAGCAAGACTCTATTCAGATATTCAGATGGGAGAGTGTGTCAATTACAAGCTGCAGAAGAATGCTTTTCTAAAAGAACTATTCCAAGTCACTGTCTCTTAGGAATGTTTGGGCTTTCTATGAAAGCCAATGTTCATATAAAAGGGTTCAAAAAGAGGTTCTATGTGTTGAGGTTTGACAAATAAATGACAAGTTGGAAAAAAATTTTAGGGCATATTTCTGTTATTCATCTGATGAAATCAAAGTTTCCAAAGTAAAGATCCAAATTATTCGATGATTGAATGACATTTACATATCCTATTATATATTTTCGGCTAGCTGTTCTTGTTAAAACCTAAGTTTTTAAAAGGGAAAAACCTGCTCCAAGTATAATGTGGTGAAATGTCGTCAGCTTATTTTTGTGAGTGACATTAAAGGCACCATTTATTAGAGCTAATGATATGAAGTGACTCTTGATATAACTGCCGTCAGTTTTAATTAGCCACTACCGTTTTTGAATGAGGCTTGCTGGCTCCAAGCCTCAATATCTAAATGTCTTTGGAACTTATTGATTTTTAAACATTAAATAAAACCAGCAATCAGGGTGTTTGTGATCAATTGCTATTTAATTCACCATCATATCAGTTTACGAACCATTAACTACAAATAATAAGAATTGTGTGGTTTCTTCAGAGTCTCATTACCTGTCAAGCGAAGAGAATGATTCGCATTGCAACAGAAAAAAATGCGCACACCCAGAAATGCTAGATTAGATTTACACCAAAAGAAATTAGCTGTTAGCTTGGAAAATCTTTTGATGAATGTGGAGTGATTATTAGGGTGGTCCACATTCCTATGGGAAAAATCAAATCTCCAAAACCCCCAATTTGAAAGCAGAAGTTGATGACCACATAAGTAAAACAAACACATGCAAAATTTCAGCCAAATCGGTTAATATTTAGAGGTGGCACAAAGCCCCTGAAGTTTATCATGTAATTCCCCATTCACGGAACTGAAAAAATGGTCAATTTCCCAGATCTTTCTCCAAAGTAAATATTTTTTTGTGGTTTTTTAGTATATGATAAAGTCGGCATGGCAAAGTAATATCTGGGGGTTATTTTGGATTTATTATTCATAGTAAGTGGAAAATTTGCCTGTTTTTATGAAAAAATGCTTGAAAATTGACCTATACAATATCTATGCTGACCTTCTATAAAACTTTTTAAGTCAGAAAGAATATCAGGACTAGATTGGGCATCCTTGACATACTAAAAAAAAGGTTATTTGATCAAAATAATTGGCCATTATTGCAAGATTTGCAAATACCGATGATTTTGAGGTCTACTGCAGGGCAATCACATGTTAAACTTCAACGGCTTTGTGCCACCTCTAAAAATTAATTGATTTTGCTGAAATTTTTACTCAATACCTTCTATCAATATAAGATCACAATGCAAGATTCAAATCAGAGAAATTTAGAAGAAAGTGTTTTTGGACCACCCTAGCGATTATCTATGATGATCTGTGGTCGATCAAGGCGGGGGACTTGTACTGGGGGTCCAGGGCCCAAGGCAAATGCTGAAACAATTATGGCCCCCTAGACTACCCTGTAAATAAAGTGTAAGCAGACTTTGCTTGAATTAATTTGTCTCTTGAATTCTTTCAGCAAATGCCAAGAGATTTAAATAGTTTCTAATGTTACCTTCTATGATAAATCACTTGAATAGGGCTGCCAAAATCAAGGTAAATATAATATTTCAAAACACTTTGTCTTTATTCGGAATGTGTGACTTGCTTGATTTATTTGCTAAATATTTCCTGGCTCATTTTAAACTGGGATAATGAAGACAAATGATGCCAAATTTTCAATAGTTTGGATACAATGCACTTGGCTTGGATGCACCGCACTTGGCACTAATCTTTGATCAATAGCTACAAATTTTCTGGCATTAAATTTCTGCTGGCGGCAAAGAAATTGTCTCAATTATGTGGTTAAGGTGTGATAATTGAGGATCGTGTTCAAAATATTAAGTACTTCTATTCCGTCAATATTTGTGGAAAGAACACCTTATTTAAAGTTGTTTAGAAAAGCACATTTTATCAGCAGCGTGATAGTTCATTTTAAACAAATTTACCAGTCAAATTTAACACTGTTATACGTAATATAGAGTAAAATGTGCACAGTGTCCGGCTACCTGTACCATTTGTACCAGATAGTAATTAATGCATAAAATTATTAATGATGAATTCCAAAATTATATGAGACATAAAATATCTTCTTTCTAGAAAATTTTGTTTAGCTTTTGAAAATATTTTACTGACATAAAATCATTTAATATCTTTATGAAAACCATAATCACAAGATTCACAAAAATCAATGTCGCCTGATCAATACATGTTTAAATGTTTCTGTAATAGTTTCAAATAACCGCTGACTATATTGTGTGGACCGGCCTTTTACCATGTCCTGAGAGTGGTTGCGTGATGTCCATAAAACCCAGAGCACCACACATCATATTCTTGGTGTTTATGTTGCTGATAGCAAGGCCAAAATGCCAGTGATTGTGTGGCCTCCATTGTTACTAAACAATAGTCATTGTTTGTCATCACAAACCTCATTTATCATTGGTCAATGGCCATGTTTTTGGTATAAACAAATGAACAAAAAGCATTGTTTTTATGATTTAATGACCTTGTTGGCATCAGGCCAAGTATATGAAGTGGTGTTGGAATAAACTTGTGTTCCAGCCTGTATAACAACTCTGGCAACTAGTCTTTTTGGAATATTTAGGGTTCAAGTATGGGTGAGGTATGGACACATTCAGTTTGTTTATAAATGAATATGAAATTAATTGGCCCCTTTCTACTTTTTTTAGCTTAGGATTTATCTCTGTGTATCCACCTCTTTTGCTATCTGTCTAACTATCTGTCTTACTTTTGTTCTTTGTATCATGTATGTCTTGTCCACCTCATTGTCCAGTTGTTGTTGTGTCTTCCTCCTGTCCCAATTATCCAACCAAGGTCACAAACACAGGACGTAAAGCCCAACTACCCATGTCTTGTCTGTCGTGTATTTCTTGGTAGTTCATTTAGCTTATGATATTTCGTAGTGCCTCATATGATCTCATTTTAAATGAAAATGCCATTATAGTAGATGTTTACCACATTTCAAACAACCTTGCTTTTTTATGGAAACAATATTCCCATTAAAATACTACCATGCAGAAAATGAGCCTTTTTTGCAACTATCACACATTAGTTTTAGGCTTCCAAACATAAAAGTAATATCATGTTATAATTTTCAATATTCCAATTCTCAGACTGCTCTGAACACTGTCATATTTATTTTTCAGGTACATCACTTACAACATCTGCATAAACTGAGATTTTTGAAACTAATTTTGAAACTGTTGTACGTGATTATCTTGACACTCAGGTCAATGTCTGTGCTTATACAGAGGTGGTGTCAGATTCCTTACTTTTGATAAAGAAACATCGCGGGTTTGACTCCCATTCCAGCTGTTTTAAAGATTAAGAACTTGAATTTGAGAATTTCACTAAATATTTTTGGCTCTACTGCTATGTTGAGATTCCTTGTAATGATGTCCTGATTAAACCCGAATTATAACTGAAGTTGCCGTGAATGTCTTATTAATTGCATCATATTTTGGTTTCTTAAATCATACATATGCAGAAATGGAAATCCCCCCAGTTTGGATCTGACAAACAAAAATCCATGTCAGAACCCTTATAATCAGTGTCGCCATGTCTTACTACAATTTTGTCATTGTATCACAGCTTGTTACCAGATGATACAAGACATAAAATGCGCTATAAAAATCTCTATTAAAAGAAATGTGATGCGCTTCTAGTGTGATAGTATCCGATATTTTCGTTTCACTGAAATCTGCGGCTGCTGCTCATAGCATCACATTGAGGTTAACTTATACAAAGAGATGGAATTTGCTTCATTAAGCAGAATATTTCTGCATTCATATGCAATATCTCAATTAAGCTGACAAAGTAAAGAGATTGTTAAATGCAAAACACGTAGATGAAGATATTATAAGAGTGTGGTTGCAGTGATATCAGATAATCTTTTCATGGCAAGATTACATAGAAATTGTCACAGAAGGCTGTTACCTGACATATTATTGCCAGATAACACAAGCCATAAAAATTCCTATAAAAGGAATTTTAATGTTCTCATTGTGAGATAAAATGTAGTATCAGAAAACAAAGGTTGATTTACAAAAATATAAGTTTTATACTTTTTGTCAGGTATTGAGGCCTAATCAATGTATATATTCAAATTCAAATGTGCCTTCAGCTAAATTCATGTAATCATGTATGTCAAACAGTTCAAACTTATTACAACAGAAGTCAAAAGGAGTCTCATAATGGGTGGAGTATGATACCATGCTAAACACTTGTGTGATGCAGGCAAAGCATGATGTGCTCAATGATCTCTGAGTCCATACCTTTGATTTCTGCTGCTAAGAAATCTTTGCTATAATTAAATTCTTTTTTTGTACAGTGAGTAGGGAAGCTTGGGAGAGTTGGGCCGCAGGGAGGGTTGGGCCACCCTGATTTTTGAGGAAACTAAAAAAATTTTGAGAAAGCTGCAGCCACCAAAATTTTATAAAAATAAAAATCTTTCAATGGATGTAACATTTCTGGCTAATTTGCTTGTCACTATCTTTAGAGAGAAGAAAATTCAAATTTGGATGAAAAACGGAAAAACTGAGCCATGTTACGAGTTTTTAATTGTCTGTCAGACAACAAGGACTGAGAAAATTGTCTATGGCATGCTTGGTAGGCTAGACTATTCAGTTGTTATTAACATATTTTGGAAAATTATCAGACAATCGGTTTTGTCATAATTGGAATTTAGAGAAAAATGGTCGAATGGGGGACAGTTGGGACAGTGTCATTACTCTCCCCACATGTGTTGCATTTACCAAGATTTATTTTTATTAAGACAGAAGAACTTGTCTATAGCAATTTTCAACAGAGATTGAATATTTTTAGGCCTTAATAATTATTCATGGTCAAATAAAATTAGATATCAGGAAATCTAGATGGGGAGAGTTGGGCCATCAGGCCGAGGCTTAAGTCTGACAGTAAACTAGAGTTGCAAGAGGGCTGAACTCAGGATTAATGACTTCTATGACCACCAAACTACAGGTTAAAAATATTATGGCCTCAAGTACAGCTTTACCGAACCTGACATATTGCAATGGCCCAAGTCTCCCCTTGATTGGCCCAAGTCTCCCACTTGATGGGGAGAGTTGGGCCAATTTTTTTCCAATTTTCATAGGGCTGTAGCTCATATGTTCTTGGGAAAATCTTAATGTAAACCTAAAGATATTTTTCTGAAATATTTCAAGATACAATACATGCATTAAGCATGTTTGTATAATCATTACTGTTAGCAGGAGGTGCAAGAATGTAAAAAGTGGCCCAACTCTCCCAAGCTTCCCCTACCTGCCATATGAACAACTTTACAGAGGTATGCAACCAAAGAATTTTGCATTAGATTATATTTTACATTACAACTTGGAAAAAGGACTTTTGTATTGCTCCACCCTTTCACAAAACCAACAACAACCTTCAAGCAAAAAAATGTTGAATGAGATACACTAGCTGTCACAGAGCCAGCCAGAGTAGTTGTGGAATAATGGCTTGCTCTCAGATTTAATGAACATTGAACAATGTTCATGTACTCTTTAATTGTTGCTCCTCATGTTCATAAATGTGTACTTCTCAAGCACAGATGTCTGTAAAGGAGCTAGTCGATTGTTGGGAGAATTAACAGTCTTGCTGATCAATTGCTCTTAAATTCGTCATCAAGAATCATATCAGTTGACAAACCATTAACTTCACAAAACAGCAACTGCATGATTGCTTCCGAGTTTCATTACCTGTCGAATATAGAAAAATTATTTGCTGTATGAAAAAAAGTCACGCTACACCCAGAAATGCTCAATTAAATTCATATCGAGATATTAACTGTCAACATGGAAAATCTTTTGATGAATGCGGGTTGATTATCTTTTGTCTGTTTGATGATGATATATAATAGGGTCCATGGGTTCCATAAAAATGTCATTTACTTGAAGATGGCATTCAATAAAATAAGAAGGTGTAAGCAGAATGTGTCAGAGAATAAATTTGTCTCCAGACTTATTTTTTTAACTGCCAAGGGATTGTATACAATGATAAATCATTTGAACATGGCTCTCAAAATTAAGTTAAATTGATTATTTGAAAACAGTTTGTCTTTATTCAGAAAGTGTGAATTGTTTGATTTATTTGTTAAATATTTCCTGGCTCATTTCAAAATGGGATAATGAAAGCAAATGATGTCAAATTGTCAATAGTTTGGATACAAATTACAATGCACTTGGCCTTGATGCAACTCGCTTGGCACTTATCTTCAATCAATAGATACAAATAGAATGGCATTAAATGTCAATTGTTGGCAAAGAAATTGCCTCACTTATGTGTTTAAGGTGTTATAATTTAGGAGAGTGTTCAGAATGTTAAGTGCTTCTCATCAAGCAATACTTATGGCAAGACCACCCTAAAATTTTTAGAATTTCATTATGTCAACACTGTAACAATTCATCAAAATGATGGTACCAATCAAATATATCACTGTATATATAAAATAGAAAATAAAATGTGAACAAACTGTGTTTGGCTACCTGTACCATCTGTACCAAAAGTGATTCATACATGAAATAAGTAATGGTGAATTCAGAAAGTCATAGACTCAATACTTATGTTCTATAATAGTTTCACATAACCACTGACTATATTGTGTGGACCAGCCTTTTACCACGTCCCGAGAGAGGTTGCATGATGTCCATAAAGGCCAGAGCATCACACATCATGTTCTTGGGTGTTTATGTTGCTGATAGCAAGGCCAAAATGCCAGTGATTGCATGGCATCCATTGTTACTAAACAATAGTCATTGTTAGTCTTCACAAAATTCATTTATCATTGGTCAATGACCACGTTTTTTGTATAAACAGATGAGCAAAAGCATTGTTTTTATGACTTAATGACCTTGCTGGTATGAAGTGGCGTATGAGTAGACTTGTATTCTTGCTTTCATTCAGGCTGTGCAAATCTCCAGATATTGTGTTTAATACTTTTTGGAATATTTTGTTAATCGTGAACTAACTTCATTATTTAGTATGGTCAATTATTGACACATTCAGTTAGTATATGAATGGGTCAACAATTCAGCAGTCACTTTCTGCCTTTCTAGCTTCCAATCTCTTTTTCTCCCCCTCTTGCAATTCATCGGTATTAGGTTTTGTTTCTGGTGTTTGTTTCCTTTGTGTTATTGTAAAGTTGCTCCTGTGTCCTCTACCTGCACCAATTAGCTAACCAAGTGCACAAGCACAAGACATAGAATCACAATCATCCACATCTGTTGTAGTGTATTCCTTGGTTGTTCATTTACGTTGTGATATTTCAGAATGCCTCATATGATTTCATCTAAATGAAAATGCCATTACAGATGTTTACCATATTTCAAATAACCTTGCTTTTTTATGAAGACAATATTCCCATTAAAATCCTGCCATGTGGAAAATGAGCCTTTTTAGCAACTCTCACACATTAGTTTTAGGCGTCCAAACATAAAGGTAATATGGTAATTTTCAATATGCCAATTCCATTGCTGCTTTTAGCAAAAACTCTGTCATAGCGTTTCATCAGCTTCATCACTCGCTTCATCTAATTACATCAACCTAAACTAAGATATTGTTAGTAGGAGTGCCAATAGAAATGAAGGCTGCACGGGCGGTCAGACGAAGTAGGAAAATTGCACTAAGCAATTTTGGTTTTGCCCATATAAATCTCATCCTGTAAGGTGTAGTTTCCATCAATGGATGTCTTATTACAATTCTGTCATTGTGTCTCAGCTTGCTACCAGATGATAAAAGCCATAAAATGCACAATAAGAATGTCTATAAAAAAAGAAATGTGATGCGCTTCTAGTGTGATTGTTTCAGGCATTTTTGTTTCACTGAAGCCTGTGGTTCAGCTGCGTAGCAGATACCATCACGCAATGGTTAACTTACACAAAGAGATGGAAGTTGCCTCTTTAAGTGAAGTTGAATATTTGTGCATTTCAAATGCAATATCTCAATTAAGCTGACAAAGTAAAGAGATTGTTAAATGCAAAACACGTAGATGAAGATATAATAATGACATAAAGGTGGTTGCAGTGATTTCAGACCATCTTTTCATGGCAAGATTACATATATAGTGTCGCAAAAGGCTGTTACTTGACATATTCTTGTGAGATAACACAAGCCTTAAAAATTCCTCTAAAAGAAGAATTTTGATATTCTTATAGTGTGATAGTATGAAAGCAAAGGTTGACTTACAAAGATAGAAGTTGTCTGCTGTGTTGCACACTCTATATGAACAACATTTCACTGAGACACGCTGTAAACCAGCTGCATCATTTTTTTTGGCAGGCAGTTACCTTTAACGAAACAAGAAACTGTCAATCCAACAATAAAAAAAAGACTGAAATTGATAACTTTCTTTATTGATAAACAGCATTAAAGACATGCAGCTGATTTTATGGCATGTGCAACTTCTTTCCTTTGCAATACGCAATATACCCCAGATGGAGACAGTAGTAAAAAGTTTTGGATTCTTTTGGATAGCTATATGGAAAGATAGATAGGTTTAGCTTGGTTTAGCTTGGTATAGCCAGCCATGGATATATAACTAAGACTAGATTTTAAGTGACGAGCTAATATTAGAAATTTGTAATATACATTAAATTTTACATGAATTAGATGATGAGTACTCACATACCACCATGCAGTCTACCTCTGTACCTCTCTTTGTCTAGAGAAGCAGAATAGCTTGTAACAAGGACTCCTGTATTGTTATACCCATTCACAAAACCAACAACAACCTTCCATCAAGAAATGGTGGAATGAGATACACTAGCTGTCACAGAGCCAGAGTGGTTGTGGAATAATGCTCTCAGATTTAATGAACATCCTTCATGTGCTCTTTGCTTCTAGCTCATGTACATAAACATGTACTTCTCAAGTACAGATGTCTGTAAAGAAGCTAGTCAGTTGTCAGGAGAATTAACAGTCTTGGTGACAGCCTTGGAGCCTTTTCCATTCAGCCATATTCTAATAAGACATGTGTAAAATGCCACCTCCATGCAGTCACAAGGGAAGCTAATGAATCTGGATGGGACTGCATCACATTTATAGTTGCTTCCTGATTCCTTTCAATAGCCTTGTTGCTGATGCTGCGGAGGGTGATGCTGTAGTTAAGGATGGTAGGGATAGTGATGCTATGTAACGTTGTTGATTATGGTCAAAGATACAGCATGTATATTATATTCTTATTTTATTATGGATTATGTCGCTGGTGCTGTAAATGCTGTTGAATTGTCAATGACTGAATGCTGTAATTCTGTTGAGTTGTTAATATTGGAAAATATTGCTAGTGCTGCTGATGTGAACTATATATTTCATTGATCGAGTACATTAATGATGTTGAATCAGACATCCTGCAGATGAAAATTGAATTGAAATGCTGTTGATGATCCTTTCATGGTAGATCGTCCAGCTGTAATTTCTGATTCTTTTAATAACACAGATGTGCTAGATGTTCAGGCTGTTGAGCATTCGTCTTATGGCATGCTACTGATTATGTCATCATGTTGTTGTTGCTGATGTCATTACAAATGATGTTGTCAATACAAATATTGAAACAAATGTTGTTAAAGCTGACACATCTGATTTACACCACTGGTGCTGTTAAAGGCTGTTGGCTTTTGTCAGTGTACCAGCTGTTGTAGGTGTTCAATGATCATGCTATTACATGTACATTCATGCCTAGATGCTGTTGTCAACATTGATACTGTTGTCATCAATGCTAATTGCCTGATGTTGCCGAGTGCTGATGTAGTAATTAATGTTCAGTAACAGTTTGCAGACTGTTGAGAATGCTAGAGAAAAATTGTAGCTGTAGGTGTCGTAAACTGTAAAATGAACTGATCAGCCCCAGTGAAAACACAAACCACCCAAACTGTTTTGGCCACCTTGCTGTTTTATGGACTGTATTTTTGCAATCGACTGCCACTGCTGGAAATAGTGACACACATCACGATCTTGAGTTACAGGAAATAGCGTCAAACAGGAAGGAAGGACAATATCCTCTTCCTGAATGTGATATTTCCTCTTCCGAACAGGAAGTACTTATCCCCGAATAGGAGTCGTCAATTTCGGATATTGTTTCTGAATGACTTGAAATTTGAGGTGTGGCTAATCACTGTGCTTAAAATTGACATTTTGATGGGATAAACTTGAGCTACTTTTGAGTTGTTTATTCCAGGAATATATCTGTAAAATAGAAAGTATACATATTCATATATGAATAGATATTTGATAATAATTGCATAAAATTAATAGAAAACAGTCATAATTGGGTATGTCACATTTGTTAGTTTTATTGCTGAACAGACATTTTCCTTTTATGAAGTGAAATGTTTGACATGCAAATAATGCTATTAAAAACCAACATGAATTTACTTATCTTTCGTGGTAGCGTGCTTGGCTGCTGATGGCTGGGTCCT
Organism: Platynereis dumerilii; assembly: GCA_026936325.1. Taxonomy (NCBI): domain Eukaryota; kingdom Metazoa; phylum Annelida; class Polychaeta; order Phyllodocida; family Nereididae; genus Platynereis; species Platynereis dumerilii. Next base: position 46,511,464 of record JAPTHN010000007.1, on the reverse strand, counting down.
TGGTTCAGATCTAACTCCTGCCGGGTCACCTGGGTTTATGTTGGACAGCTGTTTCAATCATCCTTTACCAAATTATCGCGTCCCCCTCCTGTCCTAATTAGGCTGCCAACTGTATAAATACAGGACATAAAGCCCCGATCATTCATCCATCCTATCTCTTTTCTACCATTGCTCAGTATGGTACAGAATATTGTAGCATCATTAGGGGTGAGCCAATCTACATTATTTTCGAAATTCTCACTGGAGACTTGTGGTTTCATAGGCCAAATATTCTGGAGATTTCAAATTTGGTTGGTTTTTTCAGCTAAAAGGCATATTTAGGTTGGTACTTTTGACTTTTCTGAAAAAGGTCCCGGAAGGTGAAAAATCGCCTATTTTCGGGCATTTGTTTCTTAATATACAGCTCATAATTCCATATTTACACATAAATTAGGTTTCTACTGTAGATTTTAGATGTTAGAAATATTCATTGAACCATTTTTATTCATCAAATAGTAAAATAAAGTGCAAATTCCATAAAAATAACTAATTTTATTAAGAAATTTGTGGCCGAAATTTAGCAATTTCACCAATAAACAGACATATTGCATAATTCAAACACTTATACATAATATACAATCAGAAATAATGCTACATCTTTGTAGTTCAACTACTTATATATTCTTGTCATAAGGGACATTTTGACTGTAAAGTGATTTGGCAATATACAACATATAAACTCTGAACAGGTTGATCTATTTGGCTGACAACTTGACGTCACATAATTCATGACTGCATTTTATATTAACACCAACAATACATGTTGTAAATTTAGAGGTGTTAGTACAACTAGAACAAAAACCCCATTCTCAAAATGGATTGGGTTAGGCCTGTCTAAAGCTATGATGAGAAGCTGAAGTACAAGATTGAGAAGAGACATTATTGTTAAGCATGTTAAATTAAAGCATCATGCATATTAAGCCAATTAGGACAGCCGATTCTCACCCGCATTATCCAGCAAGGAATCTAAATGTGTCTTCATCTAGCCCCCTGGTTTGGAAACACAACCATGATTCCATCTGTTTTTCTCTAAGCCCCTATACTAAAAACAAAACATGAGACTGCCAAACATTTGGCGATAGTCACAATATGACAGCACTGACCTCAAACTCATCTATGCATAAGGTCTTTGAAATAGTTAAAGTTCAGACAGCAGTCACTAAAAGTGTGTCAATGACCACATCTGCACAGACAGTACTCCTTGACCACTTGTGCTGATCTCATAGAATGTCTAGTTGTCAAAGTTTCTTGCTGAAGAACCTTGTATCTTGCCAGTCATGCCCACAATTCTAATTCTCATCGATCCCAAGCAACTTCAACAATTGGAAGATAAACTTTAGTGTCTGGGGCAACTGAAAGACCCTTGCTCTGAATGAATATACCTTATTATGCTTGAATCCTGTGCTTCTCATCATCATAATTATGGAGGTCACCAACAATGATGGCAGCTCAATCTATGTAAATTAGGGTTGAGCTACCCAGATGTTCAGGGGTACGCCAGCACAGCACAGGCAAGAAAGCTACCCAGAATGGTATCACAGAATCAAAGAACTACAAAATGGTTTCTCATTTAATGTGAGTACTGGCATCATACAGGATATCACTGGAATTCTTCCTGGATACATGGACATTATAAAGTGAGGCTAATTCTGAGCCTGACTTGGAAGACAGCAGCTTGGAAATGATAATGAGACTATGGTATGGATACTTGAGATGGACTTCCAAACCCACGATGCAGTTGAGTTTGGATGAGATCTTGAATGCCAATCCTTTATTTTTTAAATTACATAAAACACCTCTAATTGCATTGTCAATCTTTAAGAATCACATATCTGCAGAGATTTAGTATGGGCAGTTTTGATTGGGCCTTTGAGAAATTAGCCCAAGATGGTTCGTAATTGGTACCAAAGTTTCCCTGGTTGTGTGCTTTGATCTTGAAAGCCATGAGGTAATTCACAAGGTTCAACCATTGATATGGTAAATTATGAGTCATCTTTCACTATTTCAATGCATTTTTGCCCCTTTTCAAACCTTTTGCCCCTGTCTTTAGCTTTCCCTCTGTGCCTAGAATACTTCTATTCTATGTTTTGTTTCATTTTGTGCTGCTTTGTCAATTTCATAAGCACAGTCGGTGAAGAGGTAGCTTTCATCTATGTGACAGTTATTTTCTTAGAAAGTTGAGCCATCTGCTTTCATGAAAGTATCATACTCAGTGCCCAACTGTTTCTGGTGATTACCCAGGATCCTTCCTACTGATGTCATAGGCTCTCCTGATCATGCTCTGGTTTAATTAATTAATTTTCATTGACCATTCCAGTGTCTTCTATTTCGTGTTGCTTCTAAAATATGGTTATTTTCCGTAGATGTCTCTTATACAGTATTCTTGGCAATAGACTTTCTAGGCATGAGTTACAGTTTGATAGATATTTTAGTGCTCAGTCCAGTCCTTTACAACTTCAAGAATCATTTCTACTTTATCCTTTTCCCCTTTCTCAGAGACTTGCATGGTCTGTCACACACTACGGTGTTATCATTGGGCCCAGGATAACTTGTCAAAGTGAGTAACATGTGGTTTTGGTGCATGTAAACTTAATTGCTTTAAACACAGTCAAGAGACTATTTACGACAACACCAATTTATGGCTTCAAAATTTTTGGACATTATCCTAAAACAAGCACTGCTTCCAATCAAGCATCTATCAATTACCAATAGGTAGAAAATTAGCATATTTTAGCCACGTTGGGAGTCTGAGACTCCTCAAATGCATGAAACTTCCATATTTTATCAACTTTTTGGGAGAATTTGAACATGATATGTAATAATACTAATGTAAATTTTACTTAAACATGTTTATTGACATCCAGTGTGATTTTAGTGAAAAGAATATGCCCACCTGTCTGTCTGCCTTGCTGAAAAGGACCCAAAAGGTATGAAAAACGTCACTTTCTCGCCGAGATTTAGATAGGGACAAACAAATGCAAAGTACCAACCTAAAGACCACTCTGAGACAACTTTACCTGCCCATTTCTTGATCAGGAGGATATTTGGCCTAGGAAATCACAAGTCTTATGATGTTTACCCAGATTGGCCCACCCCTAGTATCATTCTACCAAGACTTGTTGCACTGTTGCAGGTTGTGTTATAGTGGACTTTCACCAAAGCTCAAACGTGTATGGGCAACACAGGGTGTCCTTGCCATACTATTTGGTCCAGATTCCATCCTGCATCCCGCCTCTTCATCACCCAACCTCTCTCAGGTGTCCGAGGATGCTATAAATTTATCAAGAGTGGTTGCTCTGAATACAGCCTATGATGCTACTGCTGAGATTAGGCAAATAGGGACTGTAAAAAGGCAGTTTACTGCGTAAAGAAGGTTATCATAGCGAAGTGAATTTGCCTCAGTGGTTCAATGATACACATATCGCATTGATTACAAATACAGTTCAATTGTGAAGAAGGTTCCAATAAATGGGATGGTGATGATTCTTCAATGCAAAAGGAAATGTTATAATTGGACGGTTTGGATATAATTTTCCACACCAAGTTACACTATGGAATGGTTGAGTATATACTGCACAGTGTTCAAACAATCATAATGATATTATCCCTCCATAAGACCCCTTGTCGTATTGCGTTATGATACTTTTGTGACCTCAAGCACAAAGTTATAATTATTTCTAATACCTACTTCACTCCATGGAGTGCGGAGAGACTCGTACCTCATGAGAAGCTGCTTCATGACAGCAGGACGGATCTTAAAACACGTGTAGAAACCACTTTATACGTTTCTGATGATATGCTAACTTGGTGGTCCGTCTCATCAGTGTCTAGGCTGATGCATAACAGCAGGCCTAGTACAACTAAATGAGAACATTTTTGTGGACAAGTTTTGGACTCGCCACTTTCAAATAAATCCATCAAGTGTAACACGCTGCAAAAAATGAATTAGAAGTTTTAAGTACTTAGGGACCGTTCAGAATTTATGACTGTTGGGGGTGGGAGTTTTGCTGGAACTTCCCGTCAAAAATTGATACCCCCCCTTGAGTTTCATGCAGATTTTTAGTACCCCACCCTTAGGTTTCACGTGTATTTTTAGTACCCCCCCTCTTGACATACAAAGCAATACACACATATATACTGTTATACAAGGTCACACGTACACATTTGTGTCATTTTCGCGGATTTTTGCGCGTGAAAAAGTTAGTACCCCCTCAGCCAAAACTCCCACCCCCCCCAGTCATAAATTCTGAACGGTCCCTTACCCACCTTTTTGTACTTAGTAGCTATCATTAATTGTCGAGTATAGATAAAATAACATATACTGAATGTGTGGAAGGTGCTCTATTTCAAAAGCAGATCATGAAAGAACAACATATTAAAAGACGTCCAACTCATTGATAATTGTATGTTGTCTGTTTTCAAAAGTCTCGTTGGCTTTTTATGTTTAATTGAGAGATTGCGTTGGAATATGGATATAGTGTTACACATACATTTGTTTTTGGCTTTCAAACTAAAAGTACTCATCTAACTTTTATCTTATTTGCAAAAGTTAACCTTAGCGTGATAGCATGCACAGCTGAACTGCAGTATTCACTGAAACAAAAGTATCTGTACTATCACACTATAAGCACATCACATATCTTTTTCTATATGGAGCTTTACAGCTCATATTATCCGGTAACAAGCTGCGACACAATGACAAAATGACAATGTTATATGGACACATACCTCTGGCAGTGTCCTCGTTGTTCTTTGTCGGTCAAAATGTTTTGGCAATAACAGCGTCAAAAGTAACTTCAATGGAAAGATGTAGGTTGGCAAGTGCAGCTCTCACAAGCAAGTGTTTCGTTTTTGGTTTGATAGATGAACATTACTTCTCTTCATTGCTGGGTCCAGGGTTCGAATCCCACTGGCCAGGTCATCTCGATTTATGTCAGACAGCAGTTCTAATAATCTTTTGCCTCAACGCAAAATTTTGCTCCTGTTCTAATTATCCTACCAAATGCAAAATACAAGAAGGACATAAAGGCAACATATCAGACATGCCTCTTCTCCTCCTTATCTCACCTATGAACCCTGATGGGCAACAAGAACAGGGGTTAGAGGGCTGTGCTATCCAAACCTAGTCTACAACCTACTACTTATCAACTTGGCTTTATATATTAAAACGGCTTCAGCAACATCACAGGCACATCGCAGGCATATCACAGGCACCAGCATCAGTAACAATCACTCAGTTTATGTAGATGATGAATTACTGTGACAGCGTGTTACCACTAAAAGCAGCAACAAAATTAGCATATTGAAAATGACCATATTACTCTCTATATTCGGGTGTCTCTTACTAATGTGTGAGAGTAATGAAAAAGGCTGTTATATTTGAGAGTGACAGAAAAAATGATTTATTAGACGAAACTGCTGCTCCTGAGCTAAACTTTGCATGAAGAAAGATATGGGTGATGCTATGATGGAATCAACTTGTTATAATTAAGAAGAAAATATAGAGAAGATAGAGAAGATAGTGAGACAGTGAGATGGTGAGATACTAGGATACTGAGATATTACCATAGATAGATAGCGATGGACAGTAATTCAGAGATTGATAAATTACTGCAGGATAGATAGATAAATAGATAGATTGAATGATAGAGGGAAAATATATATAGCTATTATCAAGATTGAAAAATCCATAGATTAAAGGATAGATTGACTAACAGCAAAATGTGAGAATCCGAATCTGTGTTACACGCTGAAAAGTGTTTGCCTTACAATAACTAGTGGAACCCATTGCCCCCTGGACCACTTCATATGCTTGGCCTATTGCCAACAAGGTCATTAAAATAATAAAAACAATGCTTTTTGTTCATTTGTTTATACCAAAAACATGGCTATTGACCAATGATAAATGAGGTTTGTGAAGACAAACAATGACTATTGTTTAGTAACAATGGAGGCCACACAATCAATGGTATTTTGGCCTTGCTATCAGCAACATAAACACCCAGAACATGATGTGTGGTGCCTTGGGCTTTATGGACATCACGAACCACTCTCTGGGCTGTGGAGCAAGGTTCCATAATATTTGTGGGAAATATAGCATTTTGACGTCATATTAGTTCATAGACTGATTCTTGCATTTTTGTGATAATACTATGTTTTCTTGAAATTGACCTCCCTGGTTTTTTTCTGACCACTTTGTTTTCAAGTGACTCCTAAATTTTATCTTCATATCATATTTTGAATTTATCTACAATAGTATTAGTATTTTATTCAATTTTCTGTTAACATGACACATGGATAATTATTGGATATATGGATAGCAAAACGTGCAGTTTCACTGGCAGATTGGAAAATTGAGCATATGAATTATCATACACTCTAAAAACTAAAGTTCTAATAAGATACCAATATTGGTATCTAAGCTTGTCCCGTATTTTGAACACCTTTTGATTAGTTAAAAAACCATTAACAATTGATATTTTCAAAAACCAGTTGCATTTGTACAAGAAAAAATCAGTATTGGTTTTTTGATTAATTTGCAGGAAGTCAATAGCAGATATTAATGTTTCAAATTGCAGATACTGTAATTCCATCATAGAAATCCATTAATACTTACATGCATACAATAGAAAACACAACGGGTTTTTTATTCCTTGCAATTTGAAATCTTTGGGATTTGTCATAGATTGAAAGTTAAACCATTTGCTGCACTTACAACAACTAGTTTATCACTAAAAATATCAAAATGGATTCTCCTGTTATGCATAGGTGGGTACTTTAAAAGACCTTTTTAAAATTTTGAGGTATGGATAACGGTCATATTGGTACCCAATTGCAGGTTTTCGATATCATTTCATAGAAACTTTTTAATACCAATATGAAATTTAAACTGCAATGAAAATAGTATTTCAAATTTTCTCGATTGATATAACTGGTGCCATTTGAGGTACTGGAATGAATCAAATATGATAAATCAAGCTATCAGAACCATCCCTCAGGGCAGCAGATGATTATGGAAAATACCAAATTTGATTTATTATGATCCAATTTTTTTAACGCAGGTTTACCAGTATTTCAGCATTAGTATCAATAAATAATCAATTTTTTCACATTTCTTTTAAAATATTCTGCAGTTAAAAGTAAATAAAAATAAGAATTCTATGGATCTGATTTCTATGTTTATTTTTACATACACACATTCCCAAAAAATCGTAATAATTGTAAATATTGATATTACTGGATAAAAAAATATTAAAAAACCAAATTTGACAATCAGTTATCACAGTTTGGTCTTGGAAATATAAACATCATAGCCAGTCTTGAGGATGGATGGATGGATCGATGATTTGGGCTTTACGTCCTGTATTAGTGTACTTGGTAGGCTCACTAGGACAGTAGGAGGACAAAGCAATGAGTCTGGCTAGAGCTGGATTCGAACCTTGGACCCAGCAATTGGCAGCCCGGCATGCTATCACGAGACCAACCCTCCCCTCTCAGTAGCCAAGAGGATATCTTTTGTCATTATTAATGCACAGTATTGGGATGGTATGATTGTTGGTTGAAGTTTTCCTTCTCGTATCACCAATTATGCGCTTTTAGGTCAATTTAGATGGATGAAAGGTGGACGACTGTTCTTGTATGGAACCTTGCAGTGTGCATCATTGGGATCCTGAAAGTGGAAAGTGGATAAGCATTGGTATCCAAATATCACTTCTATGCAAAAACAATTACTCAGTCAAGGTAGTCATTATTTACATATCAAATACTTTATCTGCAAAACCTTCAATGGAACTTTTGGTGCTAAAACTCCACATTTCATTACTGACTAACAGTTATAAAAACTTCCATTATTTTGTAGTTTCCCTACAAACTGGCAGTTTATGAATTCTGAGTTCTTGTCTTCTCACTTTGTGTTTAACCAGTAAAATATCTCATACTGTTCACACTCACCTCAACATTGCAAAAAGGAAGTAGACATTTTCCTTTGGTACTCTAGGCGGGGCAAGGTAACCATTTCCTGGTGAGATCTGAAATAGCAGGTAGATACATCCATGAGTTTTTGCAAGGAAGATAATGCGAAAAATATATCAAATAACTTCATTCAATTAAATCAATGCCTTGGTTATGCAACACTCCCTGTTCACTCATTATTTCACTGAAGATTGGTCAAAATGAGCTCATTTTAACACAAGAGAATATCAGAATACTATGCAATAAGTATTTGTCAATTGGAAAAGATAAGGAGGAGCTGTTATTCAACTTACGTACCTTGAGAAGCATTGTCTATATTTTTCCCCAACTTGCTTTATGGCGAAAACTTCTTCCAAAGGTAGTTTTTTTGTATTAAGGGCCTCAGTAGGAACATGCCATTCTTCATCTGAAACAGAAAGTAAAAAAATATCTTTTAAAATGTCAAAGATTTTAAAAATATCAGTAAAAGTACTGTATGTAATTTTGTATAATTCACAGGCATATGTACCTCACCTCAAGAATAGTAAAGCACTACACAACTCAACCCAATGTGGGATAAGAATTTGTGGGTGACTGTACCTTTGTCAGAAAAACGTGAATATCAGATATGAAAATAATAATAAAATTATTATCATAATTAATGTAGTATAGGTGTCAGCACAATTGGACCATTAGCAGGTAAATTGTGCCACATGATGGGGTAAGTTGTACAGCTCAGTGTATCAAATCTCACCAAGTTCTTCAAAGATAAAATATGTGTCATGTGTATGGCATAATTATGGCTGATGCGGTGATGCTCTGATGCTCCGATACGTGAAATGAAAGTTATCACAGAACATTGATGGCCCATACAAACCCTCCAAAAACTTTAAAAGTATAATTTAGTGCCTTAATTTCTTCACCACATTTACAGGGTTGTGTGTGAAACAAGCAAAAATGTTTCAAAAGAGAATTAAAATCCAATATCATACCATTGGCACAGCTTAACAATGCACAATTTGCCCAAAATACTTCTTTTTCGCGGAAATCTTTCACTCCATTAAATGCGAAATTACACAATTGAAGAACAATAATGCTGGTCTTCAGAGTACATTCAACCAAAAATACTAAATTTCTGATAGACACTTTTTCACATTATAATATTTGGCAGTTTTGTTTTGTTCATAATTTTGATGGTTCTTCAATTCAACCCTGCAATTGGTGGCACAATACCCCGGTCTCCCCCACGGCAGAGGACCGGTGAAAATTATGGAACTTGGTATTCCATATGCCAAACCACAATTTCATGCTGCCTTAAATTATCATGAATCCTTTTACAGGCAGAATGCAATATTCACAGTATTGAATGCCTTGGGTCTTTGTTATATCAGAACACTATCCATGTGTTTGATTTATGTATAATGTCATATATATGAACCAGACATTGTGTATACCTTACCCAAATAAACACAGTTGCATTCAGAATGCATATTTCTTAGGAGTTTAATTAAGGAATTTAAGAAAAAAACTTACTAAGATCTTCTCAATCTTCTGCACACTGACATGCACACTCTTCCACTGCTGTGTTGAGACTAATAAACTCTGCCTTAAACCTTCTTAAGTCTTGATTGATAAACAAACAGGTTTTCTTTTCAGGCAACATGTTCACAGTTTTGTGTTCTTAGATGAGGTCAACCAGTGAGTGTGCCCTGAGAGATTATTAAAATACCTAATTGGATATTCCAGTAGCCATGACTGATATACAGCATAGTTAGTCCTCTCTCTTAAAACTTCTAAATAAAGTAACATGCATGAATTTTTAAAAACGTGAACCACAACATTAACATTCTCAACATCTCAAATCATTGTTCCACAAGTATATTAAAAATGGATCATACATTCATAATAAAGGTGCTTTTTCAGAAGTTTGGTTTTTATAAATACCATAATTCTCCATGACCAAAACCAATTTTCATGAAAAATACCACTTGCTTTGAAGAAAACCAAATATAGTTGAAAAAAACCAAACTGGTTTTTTATTGTACACACTGGTTTTGCACAATACCACTAATATCCAAAATTTTTTAGAGTGTATTATGTGTCTTCAATAATGTTTTATCCTTTACTTCCATTTCCTTGAGTTTTCCGAGCGTATATATATATAAGCGTACTGTGAAAATAGCTGAGTGAAGGTAAGAGGTGGATTTTGTATTTGTACATTTTATGATGACACAGAGAAAAATTCCAAGAAAATAATAATCTGTTATAGAGCATGAGGATATGTATGGACCTGTAGGTAAAAGAATATTGAAAAGCTGGATAAAGACCTTTTTCTGCTACATATATTTTGTCTGGTGTGAAATGCCTTATATATCTTCTGTTCTCTGGAAAATTGGAGTTATATTAAATGCACTGCATTCTTTTGTAAATGCATGATAATCTTAAGAATAGATGGCAGGATGTAAAGGAATTTCGTAGTGCAATTTCAGCTAGATGTTGAAATGGGATGAGTTGGGTTGTTTTATGTACACTTTCAGGATCTTTTTTTTTGTCCTCCAATAATACAATTTTCTTTGTGCCCACTTCATTGCCAGGAATTATGGGTTTATTATCGATTTTGAAATGAGTGCCAAACACATTGCTTTCCATACATCATGTCTAGCGCTCGTCTTTAAATGAGATTTCAAATTGAGCTATTTATCATTTTGCAGATAAATCCTATGATTTACACTAAGGAAATCAACATGATGCGTTAGCATTTGTTCAACTTCAATTTGGCTTCATCGTAAAAATGATTTATCATGGAATTTACCTAGTATTTCAATGGTGTAATTGTCTTTGCTATCTCTAATATATTTCATGGCAAATTGGACCAATTTCTCTAATGCAATTTATTTTAGATACCTTGCCAGTTTCACGAGATTTGCAGCTTGTAGTAAAGTATATAGAACAAGGAGTTAGATCTTTTGACTTCATTTAACGATTTGTAATTGTTCATATGATTACCCCTCTACTTAAAAAAAAACAAAATGAAATAATTCAATTCAGTTAAACTTTTCAGAACAGAACCTTAACTCTTCTTTGTTTAAAGTGTCAATACTTTTAAGCTCAATTTCACTGACCATAGGTAACTATCAAATGATTTTTCCAAGTTGTCGACTTTAATTCAATTTTCTGAAGAAGTCATGCATTTCTTATTATGCAGGGTAAATGATTTGTTAAGTTATATGATGGTGAATTTAATAGCAATTGATCACAAGTGCTTTGATTGCTGGTTCAATTCACTTGTTAAAAAAATCAATAAGTTCTAACGACATTTAGGCGTTGACTTTAGGAGTGGGCGAGCCTCTCTCAAAAACCCTAATGGCTAATTAAATCAAGAATTAAATAAAGATTTGACAGCAATTAAACCATGATTCACTTCATTTCAGAAGTCAAAATTATAAATGGCAGCTAATGTGATGGTAATATATGCTGATTGATGAAGATATTTCATAACATTATTTCCGACTCCACGGAAAAAAGCTTATTGGGTCTGCTTTAGTGCAGTTGGAAATGTGCATTTCGGTCATATCAGCTGTTTTATGTGCTCTCTTTTGTATCATTGTTTTTTGTATGTCCATTTAAGATGAAATGGCATTCATCAAAAAGTCTTTTTTATTTATTTCATGTCACATCTAAAGCCAGTTGATAAACCCAGTTTAAATGTGCGACGAATAACAAAATTCCTTTACACTTCATCAACTGTCTGATTTATACAATACCTGATTGAAACATTTTGCCATCCCTGGTGCAATGTAATTGACACTACTCTCTGTTCTGAACATCTGAATAGAGTCTTGAATTGCCTCTAATTTGAGCCTCCTCATGTTTCCATTTTTATGAAGAAGCCAACATGATGCTCTTATAGCCTGAATGATCCAAAAGGCTCTTAGACTCCAAGATTTCAGAAAGTTGTTTTGAGCGCCAGGCTCAAGGATCATCTAATAGCACATAGTGTCAACATAGTGCTGCTAAAATTAATCCAGATAAGGAACTTGAGGACTCGACCTCAGCATTCAAATCCAGGTGTCCTCTATTCAAATCCAGGTGTCCTCTAACCCAGAAGTTGGTCAAACAGAGGAAAAACAATGGTTACTGTTGTATGCTGCATTGTAGGCTGGGGTTGTTTTCTATATCAATATCAATACATTTGGATATATTAGTCTTTCTCTTCAGAGTTGGTAAACTGTTCTTCATGTGGTAAATGATTCATCTTACATCAATTGAATTTTAGATTTTTTGCTATCACCTTTGTGTCTGGTTTGTCAAGACAAAACAAATGGAAATAACATCCAGGCTCTTCATTCACATTTAAGTGTGCTTGTGTGGAGATTCTCCCTTCCAGAGTAACATGAATACACATGAGAATATTAATGAGGCTTAGAGCAATAAAGAAGTAGATTAAAAGTATGTCTTAATGCACATTAAATTGCTTGAATGCTTGTGTATATCTTATGTCTGGGGATGGCCAGCTATTAGAATGTCATTGCATGTTAGGTTCATATTTTTAGGGCCAGAGATAGATTCTGTTTATCAATAGCAGTTCCCACAGCGAGCTTGAACAAACTTTGGGGTTAAAAAAATTGACCAAGAAAACGATTAGCGCAGTGATAAAGAGGAAGGTCAGACGAACATTTTGATGTATCAAACGAAAAAATCTGTTGGGAATTTTTTGAGATATTTGAGTTTTAGATTTTTTATTTATCACACCCCATTCTTCGCATGTAATCTCCATGAAAAAGTGATCAGAACTGTCCGTTTTTCCTGTTAGGTAATATCTAAGATAAAAGTCATTATTCAGAAATAAAAATATGCAGTTATTGTCTCTGCAGAAAGTATGCACCACTTCATCCAGACTGACAGGGTGTGATAAACCTATAACAGCTAACATCTCTGGCTAAAGGCCTGAGAAAATGTTTGCAATACCAGGTTGTGTTAGTAACATAACTCTGGTAAATAATTTTAGCAAATTTGGTCTCATCATCTCATTGTAACAGGCTTCCTTGAGTTATTTGTGCATTTTATCACAAATTTTGCCACCGTATAACAAGCATTTTATAACAATGTAAAAGGATAGACAAAGTTGAGTAAATTATCAGACAATGCATGCATAGAATGTTTGTAGGTATCTGCTTCACTATGAAGTTGAATCCCCTGATGTTACATGAAAAGTCTTTGCAACTGGACAAAAAGACAGAAAATAAGATAAAAAGCTATAAATAAACAGTAATATTCATGCTTAATGTATTTTGACTACCTACATGGATGTTGGGTGTTTAATGTTGATGTAGGTTATCTGGCATCCAAAATCAACCAATCTTTAATTGTATAGAACAACAAAAATAGCATAAATTCGGTAAATTATGTGAAAATGTAGTTAATACAAACATGTACAACTCTTGCACATGAAGTCTGCAATGTCAAAGTATTTTACTCCATACTTAACTAAATGCTTTAAAACATTCTATCTATACGTTTTCTGATGATTCCCTCAACATTGGCTACACTTTGCATGGTTGCTAAAGTACTTGTTTCACAATGGTGAAATTTCTTTAAAAACACATAAAAACCTCAATAATACAACATAGAGTTCAAAAGTGAGGTAGATTCTACTACAATTATTCACCAGAATGATGAAACTGAGGAAAAGCTGGCAAATAAACACATTTTATAAATTTTCTGAAAAAAGTTTACTGTTATAGGTTTATCACACTCTGTCAGTCTGAATGAAGTGGCATGTACTTGCTATTGTGGAGATGACCGCATATTTTTACTTCTGAATACTGACTTTTATCTTAGATATTACCTAACAGGAAAAATTGTCAGTTTTTATCATTTTTAGATGGAGATTCCATGCTAAGAATAGGGTGTGATAAATAAAAAATCTAAAACTCAAATATCTCAAAAAATTCCCAACAGATTTTTTCGTTTGATACCTCAAAATGTTCGTCTGACCTTCCTCTACATCACGGCACTAATCGTTTTCTTGGTCAATTTTTTTAACCCCAAAGTTTGTTCAAGCTCGCTGTGTTCCAAAATGTGTCCTTAATTTTATAAAATCAAAACACCTCATTTGTTTTCATACAATTGTTTTTGTCACATCGTTCTGTCTCTATTGATACTTTACACATCTTTTAAGGAATTAAAAGTTTTCAAGCTTTCCTGGTATATGTGAATCTCTACTGTGCCCTAACTATTCTGCTTAAATTGATGATGTTCTGTATTAATCTATTTGTCTCTGTGTCAACTGCTTGTGTTTCAGCGCAGGCAATTTACACACTCCACAGATGAATAGAAAGGTTTGGTTGAAAGAAGTTTGAAAGATTGCAATTGAAGAGGGCATCGGAAATGGAAGTATTTGTTTTCAAGCATACAAATTCACACTTTCAGCAGATGGAATGCTTTCTTAGCCATTGAATCCCAAAAATTGATGTTTGGTGTCTGAATTGAACTGGAGCAATGTGGTATGCCAGCACCATTTCAGTTCATTCCGGGCTAGTTCCCCTTTTATGAGATGTCAAAGTTTGTTGCCATTACTTGAGTCTAGTGTATTGCATTGATGTTTCAAACAATGTTGCTTCAAGGGAAACTTAAAAAGGGAAACTTAAGCAAGGAAAACTTGAAGAAGGCCATTTGTGAAGGAGCATTCTTTTCTGCTGTGCAAATGAGTTGAGATAAAATATGGAGAAATTGACGAAGAATGCAGTCATGGAGTGCTGCGTATTTCAGAAGTCACTTTTGCGTGAAACATTTCTTGACGTTTATGTTATTAGGAGCGTCGAGGACATAAAATCTTGTGCAAAGTCTGCTCTTAGGCCTTCTTCGCTGCAAATTACTGTTTGTCTTTTGATTGACAATTTGATATGATTCTTGAGGACAGAACAGTATGTAAAAAGAAGGGATTAGGGGAGACCAGGGTTAGTCGGCACAATGATTTTTACCGCCTCGCAGAGGCGAGTCTTACTGTGCTGCACGACGAAAAATTGTACTGGGTTACGTGTCTGAAATCGTTTCATCACGCATAAATTTGCGTCTGTTGCATGGATTCCTGTCAAATTACACACATCGCTTTATTACAGGCTACACTACGAAAAGACATGATTGCAGTTGTCTGTGAATCTTAAATCCATACTAAACGACGATTTCTATGATCCTCGAAATTTGACAGTGCTCTCTCTCCGCTGACATGTTTTTCTCTGAATCTAAAGTCCCCGGATGTTTAGATTCGCGCCATAATTACAATCGTTTTTTTTTGGCCAAATCGCCTTCATTTCAAACACTAACCTGTGTTATAGCACCAAACCTTCAAACTGATTCGTTATCAGCCGTTTTCTACCTGAAATTCAACCTCAAACTTTTATTTCAACTCAACATTTCCTTCGCCAGCCATGCTTGGCTACTTGTGCACTTTTCTCCCATAAACGATGACGTCATCGCTTATTGCGTAGCAGTGCTGCCTCTGCGTGGCAGCAAACCTTCAGCAATGTGCACAGCATTTTTTAAGTCACTTCATTCTGACACCTTGCAAAGAAGTTACATGGAAATAAAACTCGACTTTGTCTTTAGGCCACACATAATTGATTCTTAACTTTGCGGACTCGACACAATAGATTTTCTTGTCCTACCGACCGACCCTAGAAAAAGTCCCTTGAGAGGATCCCAGACTGCTGTGTTGTCTGGATTTTTTTTAATTTTATTTATTCGGGAAGAGTATTATAAAGATATACAAAATATGCAAAATGAGTATTTACAAAGATAGAGCAAGCTGACAATATTATGCTGTTGTTGATCAGACTAGTTTAGTATTAGAAAGACTAGAATATAATATAATACTGTTATTATAGTGTCACCTGGTTGTCTGTCGGCTGTTTGTCTGTCGGCTGTTTGTCTGTCACCTGGTTGTCTGTCGGCTGCTTCACTACACACCGCCAATTTTGTATCTGCACATGCACCTGCAACCGAGGCGGTTTACGTGCTTGCACGGTATTTTTATTTTTGCTCTGGAGAGCAAACTGTGCAAGATGTTCACACCAAATTTTAGCATGTGATAGTGAGCGTGTTTATCTCAATTATTAGCCCAAGAGATAATGTAAATGATTACTGAAATTTGTGTCACAGACAAAAATTTCTAGAAAAAAATTTGATTCAACTAACCCCGACCCCGGGGTTAGTTGAAGCGCCATAAAAACTTGGAGACAATTTCTTATAAAAAGGGTTTCCTTTGCATTACTGATATCCCTATGATGACCACCAGCTTCAGTGCAATACTCATTTGAAAAGAAATTGTATACTGTAGTTTACTAAATTTTTTGTCTATTTTTGGTAAAAAGCTGGTTTTTCCATATTTCCCTTTCAGGAATGCAAACATGCACTGTAGTAGTTCTAAACTGCAGTAACTTCAACTAACAATGACTTGCAAGGCAATTTGAACACTTGAAATCTATGTTACGGCCAACTCCACCATGCATGATTCAACTAACCCCATCACACCTGGAACACAATATTGTCTTATTTTTCAGTCTTATCAAAGTCACACAACAAAAAACTTCTGGGTGTGGATTAGGCATGGATTTCCTTATTTAGAAATAAGGTTAGTTCGCCTGGATTTAAATCATAGCTATACAATAACCCCCCTCGAAGACTGAGCAAACAAGTTACTAGAGCACCCAAAAAACAAACTTTCTTGCCTACAGAATTTGCATTTTGAAATTTTTAATGAATAAAGGTATGATAACATGTGCAAATAAACAGGGTATCTACCAAAAGTACCTGTTTGGCCAAAAATATCAAATAAAGCTGATTTTAGGTCAAGTTTCAACTAACCCCGCGATTCAACTAACCCCGGTCTCCCCTACTCCAGGTCAATGTTTACTTCTGGTTGAGTATGTTGACTCTTGCATCCTAGGGTACAGCAGGGCTTGTCTGTGGATGCAAATATTTCAACCTCACTGCAAGCAATTTCTGAACTGAGTCATTTAATGAAAAATATTGTAAACTCTTGCGAAGAGGCAGCTTCAAGGGGAGATTTTTTCACATTAGTTTTAGGCGTCCAACATTAAAGTGATATGGTAATTTTCAGTATGACAATTCCATTGCTGCTTTTGGCAAAAACACTGTCACAGTGATTCATCAGCTACATCACTTGTAAGGCTTCAGAGGCGGTCAGATGAAGTGGGAAAATTGCACTAAACAATTTTGGTTTTGCCCATATAAATCTCATCCTGGAAGGTGTAGTTTTTATCAATGGATGTCTTGTTACAATTCTGTCATTGTGTTTCAACTTGTTACCAGATGACGGAAGCCATAAAATGCCCAATAAAAATATCTATAAAAAAATGTGATGCGCTCCTAGTGTGATAGTATCAGATATTTTTGTTTCACTGAAGTCTGTTTTTCAGCTGCGCAGCACATATCATCATGCTATGATTAACTTACACAAAGAGATAGAAGTTCTAAGTGAAGCTGATTATTTGTGCATTTAAATGCAATATCTCAATTAAGCTGACAAAGTAAACAGATTGTTAAATGCAAAATATGCAGATGAATATATCATAAAAGTGTGGTTGTAGTGACATCAGATAATTTTTCAAGGCAATATTAGACGGGTATTGTCACAGAAAGCTGTAACCTAATATCTTGTTGGCAGATAACATAAGAAATAACACATCCTAAAATTAGATGTTCTTATTGTGTTATAGTATCAGAACACAAAGGTTGACTTACAAAGATGGAAGTTGCTTGCGTAACCTCTATATGGACAACATATCACCGAGACATGATGTAAACCAGCTATATCATTTTTATGGAATGCAGTTACTTTAACACGACAAGAAAATATCAATCCAACCATAAAAACAACAATTGGAAATGATAATGTTCTTTATTGATACATTGATTAGGTGACAGCGTTACAGACATGCAGCTAATTTTATGGCTTGTGCAACTTCTTCCTTTGCAATACATTATATTTTTCATGAATTGGATGATGACTACTCACATACCACCTTGCAGGCTACATGTATACCTCTCTATGTGTAGAGAAGAGGAATAGCTTGTAACAAGGACTCCTGTATTGTTATACACCTTCAAAAAACCAACAACAACCTTCCATCAAAAAATGGTGGAATGAGATACACTAGCTGTCACAGAGCCAGAGTGGTTGTGGAATAATGCTCTCAGATTTAATGAACATCCTTCATGTGCTCTTTGCTTCTTGCTGCTCATGTACATAAACATGTACTTCTCAAGTACAGATGTCTGTAAAGAAGCTAGTCAGTTGTCAGGAGAATTAACAGTCTTGGTGACAGCCTTGGAGCCTTTTCCATTCAGCCATATTCTAATAAGACATGTGTAAAATGCCACCTCCATGCAGTCACAAGGGAAGCTAATGAATCTGGATGGGACTGCTTCACATTCATAGTGGCTTCCTGATTCCTTGCTATAGCCTTGTTGCTGATGCTGTAGAGGGTGATGCTATAGTTAAGGATGGTAGAGATAGTGATGCTACATGTACGTATCAGTGCATAATATTGTTGACTATGGTCAGATACAGCATGCTTCTTATATGCTTATTTTAATATGGATTATGTTGCTGGTGCTGTGAATGCTGTTGAATTGTCAATGGCTCAATTCTGTAAGTTGCTGAGTTTCAAATGTTGTAAAAGACTGTTGCTAGTGCTGCCGATGTTGTAAATGATGCTTATGTTGTCATTGATCCAGTATGTTAATGATGTTGAATCAGGCATGCTGGTGATGAAAATTGAATTGAAGATGCTGTTGATGATCCTTTCATGGTAGATTGTCAAGCTGTAATTGCTGATTCTTTTAATAACACATCAGCTAGATGTTCAGGCTGTTGAGCACTCTTCTTATGGCATGTTACTGATTATGTCATCATGTTGTGGTTGCTGATGTCATTACAGATGTTGTTGTAAATACAAATATTGAAACAAATGTTGTTAAAGATGACACATCTGATTTACACCACTGGTGCTCTTAAAAGCTGTTGGCTCTTGTCACTTATGTAGGTGTTCAATGCTCATGCTATTGCATGTATTGTATATGCCTAGATGCTGTTGACAACATTGATGATACTTTTGTCACCAATGCTAATTGCTTGATGTTGCTAAGTGCTGATGTTGTAAGTAATGTTGAGTAACAGTTTGCAGACTGTTGAGAATGCTAGAGAAAAATTGTAGCTGTAGGTGTCGTAAACTGTAAAATGAACTGATCAGCCCCAGTGAAAACACAAACCACCCAAACTGTTTTGGCCACCTTGCTGTTTTATGGACTGTATTTTTGCAATCGACTGCCACTACTGAAAATAGTGACACACATCACGATATTGAGTTACAGGAAATAGCGTCAAACTGGAAGGAAGGACAATATCCTCTACCTGAATGTGATATTTCCTCTTCCGAACAGGAAGTACTTATCCCTGAATAGGAGTCGTCAATTCCGGATATTGTTTCTGAATGACTTGAAATTTGAGGTGTGGCTAATCGCTGCTCTTAAAATTGACATTTTGATGGGATAAACGTGAGCTGCTTTTGAGTTGTTTATTCCAGGAATATATCTGTAAAATAGAAAGTATACATATTCATATATGAATAGATATTTGATAATAATTGCATAAAATTAATAGAAAACAGTCATAATTGGGTATGTCACATTTGTTAGTTTTATTGCTGAACAGACATTTTCCTTTTATGAAGTGAAATGTTTGACATGCAAATAATGCTATTAAAAACCAACATGAATTTACTTATCTTTCGTGGTAGCGTGCTTGTCAATCGCTGGGTTCCTGATTCAAATCCAACTCCTGCTTGGTCACCTGAGCTTATGTTGGACGGCTGTTTCAATCATCCTCAACATAATTGCCGTGTCCCCCTCCTGTCCTAATTAGCCTGCCAAGTGCATAAATGCAGAGTTTAAAGGCCCAATCATTCATCCATCCTATCTCTTTTCTACCATTGCTCAGTATGGTACAGAATATTGTAGCATCATTCCACAAAGACCTGTTGCACTGTTGCAGGTTATGTTATAGTGGACTTTCACTAAAGCTCAAACGTGTATGGGCAACACAGTGTGTCCTTGCTATACTACTTGGTCCAGATTCCACCCTGCATCCCTCCTCTTCATCACCCATCCTCTCTCAGGTGTCCGAGGATGCTATAAATTTATCAAGAGTGGTTGCTCTGAATACAGCCTATGATGCTACTGCTGAGATTAGGCAAATACGGACTGTAAAAAGGCAGTTTACTGCATAAAAAGGGTTATCATAGCAAAGTGAATTTGCCTCAGTGGTTCGCTGTTACAAGTATGGGGATCGTGAAGATTGGTTAAGAGAAATCGATTAGAGATATTGTTTTTCTACTGCAGAAGAAATGTAATGATGGAATTGTTTCGACATAGTGTTCCATACAATGTTGTGCCAAGGATTGGTGGACTCCTCTATGTTAAGGGAAATGATACGGCATCCCTTGTCACATCACATAGATATGTGACCACTTTCCTCCAGACAAAGTTATGTTTCTAATACTGTTTTGACCCTCCGGAGGCTGGAAGAACTCATACCCTATGTGAGATGCTTCATGACTGCACAACGGATGATCTTTTAACTCGTGCACAAACCCCTTTATATATGTTTCTGGTGATATGCTAGTTGGTGGTCCCTATTATCAGTGTCTATACTGATGTGCAATGGTAGGCCTACATGTAAAATTAGAAGCCTCACATGCTGCACATCCAGCACTGCCTCCAGTAAATACAGCGAAGTGCTCTCCTGAATGAACCAATCAGCTCAGCTTAAGGTGATTTATGCAAGGTTAAGCTACAGCGTCGCGCAAGCGCAGTTGCGCCAATTGCAATGTTAGCAAATAAAACAATGTTTAGGAAATCAACTCCTGAAGCTCAACCGTCCCACAGAAAGTTATGACCCGAGAATAGAATCAGCTCAAAATTAAGTTCAGGAATTGACTGTGAAATTGTTAATCGATCTAGCCTTCTTCCTTCTGATTGGCTGGTATTGTCAATTTATGATGTTTTGATGTATCAAACCTATTTGTACAGGATAGATTCTCTGGGTGATGCTGCAAACATCCATTAGAAGTTTGAAGTACCCACCTTTTTGTACTTAGTACTCGGTAGCTACAATTAATTATCGTGCAGATCATGAAAGAACAACATATTAAAAGACCTGCAACTCATTCATTATGGTATGTTGTCTTTTTTCAAGAGCCTCTTTGGCTTTGTACGTTTAATTGAGAGATTGTGTTGGAATATTGATATAGTGTTACACATACATTTGTATTTGGCTTTCAAACTAAAAGTGCTCATATAACTTTTATCTTATTTGCAAAAGTTAACCTTAGCATGTTGGCATGCACAACTGAACTGCAGTATTCAGTGAAACAAAAATATCTGGTACTATCACACTATAAGCACATCACATATCTTTTTCTATATGGAGTTTTACAGCTCATATTATCCGGTAACAAGCTGCGACACAATGACAAAATGACAATGTTATATGGACACATACCTCTGGCAGTGTCCTCGTTGTTCTTTGTCGGTCAAAATGTTTTGGCAATAACAGCATCAATAGTAACTTCAATGGAAAGATGTAGTTTGGCAAGTGCAGCTCTCACTCATGTCAGGTCTGCTGCAAAATAAACACTCGTCCTTCGGACTCATGTTGTATTCTTCCGCGACCTGACATTCATGAGGTTCATTGCTGTGAACCACACTCCCATTAAGTTTTATTATAGAACCCTCAGGGGCAACAAGAACTGGTGTTAGAGGGCTGTGCTATCCAAACTAGTCTACACCCTGCCACTCATCAACTTGGCTTTATATATTAAAACGGCTTCAGCAACATCACAGGCACATCGCAGGCATATCACAGGCACCAGGATCAGTAACAATCACTCAGTTTATGTAGATGATGAATTACTGTGACAACGTGTTAC
This sequence comes from Platynereis dumerilii, assembly GCA_026936325.1. Taxonomy (NCBI): domain Eukaryota; kingdom Metazoa; phylum Annelida; class Polychaeta; order Phyllodocida; family Nereididae; genus Platynereis; species Platynereis dumerilii. The sequence continues at coordinate 46,489,463 of JAPTHN010000007.1, read as the reverse complement.
CACTAAAAGCAGCAACAAAATTGGCATATTGAAAATTACCATATTACTCTCTATATTCGGGTGTCTCTTACTAATGTGTGAGAGTAATGAAAAAGGCTGTTATATTTGAGAGTGACAGAAAAAATTATTTATTAGACAAAACTGCTGCTCCTGAGCTAAACCTTGCATGAAGAAAGATATGGGTGATGCTATGATTGAATCAACTCGATATCATTAAAAATTAGAGAGAAGAGCAGATAGAGAAGATAGTGAGACAGTGAGATGGTGAGATACTAGGATACTGAGATATTACCATAGATAGATTGACTTGACATAGATTGACATAGCTAGATTGACTACTTGGATTCTCACATTTTGCTGTCAATCAAACAATCTATCCTTTAATCTATGGATTGTTAAATCTTAATAAAAGCTATATGTAAATAGAGGTATTGGATGATAGAGTTATAAAACATATACAGCTTTTATCAAGATTCAACAATCCATAGATTAAAGGATGGATTGACTAACAGCAAAATGTGAGAATCCGAATCTGTGTTACACGCTGAAAAGTGTTTGCCTTACAATAACTAGTAGAACCCAGTGCCCTAGACCACTTCATATGCTTTGCCTGTTGCCAGCCAGGTCATTAAATCATAAAAATAATGCTTTTGTTCATTTGTTTATACCAAAAACATGGCCATTAACCAATGATGAATGAGGTTTGCGATGACAAACAATGACAATTGTTTAGTAACAATGGAGGCCACACAATCACTGGTATTATGGCCTTGCTATCAGCAACATAAACACCCAAGAACATGATTTTTTGGTGCCTTGGGCTTTATGGACATCACACAACCACTCTGGGTGCTATGGAGCAAGGTTCCATAATATTTGAGGGAAATATAGCATTTTGACGTCATATTAGTTCATAGACTGATTCTTGCATTTTTGTGATAATACTATGTTTTCTTGAAATTGACCTCCCTGTTTTTTTTTCTGACCGCTTGCTTTTCAAATCCCTCCTCAATAACTCTTCATATCATATTTTGCATTTATCTTCAATAGTATTAGTATTTTATTCAATTTTCTGTTAACACGACACATGGATATGTGAATAGCAAAATGTGCAGTTTCACTAGCAGATTGGAAAATTGAGTATATGAATTATCATATGTGTCTTCAATAATGTTTTATCCTTTACTTCCATTTTCTTGTGTTTTCCGAGCTTATAAATATAAAAGCATTCTGTTGAAATAGCTGAGTGATAGTAACAGGAGGAATCCGTATTTTTAAATTTTGTAATGACACAGAAAAATTCCATGAAGATATAAATTGTTTTAGACCATGAGGATATGCATGGACCACTTTAGGTAAGAGAAGTTACATGTACACAGATCAAATCCAATTTCATTGAAAAGCTGGATAAAGACCTTTTTGTACCACATATATTTTGTCTGGTATTAAATGCCTTATATCCTCTCATTTCTTTGGAAAATTGGAGTTATATTAAATGCACAGCATTCTTTTGTTAATGTATGGTAATGTTAAGAATAGATGACAGAATATAAAGGAATTCCTTCATTCAGCTTTGGCTTTATTGAAATGGGTGAGTTGGGACGTGTTATATTAAAAAAATTTCAGACTCTTTTTTTTGATTCTCCAATATAGGCTTATATGTTATTTTCGTTATACCCAATTTATTTCAAGCCAGGAATTATGGGGTTAAGATTGATTGTGAAATGAGTGCCAAACAAATTGCTTTCCATGGATCATTTCCATCAGGCTTCTTTATATACGATTTTGAATTGAGCTATTTGTCATTTTGCAGATAAATCCTATGATTTACACTAAGGAAATCAACATGATGCGTTAGCATTTGTTCAACTTCAATTTGGCTTCATCGTCAAAATGATTTATCATGAAATTTACCTAGTATTTCAAAGGTGTAATTGTCTTTGTTGTCTCTAATATATTTCATGGCAAATTGGACCAATTTTCAGGAATGCAATTTATTTTAGATACCTTGCCAGTTTCACGACATTTGCAGCTTGCAGTAAAGTATATAGAACAAAGAGTTAGATCTTTTGACTTAGGTTAATGATTTCAAATTGTTCATTTGATTACCCCGGTTCCCCCGTGGCCTAATTGGTAAGTGCGCTTGTCGACTGGCTTTGAGGGCGAGGGTTCAAATCTCACCCCTGGAACTCACTTTAGTCCGAGCCCATGGGACTTTAAATGCAGGTTGGTTGTATCCAGTATTCTATGCTAGGGCAACTGAAAGACCCTGGGCATCCCTGAATTAATAGGGTATGTGCCAGACTCTCAGTCTTCTCATCTCATCATCATCATACGGCGGTCGCCTGCCTTGATATAGCCCACTAAGGTGCTGCAGAGGCGTAAAACACAAACAAAATCATTGGATTACCAAGTACCCACTAGTTAAAAAAAGCTGAATGAAATCATTCAGTTAAACTTTTCAGAACAGAGCATTAACTCTTCTTTCTTTAAAGTGTTGATGCTTTAAGCTGCATTTCACTTATCATAGGTAACTATCTAGTGATTATTCCCAGATGTCGGCTTTAAATCAATGCTCTGAAGAAGTCATGCATTTCTTATTATGCTGGGCAAATGATTTGTAAAGTTATATGATGGTGAATTTAATAGCAATTGATCACAAGTGCTATGATTGCTGGTTCAATTCACTTGTTAAAAAAAATCAATAACTTCCAAAGACATTTGGGCGTTGATTTTGGGAGCAGATAAGCTTCTCTCAAAAACCCTAACGGCTAATTAAATTGAGAATTAAATAACAATTTGACAGCAATTAAACCACGAATCACTTCATTTCAGCAGTCAAAATTGTAAATGTTAGCTAATGTGATGATGATATATGCTGATTGATGAAGATATGTCATAACATTAACTCCAACTCCCTAAAATCAACCTTTTTCGGTCTGCTTCAGTACAGATGGAAATGTAATTAATTTCTGTCATATCTGTTGTTTTATGTGCTCTCTTTGTATCATTATATATCCATAAGATGAAGTGACATTCATCAAAAAGTCTTTTATTTATTTCATATCACAATCTTAACCAATTGATAAGCCCAGTTTAAAAGTGTGACGAATAACAAAACACCCTTACTCTTCATACGCTGTCTGATTTTGACAATTACCTGACTGAAACATTTTGCCATCCCTGGTGTAATGTGATTGACACTACTCTACAGTCTGAACATCTGAATAGAGTCTTGAATTGCCTCTTATTTGACCCTCCTCATATTTCCATTTTTACGAAGAAGCCAACTTGATGCTCTTATATCAAGAATGATCCTAAAGCCTCTTCAGATTCCAAGACTTCAGCAGACTAATTTTTTGAGCGCAAGACTCAAGGGTCATCTAATAGCACATAGGGATGCTTTAACAAATCCTGAGAATGAACTTAAGAACTTGCCCTCAGCTTTCAAATTCAGCTGTACTCCAGCCCCGAAAGTTTATCAAACAGAGGAAAAAGAATGTTTGTTTTTGTGTGCTGTATTGTAGGCTGGGCTTGTTTTCTGTACCAATATCAATACATGTGTTTATTTTAGTCTTTTCACTTCAGAGTTCGTTAAATGTTCTTCAGAGTTGTGGTAAATGATTCATCTTACATCAATTGAATTTTAGATTTTTTGCTATCACCTTTGTGTCTGGTTTGTCAAGACAAAACAAATGGAAATAACATCCAGGCTCTTCATTCACATTTAAGTGTGCTTGTGTGGAGATTCTCCCTTCCAGAGTAACATGAATACACATGAGAATATTAATGAGGCTTAGAGCAATAAAGAAGTAGATTAAAAGTATGTCTTAAAGCACATTCTATTACTTGCCTTTGTCTTGTGTCTGGGGATGACCAGCTGTAATAATGTCATTGCATGTTAGGTTTATATTTTTAGGTCAAGTTCTTTATTGGAAAATAATTACTTAGCAAAAATATATAAATCATGTACAATTATCAACAATCAAATTTTCCTTAGTCAAGATACAAAATAATGTATATTTTGACGTATGATTAATATTACAAATATATTTTACGTTACATTGGCTAGAACTTCTAACAAACTAAACCAACACCTTTATAAAAAATAATATAACATATACTGAAAAAAAATAATAATAATCTTAATATATATATTAAAAAATAAATATAATTATATAAATTAAGAAAATTAAAAAAATAAAATCAGATTCCAGTTATCGATAGCTTCCAAAATATGTCCTTAATTTTGAGAAATCAGAACAAATCATTTATTTTCCTACAATTGATTTGGCACATGTTTCTGTATCTCTCTTGCTTTACACATCTTTAAAGGAATTAAAGGTTTTCAATCCTTTCTGGTAAATGTGAATCTCTGCTGACCTAACTGTTCTGCGTCAATTTGATGATGTTCCTGATTAATCTATTTGTCTCTGTGTCAACTGCTTGTGTTTCAGCGCAGGCAATTTACACACTCCACAGATGAATAGAAAGGTTTGGATGAAGGATTTCAATTGAAGAGGGCATTTGGAAATAAAGTATTTGTGTTCATGCATACAAATTCACACTTTAGGTAGATTGAATTCTTTCTTAGCCATTGAATCCCAACAATTGATGTTTGGTGTCTGAACTACGCCGTTTCATCATGGTAATATGCTACATTGCTTCAGTTCAGTTAAATTTGAACTGGGCCATTATGCCAGCACCATTTCAGTTCATTCCGGGCTAGTTCCCCTTTTATGAGATGTCAATGTTTGTTGCCATTACTTGAGTCCCATGTATTGCATTGATGTTTCAAACAATGTTGCTTCAAGGGAAACTTAAATAGGGAAACTTAAGCAAGGAAAACTTGAACAAGGCCATTTGTGAAAGAGCATTCTTTTCTGCTGTGCAAATGAGCTGAGATAATATCAGGAGAAATTGACAAAGCAGAGAGTCATGGGGTATAGTGTATTTCGGAAGTCACTTTGCATAAAACATTTCTTGACGTTGTGTAATTGGGAGCGTCGAGGACATAAAGTCTTGTGCAAAGTCTGCTCGTAGGTCTTCTTGGCTGCAAATTACTGCCATCTTTCGATTGACAAGTTGATATGATTTTTTTAGAACAGAATATGCAAAGAAGAAGGGATTACTCCAGACTGATGTTTACTTTTTGTCGAGTATGTTGACTCCCGCATCCAGGGGTATAGCAGGGCTTGTCTGTGGATGCAAATATTTCAACTTCTATAATGTGAAGGAGGATTTATATCTGGAGATGGCTCATTTTGACTTCTGTATGTCAGAGCATGCTTTATTCCCCACACAGTTCACACATTTCCAACACTTCTCCACTCTCTCATTCATGCACATCAATAAATATTCTTCAACTCTTTATGGCGCATGTTTTCTTGACATTAGAGGGCTAAACCACATTTCAATTTATTAGCCCTATATACTTCAGGGCAATGTCATATAGAACAAGTGGAGTGGTAGTTCAATTGTAAAATAACATGTAATAATATACTGTTACATACAAAATGACTCATCGATGATTGTGTGTTATGCTCTTGTTTGAAAATCTCACTGGCGTTTTGAGTCTAATTGAGAAGTTGCATTTCTAAGAATGTGTATATTCCATGTCTATTCATGTTTTCATTTTAATTTGTCAGATCTGTAAGCAGCAATGCTTCCCTGGTCTCCAAAACTCTATGTTTGAAATAAATGCTTTATAAATCAATCAATCAAAATCCATACCATTACAGATACCTTTGTGTTTCAAACTAAAAGTATATGGAAAACACTTTTATGTTATTTGGGAAAGTTAACTTCAGTGTGATGGCATGTGCAGCTGAAGCGCAGTGTTTTGCAAAACAAACATGTCTTATGCTATCACACTATAAGCACATCACATTTCTTTTTCTCTATTAAGAGTTTTACAACTCATGTTATCTGGTAACAAGCTGTGACACAATGACAATGTTAAATGGACAAAAACCTCTGGCAGTGGCACCAATATTATTTTTTTTGTCAGAATGCTCTAGCAATATCAGCTGTGATGGCACTGTCTATGGAAAGATGTAGGTTGGCTAGTGCATCCCTTCTAATGCAAGTTTATTGCTGTTCACAAGAGTTGATTGACAAGGCAAGGGAGCAAGACAACATGCTGGATCAGATTTACCACTAAAGCATTTGAACCATGCAGATTTGACTGGACAGACAAAGTTGTTTTGGACTATCTCTTCACCATGGATGTTGTTTGATTTGGCATTTAGAAAATTTGGCATACAGTGTATCAGTGCCTACATACTTGACAGTTGAAGATCAATAAATAGTTAATATATTGTGGACTCTCTGAGATCATCAATTAACCGTTATAGATGGTCAACAAGCGCTTGGCTGGGAGGACTGCACTATCAATTCTTACCAGCCTAGTATGTATAATGAAAAACCTCTGTTTCCATAGATCTTCTTATTAAAACAGCTTCTTCTAGATTTGAAGCACCAGCATCAGTAACAATCACTCACTTTATGCTTATGATGAATTACTGTGACAGCCTGCTGCCACTAAAAGCATCAACAAAATTGGCATATTGAAAATTACCATATTACTCCTAATATTCGGGTGTCTCTTACTAATGTGTGAGAGTTATGAAAAAGGCTGTTATATGTGAGAGTGACAGAAAAACTGATTTATTAGACGAAGCCACTGCTGCCAAATTAAACTGCACATGAAGAAAGATATGGGTGATAGTGAGACAGTGAGATTGTGGATTACTGGGATTCTCAGATATTACCATAGGTAGATAGAGATGAAGAGATTGAATTGGCTTGATAGATAGATTGGTTGACTGATTGACTGGTTGACTAATTTATTCACAGATTAAATAGGTTATATAGAAATAAGGCAAGACAGATAGATCCACAGATCAAAAGATATAGTGGTTGATTGATATAAAAATTATAGTATGCCAGAATCTATTATACTCTGAAAAAATGTTGGCCTTACCATAACTAGTAGAACATATGCCGCTTTTTATGCTTGGACCCATGTCAGCCAGGTCATTAAGTAATAAAAACAATGCTTTTTGTTCATTTGTTTATACCAAAAACATGGCTATTGACCAATGATAAATGAGGTTTGTGATGACAAACAATGACTATTGTTTAGTAACAATGGAGGCCACACAATCACTGGCATTTTGGCCTTGCTATCAGCAACATAAACACTGAGAACATGATGTGTGGTGCTCTGGGCATTATGGACATCACGCAACCACTCTGGGGGCTTCGTGGCTGGATTCCATAATATTTGTTGGAAATACAGGAACTAGGTGTCATATTGGTTCAGGGACTGATTCTTGTGCTTTTGTTGTAGCACTTGATTTACTCGAAATTGGCCTTTCTCGGTTTATCTGATTTTTTTAAAAATTTATTTGACGATTCCTCTTATTGTATTTCTCTACAATAGTATTTGTATTTTTGTGAGCTAGGAGTATTTTTGTAAGCAATTCTTTACAATCATTTAAATTTACTATCATCTAATGATATAATTTCCTTGCTACCAACCTCATTTCAACCAAGGAATTTTTTGGGTTGCTATTGATTGCATTATGAGTGCCAAACGTGTTGCTCTACATAGATCACTTCCCGCTTGATTCCTTGTACATACGGTTTCAAATTGAGGTACTTATAATTTAGTATATCAATCTTATGATTCACACTAAATTATTTAACATAATGTGTTGGCTTTTGTTCTACTTCAATTTTGTTTCATTGTCAAAGGGATCTGTCAAGAAAATTGCCTAGTATTTCAAATGTGTAAATGACTTTGTTGTCTCGCATATATTTCCTGGCAAATTGGACCAATTTTCAGGAATGCAGTTTATTTTAGATGCCTTGCCAGTTTTCAAGATATTAACAGCCTGTAATAAAGTATATTTCATAAAGGATTATCTCTTTTTGACATAGCCTAATGCTTTCAAATTGTTCACTTCATTAACCGACTGCTAAATGAAGTCACTTATAAATAGTCTAACATTTAGACACAGAACATTAATTTTCCTTTTTCAAGGAGTTTTCAGCTACATTGCTCTGATTAAAGTAATGTTGACGCTTTAATACAATTTTCTGAAGAACGGATGCATTTCTTATTATACTGGGTAAATGGTTTGTAAACTGATATGATGGTGAATTTAATAGCAATTGATCACAAGTGTCTGATTGCTGGTTCAATTGACTTGTTAAAAAAAATCAATAAGTTCTAAAGACGTTTTGGCAATGATGCCATGAGCTGGCGAGCACATTCAAAAACCGAAATAGCTTATTAAAGCATGAGTCACTTCATATCAGCAGTTTGCATAATGAATGACAGCTTTGTTATTGCTGTTGAGGCGATAATGTTATGCTGATTGCTGAATAAACTTCATGACATTGAAGTAGACGAAAGATGAGTTCTTACAGAAAAGCACTGGAATGTTTCTTGTGAGGTCATAGCCCTATCCATGCCATGTTCAACCCTATGACGTGTAAGCAGCCAGTGAGGTCATATCCTATACTTCCTATGTTATTAACCAAAGTCACTGACCAAGCCACACCAAAGACATCACAAGTTGCCCAATGACAAGTTGACACTTCATTTCAATGTATTTGATAGTTCATGTTGTGAGGTCATTGAAGCCACCAACTGCTTTTCTGCAAGCACTCGTTCTCGTCTACTGTATTTGCTACTCCTCGAATCAACCTCTTTGGTCTGCTATAATAAAGTTGGATATGTTCAGTTCACTTTAGTCATAATATTATCAGCTGTTGTGTGTGTTCTCTTCTGTGTTTCATTATATATCTGTTTAAGTTGGAGTGAATTTTATAATTGTTGAAATCTTATCTTCACTGTAAACTTTGAATTTTGAGTCAGCTTAAATTATTGAGTGAGATGATCGATACAATTACCTGAAATCCCATGCTAAAGGCATAACCTATTTGAAGGTATGCTGTTTTATATAAAGCTAAAAGATGTCATTAGTCGAAAGATTTTGGAATGACACAACTCCGCAGTCTGAACATCTGAATAGAGTCTTGAATTGCCTCTAATTTGAGCCGCCTCATGTTTCCATTTTTACGAAGAAGCCAACATGATGCTCTTATAGCTTGAATGATCCAAAAGATTCTTCAGATTCCAAGATTTTCAGAGGACTAATCTTTAGAGCCCCAGACTCAAGGATCATCTTATAGCACCTAGTGCTGCTTATACCAATTCTGAGAACGAACTTAAGGTGACTCAAGCATGGTGGTTTGATCCTACAGATTTTTCTAAAAATTTGCACAGGTACTCTATGGGACCCATACATTTCAAAAATGAAAAACAAAAGAATTTCACTGACTCGTTTGGTTGCCATGGTAACGGCATGTTTTGCCTGATGACTGCTTAAAAGTCATAAATTGAGTTTTTGGTTCTGTACCACAGAATAAAGCATATTACATGCTTTTTTCACACAAAAACATCAGAAATGTCTTCCCAAGGATTTACACCAAAATATTTGCCATAAATTTGAAGAAAAAGGTTAAAACATTTTTTTCTGTAAGAGCTCAAAGGGCACCAACACACTAATTAATTGCAGATTTTGCATGCTTCAATTTTGGCAGTAATCAAATTTTAGGAAAACGATCATACAGATTTTTTTTAGAATTTGCATATATCATAAACAAATTATTGTCAAACAAATAGCAGAAAATAAAAACATTTCACTGAGTCATTTTTTTACTACAGTGCCGTGACTGTACCAATGTCAATTTAAATAAGGGACCGTTCAGAATTTATGACGGGGGGGGATGGGAGTTTTGGCCGAGGGGGTACTAACTTTCACACATGTTTCAAGGGGGGGGTATTAATTTTTGATAACACTTCAAAGGGGGGGGTAAGAAATTTTAACAAAGAAAAAGTGTTAAAAAACACGCATAAACTCATTTTATTTGGACTTTTTTAGGCGCAAAAGTCCGCGAAATGACGCGAATCTGTACGCGTGGCTATGTATAACAGTATATGTGTTTATTGCTTTGTATGTCGAGGGGGGGGGTACTAAAAATACGCGTGAAACCTAAGGGTGGGGTACTAAAAATCCGCATGAAACTCAAGGGGGGGTGTATCAATTTTTGACGGGAAGTTCCAGTAAAACTCCCATCCCCCCCCAGTCATAAATTCTGAACGGTCTCTAAATATAGACAATTTTTGACATAGTGGACTGAAATTAACTGAGAAATTTTTTTGGATAAAGCTGAGAAGCTGAAACTTTAAACTAGCATAGAATAGATGTTACTGCATTCAATAAAAAAATAATTATGCTTCTAGCTGCACTAGATCTCATTTAAATAGCAAATTACTGGCTGCCATGCTGCAGTTGTGACGCTATGTTGCTAGGCAGCCAGGCTGCTCAGAAGTATGTGCAGTGTACCACGCTTGAGTCACCTTAAGGACTTGACCTCAGCATTCAAATTCAGGTGTTCCCTACCCAGAAGTTGATCAAACAGGAAAAAGACTGGTTGTTGTTGAATTCTGTATTGTAGGCTTGGCTTGCTTTCTATATCTATATCAATATCAATATCAATACATCTATACAATCTTTTCAATAGTGTTGGGCGGTTGTGATATTTTTCGTTCGGTTCGGTTTTCGGTTTTTTCCGACCCAAAACCGCGGTTTCGGTTCGAGTTTCGGTTGTAGACCAATTCACGTGGTCCGCAATGTGCACGACACAATTTTGCGATCCGCGGTTCAGCGCCCGGTCCGCAAATTCGTGTTTCGGTCCAGAAATTCAATACATCAACATGGCGCCCGTCTGGGAGAGTGAACAGATCGACATTTTGCTAATTATTTCGTCGTTTTCTCAATAAAATTAGATATTTTACGATAACCGAAACACTCGGTTGTTAGATTGAACTTCGGTTCGAGTTTCGGTTGTAGTGGTGAAACCGAAACCGAACCGAAATTTCGTGAACCGGCACAACACTACTTTTCACTTCTGAGTTGGTCAAATGTTCTTTAGAGTTGTGGCAAATGATTCATGTAACATCAATTGAATGTTGGATTTTTGTCTCCTTTGTCTCTGGTGTGTCAAGCCAAAACAAATGGAAATAACATCTAGGCTCTTCATTCACATTTCAGTGTTCTTGTGTGGAAATTCTTAATTCAGAGTTACATGAATACACATGAGAAAACTCCTAAGGAGTAGAGCAAAAGTATGTCTTAATGCACATTATATTGCTTGTGTATATCTTATGTCTGGGGATGGCCAGCTATTAGAATGTCATTGCATGTTAGGTTTATATTTTTAGGTCCTGAGACAGATTCTGGTAATCAATAGCTTCAAAAAAGTGTCCTTAATTTTAAGAAATCCAAACACCTCAATTATTTTCTTACAATTGTTTTAGTCACATGTTTCTGTCTCTCTTTATACTTTACACATCTCTAAAGGAATTAAAAGTTTACAATCCTTTCCGTTAAACGTGAATCTCTAAATTGGCTTTTAAAACTATTCTGCTTGAATTCGATGATGTTCCAGATTAATTTACTTGTCTATCTGTCAACTGCCTGTGTTTCAGTGCAGGCAATTTGCACACTCCACAGATGAATGGACTGGTTTGGTTGAAGGAAGTTTGAAGGATTTCAATTGAAGAGGGCATCAGAAATAAAGTACTTGTGTTCATGCATACAAATTCACACTTTCAGTAGATTGAATTCTTTCTTGGTCATTTAATCCCAACAATTGATGTTTGGTGTCTGAACTACTTCGTTTAATCATGGTCATGTGCTTCATTGCTTCAGTTCAGTTAAATTTGAACTGGGCCATTTCTTCTATGCCTGGACCATTTCAGTTCATTCTAGGCTATTTCATATTGTATAAGATGTTCAAGGTTTGTTGCCATTACTTGAGTTCCATGTATTGCATTGATGTTTCGGACAATGTCGCTTCAAGGAAAACTTAATATAAAAAGGGAAACTTAAACAAGGAAAACTTGAACAAGGCCATTTGAAAAAGAGCATTCTTTTCTGCTGTGCAAATGAGTGGAGATAAAATAAGGAGAAATTGACAAATCAGGCAGTCATGGAGTGAAGCGTATTTCAGAAGTCACTTTTGCATGAAACATTTCTTGACGTTTGTGTAATTAGGAGCGTCGAGGACATAAAATCTTGTGCAAAGTCTGCTCTTATGCCTTCCTGGCTGCAAATTACTGCCGTCGTTAGATTGATAATTTGATATGATTCTTGAGAACAGAGTATTATGCAAAAGAAGGGATCACTCCAGACCAATGTTCACTTTCGGTTGAGTATATTGACTCTTGCATCCTGGGGTACCGCAGGGCTTGTCTGTGGATGCAAATGTTTTGAACAACATCACTGCATGCAATCTCTGAACTGAGTTATTTAATGAAAAATATAAACTCTTTTGAAAGAGGCGACTTTATGGGAGATTGTGATATAAACATACCAAAAAATGAGCTTCATCACTAGATTATTATTGACAGATTGACAGATTGAGAGTGCAGAGGTTATATAGAAATAAGGCAAGATAGATAGATCCATAGCTCAAAAGATATAGTGGTTGATAGATATAAAAATCGTAGTATACCAGAATCGATTGTGCTCTGAAAAGTGTTGGCCTTACAATAACTAGTAGAACATATTGCCTCCTACACCACATCACATACTGTGGCCTATTGTCTACAAGGTCATTAAATCATAAAAACAATGCTTTTTGTTCATTTGTTTGTACCAAAAACATGGCCATTGACCGATGATGAATGACGTTTGTGATGACAAACAATGACTATTGTTTAGTTACAATGGAGGCCACACAATCACTGCCTTTTGGCCTTGCTATCAGCAACATAAACACTGAGAACATGATGTGTGGTGCTCTGGCCTTTATGGATATCACGCAACCACTCTGCGGGTTCGTGGCTGGGTTCCATAATATTTGTTGGAAATACAGGAACTGGGTGTCATATTCGTTCAGGGACTGATTCTTGTGCTTTTGTTGTAGTACTTAATTTACTCAAAATTGGCCTTTCTCGGTTTCTCTGTGATTTTTGTTTTTGATTTGTTTGGCGATTCCTCTTTTTTTCATTTATTGTGTTTTTCTACAATAGTATTTGTATTAAAGTGAACTTGGAGTAGTTTTATAAGCATTCTTTACAATCACTTTATTTTGTTATTGTCCAATAATATAATTTCCTTGTTGCCAACCTCATTTCAATCAAGGAATTTTACGGGTTATTATTGATTGCACTATGAGTGCCAAACGCATTGCTTTGCCTAGATCATTTCCCGCTTGATTCCTTCTATAATGTTTCAAATTGAGATACTGATCATTTAGCTTTTCAATCTTATGATTCACACTAAATTATTTAACATAATGTGTGGCTTTTGTTCAACATCAATTTAAGTTCATTGTCAAAGGGATCTGCCATGAAAATTGCCTAGTGTTTCAAATCTGTAAATGACTTTGTTGTCTCTCATATATTTCCTGGCAAATTGGACCAATTTTCAGGAATGCAGTTTATTTTAGATGCCTTGCCAGTTTTCAAGAAATTAACACCTGTAATAAAGTATATTGCATAATGGGTTAGGTCTTTTTGACATAGCCTAATGCTTTCAAAATGTTAATTTCATTACCCGCCGGCTATATAAAATCACTTACAGTCTAACATTTAGACACAGAACATTAATTTTCCTTTCTCAAAGAGTTTTCAGCTACATTACCCTGATTGTAGTAATGTTGACGCTTTAATACAATTTTCTGAAGAACGGATGCATTTCTTATTATACTGGGTAAATGGTTTGTTGACTGATATGATGGTGAATTTAATAGCAATTGATAACAAATGCCTTGATTGCTGGTTCAATTGACTTGTTAAAAAAATCAATTAGTTCTAAAGACGTTTTGGCAGTGATGCCAGGAGCTGGCAAGCCACATTCAATAACCCTAATAGCTTACTAAAGCATAAGTCACATCATATCAGCAGTTTGCATAATAGATGGCAGCTTTTTTTTTGGCTGTTGCAGTGATAATGTTGCTTGCTGAAGAAATTCCATGACATTAATTGCTTCTCTTCAAAAGCAAAAGCAACCTCTTTTGTCTCCTCTACCTAATAAAGTTGAATATGTTATGTTGTTCACTTTAGTCATATCAGCTATTTTGTGTGTTCTCTTCTGTGTTTCATTATATATCCGTTTAAGATGGAGTGTATTTAGAAATTGTTGAAGTCTTATCTGAATTGTAAACTTTGAATTTTGAGTCAGCTTAAATTATTGAGTTAGATGATTAATACTATTACCTGAAATCCCATGCTAAAGAATAACCTATTTGAAGGCACCCTGTGTCATATAAAGCTAAAATATGTCATCAATCTGAAAAGATTTTGGAATGAGTCAATGACTTCTAATAGCAACATTCTGCCATCCCTGGTGCAATGTAATTGACACTACTCTCCATTCGGAACATCTGAATAGAGTCTTGAATTGCATCTAATTTGAGCCTCCTCATGTTTCCATTTTTACGAAGAAGCCAACATGATGCTCTTATAGCTTGAATGATCCAAAAGCCTCTTCTGATTCCAAGATTTCAGAGGACTGATCTTTTAGAGCCCCAGACTCAAGGATCATCTAATAGCACATAGTGCTGCTTATACAAATCCTGAGAACGAACTTAAGAACTTGCACTGAGCTGATAGATGAGCTTAAGACTTAATGCCTTACGTAGGCCGGTGTCTGTGAAGGTCCTAGGTTCAAAATCAGTAATATTGAATTCTTTGTAAGTAACCGCCATCCTAGAAGTTGACATAAAAAAGGTTGCTGTGTGTGGTACTCTTTACTCCATGTTTAAGGCCTTGTGCACCTAAGACGTGACATTTGGTCAAAAATGTTTTGTTCTTGGAAGAGGTTGCTACATTAAGAAATTATAACTGATCTTGGAATGGAGCACTTGTTTCTTACTCTATACTTCAATTTCAGTGCAGGTTATTTCCACGGATGAATAGAACATTCTCAATTGCGGGAGTGATTCAAATTGAAAAAGGCTTCAGAAGTAAAGTATTTTATGGACACATGTACAACTCCCCACTTACACCAGATTTAATTTAATACATGTGAGTTATCGAATCACTACAATTGATGTTTGGTGCATATTTTGACTGTCCTTCTGTTTCACTTTGTTTTATCGCAGATTGCAGATCTGTTCTACCTTATTCTGCTTTTGCATGCATGGACCATTTCAGTTGAGTCCAGGCCATTTATTCTTGTATGCGATGTTCGAAGTTTGTTGCCATTATTTCAGTCCAATCTCTTGTGTTGATCAGTCATGCAATGTTGCTTCAAGGGAAACCTAAGGAAGGCTTTTTGTGGAAGAGCATTCTTTTCTGCTGTGCAAATGAGCTGAGATAAAATCGGGAGAAATTGACAAAGCAGGCAGTCATGAAGTGCAGCGTATTTTAGAAGTCACTTTTGCGTGAAACATTTCTTGACATTAGTGTAATTAGGAGCAGGACTAAGAGAGTATTGAGGACACTAAGTCTTGTGCAAAGTCTGCTCTTAGGCCTTCTTGGCTGCAAATTACTGCCATCTTTCCTCCAAGCAAATTTGATATGATTCTTGAAGATGAAGAATATGAAGAAAGAAGGATTATGCTGGAGCAATGTTTACTTGCTGTTGAGTATGTTTTCACTGTGATTTAAGGATATGGCAGGGCTTGTCTGTGGATGCAGATGTTTCAACATCACAACAAGGTATTTTGGAACTGAATCAAAAATTAACGACAAGTATTTTTATTTTTAAAAGGAATCCTTAGCACTTAGAGGGATTACGCTTGTTCTTCCCTTGTATTGGAATGCGCAACTCTGATCAGTTTGCACTTTTCATATACAGCATATACATGTTATTTTGAGGTTTTTTTTTGCTGCACTATAGACTGGACTAGTGTCAAATTATTTCATATGTCGGCAAAGTCTGCAACCACCGTCAAATGTAATCTTCACTCATGTCATGTTTATATATTATACGGTAGGTGAGATTTGACTAATCTTGAGCTGGCCCATTGCCTTCATATTACTTCAAGCTACAATATCATATGTATGTTGTGTTGCTTGTGTGTATGTTTCAATTACCAAACCTTTGTATCAAAATCCATTTGAATATAAATACATATATAATGCCATTTCCATAATATGTGATTTCGCATTCGAAATGTCAACCACAACATATCATCTAATTATTTTTGTCTAGACAGTTTGGGATAATTTTGTTAAATAACACACTTACATATAAAAAAATATTCGAAACCTTTTTGTACCAGGGAATCTCATGAGTCATGTCTACTTAATCGTGTTGCATGCACACTCGAGTCCAAGGAGTTACCTCTCATTGTCTAGATCTAGTCATATCAGGCTGGTATGACACCTTAAAGAGTACCCATGCTAAGTTGGCAAATGTAATTATCTTTTTCAGAAGAAATATGTAAGCTCGTTGTCATCAATTAGTCCCTGAACTTCTGGATTGTCAATTTTTCTTTTTCCCTGTTGCTGAAAGTTGGCCAGACATTTCTGCTTCATCCATCAACCTGATAATTGTTCATTCACTTAGGAAAGTCCTTCTGGCAGTTAATGGGTTTAACCTGTCATTCATTATCTTTTTTTTTATAGAAATTTCCATCGTTTAGAATTGTTCACGAGTAGGTAATGAAATTAATTGTGATTTTTCATTGAGCATTTAAGTTGTTGAATCACTTTAGCTCTTCTAAATACAGTATAGATTCAGCAACAAAAATGGTAAAGTCACGCAAAACATTTTTTCAGCAAACCAAAATGAGTTTTGCCTCTCTGTCTAACAAGAGATCAGTATGAGATTTCTGACAAATCGCTGATAGTTCATCACTTAACATAATTAAATCTTGTTTGAATTTCCTGCAGACAAAGAATGATGAAGATCTTGTCTTAATCACTGATGAATCTTCCTGGATATCTTTATGATGCTGATTAGCAATCTTCAGTCAGCTCAGAGAAAATGTATAAAACCTACACAACCAATTGATGATACTATCTTCAGTCTATTTATCTTGTTGTGAGACTATTTTGTCTCCATTTTTAGCCTAGACAGTTGCCTCATCATCATTTTCAATAGGCAGGTCAATGATTATATAGCTTCACCTGCCTTGCTTTGCAGCACTGTACTAGATTTGTAATGTGAAGGAATGACGTGCTGACAAAATTTAGTTTTAATTAGACAATCAATTTTCAGTGACTTGCTTGGGGTATATAATTGTCCTGGTCACACCAAATATAGCTCATTTTAGTTGTGTGCTGTCTGCATTAACTCCTCTTTTGAGTCAAAATACATCTGAACAGAGTCATGAATTGAGGCTAATTTGAGGCTCCTCGAGTCCTCATGGAGTAGCCAGCGTGATGTTTTTATGACTTGAATGATCCAAATGTCAAACATATTCTGGAGATTTACATATTTAACAGAGCTACTCAATCGGAGCCCTATTATTCAAGGGTCTAAATAGCTTTAAGTTTGGATAATAGATATTGGTGAGCATTTTGCTAGAACATCCCACCCAGAAAGGCAGTGACTTTGAATAGGTTCTCAGAGCATTCTTCCGCAGCTTGTAATTGACACTACTCTCCAATATGAACATCTGAATAGAGTCTTGAATTGCCTCTAATTTGAGCCTCCTCATGTTTCCATTTTTATGAAGAAGCCAACATGATGCTCTTACGACTTGAATGATCTTACAGCTTCTTTAGATTCCACGATTTGTGAGAACTAATCTTTGGGAGCCCTTGACTCAAGATCATCTATATAGCTTGCAATGAACTAAGGCATGTACAAAATTCACAATTGACATATAGGAGGGTTGATTGGTTAAAGCCCTGCTCTCTGTTTTAGGTTGCATGGTCGTTGTGTAGTTCTTAGATTCAAATGTGAGGCAATGCTGAGATAGAAATTGCAAATTCATGATTATGATTGATAAATTATTTACAAGTTGTATTTCTCAAACACGTGTCTCATTAAATTATATTCGACATTCCCTTATAATTAACTTTTATATTATATTCTTGTTGTTTGTCTACAGGGTCATTTCATGTTACATGAAACGGTCCAAAAACAGAACAATACATCTTTATTACCAGGCTTGCAACTGTTGTTCGACAACCCCGATTGTTTTAGGCTTTGGAATTTAGATCGCCCCAATGTTACGATGATCGTGATCGATGTGTTGTTGGACCATTTGTTTCTGTGTCTGCCGCAATTGTTCCAGTTCAGGTAATTTGTACAGCTGACTGGAACTTCTAGGCTTCTAGGAAGCATGAGCAATTTCAATTGCAAAAGCATCAGAAGGTACTTGTGGTCATGCATACAAATTCTCACTTTCAATTGATCGAATTCTGTTTGAGCCATTAAATCACAACAATTGATGTTTGGTGCATTTTCAAATGTCAGCTGTTGTCATTTTGTTTCATTGCAGTCCTGTTGTACTTTATTCAGTCTTCTATAGTTCTTTGTTTTCTGGCCATTTCTGCTCTTGCCTGGACCACTTCAGTTCATTTCAAGCCATTGTTTCAGTTCATTTGTACAGTTGAGTGAAACATCTAGACATCTAGAATAAATCACAACAATTGATTTTGTGCATCCATTGCACGAGCACTTGAATCTATTCTTAGATCACGACGTTATAAGTATGTAAACATTAATCATAGCATCACGATCTGATAGATCCAAGTGCTTGTGATCCATTGTACTACAGATTGTAAACCTGCATCACTTTGTTTCATTGTGGTCTTTTATACTCCTAGTTCATTTCTTAATTTTCACTCCTTTTCTGCTTGTGCTCGGGCAATTTCAGTTCATTCCATGCATATCATTTAATCTTGTATGCAATGTTCAAAGTTTGTCGCCTTTACTTCAATCCCATTACTTGTCATACGATGTTGCTTCTGAGGAAACTTAAGCTAGGCCATTTGTGGAAGAGCATTCTTTTCTGCTGTGCAAATGAGCTGAGATAAAATCTGGAGGAATTGACAAAGCAGGGAGTCATGGAGTGCAGTGTATTTCAGAAGTCACTTTTGCATGAAACATTTCTTGACGTTTGTGTAATTAGGAGCGGAACTTAAGGAGTGTCGAGGACACTAAGTCTTGTGCAAAGTCTGCTGTAAGGCCTTCTTGGCTGCAAATTACTGCCATCTTTCGATCGACCAAATTTGATATGATTCTTAAGGATGTAAAATGTAAAGAAGGGAGGATTATAGAAAGCAATGTGTACATGTTGTAAAGTATGTTTACAATGGCTTCCAAGGGTAAAGCATGCCTTGTCTGTGTATGCAAATGTTTCAACTTCACTACAAGCAATATCCGATGTGTGGCATGTAATGAGAAATACAGTAAACTCTTTGAAAGAGACATCCTGAATTGGAGATGATTTTTAGGATAACTTTGTATCAATTAATACCACATCATGGTCATTGTATACACGTAAACTTACACCTGTCTCTTGTATGATGCAATGGGTATTTTTCCCTTGCTGAACACAGATATCATAGATGTTCATTCCTTTCTTCTTCTTTCTTTTAGTATTTTGTGGCTCTTCACATGAAGGAGGCATCTTTAGGGTGAAATTGTTTGCCACATGTACATGCAGCTTGTGCTTGAGAGATCCAAATCGGCGTGAAATTGTTTCATGTTTTTGGACTTGAAACAGCCATCAAATGCATTCTCCATTCTCTCATGTATACATGTAGCTAGAAAGATTCTTTGAATCTTCAGAGGCATGTTTTCTTGACATTTGTTTTATGTTGTGTGTTACATTCACATAGAAAACTTCGACGATGTAACAGAAGCGTATGACATATGCAGGATTTCACAGTCTATAAAATGTCAACTGCGTATGTCAGGCTCATTTTGAATTCTCTCTCAATAGCTATAGATACAGTCATGAAAAATATATTATCTTGTTTCCATGTATGAAATGGTTTTGTTAACTTTAAATAATGTTCAGCTTGGAATGTCAAAGTGAGTATTGGTCAAGACTAAAGTATAGGGCTTTCCGGCTGGACAAACAGAACTATTTAGTCTCCATGCCATTACATCAGTCTGACCTGTAATGAATTGAAGACAAATGTAACAACATTGAGAATGTGAATGTGAGACTTATTGTCCTGTACACATCACCCAACTAACAAAATTTTTTATGTCTCACTCGGTGAACAAAAACACAAGAAAAAGTGTCTATTTAACAAACATTATGGCACATCGCTTTAACTTTACCAGAAAACTTCTATTTGTACAGCTAACATGCAAATGACCTTCAATGTCCCTGAAACCAGACCAGTCTCTACAGGTTCATCTATCAACCTGATAATTGTTCATTCACTTTGGAAAGTCATTTAGGTATTTAATGGGTTTAACCTATTGTTAGTTTTCTTTCTTTTTTTCTGGAATTTCCATCTTCTAGAGGAGGTAATGAAGTTAGTGGTAATCTTTCATCTGAAAGATTTCTAAGATTGAAAGCCTAAAACCATTCTTAATCCAATCTAGATTAATCCACAATAAAGGGTAAGTCAAGCAAGAAATTTTAAGTAAATTTCGAGTAAATTCGCTTCTTCACTTCATACGTGATCAGCATGTGATTTCTGACAAATAATTTTCAGTCCATTGCTTTTTGTAATTAAATCTCTCTTCAATTTCCTGTAGACAAAGGATGACGAGGATTTTGTCTTTATCACTAATGAATCTATCTGGATATCTTCATGACACTTATGCTTTATCTTCATTTAGGTCTCCGACAATGCACTAGAAACTTCAAAACAGACTGATGATACTTTCTTCTGTGCCACAATCTACCTGTGCAGGCTATCTCTCAGTACCTTTTAGGTGCTGACATCTTCTTATTTTTTGTACATGCCATAGCTCTTGCTTGAAATTTCAATGTGTGAACAATGGTATCAATCTGTATGATTTTGTTTCATTTTAGTGCTGTTCTACTTTAGTCTCACATAGCACATTCTTTTGATTTCAGTCCATTTCTGCCTTGCAAGGACCATTTCAGTTCATTCCAGGCCATTACATCTTGAATACGATATCAAAGTTTGTTGCCATTACTTCAGTCCGATGACTTGCATTGATTTGTCATACAATGTTGCTTCAAGGGAAATTCAAGCAAGCCATTTGTGGAAGAGCACTCTTTTCTGCTGTGCAAATGAGCCGAGATAAAATCGGGAGAAATTGACAAAGCAGAGAGTCATGGAGTGCAGTGTATTTCAGAAGTCACTTTTGCATGAAACATTTCTTGACGTTTGTGTAATTAGGAGCGGAACTTGAGGAGTGTAGAGGACCCTTAGTCTTTTGCAAATCTGCTGTAAGGCCTTCTTGGCAGAAAATTACCGCCTTCTTTCAATCGACCAAAATTTGATATGATTCTTAAGGATGTCAATGTGTGCATGTTGTAAAGTATGTTTACGCTGGCTTCCAAGGGTAAAGCAGGGCTTGTCTGTGAATGCAAATGTTTCAACTTCAATTCAAGCAATTTCCGGTCTGTGTCATGTAGTGAGAAATACAGTAATCTGGCGAAAAGAGACAACCTGAATGGGGATGGATTTTAGTATATTTTTGTATCAATTTTAAAATACCCTGTTGGTCATTGTAGGATATTTAAAATTGTACATGTTTAAATCTGTCTCTTGTATGATGCAGCGTGGCTTCTTTCTCATACTGTACATGGATATCCTAGATTTTGATTCATTTTTTCTTCTTCCTTTGCTACTGTGTGGCTGTTAACACGAAAGAGGCATCTTTAGGGTGAAATTTTTCCCTGCATGTCATACAGTTTATGCTTTATAGATCCAAATCGTTGTGAAATCATTTCATGTTTTTGGACTTGAGAAGGCAGAAACAGCCATCAACAATGATCAAATGCATTCTCTAATCTCTCATATATAGCTGCAACGATTCTTCAAATCTTCAGAGACATGTTTTCTTGACATTTTGTTTCATGTTGTATGTCACATTCACATGCAAAAGTTCCTTGATGTGATGAGGCATATGCCATATACAGGATTGCAAAGTCTATAAAATGTCAAGTATGTATGTCAGGTTGGTTTTAAATAATCTTGCTGCAGCTATACAGTAATAAAACAATATACATTATCAAGTCTCCATATGAAAAGATTTTGTGAACTTTAAAATGATATTCAGCTTGGAACAAAATCATAAGTATTGGTCTGGATTAAAGTTCAGGGCCTTTTAGAAGAAGAAACATAAATATTTTTGTTTCCATGCCATTCTATTAGTTTCAAGTGCAGTTAATGAATTAAAATCAAACATGATAACATTAATTATGTGATAGTGAGACCAATATTCCTGTACTCATCACCCTCACCACTAAATATTTTGGATCTGTCACTCGATCAGGCATACCATGATATGGGGTGAATTGGGACACTGGGGTGAATCGGGACAGAACAGAGAAACATTTATTTGCTCAAAAGCACCAATTTCTACTTGCCTTAGGAATTTCATTTTGGCACACTTTTAGTAAACATAAAAGGGTATAATGTGATAGAATTGTGTATTTCTAACTGCAGGCAGTGAGGAGCTGCAGTACCTTAAACTTGGCCCTTCAGAAATGACATTTTTACAGGTGGTCAAAACTTTGTGTACGGACAGTACCACATGAAGTATAAATATTACAGCCTCCAAACTTGCAGCAAACTTTAAAATCAGTTTAAAATAATCATAGAGGACCATGAATGATAATAGACTGGATATGAGATTGTGATTGTTTGGTTCTGGGTTCAGATCCAGGTCTATGGCAAAGTTTCGGGATTGAACAAAATAACCCTACTTATTTTCATTTGAGTTTGCTGGCGTGGCTTTTTGATGAATATTATTGAACTTGGCATCATTTATGGTGGATTTAGTCCAGAATTATCAATCACTGGCAAAATTTGAAGAAAAATACAGTTTTCAAACGTTTTCTGTCATTTATCACATTTTCATAAATCTGCATAGTATCAATGAAATTGATTTCAAGTTTCCTTCAAAAATTTTTTTTTGCATATTGAATGTGTTTTCTAATGTTTATTCACAAGTAGAAATCACTAAAAGAAGGAAGGGAATTTTGATTGTGGAAATAATTAAGTTTCCCGATTCACCCCAAAGTGAGGGGTGAATTGGGACTGTGGTTTTCTGGGCCCTGATCATTGGAAATTTAAGATATCACTTGTAACTCCAAGGTATAGTTAGACCTTTTGCTTCTACACAATTTGACACCATTATTTGATTTTTGGGTTGATTTGTGGCCATTCTATAACAGAAAAATGGCAAAAACTGTCCCGATTCACCCATATTATGGTACCATGGCAAAACTAACTCGTAAAAAAGGACAGCATATTTGAATCATTTTGGACATAACTAAGCTATACCATGTTCAAAGTTTGTTGCCATTGCATTTCTCAGTCCAATCTCTTGCATTAATGTGTCATACAATGTTGCTTCCAAGGAAACTTGAGCAAACCCATTTGTAGAAGAGAACTCTTTTCTGCTGTGCAAATGAGCTGAGATAAAATCGGGAGAAATTGACAAAGCAGAGAGTCATGGAGTGCAGTGTATTTCAGAAGTCACTTTTGCATGAAACATTTCTTGACGTTTGTGTAATTAGGAGCGGAACTTAAGGAGTGTCAAGGACACTTAGTCTTGTGCAAATCTGTTGTAAAGCCTTCTTGGCTGCATCCGCTGCAAATTACTGTCTTCTTTCAATCGACAAAACTTGATATGACTCTTTAGGATGTAAAATGCAAAGAAAGGAGGATCGTAGGGATGCAATGTCTACATGTTGTAAAGTATGTTTACACTGGTGTTCAAGGGTATCGCATGGCTCGTCAGTGTATGCAAATGCTGAAACTTCACTGCAAGAAATTTCCAATATGAGCCTGGCAATGTAAAATACAGGAAAATCTTTGAAAGACTTAGCTGAGGTTTTAAAATATATGATTTTATATACAAGTAAGTGACAGAATATCTCCTGTGATTTGCGTATATTTTCTGGTTTTTTTTTAAAAACTAAAGTGTTTAGCATAATGTTTCAATTAATGTCATGTCGGATTGTAGATCATTGTAGGATATTTGAAATGATTATACATGATTACACCCGTCTCTTGTATGATGCAGTGTGCATTTTTTCCATACTGTGCATGGATTATATAGATTTTCATTCCTTTCTTCTTCTGTCTTTGCTACTTTGTGGCTCCTAAAAGGAGGCATCTTTAGGGTGCAATTGTTCCCCCACATGTCATACAGTTTACGCTTGATAGATCGGAATTAGCGTGAAATTGTTTCATGTTTTTGGACTTAAGGCTGAAACAGCCATCAAATATATTCTTCATTCTCTCATGTATAGCTGGTAAGATTCTTCGAATCTTCAGAGACATGTTTTCTTGACATTTTGTTTTATGTTGTATGTCACATTCACACAGAAATAGTTCCATCATATAACAGAAAAACATGCCATATGCAGGATTGCACTGTCTATAAAATGTCAACTGTGTATGTCAGACTCATTTTGGGTAATCTCGCTAAAGCTATACAGTCAAAAGAGATATTATCTAGTTTCAATATATTTAAAGATTTTGCGCACTTTAAATACCAATATTTTGGATCTCTCACTTTGTATACAAAACAAACTAAAACTATGAACCAGAAATGAGCATTCACCAATTCACAGAATTTATACTTGACTATCAACTTGACTTTCACTCTTCATATTGCCATTCATATTGACCTCATATTGACTTTATATTGACCCCAAATTGACTTCATATTGACTTGACATTCCTACATTGACACTCATATTGACATTGATACTTACATTCTTATTGACATTCATATTGGCATGCATATTGACCTTCATATTGACTTCATATTGACTTCAAATTGAATTCATATGGACATTCATTTTGACATTCATTTTGACATTCAATTTGACATTCATATTGACATTCATATTAACATTCATATTGACATTCATTTTGACATTCATATTGACATTCATATTGACATTCATATTGACATTCATATTGACATTCATATTGACATTCATATTGACATTCATATTGACATTCATATTGACATTCATAGTAATGATGTTCATGGTGACATTTATATTAACATTCATATTGTCACTGATATTGATGCTGATGTTGACACTGATACTGACACTCATTTTTACTTTCATTTTGAAAGTCAGTTTGACATTCATGTTGACATTCATATTGATATTGATATTGATATTTATATTGACATTCATATTGACTTCATATTAAACATTGGTATTGACATTCATAGTATTGATGTTCATGGTGACATTTATATTTACATTCATATTGACAATGATATGTTGCTTATATTGACACTGATATTAACATTGATATCAACATCCATTTTGACATTCATTTTGACATTCAATTTGACATCAAAGTTGATATTCATGTTGACATTCATATTGACTTCTTCATGTCTTTATATTTACGTTCATATTGACATTCACATTGTCTTCAGATTAACATCAATATTGGTATTCATATTCAAATTGACTTTGATTCATTCTTTACTTTACACTACTTTGCACTTCACTCATTTCTTCACTTTCCTCTCTTTGACTTGTGATGACCTTGACATGTGATGAACTTCTTCAAAAGGTCAAATATATTTTAAATCTTTCAAGTTACTCTTGATGGGATATGGTAGACCAGAATTGAATAACCTTCCTTGAAAAATGACAAAAATGATGTGAAAATGTACCTATCCATTCACTTTCTCTGACCTTGACCTTGATGTCAAGGTCATGGATTTTGAAAGAAAATATCCATTTATAATAGGACTATATATGTGCCAAGTTTCATTTAGTTGTCTTCATTCAATGCAATGTTAAAAAATATTTTCACTTTTGGGCAGAATGTTCTAATTTTTAAAATCAAATATCTCAGTAACCAATTAAAGGATCTAAATTACCTTTCTTTCCGCACTGGATATTCCTATAGAGCACCTTATTCTAGAATTTTACGAAATTCCTGCTGACGGTTTCTTCAGAATCAAGCGCAAAAGGGTTTTCATTAAAAGGGGTCAGGGTCAGTGGCGTAACTGAGGGGTCTCGAGTGGGGGGGCACCTGGGGGGCACGCAATTCTCTGGGAGGGCACCAACTATACTAATTGTATATTTTAGCCAGAGTTGGAAAGTTCATATGGGGGGCACCCGGGGGGGGCACAGGTCCAATATGGGGGGGCCTGTGCCCCCCCGTGCCCCCCCATAGGGACGCCATTGGTCAGGGTAAATACCCTTTTTTAAAAGTAGAAAATTTTATGACTGATCTTGGTCAAGTGACTGACTGGTAACTTAACAATGAAGATCTGGTGTTACTATCTTTATTAGTTCAGGAGATAGGCCTTCAAAAATGGTCAGTTTGAGGTGACCTGTGACCTTGAAAAATAGGTCAAGGTCAAAAATATTTTGCAAATTTATTTTCTCATCTAGGACTACCTATGTACTTAATTTCAGGTTGAAATTCAGAAAAAATGGAAGAAAAATAATATGACCAAAATCAAGACCATTTACCATAGTGATGGTGAATGCTAAAAAAGGTATTGGTCAAGAATGTCTGCAATGTTTTCGGGCAAGTGTATGAGAGACATTCAATGTGTGAGTCAGACAAATGGGAAAAAACCAGGCTGATTAAATGTCAGAATAGGGAACTG
The DNA here is from genome assembly GCA_026936325.1 of Platynereis dumerilii. Classification (NCBI taxonomy): domain Eukaryota; kingdom Metazoa; phylum Annelida; class Polychaeta; order Phyllodocida; family Nereididae; genus Platynereis; species Platynereis dumerilii. The sequence goes on along the minus strand of JAPTHN010000007.1, from coordinate 46,462,698 downwards.
GCAAATTCCATGTCCCTGAAACCAGGCCACTCTCTGCAGGTTCATCAATCTACCTTATAATTGTTCATTCATTTAGGAAAGTCATTTAGGCATTTAATGGGTTTAACCTGTCATTCGTTTTCCCTTTTTCTGGAATTTCTATTATCTGATGGAAGTAATGAAGTTAGTGGTGTAATCTTCATCTGAAAGATTTATGATGTTTATAGCCTGGAACCATTCTAAATCCAATCTAGATTACAGGGTAAGTCAAGCAAGACCATTTAAGTAAATTTTGAGTAAATTTGCTTCTTTACTTTATACAAGATCAGCATAAGATTTCTGACAAATCACTTTCAGTTCATTGCTTTTCGTAATTAAATCTTGCCTGAATTTCCTGTAGACAGAGGATGATGAAGATTTTGTCTTTATCACTAATGAATCTATCTGGATATCTTCATGAAGCTGACGCTTTATCTTAATTAAGGCGTCCGGCAATAAATTATAAACTTCATAACAGACTGATGATACTTCCTTTAGTAGTACACCATTTTTCCCGTGTATCTATCACTACTTATAAGTGTGGACATACATGTATGATCATGTTATCCTTGTCAAATAAATGGCACAACTGTTATAACTGTATAATGATTTGTAACTCCACTCCCTATTGCCATGTTCCGTCACTGTTCCAAACTATGTTTTCCATTGAACCTTTTTTGTGCACACTCTACCTTTAAGTAGTGTAAAATAGACCATGCTTTCTATCTTACAAGTCTTATCTATGCATAACAATGAAATATCTTTATGATATAATAAGCCTTAAATTCCTATTATCTCTTTCTCTCTGACCCATTGATTCCTCTCTTCTATAAAGACCTCATAAGCCCTCATCCACTCTCCTTTACATCGTCTAATAGCAGGGTGACAAACAAGTTGTGATTTGTAACTCTTCTTCCTATAACCATGTTCCAGCATTGTAACTACCTACCTCCTCCTCTGAGCTATTCCTGCGCTCCCTCTAGCTCCCATAGCGCTACTTTAGCTAGTTTTTGTACGAGCCATCCTCTAATCCCCTCTAAATGGCTTAATGGCAGGGTGTCAAACAGGCCATGATTTGTATCTGGGGGGAGATGATCAGTGCCTTGGGAGTTAAGCTCTTCCCAGCCGGCCACTCTGAATATTCTATCGCAAACAAATGCCTCAGTCTATCATGGGGTACTTGCCTCAGCAATATTAGCATCACTGGCTGCATCGGCACAAGAGCTAGTGCTTTGAAAGGATTAGCTCTAAACCATGCCAGTGAGGTGTTACTCTGGTAGATAGGATGGTATTCATGGTGTATTAACATTTTGTATGACAATGAATCGCTGAATCATGCGTTGTATGCATGAAAATTCATCTGTAGTCTTTTGGATGCTTACATTACTGACTTCGTATACTTGACATATACACTGTGTAAGCCTACTTCAAGATTATTTGATGGAGAAAATTGTCGAATCTGCCTTACTGACTATCCTACAGTTATATTTCAGACAGTTTTCCAAATGACTGAGTGTCGGGTTATTGGGTGTCGGGTTTTTGATTTGCATTCGCGTCTTCCTATACTGGGTCCTTTTCTCAACGTCCTGGCGGACGATTACAGTGCCTTGCGAAACTTATTTATTTATTTATTTATTGAATATATTTCAAATGGGTAGCACTTCAGCAAAGCTGTTTTTCAAGTGGCCCATATACCATGTATATACAATCAGAACATAAGATAAAGATATATAGTCAAAATAATAAAAACAATAGACAATAGATAAATGTCACCCTTTTTGTGAAAGTTCATAATCTGTTCTATACCTGGAATGAATAGAACCTAACACAATACGTTTGATACATGCCAGATTGCATGTTACAAAGAATCCTCCTCTGGACTTTCAAAAAAACCTGGAAGCCATGCAAATTTGATGCAAGTGACAATTATGAAAATACATAACGAAATATGAATTGTCGCCAAGGATGCCGTCAGTCTCGTAAGTCATTGTATGTGATCTGTGCAAACTAAAATCTTCAGTTTGGCCCAATTCTTAAAAATGTGCTTTATTAAAAATATCATGAGTTCAGAATAGTATTGCTTATGTTGCTCTTAGTAATTCGGATACTATTTGGTCATATGGTCAAGTCCAAAATCCTTGCTAAGGCTATCTTTAGGTTTGTCTTGTCACTGATTCCATTACTGAGCATGACCAAATGCAAAGCATAATTTACATTTGCAGAACATATGATGTAAATGTATTTCTAGCTATTTCCCGAGACATCCAAATATTGCAGCCTTGTGCAATTTATTAAGATATATTTTTAGATATTAACAAGAAATTCTTTTAAAAAAGAATTGTAGGGACCTGAGGTTTCTTCAAACACATATTTTATTTTCCAAATGTTCAAATAATGTTTTATGTATGTGTAATTGCATCTATACCTCCAATGTACCACTGTGAATGGGTGATATGACAAACCTAATACATGTTACATCATGATTAGGCATGCCTAATTGCAGGTGTTATTAACATAGACAGCAAACCAAGCAATGAGAAGCCCTTTTAAATTCTTTGTCATGAACATGAAATTTCTATTTCCATTACAACAAACTAATTGTGGCTTGCATAATATTTGGATTATGACACTTTTAGACTGGCCAGTTTGTGAGAAGTTGAATATCTAATGTTCTCATACAGTGTTTTCTTTTATCACTTGTCTTATGTTGTCTCAAATGTTTATACACTTAGGCTATATAATTTTTTGAAGGAAATCTCTATGGGATAATATTATGCTCCAGGTGTGCTTTGGATATGGTCCCCAATGTATTATGCTCCAGGTGTGCTTTGGATATGGTCCCCAATCACTCAACCATGACAGCTCCCAAGGTCATGCAGTGCAGGAGCTACTGAGCATAAAGAGGGGCAAATATATACTTGATTTGTAAATTGTAGTCACAGTTACCTTTGCTGTAGCATGAGTATCCTCCTAATATTGGAGGTAAATTTGGAGGGTACTCCTGCTATAGGGAAAGTATATCTGCAAGGCCAACTTCCTAGTGGCCCCCTCCAGAAACTCAAGAAGCTCCACCAATGCAGTACACATAAATTGATGACAAATAGCACTTGGCTGATTATTTTTGCCCCTTTAGTTAGGGACCTCCACTGTCAAATCTTTCCTCATTTGGAGCTTATAACACAGATCTGAGATGGTCCCTACAAAAAGGATGAAGACAAAATAGCAGGCAGATAATGTAAACTAAGCTGCTTTAGCTGAGATTAGCTGACGCATCATCTTAGACAATGGTAGCTTTTAGTAGATTAATATTTGAAGTATTTGATGTGGATGCACTGCGTTTCATTTGCTAATCACATATTAATACAACCAATATCATCTGTCTCCAAAAAGAAATCTATTTGAGTTTTTTTAATGTTATCGTTAAACGACAGAAAGCAATAGAGATTGGGATATTTGTTAAGATTGGCATATTTAGAGGGATACATTGAGGGATACATCGATGGACACATCGAGGGATACATTGAGGAATACATGTACATTGAGAGATACATTGAGGGGTGCATTGAGGGATGCATTGAAGGATACTTTGAGGGTGGAAAGAAGGATGCATTGAGGGATACATTGATGGATACATTGAGGGATGCGTTGAGGGATACATTCATGGATACATTCGCGGATACATTCATGGAGAAAGGGCGTAGGGAGACAGGGAGAAAAGGAGGAAGGGAGGGAAGAGAGGGAGAGAAGAGAGGAAAGAAAGAGAGGGGGGGGGGAGAAAATGTGGTGTGCAAACGTTAAAGTATCAGAATCAGACACAGGTTCCACGGAAAAATTCGTGATAGACCGAGAGGAGAAAAGATGATAGGCAATGTTAGGCACGCACCATGCAAACAAATAGTCAATCTTTTTTCTGCATGTATGTCTCAATTTTTCTTTCATTAGTGAAAATGTCTATAAACCAATGGTATGCATTTATATCAATGACAGTAAGCAAATTTCTATAGCCAGAAATATTTTTTTTCACAATTTCCTTTATAATTATCGGCATGTGATAAAGTATCAGAATCTGACACAGGTTGCAAAATTGCATAATTTCATGTGACACTGGACAATTATCTTAGACACATGCAGGTAAATTGCATTTATTGATGTTGGCACGTTTCTAAGAACAATTTGGTACATGAATGGAACACAATCATCCCACCAAGAATCGGTATTTTCTGTGATTGAGTTCGTGCGTGGTATAGAGTAGAAATAGGCTGACTTTGTATACACCAAATGTGAGATGGTGTATTTAATTTAAGTATCTTAGTTGAAGTGGGCTGTTTTTCATTCTTAATTTGTTCTGTTTCAAAATTGAACTATTTTCTTCTGAGAGCTCTTTGCAGATTGGCATCCACTGGAAAAAAAGATTTTCTTCTTCTAAATTTGCTAACTGGCTTTGCCACATCATTGACAGTTTTCTGTTGGTCTCCTAATCTTCTTATAAATTTGAGGAAGTACCTTAAGTCATTTAATTAGTTTGTTTATTGTCACTTATGCGGCTAGATATGATAAGCACTGAATCAGCTGATTAACCATAAATGACACAAACAAAACATTTTTAAGCCAGTGACATCACACGACCAAGTTGAAAGTTAATTTGAAACTGTTTGGACCACCAATCTGCAAACAGCTTTAAACACATTTTCGAATTAAGTAAATTCACAAATAATTTAGTTCAATCATCCCGTAGGGGAGCATAATTTTATTGTCACAGTAAATTCTAATCTTTTGTCCCCTATAAATAAATCAAGTCAATCAAATCTCTTAAAATACATGTACAGGCCTATTTTTCTTTTAATAGTGACTCGACTATTCAAGTTATTACATCCATTTTGCTTTGATTTCTTAAGATGATGAATTGGTCTTCTCGTTATAAATGTTCAGATGTACATGTTGTGAGAATGTAATAATTTATATAAATGTCTGGAGGAAACTTTTTTCTTGCTATTTATTTGAAGAGCATTTACAGAATAAAGTCTATAGTCGACATTTGTTGACACTTATGATTAAAGATCCTTAAAAGTAAGGATAAAATTGTGATGAATCGCTTTTTGAGCTGTCATTTTATTGACTTCATGTCTGCAAAAAAGGAATGATTTTAAATTGGGGGATCCATCTGATTGCCTGACATCATAGCATGTCATTTAAGCTGTTTGATTTTAGCCTTATTTGAATTGGGGGCTATTTGACTGTCAACATTAAGTGAGTCACATGTAACAAGTTAATGACAAGTGATGACTGCTTAAATATGGGGTGTCACGTTTAGCAAAGGAGAGGGGGGGGGGGTGACGGTAAGCTTGAAGAGGGGGTGTGATTTCTGGGGGGGGGTTGACTTTTCCTTTTCTTTGGGCTGTAGTTTTCATAGGGATGTGTAGAAGTATTTATTGTAGTCTTGCATGTACTTTATGCTGGAATGTTGGGGAGCTTGGCTCAGTTGCCTGAGCTCCAGGAGTCCAATCGCTTGGCCCTGGGTTCAATTCCAGTTCTGGTTTGGTCACCTAGACCTATGATGTTGGACATAGATCGAATTGTGCTTTGACATGTAGAGGGGAGGGTTGGTCTAGTGGTAGCGTGCTGGACTGCCAATCGCTTGGTCCAGGGTTCGAATCCAGCTCTTGCCGGGTCACCTGGGCCTATGTTGGATGGCTGTTTCAATCATCCTTTGCCTCATTGCCGTGTCTTCCTCCTGTCCTAATTAGCCTTCCAAGTGCATAACCCTTTTCTGTATTACGCGATTGATGCCGTATAACTAAGCTTATATTACACCCATTGACACAACATCGACCCCCCCCCCACTAGTCACAACTTCCCCCCCACCTCCTTCACCAATCATTCTCAGCTCTGACTTTGATAAAATAGTTCAGGAAATTATCTCATTCAAGAATGCCAAGATGTGCCTGCCCCCTGATTATTTGAATGTAATTATCATACTGTAAGCTAAACAAGTCGGCTCCATGACAGCTTCAGTTGGCTAAGCTTACACATTAATTCTAATACATGCTTGCACTGTCTAGTGTTACTGTTTACTTTGACTGCTTAGAGTAACTATAGATGGTTACAGTGTAAGCTGCGTAACTGTTGAGTTACCCTCCAGGCTTGGTGTTGAATATTTGATTATGTGACTCAGATTTGTATTGTGCTAAAAACCTCAAATCATAGTCTTTGTTTGATTTCTAAGGGGCAAATTTAATGATGAATACTCGAATAAAAATGCTAGCCTGTAGTATAGACACATTTATTGAATTTAGTCGAAAAACGTAATAATTTATGTTATATTATATAATAACCGTAATACAATATGTGTATTCCTCAATTTCATTCTTGAAAATTCGTTGTTAAAATTAATTGACCTTGATTATATATATGAATTCATGATTTGTTTTCGAAGGTACTAGGATATTTCTAAATGCATCATTGATGAAGCGTATAGATTCAGATGTAGAAAACAACTGTTGTACCAGCCATTATAATTATTTTGTCAAGATCGGAAATTAAGTCATATTTTTCTTACTATATGTATGAATTCGGAAGTTTTCTTGTTTTCCCAAAAGTTATGTGACCAAAAACAAGACATGGCAAAAAGTTTTATTAAATTATATACCCAGACAAAGGAACGAATAAGGGGATAACTAAGTTAGAGAGCAGGATAGCAGTTTAATCTGATGATAAAGAATTCTGTGAAAAAATAGAATATAGAAATGTAAGAAACAAGAGAAATTGAGAATGTATGTATTGAGTTTCTTAAAAGCAATGTTAAGAAGAAATAAGAATATAACAGGAATGCTATATTTGTAGAAACATATCATTAAGATGGATTTTACAATTCTTTATGCTAACGTAGCATCACATATATATATGTAAGAAGAATGTTTTAACTGTAATATGAGTTCTTTTATGTCAAAGGAAAATAATAATGTAAAAGGAGAACAAGGATTATAAAGATATTAATAATAATGTTTTTGATGAAAATAATAATGCGACATTGATTCAGAATAATGTGTTAGAAAAATTCTACAACAGTGAAACGAGTTCTTTTATGCAAAAGAAAACAAAATATATGTAAAATAGGATAAGGTCTTATTATGGTTCTTTGGATTCTAAGATGATATTCCAGTTCTGCAGGTTCAGTTAAGGCAACCTTAGCACACTATTTTCAGTCATTTGCGGCGAATGAGTTAAGTGTGCTGTAAAACGGGCCATCCAGTGCGTTTTTGACACAATGTTTAGATAATTACTTTTAAGTGTTCTTTTTACTTGGATGCAAACTTGAGGTCCAGGGTTCAAATCAAGGGTCTCTGCAAGAAGGCTGTTTGTTTCAATCATCTTTCACCTCATTGTCGTGTCCTCCCCCTGTCAGAATTAGCTTCCTCGGTGCATAAATACAGGACATAAATCCCAAATCATTCATCCATCAGTAAATGATACCCATGAGAATAAAAACAGATAGAAGAAACACTTTCCCTCTTTTGTAGATGTTACACTTTATTTGAAGAACTCCTGTGTATGAAATTGATAAGGCTATACTACAGGCAAAGCTCTTACAGATAGAGAGTGCTAGAATGCTGATGGAATATGATGCCAACTCCTTGACCAATGATCACGTTGGTCAAACAGTGAGTACAAAAAGTGTCATGGCTTTTGCATAAGTAAATATGGCTGGGTTGAGAGATAGGGTTCCGGTTAGATCTGAAGGAGTGTAGGTACTCAGCATTTTATGGTATGAGCAAATCTATTCCCATAGGGATATATTTGTAGAGTTCTTGTTATTTGAAATTATTTCAATGCATTTAAAGGGTGTTCATATGATTATTTTTCGGTATGATTGACGGAGAAGCGTATTGAATTTTACTTGTAGAAATTGAATAGTTTAGAAGTTTCGTCTTGTATTTTGTATGTACACATGTGTCTGCAAAGCGAACAAAATCTGTATCTTTTATACGTTTGAATTAAATAATAAAATATGTGTTGCTTTTTAAATTATTTTTTGCTTTGATGCTGGAATGAAATGGTAATAACACCATAAACCATTTATATTATCGAGTTACAAAGGCATGCTCCCAATATACACCTTGTCACTGTGGGCTCTTTGATGTCATATATATGGAAAATCACTGAGATATAATATTTCTTAGTAAAAACCTACATATTTACCTTAGTAATACACAATCACAGTTTGTACAGTGTGTTGGCATTTACTTAGTAACAGATGTATTTCAGAGGTCTTCATAAATCATACCCAATTTCTCAATATCATATTGAATAATATACACTTCATTTATCAAGGGTCAAATATGGACATTTCCAACCACATTTGGCCATATTGACACCTATATGAAGCTATACTTAGCCCGGTCAATATTTTGGGCCCAGCATGGTTTTCCTCTGTGTATATATCTCACAGTGTGAGTGTTTTTAGCTCCCTGTTGGTGGCTTATATTTATGTCATTTCTGTCTTTTTATGTATTTGCTTTTTTCCATAATGTGTGTCTGAATTATTTATATGTACACCTTTTCCGCACTTGTAGTATCTGTAATACACTCAGGACTCTTCGGGTTTATATGATTTTTTTACTAGTTCTATTCAAGTTCCCCTGTAGCCTAATTGGTAAGTGCGCTTGTCAACTGGCTTTGAGGGCGTGGGTTCAAATCTCACCCCGGGAACTCACTTTAGTCCTAGCCCATGGGACATCAAATGGAGGGGGGTTATATCCAATATTCTATGCTGGGGCAACTGAAAGACCCTGGGCAACCCCGAATTAATAGGGTATGTGCCAGACTCACGGTCTTCTCATCTCATCATCATACAGCAATCGCCTGCCTCGATATAGCCCACTAAGGTGCTGCAGAGGCGTAAAACACAAACAAACTAACAAACAAACTAGTTGTATTCAGCCTTCTCCATTACAGTATAACTGTGAAAAGTAAGTTGCTCAGGCAAGTCTCTGACGAGAAAAGGAAGTCTTGTTGATGATATTGACAGTCAGATAAAAACAAGAAGTAAATTTATATTGATGTTTGTGTAATAATTATGTAAGTCTGTTCATTAACCCTTTGGAAAAGGGGAGAAAGGTGAAATTTATTGCACACCGAGCTGCCAATCCCTGGGTCCAGGGTTCGAATCTGACTTCGGTTATGTCACCATGACTTATGTTAGACAGCACTTTCAATCATCCTTTGCCTTATTTCTGTGTCCTCCTCCTGTCCTAATTAGTCAATCAAGTGTATGAATACAGGATGTAAAGCTCCTAAACATTCATCCTACCAAACATTGAAGAAAAGGCATGGAGAGAGGTAAGTTTGGGTTTCTTAACACTGTAGATCGGGTTTGACTCTAGCTCTGGCCGTGTCATCTAGATGAGTAGACGTACTGTGTGTGTTGGACAGAATCAGTGGATTCAGTGCTGTGTCCCCCTCCTGTCCTAGTGGGGTGAGGGTTGGTCTAGCGGTAGCGTGCTGGGCAGCCAATCGCTGGGTCCAGGGTTCGAAATCAGCTCTTGCCAGGTCGCCTGGGCCTTAATGGATGGCTCTTTCAATAATCCTTCAACTATTTACCTAAAAATGGGGACAGGGTCAGTTTGGTGGTAGTGCTCTGGGTTGCCAATCGCTGGGTCCTGGGTTCAAATCCAAGGTTTGCCAGGTTACCTGGTCGTCTATTTATGGCTGTTTCAGTCATCCTTTTCCTCATTTCTGTCTCCCCTCCCTGTCGTAATTAGTCACGTGCATCAATACAGTACATAAAGCCGACCCCCAATCATCAAACCTGCTAAAGTCGATAATATCGCAATTTGACAGTATTTTTTATTCTACCTGAACTTGAGCATTTCCATCGATGATTAATTTTACTTTTAAAGAAACAAAAGCATAAACGTTAGGTTAGATCAAATGATAAGGGGAGCCAATTAATGATCTTTCTGTAATTTGAGATGCTCAGTGGACTTTATAATGATGGCAATTCTTCTTTAGTCGATCGTATTTTATAGACAATTTGAGGTTTTGCCAATTCTTTATATATCTGAACCTTGTATAAATCTAACCAACTAAACATGTCTTTAATGAATTGGTTTGCCAAATTATATGACTATGAGCATTTGCCTTAACATTTTTCCCAATATTTTCTGCAGGTAGATTTGCTGATACATGGTCTTTTAAAACATAAAAAGGAATAGATTCAAATGAAAAGGTTTAATAGTCTGACTGATGAAATGAAATAATTTCAAGTCCTGGATGGATTTGTGGTATATCAATCGGAATTGCCTGATAAAATTCAGTATTGTGAATGAATGTCTTGAAACAAAAAATGATATAGGGGGATACTTTGAGGTGAATGTTAACAGCAATGCGGTCACTTTAGAAGAGACGGAGAGGAAAGCATTGAAAAAACAAACAACATGAAAAAACAGTAGTTTATTAGAGATGCTTGCTTGCTTGCAAGCGGCATCTCTATTGTGGGAGGAAGGCTCTGAAACTTATGACAACTGCCTTGGTCATGCTGTTTCATCTCTGTCAGTAAAACTTTGCATACAGTCTCAATAGAATTTTATCTTGCATTGATAAAATGTTTGTGTCGTTCTGAGATGAAGAAATTAATAAAGAAAACAAACAGGCTGAGTTTCTTCAGGTCAAAGGTCAATCACCAAAAGTAGGTCACAGGCCAGATACCCTCCAGCAGGTCTTAGTGACAAATACCCTTGTGCAGGTCTCACATGCCAGATACCCTTGTGCAGGCGACAGGCAAAGGGGTAGATACTATCATGGGCAGTCTATCGACAAGCATCTCTTAAAGTGCTTGCACGTTATTTTTCAATATGACAGGAAATAACTTGTCATCCATTGACCACTACGAGAAACGATTTGCTAGAATTATGCCAAAAAGTTCTAACGCGGAATTTTACGGCACGACCAATATCCCCCAGAGACTGGATAATCATGAATTCCAATGTTCACCAACAGACACCCATTAACATTAATATGCAAAAATGTAGGATGCAAAACCTTGTTTATAACCAACACGAATCTCAAGGGACTAGCATGTCAACGAATTCTAACACTTTCCTATTCATGCAACTGAATATATTCAGGGCAATACCTATTTCAATATCTGTGTATAAATCTCCATGTTTTGTGCATAATTCACAGTTGTTTGCCGCCCCATAATCCTTCTATTATTTTGTCAGCTATCAGCTTCAGAATGACATGTTTGTGGCTTGCTGGAGCTGAATGGGACAATTTCAACAGAGTAAACACAGAAATGCTTATTATGGCAAGGATGAATGATCGGTGGATGAATTTGGCTTTATGTCCTGTGTTTATGTTATGTATTCTGCATGCTGACAAGGACAGGAGGTGGACACAGCATTGAGGCGAAGGATGATTTATGTTATGTTATGTCATGTATGTTTATTTAAGCATATTGCTTTGAAAAGTGCTCCAGAGAAGCATTTAAACCGCTATTCAACATTGAGAGACCCAGCAAGAGCTGGAGTTGAACCTGGACACAGAGATTGGCAACCCAGAGCACTTTCCAACTGAGCCAACTCCCACCCTACTGTTTTCTTCATAATCTAGGGATCCTGCCCATTTCAGTCCTATCTCCTTTGCCACAATCTATTCAGCCAGTCTCTCTTAATTAAGAGAAATCCTATTTGTTTCGTTGATTGTCAAATTCCACTATCTAGTGTATGGCCATCTGCACAGTCGTGGTGTACTTTCCATGTTACAGTTGACGAATGACGAGTACTTACATTCTCCTGCTAGTGGACATGAATGACCTCACGACAAACCTTATCCATATCATTGAAGTTGACTGTCTATTGTCACTGAGTAACTTGTAAACTCAGTTGGTGACTTGTTTTAAAAGCATTGTAAGTATACGATATGACCTCAGAAACTGCTTATGATTCAGAGAGAATAGCATTGCAATGATGGGGATATGACCTCACAAGGACCATTTCAGTCCGATTCTTTAAGCAGTCGACAATCGTTGACTGCAATATCTCTGTTGACATCAACTTTTTACCTTTAATGATTTCTCAGTATATCTTATTTAGTATTGTTCATTTATAAATTCTACAGTCCAAGTCCTTAGTCCTACACCATCCACTTGTATAGTTCCTGTGTCCCCACTTCATCCAGCTATTTTGCCTGTGCTTTTAACTTGTGCATCTAGTGTCGAAATGTTCCTGGTTGACAGCTCCTCTCCTCTGTGGCTTTCCCATAGCCTGGGGCTATGGATCTGCTGTTGCTGATGCTTCTGTGGGAAGAGATGGACTGTGTTATATAGGCTATGGGAGCTGTAGCATCCTGAAACACATGTAATATTGTAAATGGATTTTATAATCACAGGGCTTATTGTATATAGTATGTAGACTATGTAGGCATTTTGAATTCTTGAAAATGTATGACATTATAAAGTATTTTAATGTCCAGTGTTTGATGTGTTTTGCTACTAATTTTGCATGTCTTAAAGTTGTATAGAGGCTTCAAGTCCAGGATTTTGGAAACCTGACGATGGTCAGATAATGGTGAACAATAGGCATGCCGGGACACAAACAATTCGGTCAAGGAGGCTAAAGATTAACTACACAATATACTTGAAAATTAATTGTTTCTTATAGCTATTTAATTTGAAGCGGTATGAAATCTGAACTTGCAATACATGTAAATATCCAGGCACCAATGTTTTCAGAATTGCTGTTTTTATTTACTGAAATATTAGTACAACAAGCGTGCTATAACAATACTCAAACATGCCACACAATTGTTTTTATCTTCTTATGTCTGACGTGGCTCAGCATAATTAGCCGAAATTGGCTCTCTTGCATGCGAGACCATGTCACAGAGTGCCACACAGAGCATCATTATGATATAATCCCACTTTGACAGGGACACACATAGGTGTCACGTGACTACGGTAGTTCTGAATGTAGTATAAATCCCACATAATTGGGGATTGTGGGTATTTATTCATGTTTATAGCCAATCAGGATTGATCAGGGCCACAACCACAGATAAACAAAGCATCCCTTGTATTGTTATTGTTGTTAGTCAGCATGAAATTGGGATGAAATCGCAGGAATTGGCACGTAAAGCCCTTCATCATGCGTCATGCCAATTTGTGACATGTGTGTGACATGGTCTGTACTGTTGTGTTTGATCAGCAGCACCCTAGTTATCACATCATAATACTGTGTAATAAATCATCATTGGACATGGTCATGCAATTTAATATCCATGGTTTTCTCAGTATTTTCTTTGAAGTACTAGGCCTATGCATAATTATTTGGAATTTGCGCGGCCAGTGCCTATATGCAGCCAAGACAAACACCAAAAAATCAGTTGGTAGTGCACCGGCGTGCCAAGCTCTGGGTCCGGGGTTTGATTTAATTCCAGCTGTGGCCGAGTCACCTGGGCTAATTATTATGGCTTGCAGTTTCAATCATTCTTCACTTAATTTAGTGTCCTCCACCTGTCCTGTTTGGCCTGCCAAATACGTATATACAGCATGTAAGGCTCAACAAACCGATCAATCCATTCAGTATGTGCATTTTTCACATCTAACATGTTTGTCATGTATATCTATTAATATTGGTTGATTGCTAGAGTCCATAAAGTTACAGTGCATCAAAACGCATCCACCTCATTGCTTGTTCTAGTTTGTTTGCTCCTAATAACATCCAATCCAATGAAATCCATCCATCCCTCTCAACTAGCAGTTTGGTATGCTATTTTCCTGAGGCCCACAATCTAAAAGGCCCATATTTCACAGCCTAAATCAGCATTAAAATTGCACTGCAGCAGGACATCTGAAATTTGCGGCAAAAACAAACTTTTTAGTTTCGTAAATAAACAATTTAATGTCATGGAAGTGTACCAAAAGTTTATCCAAGCAAGATAAAATGATGCTGAACCTGTATACAAAGTTTGAGTGAGATTGGGGGAACAATGTGACCTCCAGAGTGTTGACAAGCTTTCTCATCCTTCCTCCCACAATAGAGGTTCGCATGCTTTCAGCAAGCACCTCTAAAACAGCTTGAAAAAAAAAAGCTTTCAGAATGATACAAAGACAGAAAAATCTGCAGTTTATTCAAAATGACATGAAGAAACTTACCAGGTAAAACAATTTACTAAAATCTTTCAACAGTGAAATTTCATATGTTTTGTGGTGCCAAAAATTTGAACGCGCAATGCTACAACACGATCAAAATCCCCAGCGAATTGAAATCATCATCTCGAATTCCAATGTTTACCAACAAACACCCACCAAAATTAATATGCAAAAATGTATGATGCAAAACCTTATTTATAACCAACACGAATCTCAAGGGACTAGCATGTCAACGAATTCTAACACTTTCCTATTCATGCAACTGAATATATTCAGGGCAATACCTATTTACAATATTTGTGTATAAATCTCCATGTTTTGTGCATAATTCACAATTGTTTGCCTCCCTATAATCCTTCTATTATTTTGCCAGCTATCAGCTTTAGAATGACATGTTTGTGGCTTGCTGGAGCTGAATGGGACAATGTCAGCAGAGTAAACATAGGAATGCAGATTAGGGTAATGTTCTTTGAGTCAGACAGTTGGATTCAAGCCATTTTAGAAAATGATATCTAGCCAGGTTAAAGGGTTATAGGTTATATTAACCAGAGTATCAAATTGGACTTTTTCCGGAAAATTGGAACACTGTTTATTGGGTTATTTTTGGGACTTTAAAAAAAGAGAGGGGTAACCTTGAGTGGGACAGTTGCAATGCATTGAAGTACATTTGTTTAAGATCCTTCCAATCCATTAATAGATGCCATATGAGAACACAAAATACATTGAGCTCAATACTAACCATTTTGATGACAGTCTGAGGTCAAATCAATACCACAGACCTGATTAAAACCGTTCAATCTGGAGAAATTTTACTAAAATACTCAATTCCTGACCAAATAAAAAAGTGAAAAACAGAGCTTTGCCCCAGTTTCCGGGTCATGAAAAAAACCACTATACTTGTTTGTATCATAGTGAAACTTTTTGAACAGACAAAGGAGGTCTTAAGCTAAAGATTGGTACCTAATATATTGGTATAGGAGCTCTCAATTGGCCAATACAACCCAACAAAAAGTGTCCAACTCAAGGTTACACCCTCTAAGTGTCCGACTCAAAGAACCTTACCCTATGGCAAAGATGAATGTCTAATGGATGAACTGGGCTTTATGTCCTGTGTCTATGCACTCTGCATGCTGACCAGGACAAGAAATGAGTCAATGGACACAGCAATGAGGTTAAAAGATGATTGAGAGTTCTGCTGTTCAACATTCCATGTGACACAACTAGAGCTGGAATTGAACTACGGACCCAGAAATTGGCAGCCCAGAGCACTTTCCAACTGAGCCAACTCCCACCCAGCTGTATTCTTCCTAGTCCAGAAGTCCTGCCCATTCCAGTCTACTCCCTTCTGCCACAAATATTTATTGTGAATCCCTCAAAAATAGGGCAATACCTATTTCAATATTTGTGTATAAATCTCCATGTTTTGTGCATACTTCACAATTGTTTGCCGCCCAATAATCCTTCTGTTATTTTGTCAGCTATCAGCTTCAGAATGATATGTTTGTGGCTTGCTGGAGGTAGATGGAACAATGTCAGCAGAGTAAATATAGAAATGCACAATTATTATGGCAAATATGAAAGATTGATGGATGAATTGGGCTTTATGTCCTGTGTCTATGTTATGTATTCTGCTTGCTGACAAGGACAGGAGGTGGACACAGCCATGAGGTAAAGGATGATTGAAACTGCTGTTCAACATTCAGAGACTTCAGAGACCCAGCTAGAGCTGGAATTGATCCTGGGACTCAGAGACTGGCAGCCCAGAGCACTTTCCAACTGAGCCTACTCCCACCCAACTGTATTCTTCGTAATCCAGAAGTTGTGCTCTTTTCAGTCTTATCTCCTTTGCCACAATCTATTCATGGTCAGTCTATCTAAATTCAGGGAAATTGTATTTGTTTTGTTCATTTACAAATTCTACAAATTATTACACAACCGTCTTGTAGGCCTACTTTCTATGTTAGTATTTCTGCTGACATCTACCTTTTACCTTTAATTATTTATCAGTATCTAATTTATATATATATGGCATTGTTCATTTATAATTTCTACAGTCCAAGTCCTACACAATCCACTTGTTTACTTCCTATGTCCCCACTTCATCCAGCTATTTTGCCTGTGCTTTTAACTTGTGCATCTAGTGTCGAAATGTTCCTGGTTGACAGCTCCTCTCCTCTGTGGCTTTCCCATAGCCTGGGGCTATGGATCTGCTGTTGCTGATGCTTCTGTGGGAAGAGACGGACTGTTATATACAGGCTATGGGAGCTGTAGCATCCTGAAACACGTGTAATATTGTAAATGGATTTTATAAATGGATTTTATAATTCAATGGCTTATTGTATATAGTATGTAGGCATTTTGAATTCTTGAAAATGTATGATACTATAAAGTATTTTAATGTCCAACGTTTGATGTGTTTTGTTAATTTTGCATGTCTTAAAGTTGTATAGAGGCTTCAAGTCCAGGATTTTGGAAACCTGACGATGGTCAGATAATGGTGAACAATAGGCGTACCGCAGCACTAAAAAATTTGGTCACAGAGGCCAGAAATTCAGGAAGATGATCTGCACGATATACTTGAAAATTAATTGCTTCTTTGCTATTTAATTTGAAGCGGTATGAAATCTGAACTTGCAATGCATGTAAATATCCAATTACCAATTTTTTCAGAATTGCTGATTCTATTAACTGAAATATTAGTACAACAAGCGTGATATAAAATACTCAAACATGCCACACAATTGTTTTTATCTTCTTATGTCTGACGTGGCTCAGCATAATTAGCCGAAATTGGCTCTCTTGCATGTGAAACAGTGTCACAGAGTGCCACACAGAGCATCATTATGATATAATCCCACTTTGACAGGGACACACATAGGTGTCACGTGACTACGGGGTTCTGAATGTAGTATAAATCCCACATAATTGGGGATTGTGGGTATTTATTCATGTTTATAGCCAATCAGCATTGATCAGGCCCACTGCCACAGATAAACAAAGCACCCCATGTATTGTTATGGCTGTTAGTCAGCATGAAATTGGCATGAAATCGCAGGAATTGGCATGAAAAGCCTTCATCATGCACCATGCCAATTTGTGACATGTGTGTGACATGGTCTGTACTGTTGTGTTTGATCAGCAGCACCCTAGTTATCAAATCATAATACTGTGTAATAAATCATCATTGGACGTGGTCATGTAGTTTCATATCCATGTTTTTCTCGATGTTATCTTTGAAGTACAAGGCCTATGTGTAAATATTTGCAACGCATAGTGCCTGTGCATATGTGGCCAAGACAAACACCAAAAAATCAGTTGGTAGATCTAGTGCGGCGATCTGCCCATCGCTGAGTCCTGAGTTTGATTCCCACTGTGGCTGAGTCACATGGACCCTTGGTTTTCATTTGCTTGACTGTAATGTATTGTTGGGATTCCCGGGTAGAAGTAACTGTACTTAAAAAACATTTGAACTAAGATTCAATCACTAATTTACATGCATCCAAATTAATAGTTAATCTTGCCATATATTTGTAGATTTTCTCTCTATATTTTTCGATTATTTATGTACATTTTTCACATCTAACGTGTTTGTCATGTATATCTATCAAATATTGGTTGGTGGCTCATTTATAAGGTTACACTGCATCACCATTCATCCGTCATTTTGTTTGCTTTTCCTCAATACCTTCCAACCTAGTGGCTTCCATCCATCCCTCTCGACGAGCAATCTGCTATGCTATTTTCCTGAAGCCAGCAATCTAAAATGCCCATATTTCACAGCCTAAATCAGCATTAAAATTATCTTACAATCTCACATTTCTTTAGGGAATGGAATTTTTTAATGGAATATTAAAAGTCAGTCACCCTTTAAAAAACAAGCACCATTTGCAGTGAAATTTCCCAACTGTCAATATATCGGGATTTCATTTCTAACACAGCTAAGCCCCTGCGGGCTGCTAAGTGCTGATAGCACATTTTTAATCACAGTTTTAGGAGCCAGCCAGTTATATTGATTAATCTAAAACCTACTCTTCCGTACTCTACAGAATTTAATGATATTGGAATTTAGAAGACTTAGTGTTTCGCTTGCAGTCTGTATTTCTCCTTACTTTTTGTTTAAAATTACATATATGTGTCCAAATATCGGATTTCAGAAATATCGTGTATTAGACATTGAAACTTATTTAAGAAATGTTTATGGAACTTGATATAATATTTAGAAAACCAAATAAATGCTATGAAGAATTTATCCTTTTTTTCACATAATAAAAAATCCTATATTTCATGGCATTAGCAGTTATCTTGTATTTTGATGAGAAAATCATATAATTTTAGCCGTATCAGGGCAGAAGAAAACTTGCAAACAGATGTCATGCATATTTTTTTATATTATGTTGAGTTTCAAAGATGTCTTCACCTATCTCTCCACAAGATGTCTTCACTTATCTCCCTGCAAGATTTCTTCACTTATCTCTCTGCAAGATGTCTTCACCTATCTCTCTACAAGATGTCTTCACTTATATCTCTGCAAGATTTCTTCACGTATCTCTCTGCAAGATGTCTTCATGTTTCTCTCTGCAAGATGTCTCCACTTATCTCCCTGAAAGATGTCCTCACTTATCTCTCTGCAAGATGTCTGCTCTGATCTCTCTGCAATATGTCTTCACTTATCTCTCAGCAAGATGTCTTCACTTGTCTCTCTTCAAGATATCTCAACTTATCTCTCTACAAGATGTCTCCTCTTATCTCTTTGCAAGATGTATTCACATATGATTATGCAAGATGTTTTCACTTATCTTTCAGCCAGATATCTTCATTTATCTTTCTGCAAGATGTCTGTACTTGTCTCTCTCCAAGATGTCTGCATGTATCTCTCTGCAAGATGTTTTCACTTATCTATCTGCAAGATTTCTTGACTTATCTCTCTGCAAGATGTCTCCTTTTATCTCTCTGCAAGATGTATTCACTCATCTCTGCGAAGATGTCTTCACTTATCCCTCTGCAAGATGTCTTCACTTATCTCTCTGCAAGATATCTTCACTTATCTCTCTGCAAGATTTCTTCACTTGTCTATCTGCAAAATGTCTTCATTTGTCTCTCTGCAAGAGATTCACACAATACACACCAATCTTACAAAAAGGCATTGATGCACCTTCTTTGAGTCTGGAGTCTGAATTTGAAGAAATAGTTTTTTCTTTGTAGATCTTTTCGTGTCATCTACCTGATTTATGTCTTTCTGTCTCTCTTTATTTCTCTCTCACTTTCTTGTCTCTCCTTTGTGTAATATTTGATCTTCCAATTCAGGATGTTGTCTGTTTTAGGAGACATTAATTGAGACATAGTGATGGGAATTAACAAGTCTCTTGCCTGTCCTGAGTAAATAAATCACTTGGATTCTTAAAGCAAAGAACTTCAAGGCAAAAGGAAGAAGCCTCTAATCCTTATGTATCCTCACACAATACGCTGAATTGATGGTGAGCCATATTTCTTTAGCTAAATGCTTCTAGTGATCAACAGACTCTTTTCACACAACATCTGGGAGCCCGACAAAAAAGTGGTGGCACACAACAGCTTTGTGGTACTTCCTGAAGCATTGAAGCACTACCTACGTCTCTCAAAATTACTTCTCTATATCAAAACTGATACCAAGGCATTTTATTGCATAGCATTCAAACTAGGTGTCCTGTCTTATTTTTGTGTAGTTCTATGTCTTTGTTTGAAGATCTGCATGTATCGGGTATGTACATGTGGGTATCTCCATGGCATCAGGGAGAAGTTATGACATTTACTTTAGTAGCCAGCGGTAGTTCCCACCTGGACTTGAGTTGATTGAATTATTTCTCGAACAAAAGGTGTCAGATTGTTTGTTTTAGCCTCTTAAGTGAGCATGCGAAGATTTGGCCTGTTGGCTTTAGTGACATTAACGCCTGTCAAGAATAAATTTACTTCAAATTTGAGAGATGCTTCTGAATCACAAATTGACGGAAGAGGTGTAATGAACGATTAATCTCTGACAGTGCCAATGCAATTATTTTGTTCATGTATGTATATATACAGTCACTAGAATGTACAAAATTAATTTAGAAACTCATCATAAGACTTAAAAATTAATAGAATTTATTTTACCATTATTAGATTTGTAAAAGCATGCCATATACAGAATAAGAGTTTGAAATGAACTGAAAATTTGTCAGATTTTAAATTAAACGTATATGTTGAAACTGAAAGAATTTTTTTTGCATGGCATTCTGATTTGTGTGGCTCTGTAGCTTGACTATATCAGGCTGTAGAAAAAGTCACATAATATAATGTGCTTTCATCATGTTGAGGACAATGTAGCCTTTCTCCAGACATTCCTGTTACATACAACATTGTTCATTTATGGCATCAATGGAATTCCTGGAAATGGAGAGCTTGTTTCTCTTCTCCCAATATTCATGGTAAATGACAGAACATCATATTTTCCTATTTATCTCTGAACCAGAGAGAGTGTGTCCTCATAGATTAATGAAGTCATTTTTCATGGCAACCTTAGGAGACACACAAGCACTAATTGGTTTGCCTCACTTTGTCACTGAGATGCTAAGGTGAAAATGATACTGGATAAAATATCTGAAGAAGTGGGTAGTTCTTTATTTCTTGGCAAAGCTATGTTATTCAAATTTAAATCATTAGATAAATAGGACTTCAGAGATTATGTCATCACTCTAGTGGAGTAGTGCCTACCACTGGTAGAGTTGCATGTCTATTTCATATAAGTTGTAGACAGCTTGGTTTTGATTTGCTTGAGTGTAATATATTGCTGATATTCCCAGCCCAAAACAGCTGTTCTTAATTTGCATACTCCTGAATTCATATTAAAGTACAAATAACTATAATATGCTATTGAAATAGTTATTACCACAACAGTTTTACTGAATGCAATGCCTGTAGATACTTTTTGACTATTGTACTATTTGTCTCATGTGCTGTCCCAAGATTCAATGATGTGCTACTTTCCTGAGGCCCAGAATCTAAAATGCCCATATTTCACTGCCTAAATCAGCATAAAACTATCTCACATTTCTGTAGGGAATGGAATTTTAAAAGTCAGCCACCCTTTAAACAAGAAAAGTGCCCTTAAAAAGGGTACTGTATCGACCTTACCATGAACCTGAGGGCATAAGGCATGTAATAAAAAGTTTTGATATCTCAAAGTAGGCATTTCTATGAATAGTTCGTCAATCTCAAGGAAGACTCAGTCAAATCAATTTGACTTAATTTTGAAATATATCTGAAAAATAATCTCGGGCTTCTCTAGCACCAAATGGCAATAGAAATAAGCGCAATGGGTCCATTTATTACCATTCACTACTACTTCAAACTCTCGGTATTTTGGGACATTTTCCCTATGTTTTATGGCAATTTTCCATGAAAAACTGACATCTTTCATGGCTTATCTGACTCAGCCCAACTGATTTGACCTAGTCTTCCGTGATACAATGAAAGAGGACAATCAGTCGTGTCAACATACAAACTGATTTAACCTTTTATGCTTATGCATCATTCAAAAAAATAGAAAGGTTAGTCTTAAGTAAAACTGGGTTTCAGTGGTTTGACTGAGTCTTCCACCACAGAATCTGAGTTGCACAATGGGAACTTTTGAGGTAAAAAACAGTTAAACCTGCTTTGACTGAGTCTTCCATTGATTTTTTCCCTCCAAAAAGTTGTTTGTTGTGCAAGCTAAAAATGTCAAAGTGGTTTGACTGAAGCCGACTCTATGAATCTGCACAAGTCTAGTGGAAGACTCAGTCAAAGCTATGTTTTTTTCTGGGTCATCCTCCATTTTCTAGTGGAAGACTCAGTCAAAGCTATGTTATGACTGAGTCTTCCACTAGAAAATGGAGGATGACTCAGCCAAAACATAGCTTTGACTGAGTCTTCCTCTAGATTAGTGACAGATTCACAGAGTCGGCTTCAGTTAAACCACTCAGACCTAGTATGGAAATTAAAATAATGAAGCCACTGCCTTGCAGCTTCCTGGAATAATCAGTCAAAATTACTTTATTAAATAAATTCTACAATTTTTAAACATTATTTATGTTTCTGCACGATCACAACACCAAGCTGAAAACAATGATATAACTCTCAATACAATCAGCAACGGGAAACAGAAGTTATCTGCTGATTTGTTTAGTTTTCAGAATTTCATGTCTGCTGAAAATTGCAAAATTTGCTATATCTGAGTCTTCCATGAGATAGACGAGTTGGCCACAGAAAAAAATTCCAAGACTGCTGCCTTTGTTTTATGAAAATCTGACACAACTATAAGGGTTTTTGAAATAAGAGTAAACTTCAGTTATTTCTGCAACCTAAAAAAAGTAAATCCATTTCCTTAAAACAAAAATTAGCAAACATCTCCCCTCCAAAAAATATTCCTGGATTTGTAAATAAAAGAAGAAAGTTTGTTGTTCTCAATGGTTTTAGAAATTTTGCATCCTCACGCCGTTATGCACCGAAACGCATTTTGCGAGCTTAATATTGCAAATAGAGCAAAATGAATGAGAGCATTGAATGCGGGGGAGTTTATTTGATATACGCAGGTTTTTCAATTTTGAAAATCGGATGTTTATTAAGGTTTTTATGGCAAGTTTTGCATTGAAAATGATGTACACAATCTTTGATGACGTTTTACACGCAAAAAATATCGCCAGCGAAATCCCTTATCTTGTTGAATCGATGTACTGTTAAGAATACTTATATATAAGTTTTTTTTATTATAGGTTGAGACTTCGATACAAAAATAAGCATCATTTGCAGTGAAATTTCCCAACTGTCAATATATTGGAATTTCATTTCTAACAAAGCTAAGCCACTACCGGCTGCTAACTGCTGTGAGCACATTTTTAATCCCAGTTTTAGGAGCCAGCCAGTTATATTGATTTATCTGAAACCTACTCTTCCATACTCTACAGATTTTAATGATATATTGGAACTTAAGGGGCTTGCTGTTTTGCTTGCAGTCTGTAGTTCGCATTTTCTTTTAGTTTAAAATTCCAGAAATTACATATGCATCCAACTAATAGATTTCAGAAATATTGTGTATTAGAAATTGAAACTTATTTAAGAACTTTTTATGTATATAATATTTAGGTAACAGAATAAATGCCATGAAGGATTCATCCTTCGACTCTTGAAATTAAGTTTTACCTATTGAAAATCTTATGTTTCGTTACATTTGCAATCTAACATCATATTACAACAACGCACGTGACATGACGTCATCCCAGCTCACCTTTTCTCTGTGCCTGCAAGGCAACTCCTGCACCCTTCTCTGCATCTCTCATACACCCCTCTTCCTATTTCCTCCATCCTTTTCATATCTGCCCCTTTCCAACTACCTTCCTCCTCCAATTTCCCCTTCGATTCCACCTTTCCCTCGCATGTTTACACATCGCTACGTAGTTCCCTAACTGCTCACTTTTTTCGGCGGCGCCACCATCCCGGTTCCTGCCAAAATGATCCACACAGATCCACACAGTGCACACTCACTCTATCTATCATCAATAATCCATTGGCCCTGGCCTACCTGTAACCAAACAGTGCCCTGTACACCTCAAATTACAATCAACGCCTCAATCACAAGACATTCAACTGCTGCTTTCTTTATTTGGATTGCTTTGTGTAAACTATAGACACTTTCACTTTGGCCTGTGACCCTTGAAGTGCAATTGAGCCAATTAATTTCACATGCCAATTACCCCATTGATTACAGGAGCCTTATGACAACTTTATATTGACCTGTCACCTTTCTAAACCTTTCATAAACATCTGAGATGTTCCACCATGCAATTCAACAGCAATAAACATGATTTCAACACACATATGACACTTTCAAATGCCAGGACTACTTTTACAATTCAATGGTTTTCAAAACATAAGTCTTTATTAAAGTGATTCTTCAAACTCATAACATACCTGACATCCAACAACTATTGCCCACATTGTTTCTTTATGTTGACCTACCACCCTTCTCATTCTTGGGCTTTCCCTATATCTAACCTACACAACAAAACACATTTGCCATCATGACAACGTCTTAATTTTCCCTCACACGTATATTTCGCCTTTTCTCTGGCGCAGTGAAATCCCCTACAATATTACATAGCCATATATACATGATATCAATCTTTCGGCGTCAACTCAGAAATGGGTATTTTCTAGTTCTCTCATATTGTGATAAGAAAATCATATATAATTATAACAGTATCAGGGAAAAATGAAAACTTGCATACTTATGTCATGCTTATTTTTTTTCGACAAAGGTTGATATTAGTTGCAAAGTGTACTTACTTATAATTCTAAAATGCAGATATGGTCCATGCCCAGAAATACATCAATTCCATTTATACAAAATTATATAATACACACCGTATTGCTATAACACTATCATTTCAACTATTACAATGAACTTTGACCATATAGCAAAACACACACTTGTACATTCTACTGCGAGGTTCAGATGCAGAAGACTGTGTTTATGCTAGTGATTCCTTGGCATTTTACAGTTGGTTGCAGTGAACAGAAAAGCTTTCAATCATTTTGTGAAGCGGCTCTCACCTAAACGAAATGGTGCTCTGTGAGATGTCTTCACTTATCTCTCTCCATCTGTTTCTATCTGCTTCATCAACAAGCTGCATCTCAACTTCACTCCTTTTATGTCTTTTTGATGATCAAGTTCTCTACAGAAGAGAAAAGTTGGGAAAAAGACGGGATTTATAACGCTTCGATTCGCAGTGCCAGTGAACTTGAAATCTGAGATGTCATCATTAAACTTGTTCTGTTCTGTCCTATTGATACGCAGCTTCACTACACTGATATTCAGTTCTGTCTATATGATAAATGCAGAGTGTCTAGCTACACGTCCTTATTTTATCACTCTTCTTATCATGAAACTATGTAGGCCTATGCTCAAATGCAAGATACATTGTCAGTGTGTCACAAACTAGGTTTATTGCTCTATTATTAAATATCGAAGATGCCACTAATTCTACATCATTCAAGTCGATCTAAAAACAAAAAGGGCACTGATTCACTCTCAAATGGAAATATTTAGAGTCTTTTTCAGAAACTTTCTTTGTGTCTGGAATCTGAATTTGAAGAAATAGACTTTTCTTTGTAGATCTTTTCTTTTTGTCTACCTGATTTATGTCTTTCTATCTCTCTTTATTTCTCTCTCACTTTCTTGTTTCTTCTTTGTGTAATATTTGATCTTCCAATTCAGGATGTTGTCTGTTTTAGGAGACATTAATTGAGACATAGTGATGGGAATTAACAAGTCTCTTGCCTGCCCTGGGTGAATAAATCACTTGGATTCTTAAAGCAAAGAACTTCAAGGCAAAAGGAAGATGCCTCTAATCCTTATGTATCCTCACACAATACACAGAATTGATGTTGAGCCATATTTCTTGAGCTAAATGCTTCTAGTGATCAACAGACTCTTTTCACACAACATCTGGGAGCCCCGCAAAATGGTGGCTGGCATACCACAGCCTTGTGGTACTTCCTGGTGTATTAAAGAAATCTCCCTCTATATCAACAATGATACAAAGGCACTATATGACAGCTTTCAAACTGTATCTCATCTTCTTTAATGATGTAGGGTAAAGTTAAAGTGACATTGGTTGATATGTAGCCAACAAAAATTGCTATCTAGATTGGAGTTGAAGGAATGTTTTGTTTACGCAAGGGCCAATTGTAGATGTCAGTTTCAGCCTGTATGTCTTACCCTCTCAAGGTAACATGCGGTGTTGGTTTAACTGAAATTAATTCCTGTCTAAAATACATTTACTTCAAACATATGTGATGCTTCCAAATCGCAATGCACTTGCAAACTGAAATCTGAATGATCAATGCTTTTTGGCATTTTAATATCTATGTTGCTTCTCTGCAGATCTACCATACATTCTCTACAGCTTGACTATATCCATCTTACTGTCAGCAGAACATGTTTTCCCGTATATTGTGCATTCATCATGTTGGGATCAATGTAGCTATTCTCCAGACTTTTCTGGCATGTACAACATTGTCTATGTGTGTCATCGATGGAGCTCCTGGAAATGGCAAGGTTGTTTATCTTCTTCCAATATTCATGGCAAATTGCAGAACATCATATTTCCATATTTGTCATTTATCTCTGAACTGTGGAGCCTGTGTCCTCATAGAATAATGAAGTCATTTTTCAAAGCAGCCGTATACAAGCTGCACAAGCACTAATTGGTTCGCATCACTTTGTCACTGAGATGCAGAGGTGAAAATAACACAGGATAAAATATCTGAAGATACACTTTGGGTATCATCAAGACAAAATCCTTAGTATTTGGATAATATATTGGCCTCTAGTGATCAAAGAATGCCTTTTCTCTTCTTTTTTTTGACATTATGAACCCATAACATAGTAAATCTTGACCTTCTTCCTTATACTCGGTTGCTATCTCTAGCCGTAAGTTTAGTCCGATAGTGGGAATCCCCCCTGATCCCAGGTGATTTATTTAAGTTTCAACCATGCTGCATCTCATTTCTACTTTCTTTTCAGGAGAATTACCTTTGGTTTGCAGGGACATCAGTCTTCAGTGTTTGACTGTTACTCTTATTACTCGTTGCCTTTATCTTTCTCTTTGAGCCTTTCTTCATGGCTGAATCAGACCAAGCATTGCAAAAGACATTTTCATAAGGCTAAGCCGATTGTACTGAACCAGACTAACCAGTAAGCTCATGATCCACCTGGATGTCTTCTTGCCATAAGCTACTGCTGTTACCTAACCAAGTCCCTGCTCTTGACTGTAAGCTGAGCCTGCATCTCTGGTTAAGCCCTCGGTAAGATGTTGCTGTATTAAAATATAACCAAAGAAAAAACAAAATGAGTTCCTTTACACGGCATCTCAAAGTCATCGGGCTATCTCTCAGTCACAGATTTGATTAAAAATGTTGCTGCTATTCAATATGTTCCGCTACTGTCATTCTTTAATTAACAGACAGTCTCACAGTCTTTCTGGCCACAGCATCCTTTTACAGGGTGTCTACAGAAAAAGAGGACAGTCACTTTTCTTCTTTTTCACACTCATATAAGTTCAGAATTTGGTGATAAGTCTAACATAAGAATGGATTTGATAGTCAGCCATATTAGGTCTATTACAAATATGTTTATTTGTGAATTAGATCACTACTAAAGGCAAAATGCAAGCATGATATGCAAAAGTGCTTACATTGCTCTAAGCTGAAAAAGGTCGTCCTGTTTTCCTCATTCTTGATGAGAAATTTTTCACCATTTTTGGTGCTTGTGAGAGTAGGAATGATTCATGCGTGAGTAGTGGGACATTTGCTGATGCTCCAGCTGCCGATAATTCAATTCAGGACCTAACACTTGGTCTCCAACATGGAGTCATCTGATGAAAAGAAAATACTAAAAATGTCTCAAATAAACCATTGAACAGAGTACCGGAATTAACGCAAATGTTTATAATAACTTTCTGAAATAATTTGTGGTGCCATGGCATCAGACGAGAAACTCTTTTGCTGGCAAGATCATCTTCCTACAAGGTGTAGCACCTGTTCATACTGTGAAGAAGACTCAGGAGCCCCTCAAAACAAGCCTCCTGAGCCAGGTAGAGTGCCACCCCTTGTCTCCTGAGCTGGACCCAGTGGATTATTCAGTGTGGGCAAATTGGGAGACAGAATCCAGCAAGTTATCGCAACCCTCGCATTAAAGTTAAAGGCCTCCACCATGTCTGCATGGGGCAAAATGTTTGTGGAGAGCATCAAACACGCTTTTGCATCATTTCTGTCTCATCTGCAGAAAGTTACCACATCAAGGGGTGCGAATGATGGGTAATTTGACTGTTCTGAATATACTGTTCATATACAAATCATGTTTTGTTGAATAATGATGCTTGGCACAAAATAAAATGTAAATAAATCCAATTGTGTTGACTGTCCTCTTTTTCTGTAGACACCCTGTATAGCATATCAATACTCTCTCACCTAAAAAAGGAACTGGTTGAAATGAAGTGGATATTTTTCAATTTAATTTCTAGTATAATTTAGCCCCTGTGGCTGTTATGCACAGATATCAACCTTAAAATCAAAGTTTTAGCAGCAGCATAATTATACTGATTAAAACGGAAATAAAAACCCACACTTCCAGAGAATTTAAATAGAGAATTTAATGACACAGAAATTTAAGAGAAGGCTTTGCTTTTGTCTGTAACTCTTTCAGTAATTAAAAAAAGCTTGAATGACATATCAATCAAAACTATCAGAATGTACCTGCATTATAGATGCCTGGAACTTAGCAGATAACATATAAGGCTTACAAAATGATAATTGTGAAGTACAAGCATCATAAAGGCATATCATTAACCAATAGATTTTTTAGGAGATATGGTTTAAAATTCAGTATTTTACTACCTCTGTAATAGCTGTATTTATGGGATTTTAAAAGTATACTATGTAATAATATAAATAACAATAGACCATTTATGTTGCATCAGACAATGAAATCATGGGGTAAAATACTTTAATGCATGTATATATATACTCAAATTTGGTAATAAATTCCTCTGCTGTTGTAATGAAGCATCCTTATCTTCACTTATATATTTTTGATAGAACATCAACAGCTCTACATGAATATCTTGGTTTGCTGTCCACATGTATCTGGAGCTACAATTCAGCCTCTTGGAATGTTGGAAGAGAAGACTGTTATTTATATGCTGGTGATTCCTTGGCATTTTACAGCTGGTTGGGGGAACAGAGAAGCTTTCAATCATTTTGTGAAGCGGCTCTCACCTAAACGAAATGGCACTCTGCAAGATGTCTTCACTTATCTCTCTCCATCTGTTTCTATCTGTCTCATCGACAAGGTGCATTTCAACTTCACTCCTTTTATGTCCCTTCGATTATCCTGTTCCCTAGAAGAGAGAAGTCAGAAAAGAGACGGGATTTAAAACGCTTCGATTCACCTCACACGGTGGTGCCAGTGAGCTGAAATCAGAGATATCACCATTTAATGTCCTGTGTCTTAGACATAGAATAGATTTTGCAGGATATTTGCTACTCTGAAGTATATTATCCTCAAATCTGTTTTTAGGAATGTAAACTCTATATAATTATGTAGTCCTGAGAAAATTAAATCCAAACAAATATTTGGCAAATTAGTCTAAGTATACATATGAAATGTTAACATCTCTCAATGAAAAATTTCTGTAGCGTTCTTATTCTAAACCAATACAATAAAAGCTTATTTCGCCCCCTCCCCACCTCTGCAATATGCATTTATAGAAATCATACTGAATTACAAAAATCTGTAAATGAAATGATTTTAAATGCCTTTCCGGGATGGTTCGTGTCTGGTAATTCAATGTGAAGAAATAGTCTTTTCATTTTGGTGCATTTCTCGTCTTTCAGTCTTTCTTGAGTAATCTATCTCTTTCTATTTCTGTTTCTTTGCATCTCTAAACACTTCTTTGTCTTACATTTGATCCCCCAACACACGAAGTTGTCTTTTTTTTGGACATACTAATTGAGACATAGTGATTGCGATTAACAGGTCTCTTGTCTGTTCTGTGTAAATAAATCACTTGGCTTCTGTAAGCCTAGAACTTCAAGGCAAAAGGAAGGCACCTCTAATCCTTATGTTTCCTCAGACAATACATGGAATTGATGCTGAGCCATATTTCTTGAGCTAAATGTTTCCAATGATCAACAGTGTCTTTTCAAAGAGCATCTGGAAGCCCTACAAAATAGTGGATGACGCACCGCGGCCTCGTGGGACGTTTATGATCTTGATGAACATATCAAATACACTTTCAGTTCTCACTATATCATTGTTGATATTATGATCTTGATGTCAAATACGGTTTCAATTCTCACAACCACTATTATATTAATGTTGAAGGAAAACGTTTAATCGACTTCTGAACTGTATCTCGTCCTTGTTACAAAAGAAAAATTAAGACACTGAAACATATGCTGTGCATGTCATCATGGCTCTGAGATTTAATGTTTTACCCTCTCAAGCCGAATTTTGGAGGTATCGACTCAAACTGAAACGGCCTTTAAGGATATCAGATTGCAAAATTTATGTGTTTCAGATCACAAATCTAAACCACTGCACAGAGACATTTAGATAAAGAATACATTGGCAAGGATATCATATAACAATAATATCTTTGGAAATCACTAAAATATATACTATTGGGAAGATTTTCAGATGATTTGAAAAACAGAAAATATATTTGTGCTTTTGATAGCTATAGTTGTTCATTGCTTGATATTTCATTAGTTTTATTTACATTATATTCTGACAATAAGGCTTCGTGCAGTCTCAGAGCATTTGTTTCAGTTCAAGTAGAACTTTCCAACATATACCTTGTAACTTCCATCATGTAGAAAACATTCAAAACAATGTAGCGAGTCACAAGACTTTTTGTCATGTACATTGTATGTCATCAATGGAGCCGCAAAAATGGCAAGGTTGTTTATCTTCTTCCAATATTCATGGCAAATGACAGAACATCATATTTCCCTATTTGTCATTTATCTCTGAACTGTAGACTCTGTAGAGCCTGTGTCCTCATAGAATAATGAAGTCATTTTTCATGTGTTACATCCTTTGATGAGATACACCAGCACTAATTGGTTTGCTTCACTTTGACACTGAGATGCAGAGGTGAAAATTACATAGGATAAATTTCTGAACATATGTGGGTAGTTCGTTATTTCCTGGGGTTGTTATATTATTCAAAGTTCAATTAGAGGACGAATAATATTTCAGACAATGTGTCACGTACCTTTGATGGGCCATACAGTGCATATATACCCCTTTCATCTTCTCAAATGATACCATGATGGTTATAATACGGTTTTATTATATCTACTTACGATGTAATGGAAAGAAATTTTAAGGTGATGTATAGTAGCTGCGACAGGATGAAGGTCTGATATTCCAATTGTCGAACATCAGCATCATATCTGACTGTTATATACCTTGTGTCATGCTATTTTTGACACTGCTGTAAAATAATGCTCTCTTAAAGTTGAATCCCACACTTGGCAAGAAATCTAAAATCCATGAGATATTCATGAAACTTTGCCAAAAAGTTCTTCAAAAAGAAAGCTTTCCAATGTAAAAAAAAATAGGCGGGCTATCCAACATAATTTTCGAACTATGATCTTTACAAAATCTGATGTTGTTACATTAAAACCTACAGTAAAATACTAAAAAAGTGTGAGATTTATATGAAAAGCAGCGTCACTTGACAAATATCCAAGAGATAATTATGAAAAATTTAAGGAATATAGCTGAAAATACACTTTATTGAAAAACAAGTTTTTGTAAGGGGTTACAAATGTTTTTTGAGAGTTACGTGGTGTACAATATGAGAAAACTATGAAAATAGGTACAACAAAAATAAGTCCCCCTTAAAATAAACTTGAATATCTCAAAGATTCCTTCTCCGATTTTTATGAAAGTTGGATTGGATTATAGGCCTGTATATAGACCCAAAATGTGTGTATTTATAGTTCAGTGCCATTTTTCCTGGCTGAGCCAGCTGCCTTCGAGTGAGCCTACCCCTGTTTTCAAAAATCTGTGGCTTTTCCAATGCATACAAACAATTTTACCAAACGGGGGAGCCACCAGCTGGGGTATTCTTGTTGAACCGTTTAGTTATATGGAGTACAACAGGTGGAGCAGCTGTATTGTGTGGGATTCAACTTTAAAGTGAGGTACTCGGTATATCGGATTTTGTGAAGAAATGTATAATATCTTATTCACAGCAAAGACCTGTGAGAGGCATTTCTTCATAAGCTGTTTGCACTGAAACTGACTGGCCAGTTAGCTGCTGATCTTCCCAAATGTCTTCTTTGCCATAAGTTACTGCTGTCGTTAAGCCTCAGTTGAGGTTCTGCTCCTGATAATAAGCCCTTGGTTATATACATTTATATACTGTAGTTTCTGGTTCAGGATAGAGTATCAGACACTTCCAGACTTGCTGTGCTTGTTTTGGTTAATAGCAAACTTATTAATACTGTTAACCCAAGTGTGTTTTTAATGTATGTTTGTCGGTCCAGTTGTTAGTCGTATGTGTTGATTGAGGTATTAATGATGCTGTGACATACTTAGGTTTTATACCTTGTCACGTCTCATGTTTACTTTTCTTAGGTGGTTTATTCATACAATATAAGTTGCAGTCACATCGGTCATCAGCATTTAACTTAAAACTCTTATCTTCCTCACTCTCTTCATAGTCAACTTTGGCTGAGAGACTTTTTTTAAAACATGCACCAAGACAGTCTGACCAGTTAGCTCTTGATCCACCTGAGTGCCTTCCTGTCTCAAGCTACAGCTGCCGTTAAGCCAAAGTTAAGTCCCAGCTACTCTATTGCTGCTGGTTATAAGCCAGTGTGTCTGCTTGAGTCTGCTTAAGTCTTTTGTTATAGGCCAGAGGGTGATAGTTAGAAGCAAATTTTTGTGTTATAATGCACAGGTCTCTCCGTCTTAAATAATCAGGAACAGGCAGGATTTTACGGGACGAGTAGACTGGAATCTGTGCTAGTTTATGCATATGCCATATGGCATTGGGACTAATGCTCTGTTGAGACTTGCTTTCTTGCCTGGACTGTTCTCAGTATGTGTAAAAGCGTAAGCCAATTACATTTTTGAGCAAGGATGCCTTGACAAATGTCTTAATTATCTTTTGGAGACATAATGTATATATTCTATCTTTGTTACATGGTAATGGAAGATGGAGAAAATATGACTTTTTGTCTCCTTTCATGAATATTGAAAGAAGATAAACATCCTGTCATTTTCAGGAACTCCATTGAAATACATGACATAACATGCCTTGAAAATAGCAACATCACTGTGGCAAAACAAGACGAGGGTAACTGAGTTACCCTCGTCCCTAAATTAGCCTTAAGAGCCAGTGACAGAGAAAATTGAGGATTTTTGCCAAAATCATGGCTGTGCAATCTCACCGATTTTGATGGAATTTGGCACATGTCAAGTACTTGGGTCAAAAACAACATTCACAAAATTTTGGGTCATTTGGTCCAGGGGTGGCCACGGTAGGCCACCTCCATTATTAAAGCCATAATTTCGCTTTTAGAGAGAAAGGAAATGTTAAAAAATGGCAATTTTAAAATCACTGTGTAGTCAACCTGAGGTGATGTAATGAAATAATTTCATTTCAGATATTGAGAAAAATGGATTTCCTTTCAAATGGAATTTAATTTTTTGTTCCTAAACTGGCCACCAGGGTGTGGGTGATACAAGGAACTTGCTCTATTTCAAAGGCGAAAAAGGATGTAAAAGTGGTCATTTTCAGATCCAAATTGCCAATCTGAGGGTCTACCCCCAGCTATGTCAATGACATGGATATACCCATATACACTTCATCTTTCAATATCAATCATAAAATTTGGTATACTTTTGACACCCTAAGCATGGGAAGCATGGGAAATTTACCTATTTTACCAAAAAACAAATTTTTGTGAAAATAGCCATTTATAGATCTCAATGGCCAATCTGAAATTTGGCCCAAGGCTATGCTAATGAACTAGAATTACCAAATAACACATCATCTTCAAAAATCAATCGTAATATTTGGTTTATATAGTCTGTTGTAGGCATGAGAAATACAGGAAATTTACCAATTTGAACAAAAACGCGATTTTTGTGAAAAAGGCCATATTCATATAAAAATTGCCAATCTGACAGTCTGCCGCCAGCTATGCCAGTGACATGGAAATACCAATTTACATTTCAGCTTCCGAAACCAATCATAAAATTTGGTTTATATGATCTGCAATAAGCATTGGAAACATATGACGTTAACCTATTTAACTAAAACGAAATTTGGGTGAAATTTGGGTGAAAATGGCTGTTTTCATATCTCTGCTGCCAATCTGACAGTTGGCCCCCAGCTATGCCAATGACATAGAATTACCAATTTACACTTCATCTTCCAATATCAATAATAAAATTTGGTTTTCATGGCTTACTATAAGCATGGAAAACATATGAAGTTAACCTCTGTGACCAAAAATGACATTTCCATGCAAACTGTCTTTTTCAGCTTCAGAATGCTAATTAGAACGTTTGAACCTGGTTATAAAGTCTGGAAATGTCACAGTGTTTCCAGTTGTTGGTAATTAACACTTCGTTTTTCAATATATAATTTATTTTATAGCTTTTATTTTCTTAAGGCATGAATAGCATACAAGATTGACCTATTTGACACAAAACGTATTTCTTTTTAAATGTGTGAATTTTCTCATTCCTTGTCTGGTTCTCGACTGCTTTACTGGATATGATTCTGAAATTCAGTGTGCACATATAAACAAGAAAAATACCCTTAAAAAAGGGTACCGCATCGATCTTATCATGAACCTGAAGGTATGTGGCGTATAATAAAATGTTTTAATGTCTTAAAGTAGGCATTTCTGTGAAATAAATACCCTTAGAAAAACTCCAAAGCCCCATCCCTTGTTTCATGAAAATATTACATAGCCAAGGATGTGTAAAAAAAAACCAGCGTAATGCTAATCTAATTAGTACCATAATACCACTGCCTTGCAGACTTCATAAAACATGTACTCAATAAATTAAGACAGAATATTCATAGAAAATGTTTTTGGTTACACCAAAATGTCCACTCCCGTTTCCTTCGTTTCCAAGCTTACCAATGATAGTTTTAAAGAGTGATTTCATGTATATATTGCTTAGGGTGACAGCTTTTAATAGTCTGCATATTTTTTATCTAACCTCCAAAATAAAAAGCAGTATTGAGCGAAAAGCAAAAAATCGTTCCACTCTGTTACAATCCACTCCGTTGCCAGATCATGAACAAGAAATCGACATTAAAATTTGGACCAAAAAAAATATACTGATACGAAATGAAGTACTTCTGAAAATAATAGTTACATCAATCTTTTATTGTCTTTCCTTTTGTTGCTTGTTCCACAGTTGGTTTTTTACATCAAAAGTCCACTCCGTTACCACACTGTCCCGTCCGTTACAGGACATTTTTCCTATACACGTTGTCCCGAAATTTGAGAATGGCCCATATATATGCAATAGCAACAACAACATTGAATAAACTAGAATTAGTTTGGAGATTGAATGGATCGCTCAATGCTGGTATAGGGACTGAATGATCGCCTATTTTACTGTTGAAAATTGACATATATATATACACAAGCAAAATATGTGTATTGAGAATTTGAGTTTAATAGAGGCAGCAGTGACTGTGTAATTTATGCATTTCAGTCTGTCACGTTTCAGCATGGACAGCCGTCATACAAGATCAAACAAAAAATGCATCAAACCACCACAAAGATGGGATCTATAGACAACCACCCAACTCCTATCCACCTGACTCCTATCCACCCGACTCCTATGCAACTGATTCCTATCCACCTGACTCCTATCCACCAGACTCCTATCCAAACGACTGTCCACCCGACCTGTCCACCCGACTCCTGCGCAACCGACTCCTGTCCTCCCGACTCCTGTCCACCTACTCCTGGCCACCCGACTCCTATCCACCCGACTCCTATCCACCCGACTCTAATCAGACTCCTAACCACCCGACTCCTAACCACTCTACTCCTGTCCACCCGACTCCTGGTCACCCGACTCTTATCCAACCGACTCCTATCCATCCAACACTCCTGTCCACCAAACTCCCGTCCAAACGACTGTCCATCCGACTCCTATCCATCCGACTTCTGTCCATCCGACTCCTGTCCATCCAACTCCTATCCACCTGACTCCTATCCACCAGACTCCTACCCATCCGACTCATGTCCACCCGACGCCTGTCCACCCAACTCCTGTCAATACGACTGTCCACCCGACTCCTGTCCACCCGACTCCTGCTCACCCGACTCCTGCTCACCTTACTCCTATCCTCCCGACTCCTATCCTCCCGAATCCTGTCCACCGACTCCTGGCCAGCTGACTCCTATCCATCAGACTCCTAACCACCCAACTCCTAACCACCCTACTCCTATCCACCCGACTCCTGGCCACCAGACTCCTATCCACCCGACTCCTATCCACCCAACTCCTATCTACCCAACACTCCTGTCTAAGCAACTCCTGTCCAAACGACTCCTGTCCACCCAACTCCTGGTCACCCGACTCCTATCCACCCGACTCCTTGCCACCAACTCCTATCCAACCGACTCCTAACCGCACGACTCCTAACCACCCGACTCCCAACCACCCGACTCCCTCCACCCGACTTCTAGCCAACGACTCCTATCCACCCAACCACTGCCAGGCAAGCTGAGGTATAGACATGATAGATGACAGATACTGAAGTGCATTCCACCACACAATTTGTCTACGCACCACGCACCACGAGGTTCGGACATGTTCAAAACATATGTCGCTGGTAGATCTAGCGATCTACTGGCGATCAATAAGGATTAAGGGGCACTGAAATGATTTTCTTGCAGTGAATAAAAATGTTGTGATTTGTAATTGGAGCTGGCTGATAAGTTACATAATGGCACTTTAGGCATTTGCATGTGGACAAAATGTCGTTAGAATGCAATATTGGGGCAATGTTTTCGCAATGTTGTGAAGCAACGTAAAAGATAAGACACAAGCATGCGAGGTACCTTAATGATTGGCATATTTTATGCAAATTGATTTTTGAAATATCCTATTCAGGTTCTCGGAATTAACTCGCAGTTGTAACCCAAATGATATTTCAAGGAAAATAATGTTGGAGAAGTGCTGAAAAACCATTCTGCAGAATCTGCACAAGGTTCAGAAAGCAAAATAAAGAATTTTTGCTCCTATTCTTTTACATCATTTTACATCAATCATGCTTAGATGAAGATTGATAGTGATCTACAACATAAGACAAGACACCATAATATTCAAATATTTGTTAATAAGCAAGCTTAGTATTTCTTGTTGAAGCATGACCAAAATCTTCAAACAGTTATTTTGCAGGTCTAAGTAAGACAAATTCCTCCCCAAAATCCACAAGATTAATGGACATAAAAGTTGATAAAATTATTTGAAACAATGCCAAATTGCATTACTTTCAGACTTTTTTGTTTTGATAATATCACTGCATGTAATTAATTTGCTCAATACGGAAAACCAATGCAAAGACTGAAAAATTGGTAAATTTGTTGCAAATATTTGTCAGAATTCACATTGATAATATTTGAACAAATTCAAAAGAAATTTGCCAAACACTAGCCCTCATTCCCAAACATTCAGAAAAAAGGTTGTCCACTATGCAACTTCATCTTTGGTTTGGTGAAAAAACAAATTACCAAATTGGTTCAACAACAGATGGCCCAAAATCCCATTAGTTAATTTCAACAACATTTTTAATATTCCATAATTTGTTGTGTGAAATATTAGTGGGTCATTGGCAAGGGTAAGGTTGATACAGCTTATATCCTGTATTTTTCCACTTGCCCTGCATGATAATAGCCCTGAGACCCTGCGTGTAGCGCAGGGGTCATGAATCACTACATAGTAAAAACTTGAGATTTCAGCATACCCTTCAGGAGGATCAGAATGGTGTCATTGTTGTGGCTCTATTGATCATTGTGATTATCTCACAATAATCTCTGTGTATTTCGCTGCTGATAGCACATCATTTCAGCCCAGAACATCCTCACATACACTGTAGACAACAGTTTTAAATTTTCTAAGCCCCATAAAAACTGTCTCCTCTAGAAAATAAAATGGCTGCTCAACAGTAATTGGTCTAAACAGAGCAGCAGCACTGTTATGATGTCATAAACACTGGTGACGTCACAATCTCTGGTGATGTCATAGCGATTGTGTAAACAATCATGTTGTGACATCACCATGCAGCTGTCACTCTCTCTTAGCCAATCAGAGTGCAGTTTCACTACAATGTATAAGAAAAAATCATTAAGCTCAACTTCAATGCCTTTGTATTGTAGGTATCAGTGTTCTCACAAAATTGAAAATATGTGCTATCAGCAGCAAAAATTGTCTATTTTTAATATACCAACACACAATATCAGTAATTCATTGAAAACTTAGCTACAGCCATTCTCCTAAACCCTTCTTGAAAATCTCAAGTTTTTCCAATGTAGCGACCCATGACCCACGTGCTAGCACACGTGGGTCCCAGGGCTAGCATAATAATGAAGTTCAGATAGGACCACGGCAGGAAGGATTGCCAAACTCTTGGCAATCAAATTCTGGTCTCAGAAGTTAGTAACCTGAGTGCAACCACTGATTACCATCAAATAGCCTATATGAAAAAAAATTGAAATATTGGTCACAATACACTGTCATCTGAGATTTGCAAAAGCGTGAAAAACAAACTTTCTGACTTTAAGAACTCCAGAGTAAAGGAATTACATTCAAAATATAAATGAAAAATCTCTGATTGACAATTTCATGTAACTTGCAGGCATAATTTCCACCATATTGGCAGTCATATTAAATAAATTCTTCTGAAAGTATCAAAAATGAGATCTCTGACCCTAAAAACCCTAGAATAGAGGTACTGGATGAAAAAATGAACGAAAACTGACAATTTCATTCATGTGGCAGCCATATTTGCGGTAAAATTGGCTGCCATCTTGGTTTGCTTGACGTAGCAGAATCAAAAATGTGTCTTCTAGATTACAGATATAACACAAAAGTAAATTTAGGAAAACTCAAAAAATTGTCAATTTTAAAGTAAATTGAGGAAACCTAAAAAAAAATTGTTAATTTTATGTCAATAGCAGCCATTTTGGCCACCGTTTTGGCAGCCATCTTAGATTTATAAATGTGAAAGTGTCAAAAATGAAGTATATAACCTTGAAAACCGTGGATTAGAGGTATCACATCTGAAAATTGGATGAATATTCTCCAAATTACGAATAAATTAAAATTTGAAATTCCATTTGGAGGCCATTTTGGAATCTTTACCTGTGAAATTCCAAAAGAAGTATACCAAATTTTATTGACTGAATGGACAGTTGACATGTTTGTCTTCACTACCCTTTTATTCAGATTGTCAGGTTGAGACCCTCAGATTGGCAATCAGCCATCAAATATGACCTTTTTTCCATAAATCAGTATTTTTGAAAAAATGGGCAAAAAGGCTTTTGTAATCGAGTTACACTACATCCTATAAGATTAGGACAACAAATATCATATGTGGCCTTGAAAACCATGTGTATGCCCTATCTGATGCTATGTTTCTTTAAGCTGTAACATGTGCCGTTCAGAAGATATTGTCCATTGAAATTCAGCAAAATCTGAAATTTCCAAATTCTCTCCGGGAGCAATTTTGCATATTTTGCTTAATATCTATGGCATGTCCTATCACAACAACCAAATGAAATTTTTTCGAATGCTTCAAGACTTTTCTTAGTGAGACCATATTCATTCACATTGAAAAGTTTCAAGTGATTCGGCCGACCCCCACAGCAAGCCAAATCCTCGATTTTCTCTGTCACTGGCTCTTAAATATTATGTAATGTTGAATTTGAGCTTACCACTTAGTTTAAAACATATCAAAGTGATGTATAGTCATCATTAGTGGCCGAAAATATGATTTCAAAGGAAAGTAACCCTGTATGTGAGCTGTTTGGGTCTAAAATTTACTTAAAGCATACCTCAATTGACGAGGGTAACTGCATCTCAAGACGAGGGTAACTGTGATCCTGATATTGATATGACGAAGGTAACTGCCCTTCCTTGGCATAAAGTAGATGGACTGCAGACAGTCTCTATATGATAGTGATCATCTAAAACTTTCTAGATTTACTTATCTGCATCAATGGTTGAAAACCATTTTTTTACGGCATGTATTGTTGTTTTTGTGGTTACTGCCACAAAGGTAATGGTATACAATGTAGTATTAGTGCAATAATTAGATACATAGTCCTTTCACGTTTTTAGCTACCACAAAGCAGAATTATTCTCCTAAAAGTATTGAAAGTAATGGTATGATCATGACACATCATCAGCATCACATATTTTTAAAAAGTTGATCTGCTGTTATGCATGTGTTAAAAAATATGTGGCATTGCAAACAAACGAAAGCTCCATCATCCATAAATCTTCTCCATACTTGACCCAATGAGGCTAGCTACGTTGGCGACCACATGCCACAAATGTGTTTAAATATTGTGTATAAATAGGCCTATATGATACATGATGGATGTGTATTTATTCAAAGTTTCTTATATTTAATCATGGAAACCCTTTACTTGTAAGGCCCTTCAGAGTGTCTTTTCACATAGGCCAATAAAAAAATTCTGAACCATGACACAAGATTTAATTTCCCTCATGGATATAAATTTATGAAATTCTAGACATTCAAGTGCTTCACAGTTCACACATCCCAACTTTTTTTTCAGATAGCTTTTTCAAAAAGCAATGAAAGCGTGTTTTTTTTCTCTCAAAGCTTTGTTTCTGAGTTGGTTGTGGGAGAGCCATACAAATTTGGCATCAATCTCTTTTTCTCCCTACCTGGGATTTCGATTATTTCCAGATAATGATCTACCTGTGAACCTCCATCCTGCCTTTTTACCTCATTCGCAATATATTGGTACAGAGGCTGGTAATATTAGGAAATTTTGAAAGAAAGATAAATGAAAAAGCTTCAATAGAAGCGTAAGAAGTGTGTACCTTTCATGTTAATTAAACGGCAAATCCATCCTCCATATAGTGAGGATGAGTGCCATGATCCTACATTCACTTTTGACAGCAATTCAATCATTCTTTCCAATGAAAGTATTTGAATTTAAGGCTAAAACTCTTCGCACATGCTCTCCTGTTGACTAGGATATGACCAAGGAAAAATATCACAAAAACTAAGAAAAATCAGGCAAACATAAGGTTATCAGCAAATTTTCAGAATGAACATTCAGAATATTAAAGCTAAAACAAAGCATCACAAACCATCCAAATTGGTATTCAAAATGAAGCTCTGATTAATACCATGCACTCGAACCATTCTATTTGTATGGTTGTACAGCTTGATTTGCCTGAATATTACAGAGCGAAAGTAGAGTAGCACTTTCATTTTTTGCTATGCTTTTTATAAAGCCACTCTAGTGACTGCCTTCCTCATATTCAATCAACCTTGGCCAAATTGCATTGGTTTAATACACAGTTTAGCTGCAAATACCCTCGTCACCTTATGCAGTTACCTTCGTCTTTGTATTATTGGAAAAGCAGTTACCTTCGTCTTCTTTTAACATTGGATCCAATGGGATGACCTAGATCTTCAATAAAATTTGACAAAATGAGACGAGGGTAACTCAGTTACCCTCGTCCTGTTTTGCCACAGTGAACATTGTAGAATGACTGCTTCACAAAGCTCATGGAAATGTATATGTAAAATATGACGCCAGTGTCGTCTGGCTTCGTATACAGTGCGTATACATTGCGTATACAGTGCGTAGTGTAGTTATAGAGTATATTTTAGTCATTATAACGTAAGAGACCTCTTTTTGAAAACTACTATTACTATACAGTATACATGCACAAAATTTATGTATATGGTATAACTGTTATAATGTTATAGTTTTATGTTTGTGTAGGAGTTTACTGTGTAATTTCATATCACATTGATAACATTTCAACAAAAGCATGTCAATGAGAAACTAAGTCCAAAATATGTCTTTTCCTAGGTGTGGAGTATTGCCGAGATAAGATTACAAACATAAAATAGATATACATTAAAAACCATATTTGAAATGTAAATGTTTATAATGAAAGAAGAAAAAAACTTTCGATCTTGCAACTGAACTTGAGTGACTGGATTCGAAACAGATGATAAATGACTATGAAGTCTCTTATTGTCATTGAGTTGATGCTTTCATTAAGCAGGTGGGGATTATATGTAATTACTGGAGAAAGTGATTAATTTTAATGATTAATGGAAAAATCAGATGATAATTTAAAAAAACGAGAAGTACCACAAGGAGGCATTGTAAGACCCAATCATTTCTCAAGGCTTATGTATGCCGCGAGAAAGGATTTAGTTCAAGACATATGGCTCACCATCAATTTCAGGCATTGTGCAAGGATACAAAAGGATCAGAGACATCTTCCGTTTGACTTGAAGTTATGTACTTAAAGAATCCAATTGATTCATATACAAAGAACAAGCAAGAGATTTACATGATAATAAAAAATATTATTTTAGGTAGTGCCCATTCAGGATAAATCTGCTCACCAGAGCTCACTATACTGGGCGGAACTTATACCAATCATTGTGAATGTATCTTAGGACAGGCAATATCCCGTATTTTGGTATCAAATAACACAGAAAGAGGGAATAAAACAAAGACAAATGTAAGGAAACCGAAATGAAGGAGGACTGTCATACCAGACTGAACTGCAATAATTGGACTATTTTTCCAAAATCTGCCAACTACAGATGGTCTTTCACAAAAACGTTTTAGATATTTCCTTTTTCAAGATTAAATCTACAATTCCTTTTTGTTATGTTACTACAAAAATCGGAGACAATGTTAGATATTTGAATATGTGGTGAAATCGGAACTAACCATCTTATATCTTTGTGAGATATATATCTAAAGGAAGTCTGATACTGTCATATTCATGGATAAAAGGATCACATTTTATTCCATCATGTGGAAATAAATATTACTTTATATTTTCACTGTTAAATAGTATTCAATCTTTCTTTAGATAAAATTGCCCTGGACAATTGATGGCAACTGGGGGAAAACAGACAAGAAAGCACTAATTTTCAGTAGAGTTCAGCTTCTAATAAAGAATCTGCCAGAGTCTAGGATTTATACTGAGCTGCACGAGTATTAGTAAGATGTGGACAAAACATCCCGACCCTCTTTTAACTATGTAATTAACGGCATAACCCGTATCCTTGGCATAAATTACACTTGCTTGCACATTTTGCATCAGCATAATTCTAATTCACCATGAGAGTTTAATGATGATATCTAGCATTTTCGGATAAAATACATTTTTGTAAGTACAGAGTGGTGTGAAAAAGGAGTGCATCTGACCCCTATCTCAGCTCTTCATATAAAATTTAGCAATAAATGCCACCTTGCTTAAATGCCTGTGATATCATTAACTCTCTGAAGTATTGCAGAGTGGTTTTATTGATCAACATTACTGGTTGCTGGTAGCATTCTGATTAAAAGTGTCGCTATCAGCATTTAGCAGCCTGAGGTGCCAAGCTGTATTTAAACTAATTCCAGTATATTGACAGTTGAGAAATTTTACTGCAGCTAATGCTCATATTTAAGTATGTATTTTTAATTAAAAATACTTTCCCTGAAGGGATGCGAGCTGTCGAATAAATTTGATGGTGATTATACAGGTCTTCTAAGTGTAGATTCAGCATGGAAAAATAGCAGGCACACTTCATATTGAGATGGACACTTGAAGATGAAATTAGAGATATAGATATGGGAATGCAGCACATTTAGTGAGTAAAAAAACTGATCAAATACCAGAAATATCGCATTAAATTATAATGTCTAACACAGAAGGTTTTTACAAAAAATAATGGCTTAGAAACAGTAGCAGTGGCTAATAGCCATAAGCAGGAGCTCAACTTTGGCTAAACGACAGCTGTAGCTTGAGGAAGGAAGACACACAGGTGGATCAAGGGCTAACTGGCTGGTTGGCTTCTGTGCAGACAGCTTTGAAAAAAGTTCTCAGCCAGACATGACTGTGAAGAAAAGAAGGATTTATATTCGAGTCAACCGTTTGCACAACACAACAAAATCACCTCTCCAAGCTATCAGCACTAGTATTACTTGTAGTAAATCTCCAATTTCTCTGACCATTTAATGTCTTATCCAAAGGATATCTAACTTGAATTGCACCCTTGACAGTCCACTGAAAATATTTTGGGTCTGCACTCATGCCGGTGAAGACTTTAAGGAAGTAATGCGCATGCATACAATATCTTCTTGAGCCTGCTCTGTTGGTGCTTTTTTGTCTCAGATTCGTTTTTCATTGCATCCTTGTGCACTTTCATTGATTGAACAGCAACACTAATTCGGTCTAATTGATAAGATGACTTTGTTTTCATTCTTCTGTGGATATTGTATCCTATTTTGTTCATCTGAACATCTTAGATAAAAAAGCGAAATATGACGTCCTATCATCAGACAGGTGGGAGTTGATA
Organism: Platynereis dumerilii; assembly: GCA_026936325.1. Lineage (NCBI taxonomy): Eukaryota > Metazoa > Annelida > Polychaeta > Phyllodocida > Nereididae > Platynereis > Platynereis dumerilii. The sequence continues at coordinate 46,418,337 of JAPTHN010000007.1, read as the reverse complement.
AATGACCTTGCCATTTTGTGGAGCTCCATTGAGAACATATGTGACACATATTATGCGTACATGATGTACTATGTCTACGCTGTCAGGAGAATAGCTACATGATAGAATGCCTTCTTTAGATTGCTGTATGACAAAGTATCATTTGAATAGGACACCAATGAAGTCTGGTATGTATCATCACTTTTACGTACGACTAACTAAAAACAAGGTTTATGTGAAACAGAAAAAATTAACTTTAGCTGGTGTCCACCATAATTTTGGGTCAATTCTGACAAAAATGTATGCATATTTTAGACATATCATTGATCAAATCACACAAAAAATTGATGAGGATTGACAATTTCTTTGTCTATTTCACATATAAATCTTGTCTGATATACACAGAATTTTGGATAGACACAAGTTAGCATTCATTTAGTCTGTTTCACACAAACCTTTTTTTCATTGCACAAAATATTTTGAATATATTTTGTAATATCTGTGATGAAAAGCTGTAGAGAATTTAAAACATTTAATTCAGAAGTACCACAAGGCAGCTGCGTGCCATCAACTCTTTTTCAGGGTAACCCCATTTGTGTCAAAAGACACTGTTGATAACTCAAGAAATATGGCTCACCATCAATTCTCTTATTGTCTGAGGATACCAAAGGATTATAGGCTTCTTCCTTTTGCCTTGGAGTTCTTTGCTTTAAGAATACAAGTGATTTATTTACACAGGACAGGCAAGAGACTTGTTAATGGCATTCACTATGTCTCAATTAATATCTCCTAAAACAGACAACATCTTGCACTGGGCGATCAAGTATTACACAAAGAGGAGACAAAAAAGTGAGGAAGGATCAAGGTGTTCATTAAGAGAGAGATATAAATCAAGGAAGACTAAAAAAAGAAATAACAAAACAGTGACTATTTCCAGAATCTCAGGGCCAGACATAGAAGGAGATTCATTCACAAATACATCGGTCTTTCTTTCATGTTGTCGTCATAAATTCATGAATTCCTTTTTCTTCCGGCACATATTTTTCTGGTAAGAGAATGTGGAATGTTTTATGAACTGTGTATTTAAAAAAAAAAAAAAAGGCTTCAGATATATGAGATTATTTTAGGATTATTTTAAGATTTAATCATGCATGTCACTTGGCGCCTCTTCCTCTACTTTTTGAAAACTCCCAATTCATACTCTTTTTTGTTAAAAATGAGAAACGTTGAGTGTGCCACGATCTTAAAACCATATGTTGCCAATATCAGACTATGGACGGTAGAATGCTATCTTTTCAGCAATAGTTAACAATCTAACATAAAATGCAACAATAAATCGCCATGGCTTTTTCATAAGGTATATAATGTGTTTTCTTCTGACAGTGCAACGCTGGTGAAATTTGTAATCACAAACTATGAAAATAGGGAATTGCCAATGAGGTTGCTTAGATGGACCAGCCACTGTCCAACCCCAACGTGTATACTGGTATCTAACCAACAAAGCTTAACCAGAGACAAAAGCTTATAACCGGGAGCAGGGGCTTAACTTTCGCTTAACGACAGCTGTAGCTTAAGGCAGGAAGACACTCAGATGGATCAGGAGCCAACTGGCCAGTCTGGTCTAGTCTAAACTCCCTGTGAAAAAAGTCTCTTACATTTTTTGGTAGTATGTGACCATGAAGAAAAGCTCTGAGAGAAAGATAAGAGTTAACAAGTTAAACACTGAAGGGCGATGCCCCTAAAAACAATTAGTAATTCCTGCGGGAAGAGACTGAACAAATGAGATGCAGCAAGGTGTGAAACCTAAATAAATCACCTCTATACTCTGGGCAAAACATTAGACTAAAGACATGATTGTAAAGAAACACACAAATGAAGTGAACTTAGATTGCCCATTTCTAATAAGGCACCTGTATACCTTTAAAAAGTCCTGATGCGAAATGTTTTGAACATTAATTATATGTTAGTAGGCAGCACTGCAAAATTGTCCATAGTTTCCGAAGTTATTAGGCAAAGACATGTGTCCTAAGAAAAAACAGAAGACAATATTTTCAACCACATAAAAACTGACTATATTGTCTGTTCTTTTAATTGTTGATGCTTTCAACCAATATAATTCTGCTAGTGAAAACAAACTTTTTAGGGAATCTAGATACTGAAAGAAAAGGCACTGTTTGAAATTCTTTATTCACATTAAAAAAAGATGTACATTTTAAAAAGAAGTATGATAAAAGAAATTTAAATTAAAAGACAGAGCAGATCACGAGAAGGTTTACAAACATGGTTTACCATCAATTCAGTGTATTGAGTAAAAAAACCGAACGAGAAGAGGGGGCTTATTTTTGCATTGAAGTTACTTTGCTTCAAGAATCTTGATGGTTTATTTACAAAAACAAGCAAGAGACCTGTTAATGGCAATCACTGTGTCTCAATTAATGTTTTGCATTCTGTGATTAACCTTTGCACAAAGGGAAAAGTAGGTGTGCACCGATACCACTTTTTCACTTCTGTCCGATACCGATACTGCTTTTTGTTGCTGATACTTACCGATACCGATACCATTCCAATACCGATACCATTGGCTGAATATGGAGCACTGCCTCCGATCGGATGCCAATACTGCTTTTTGGGCTCCGATACCACAGACATCCTAGAGAAAAGACAAGAAGTGACAAAGAAATAAGGAGATACAGAAACTAACAAATCAAGACAGATAGGAAAGAAAAGAACTATAAAGAAATAACATTTTTTCCAGATTAATACCAGACACAAAGAAACGTTCAGAAAAAGGCACCAGAAAATCTGCCATTCACTAAATGCATTGGTCATTCTGTCTTGTGAATGTTTATGATTTATATGTAAAAGAAGCTTCTTACTCTTCGCTCAGCTCCTGTTAGCACAAAAATAGCATATCAAATATTATTATATCGTAGAAAAATTTGGAATGTTTTTGTTATGCTTTAAGATCCTATTTTAAAAATAACACTATTTCCAACAAGATTGAATCACGACTCTTGAGCATATTATTTTCTTTTAAATCTAAAAACTCCTAGTCTTTGTGATGTTAAAGATGGTACAAAAAGTGCAAAATGTCTGATACTTCGCACAATATAGTGTAAAAAATGTCTAAGATATTGTATAGCACATCGAATTAATCTTGTTTTATGCCCACTTCTTCACTGGAAATTTGATACCATTTGGTGTTCTATGGAAAATATATGTAAGACAGTTACTAAGACTGATATTTCAAAAAGTGTAGAATTTGATGTGTTTCAGAGTGAAAACTGGTGTAATCACAGGCGTATGTAGATATATGTAGGCGACCTTTGAATTCAATACAGAAATTTTACACATTCTGAAAAACTGAAGGAGAATATTACAGAATTTTAAAAAGAGCAATACACTTATACAAAATATCACATAGAAAGGGCAAGATTATATGCAATTGTACATGTTATTTTTTATGGCTGCTCCATGAAGAATGTTTTCTAATGTAAAACTTCTCAGGTTAAAATTGTGATAAGGGAATTTTCCATTCCTGGACAACCCGTCAATGAGGAGGGATCAAGATAACATGGGCTATTGTGTATCCTTCAACCAACGGAGCTCAGCCAGAAGCAGGGGCTTAACTTTGGCTTAACGACAGCTGCAGCTCAAGGCAGGAAGACACTCAGGCGGATCAGGAGCCAACTGGTCAGTCTGGTCTTGTCTGAACTGTGTGTGAAAAATGTCTCTCCTAGTTCTTAGCCAGCAGTGACCATGACTTAAGACTCTACGAGAAAGATAAGAGTTAAGTTAAACACAAGAACAGAAGATGGATGCCGCTAAAAAACTATTAGCAACTCTGCAGGGAAGGGACAGTACAAATGAGATGCAGCACGGTGTGAAACCTAAATAAATCACCAGCATACTCCAGGCAACACACATTAGACTCAGCACATACTTGAAAGGCAAAGAAACACATGGCATAAGGCAAGGTGGATTGTACACTTAAAGAGGAGAAGATAATGTAAATTGCCTGATGATACATGTACATATCACATTCCATCCTTCATAGACATGCATGTCACAGAATTCCACTTTAAACATAGATAAGAATCCATACATCTGCAAGTAGCTTTGTGTAGGAAGGACACATGACGCACAACAGGGGCAGATTAAGAGGCAGGGTTTACAAGGTTTAACCGACAGATTTTGATATAAGCCAGTGACGAAGCAATCCATGTGTTCCAGCAGTGTATGAGTTTAGGTGTTTCAGTAAAAAAGACCCAATAAGTGCATAATGCACTTTCAATTATACGTCGCCATCAGCTTCAGTAAGAAAATCCTGGGTTTAATTTAGTTTGCATGTTAACCTACTATCCGGATGTGGTTGCTGAGACTATTTGGTTTCCTCCCACACCAAAACACACATGCTGTCATCAGTGTCATGTGCTGTGGTTGTTCTGTAACTCCGCTTTATATTATGACCATCATCTCAGTTGCAGTTCACTATTCGGCATCGAGATGTTGTTCATTTAGAAGTGGTAGATTTATATTTTTGAGGCGTATAATTCAGTGATATCACATGCATGAGGAACTTATAGAGGCAGGGAATATCCCGAATAAGGACATCATTATTATGGAACATTTACACAATTTCAATATAAAACTTGCGTCAAAGGAATTTAGAGCTCTGAAAATATATTTACGACTTCTTTTCTCATTTTTCCTCTCCTTTCTTTTCTTGCTTCCTTTATTCTGTCTGCTTAGTGGGTTGAAATATCGCCATGCAGTGCAGAGGTTTTTCCCAAAGATTGCAAGTTGATAAGGTGTGTAGCATGGAATATTGATGAGTTTGGGAGAGAGTTGGACATTGTATTATTGAAGAAGATGCTGATGAGTGCTGACAGGGTGAGAGCACCTGATCTAGACGCCTCTTTCCCCTGGAAACACTACTGACCATGCCCTGTTACTGTTAGTCTCCTCTGTTACCTACAGACAGATGGGGTGCCCTGGCGAATGGGTGCCCTGGCAGATGGGAGGCCCTTACAGACAGATGGGTTAACACCCTTTCATATGTGCATTCTGCATACGGTATTCACCAAGAATAAGAAGTATTGCAGTGTAAAGAAGTGAATAAAAGAACTCACACTCACAGGCTCACAGACATATGGGCCGTTGATGGTGGCACAAATTATATTTGTGAAAACGTGAAAACAGGTCGCTGCTTAAAATTTTGCCAAGAATCAGCCAAAAATATAATTAGAAGGTGTACAACATAATCATGCAGGCCTTTCAAAGTCTGAAAAGCCTCCATCTATGTAGACTAATGAGGTATCTTGGCATGAAATGGCCTCGAAGCCACATAACATTGACAAACATTAGGTTTTGTATGAAGCAAGCATATCATGATGGATGATTAGGATTTTAAAATCTTTATGCGTACAGCATTTTAGCAAGCATATCAAGTAAGGTTCACTAGTCCTGTGTGTGTATGTGTTCGAAATTGTACTTACACAAATCCCTTTAGAGGCAAATACTGCAAAACATATCTCTTCAAAATTTAAGCTGAACCCAAATAACTAATCTACTTTATAATCTAGTGATATTGTATTAGGGAGGAATGTCACTATCATAAATCAAAATAAATTACTTCAGTAACTTCACATCGCTTATTATCAAATTTCTTTTTACATTTTTGAACTGTTATCATTTGCGCTGCACTTTGTCATGATGGTTAATGTTAGATTAATTCAATGGGGCAGAATAATGCAATCAATTCTTCAATGCTCAGAAAGGCACAAACAGAGCCACAGAAAATCACAATAATGAAAAACACAAACAAATGATGATAGAAAGGGATCAAATAAGAAGGACACAAAACATAAAGGGTGTGTTTAGCTGCAAAACGTTTGTATCAATAAATTTTTCAAATTCCAAAGCCATTGAAATGAAGAAGGTCAGAAAACCTCCATAATGGTGCTGCACAATGCCACAAAGAAATCGCTTTAGTGAGTGGAAGCAAATGCTCATTTTACAAAGTAACCTTGAAATGGCTTGTTGAAGAGTTTTATTTGGAGAACGTTCCATGTAACAGTTGACAGTTTATAATTCGTTTCATAGATGCAGAGTCGTATTGTTTGGAATTGTATTACCTTTTTTTCACATTGACAGAAACAATGCATTCCGTGGAGTATCAAATTAAAGAATTTGAATGGATGATGATGTCTCTATTTACATAAATTGGTTTGTGTTTAACGTCTTGGTGCATTTTGATGATTTCTTGTATATCCATGGCTGCCCATCATTGTCACTGGGAAAGTGGTGGGCCCTTCCCAGAGGAGATGGTCTAATATAGGGGATGCCTGGAGAGATGGGCACTATATTACACTCTCACTATGCGATATAAGTTAAATATATGTCAAGGCAATGTTCCAATCAGCAATCTCTTCATTTTCAATGCCATGAAGTTGGTAGAAGTTGCGATTTCAACTTATACCACTAAGAATGGGTGTGCCTTTGGGTGGTCCTGAGACCTTGAAGCCCCCATTACCATCTCATCAGGAATGTATTGCTTCTCAAGGGGCTTAAGAGATGGCGTTGTTGCATTTAACATGACATTGTCTCAGGACAACATGAGTGTACATCCACTTTGGAGGTTGTTATCTAGTTTATGCGACAATTAATGTTGCACTGGAAAATTAAGGAAAATAACAAGTTATTAAAAATTCAATATTAAAGTGTTTGTCTTGGACAAGGCTGAGCCTGTTTCTTCACCTAACCTGTGATGCAATGTTCAAATGTATTATTTTTGTGTATTGCTTGGCTATACAAACCCTAAAACTTTGTGTATATCATTTAGTACAAGAAATTATAAATTTTGTTGAGTATAACTACACAATCAGACAATATCCCTGCATGCTGTAGTTTGTTACGAAAAATATCCTTGTCTAATAAACTAGTTTCTAACTAACTGAGCTTAACCAGGAAACCAGAATCAAGAACTTAAAACCAGGAACGGAGTCTTAACATTGGCTTAATGTCAGTTGTAGCTTAAAGCAAGAAGACACTGTGTTGCATCAGGAGCCAACTGGCCAGTTTGTTTTGGTGCAAAATGCTTCATACCCTTTTCGGCTCACCACAACCATAAATTAAGGCTCTCTGAGAAAGATAAGAGTTTAAAAGCACAAACACTGAAGACTAATGTCTCTAAAAACTATTAGCAAATCTCCAGGGAAGGGAAAGTACAAATGAGATGCAGCAAGGTGTGAAACCTAAATAAATCACCTCAGTACTTCAGGCAACACATTAGACTGAGCACATAAGGCAGAAAGACACACAACAGAAGGCCAAGGTGGATTGTACTCTTTAAGAGGTGAAGTGAATGAAAGTGATTTGCCTGCTAGCTGAAAATATTGTACTACATTCTTGATCCACATATAACCAATTTTGCTTGACTGTTAAATTTATGTCTTATGCGAAAGATCATGTTAGAAGAAAAACTGTTTATTTCTATTTTTATTACTTTGTTATATGGACCATCTTCCGTTTGTACTAAACAGTGTTTTTTGCATCCAAGCAAGATCACCCGAGAATGGCTCAGATGAGACTAGGCTTCGTGATGGCATGCAGAAGGTGCAGGTTTACACATAGACCATGATTCTTTTACATAGGTGTCATAGCTATATATAGTCATGGCAAAAATGGTGTAGGATTCCTTTTTCAATTATATGTCATCAATGTCTTCTGTAAGAAGATCCCAGGCCTAATTTAGGTAGTTGTGTAAAGTTTTCATGTTAACCTAACATCCCAATGAGCTTCTTGTCACTGTTTGATTTCATTCCCCACAAAACTGCATGCTGGCAAGTCTGTTTAGCATGAAATTATATTGTATGACATTTTTCAGAGCATTTTGTTATAACTTGAATTTGTGCAACCCTAAACAGTTTTTATCTTCTATTTCCATTTCCTGCCATTCTTTCTTCTGTACTTTTATTCTCCGTGTTTAGCAGGTTGAAAGACTGTCAAGTGGAACAGTGTGCCAAGATCTCCCAAAGATCGCAAGTTTGCAAGGCATGTAGCATGGAATATTGATGAGTTTGGGAGAGAGTTGTACATTAGGGTGGGCTGAAAAAAACTTTTTTTGGAATTTCAATATGCCAGTGGTATAGAAAGTTGGCTATGGCCAAAAAATGATAATTGGTGAAAAAAAAAGTTTGTGGCATGCGACGTGTGCCGGGCCACTCCGGCTTTTATGAAAATGCATATTTTCAGTCATTTCTCATGCTTTTTTAGACCATTTTTTGGCCTGAGTCAGCTTCCTTGGTTTCAGAAAGCTAAATGGCATACTTAGATCTTCTTTGAAGGCCATTTTGGATATGAAACACCATAAACAGGTGGCTTATATTTAAGATGTAGCCATTTCTGGGTAAATGTTGGGAATCAGAATTTGGCTTTTTTTGCTAAAAATTGACAGAAAAAATTTGAAATATCGGAATTGACCCAACAAAAAATGATTCCAGGGGAATTGTGATTACCCTGAGTCCTCTCCAACGCCCTAAAAAACATTTCCAGCGAATTATCTGCATCGAGTTGTGGTTTTAGTATCCCGAATAGGGACAATTCCGTGAAGTCAGATTTACAGATTTAACACTTTAGCAGCTTGTGTAGCCCTACCATTACTCCTCAGTTATTTCATTGTTAAATAGGGATGAGGCCAGTTAATAGGGGTAACAGACAAGCCATCAACCAAAGCTCCAAGTGTAATAGGAGCTGAGCTACAAGGCGAAATGTCATCTTGTCCCGAATGTACTCAGTATTACTCACGCACTGTACGTTCGACATGATGACATTTCGCCTTGTAGCTCAGCTCCTATTACACTTGGAGCTTTGGTTGATGGCTTGTCTGATACCCCTGTTACCTGGCCTCATCCCTATTTAACAATGAAATAACTGAGGTGTAATGGTAGGGCTACACAAGCTGCTAAAGTGTCAAATCTGTAAATTTGACTTTACGGAATTGCCCCTATTCTGGATACTAAAACCACAACTCAATGCAGATAATTCGCTGGAAATGTTTTTTAGGGCATTGGGGAGGACTCGGGGTAATCACAATTCCCTTGGAATAATTTTTTGTTGGGACAATTCCGATAATTTCAAATTTTTTTGGGCAATTTTTAGCAAAAAAAAGCCAAATTCAGCTTCCAACATTTACCCAGAAATGGCTAAATCTTAAATATAAGCCACCTGTTTATGGTGTTTCATATCCAAAATGGCCTTCAAAGAAGATCTAAGTATGCCATTGAGCCTTCTGAAACCAAGGAAGCTGACTCAGGCCAAAAAATGGTCTAAAAAAGCATGAGAAATGACTGAAAATATGCATTTTCATAAAAGCCGGAGTGGCCCGGCACACGTCGCCTTCCACAAACTTTTTTTTTCACCAATTATCATTTTTTGGCCATAGCCAACTTTCGATACCACTGGCATATTGAAATTCCAAAAAAAGTTTTTTTCAGCCCACCCTAGTTGTACATTGTATTATTGAAGAAGATGCTGATGAGTGCCGACAGGGTGAGAGCACCTGATCTAGACACCTTTTTCCCACTAGTAACACCATTGGTCATGCCCTGTTAGTCTCGACAGATGGGATGCCCTGGTGAATGGGTGCCCTGGCATATGTGAGGCCCTTACAGACAGATGGGTTAGCACCTTTGTATATATGCATTCTGCATACAGCATTCACCAAGAAAAAGAAGAATTGTCAAATAAAGAAAGGTGTAAAAGAAGTCACAGGCGTATGGTGCAATTGTTGGTGGCAAAAATTACATTTTGTAGAAACATGGGAATAAGGTACTACTCAAACATACGCCAATAATTGCCTGAAAATTACCAAGATGGATTGGTCATTTTCTTTAACATCCTGTTTTCATGTGCTTTTGTAGGTTTAGGAAAAAGAAGGACATGGTAATGAGACAAAGGTGCTTGATACTGAAATCCAACTTTGATGTCGGACAGAGCTGGAGTAGAATCTGGGATCCAGCATTTGCCAGGGAGCCCTGAGTGCTACCCAGTGAGCTAACTTCCCTCCCTGAAATTCCAAAGAATTTGTGATAATTGAATAATGAATAAAAAGAACGCAATTTCTTTGCTTTTGCTTACATTGACAGCAATATTTAACTGATCTATGTAAAACTATTTGTCTTTTAATTTTGGTACATTTGGGTAATGATTTATATATCTATGCAATCATTTTCATTGGGAAGGGCTATTATAGTATTATACCAATGACACCGACTTGCAGGCATGGATACAAAAGTGACTACCAAAATGCTACTAAATGTAAAAGACAAATTGATGTCTTGGTGTATAACGACTTAAATTTCTTTAATTTGATATTCCATTGCATGCATTATTTGTGTCACTAAAAAGATAAACTAATTTATAAACAATTCAGTATTACGTGGAAAATGTCCTAATCAAACACTCGCTTTGACAAATAATTTCAAGGTTACTTTGTAAAATGAGCATTTGATTTCACTCAATAAAGCTATTTCTTTCTGGCATGAAAATGTTTGTGCAGGATCATCATAAATGGAGGTTTTCTGACCTTCTTCATTTCAATGGCTTTGGAGTTTTAAAAAAAAATTTATTGATGCAAACATTATGTAGATAAACACACCCTTGAGGTTTTTGTGTCCTTCTTATTTTATCTGTTTCCATCATTATCTGTTTGTGCTTCCCTTTCTTTTTTTATCATGTTTTTTTGATTCTGCTTGTGCCTTTTTGTGCATTGAGAATCTATTGCATTATTCTGCCTCATTGAATTCATCCAACATTGACAATTGTGATGAAGTGCAATGCAAATATTGACAATTTCCAAACCTTTAAACAATTGATTATAAGCAATATGTACTGTAACAGTATCTATAGTAATTTTTTATTTTAATAAGTGACTTAATTAATTTGATATTTTGATTTATGACAGTGACATTCCTCTGTAACACAATATCACTAGATGATACAATATACGTAGATTCGTAATTTGGGTTCAGCTTGAATTTTGAAGGTATATACTTTGCAGGACTTTGCCTATGGAGGGATTTGTGTCAGTTCAATTTCGAACAGATACATGAACAGGACAAGTGAAACTTGCTTGATATGATATGCTTGCTTCATATAAAACATAATGTGTATCAACGCTGCGTTGACTTCGAGGGCAATTCATGCTCAAGCTGCCCCAACAGTCTAAATAGATGAAAGATATACCGGTACAACATAGATGGATAGCAACACGTTCTAGGCAAAAGCCAATTAACGCATGCTAAGAAGGTACTCTATGCCCCAAGACCTTGAAAAGGCATTGATTCCTGTCTGATGTCTTAGTTCTCTAAACTACATGTTGCTTTCTGACATTTGTATATGTCTCTCAGCCTTCCTTTTACATACATGCATTTCTCCCCTTTCTGTGGAATGCAGGTCATGACTGTCATGCCATTTATCTTCTACATGTGTCTTACCACATATGATCTCCTTCTGAGCATATCTTTGTTTATTCCTTTTCCACATACTACAGATTTTAGTTATCTTTTTCAACTAATTCTTGGCATACATGTGAGTAGTTCTGTGTTTCCATGTTTCCACAAAATATAATATTCACCTCATTCAAATGCATAATATACCTGTGAGTTTTTTTTAAAAGCTTTTCTTTACACTGTAAGACTTCTGTTCTTGGCTGGGTTAATATGCCATATGCAACCTGCATATGTGAAAAGGTGCTAACCCATCCGTCTGAAGGGGCCTCCCATCTGTCAGGACACCCGTCTGTCTGTAGGCAGGTAACAGAGGAGGCTAACAGGGCAAGGCCAGTGGTGTTTCCAGAGAGAGTGAGGTGTCTAGATCAGGTGCTCTCACCCTGTCAGCACTCATCAGCATCTTCTTCAATAATACAATGTCCAACTCTCTCCTAAACTCATCAATATTCCATGCTACACGCCTTGCAAACTTGCGATCTTTGGGTGAAACTGGCGCTCCTTGGCACATGGTGGTCTTTCAACCTGCATGTAGTAACCTGGAAGAATAAAGCTTCCGAAGAAATAAGAACAACCTCAAGGTCAGGAAAGACAAAAATTGGAAGGGGAAAACTGGCATACGTGTATTGGAACAATCTTACCAACATGCGTTTTGGCCTTTGTTTTGGTGTGGGAGCAAAAAACGAATACACACAGTTACAAGAAGCTCATCTGGAATTCTGGATGTTAAGTCAACATGCAAACTCGACACACAATGATTGCTTAAATTAGACTTAGGATCTACTTATTTACGATACTGATAACATGTAAATGAAAAAGGCATCCTACAACATACTACTAAACTATACTATAAATAGTAATGACACCAATGAAAATAATATCATGGCCTATGTGTTGCAAGACTGCACCTTCTGCATGCCATCACGAAGCCTAGTCTCATCTAGGGTGATCTTGTTTGATTGCTTTTGCTTGAAAAAACTGCATAGTGCAAAAAGGAAGATGGTCCCTATGTATTTAGAAGCAGAAAATTGGTAATAAAAAATGAAGTGTAAGTTGGGGAAAATAGATACGTGTGGTGGATGAATTACAACATTTTAAGTTAGCGAACACTTTACCTTTATTCACTTCACCTCTTAAAGTATAAAATTCCTCCTTGGCCTTCTGTTGTGTGTCTTCCTGCCATATGTGCTTAGTCTAATGTGTGTTGCCTGAAGTATACTGAGGTGATTTATTTAGGTTTCACACCTTGCTGCATCTCATTTGTACTTTCCCTTCCCTGGAGATTTGCTAATAGTTTTTAGAGACATTAGTCTTCGGTGTTTGTGTTTAACTCAACTCTTATCTTTCTCAGAGAGCCTTAATTCTCGTCCTGGAGAGCCGCAAAGGGTATGAGGCATTTTTTTTACAAAAGCGGCTGGCCAGTTGGCTCCCGATCCATCTGACTGTCTTCCTGCCTAAAGCTACAGCTGTCTTAAGCCAAGGTTCGACCCCCGCTCCTGGTTATAATTTCTTGTTCCTGGTTTCCTAGTTAAGCTCTGTTAGTTAAAAGCTATTGTATTGTCCAGAATTATTGTAAAGATATCATCTGATTGTGTAGTAATATTAGGCAACAAATTATAAGAATAGCTCCTCTTTGAAATATGCACCAAGTTAATGCCCCAATCAGCAATCTCTTCATTTTCAATGCCATGAAGTCAGTAGAAGTTGCGATTTCAACTTATACTGCTAAAAGAATCGGTGTGCCATTGGGTGGTCTTGAGACCTTGAAGCCCCCATTACCATCTCATCAGGAATGTATTGCTTCTCAAGGGGCTTAAGAGATGGCGTTGTTGCATTTAACATGACAATGTCTCAGGACAACATGAGTGTACATTCACTTTGGAGGTTGTTATCTAGTTTAGTGACAATTAAAGTTGCAGAGTCATTCCACAATAACTGAGACAAAACTGTCACTGGTGTTACAGTAAAAGTTAAAAAGCACAATTGACTGAAAGTAAAACCAGTGACCAAATTAATAATTTTTGAAATATTTCATATTGAAATAAGAATTTCATTGGATTTTCTGTCACCATTCATTACTGGTGTTGCCATTGGACACCTGTGTTAACCATTTTTGAGTAACACCAGTGACGGTAACACCAGTGACAATTTGATCTGAAACACCAATTGCTCCCACAGTGATGCAATGATTTGAACGGGTGTTGCCAAAGATTGATCCCTGTAAACAGGACATATCCTGTGACTGAGGCAGTTTTTGAAAATTCTACAATTATTATAGACCATTTTTGAGGGTAACACCAGTGACACAAAAAGGCATACTCTTAATTTCAACTCACCGTAAAGCCACCCTACTTGCTTAAAACATATAAATGCCGAAAATTGCAGTTATCATGGATGCTTGTCCATCAGGAGAAGTCCCCTGGTGCATTAGACCAAAGATAGAAGGGAACATTCCTTTTACAGCCATGCTTTATTCAATGAGTAACACCAGTGACATGTTTTCTGGTGACGAGGTCATTTTGTTTTCCACAGTATACTATACACAGAAGAGGAAAAATTCAGTCGGTCTTTGGATACAAGTATGTGGAGTAGTTGTCCTGAGATTTAGACCCACCACAAATATTTACATTGATTTGACATGGTTAAAAACATATGATAATTGACAGAAGAATTTTCTGTGACATCACTTTTTGGCTATATTTGGGATATTGTGAAGGGTGCACAATATAAGCAGTAGCTGATAATTTCCATTTGACAATGAAAATAACTTCCTTAAAAGAGGGGAAAGGCATATGCTTAGTAACAATATCCTAATATTATGATTTTGCCATAAACAGCTTGAGTGACACAAAAGACTCAGTTATTGTGGAATGACCCTGCACTGGAGGAATTAAGGAAAAGAAAAAGTTAATAAAAATTCAATATTAAGATATTCCCTGAGTGTTTCCCTTCACTTAAGAAGGCTAAGTTTACTTCTTTATCATATCAATAATATGATGTTCCAATAACATGCACTCATTGTACTTGTGAGAATTATGATTAAGATTGATTATGATCATTTCAAATAGACTCGCTGAGTGGTCCCTATAGCAGACCTTCTTGTCTAATATCTATTGATAGCTTGTCCCTGATAGAGTTTTTAGGAGATTTACACCTATATATGCATGACATCGCATGAAAGTTATGAGTGTGTTTCTATATGACACATTGTCATTCTCACCAATTTTGTTCCAAAAAGGTAGAGGAAGAGACACCTCTATAAAATATAGTTGATCAATGAACCAAATTTTAATTTTTTCCTGAATTAGAGAAGATTTTTCTGACTCTCTAGAGTTTCATAACCTGTAAAACTCCAGATTTTTGGTTATTGAATATCATGGCAGAGATATCAACCTCATAAAAGAGACACTTACCCAAAATCGATGATTTTGTGAACCTAGTAGTTTGCTACTTGGTCCCTTCCTGAGTGGTGTGAAAATGATAGCATGCGCAGGAGAAAGATGAGGTTTAATTCCTAATTGCCCTGAATCAATAGGGTGAAAAAGGCCTATAATTTTCCAATAGACTTGCTGTGTGGCCCTGATTTTGATATTGGTTTGCACTTAGTGGGGGGTTTAGAGGAGAGGAGAGGAAGTGGAGCCGGAGAGGAGTAGAGAGGAGAGGCTTTACTTCCTGTATTGCTGAATTTTATAGCTTTATTAGGCAAAGGGTGATTGAAACTGCTGTCTGACAACGGCCAAAGTGACCCGGTCATGCATAGCTGGAATCGAACCTGGGATTCGTGTACATGTTCATCAATTTATCAAAAATAAAATATTTCTTGGTGATAATCATATGGAAAAGATAATGAGAATATTTACAACTGATTCAGACCCAACAAGAGAAATCCGTCCATATAAAGCATTAAGTATGCTGATACTATAATGTGTGATCCTTGTTCTACTCAGGTGAATGTACAAAGATAATTTAGGGATGCTGTCAAAGAATAGTTGATAGTTACTGCAATTTTAATAAACGGGCGATTTTGGTCATTCATAGCTGACAGGTGCAACGTAACACAGCCGGGCTTACAACATTTAGGCCCGATTTCACCAACATGTTGGGACTGGTCCCAACTGTTAAGAGACCAGTCTCAAGTGCAAAAAAACATTTCACCAACACCTGAGTTGCACAAACTCTAAAGACCTGAAAGATACAATAAATAAGGGTAACTTAGTTTCAACTGCTATACATTTAGTGCATAGGTAATTTCTACTCTCAGTCAGTTGAAACTTGAAGTAACTAGCACAGGAGGCGAAAGATACAGTTTTATGATGTTCCATGTTCGTCACTATGAGGTCCTAATGACCTGATAACCCCACCCATTCTCTCTCATCTTCCCCTTTGTTCTTCTCAGTTATTTTACCCCCTTCAAGAAAAGTATCCATGAAATTCTTATCTAAAAGGAGTTTTAATTTCAACTTGTTCGCTAATTTAAGGCACAAGCTTTACTTTTGAAGACAATATTGTATTGTGTGCACCTAGAACACCTTAAAATGATCCCACTCACAAATTTTCATGGTAATGATGTGACTCTAAATGCAGTTTTTATGGAACTTAATCAGGAAGAAATTTGCGCCAAAATGGACTATTTTTAACTCGATTTTTAGGTCTTTGGAACATTTTGGAACAAAATAAAATTTAGAGTATGTTTAAGATGACATTGAGACCAGGTAATATGCCAAGTTACATCACTGCCAAATGTGGGGAAATTGGTCAAATTAGATGTTTAAGATGTCATGTTTTTTCATTTTTAAAATATAAGTTTTGGTGTAACTTTTTGAAAAATTGTCCTATTTTATTAGGAAAAAGACAGTCATGATTTATATTAAAAAAAACACATAGTGATGGTGAAAAGTTTGATCAGTCTTTGCTCTTCAAAAAGTTAGATCCTCATAAGGGTTGGGGGTTCCCAAAGATGAGCAATTTAAGGGGTGCAGCTTAATGAGGGGTAGAGCGACATACATGGTACATCAAAGAGGAGCTGCTCTCCAGGGGTCCTGGGCTAAATATGAAACCATTTTCAGCTATTAAGTCATAAAAATTAGTGGTGTCATATCTCAGTTAATGATGTTTCTTCTCCTGTGCTAGTTACTTCAAGGTTGAAATCTGTAAAAATATAACTAAAAAAAAAGTATAATTAAAAATTAAGTTTCAATATTCCACATGGAAATTGCTGCATGACTTCCATTGGGAAGCTGCTAATACGGGAAAAATAATCCCTTATTTATTTTCACCTACTTTCATGGTCAAAATGCATATAAACCAACTCGGGACAAGTCTCAATTAGACAGCTGGAAGAGACTTGAGTCCAAACACATTTTACCAACTTTTTGAACACCAGTCTGAAAACAAGAGAGACTGGACAGCTGCAGGATTCTCTGGACTTAAGCCTGTTTGTTACTGTTGTTAACTGTTTTGAAGACCTGTTATACATGGTAAAGCAAGCTGAGTCTTTGATTGTCTTGTGCATTCGATAAGGTGGAAATTTCAAGTGGCAAAGAGGGAGGGGGTTAGGGGGTTGCTACCCCCTCCACCTTAGCATTGACCTTTATACTTTAAAATAATTATTACCTTTTTCATTCCTCAACCCTCCCCCTTCTGATGTTTTTCCGGAACCCCTCTGCATCGGATGAGATGTTAATCGACTGCCCCTTGCATCAGTGTCTGTGTTGGGCAAATAAAATATCCCTCACATGGGGTAAATGTGTAACATGTTGAGGACTCCCGCTCTCTCTCCCATCTAAAAAATCTACCCGCGTTAGCACTGAGAACTGGGCTTAGAGAGCTGTGCCTAACATATCTATTTATCAATCTTTTCTATCTATCTATCTATCTATCTATCTGTCTATCTATCTATCTATCTATCTATCTATCTATCTATCTTATCTATCTTGTCTATCTATCTATCTATCTATCTTATCTATCTTGTCTATCTTGTCTATCTATCTATCCATCTATCTATCTATATTGGTACATTGGTGTATCAGTTACAAAAAGTATATTAACAGAAATTATTGCCATTCTTTTCAAACAATAATCATTGTCCTGAAAAGTTTACAATTGCAGGGCTCATGTTCTGTCATTTTTCAAGACAAATCAGACTTGCTCACCTGTGAGAACTGCTGTTGAGACTAGCTCTGAGCAGGTCTCTATTTTGGCCTTCTTAGACTGTGACTCCCAGCTAATTCTTCCAAAAATTTTGTTGGTGAAACAACAGTTTTTGTGATTTAGACTCGTGATTCAGGTGTGAATAACATTGAAGAGATTGAGTGGGATTTGAGACCAGTCTTTTTGTCAGTCTCAAAAGTTCAGACTTGTCACAAGTTGGTGAAATCAGGCCTCAATCTTCTGTGTTGTGTTCTGTGTGTTCGCAAACCAATCAGATTACGCCAAGATGATGTGTAGTAAGTCATAGAAGAGCCATCTTACAATCGCATGCTTATTAAACCTGCTGTAACAAGAACAAGGAAATAAGGGAGATCGAAATCGCTTAATTATAGTGTCTGAATGTCAGTTTGCACTAGGTACAGTGAGGTCAGACTTGTGCTTAGCACTTTGATTGATTATTAATAAGGAAGAGAGAATAGAGTGCAGGAGTCAATTGGTGATGCTCTTTGATTTGGCAATGACAAAGGTGCTGCTTATGGGATCAGACATGTGGCGATTAGGCGGTGTGAGCTGCTTGGCTTCTGAGCAAGGTGGTGGTTTGGGTGTGATGGTGGATCAACCTTGCTACAGAGCAGCAGTTGTGTTGTGGAGGTGTGGTAGAGGTGTTGGAAAATTAATTTAATGTGATCAAAGTGATACTGTAATCATTATGACAAGCTACCCCTTTTGTGGACATGGAAGATACATATTTTTTGAGTGATGGGGTATGGTTGCTACAGAAGATATCATTTGTGTCAGAGGAGTGACATCACATGTATTAATCTGTACTTCTCAATCTCTCTAAATTTTCAAGAAAAGATCTCCCATTCAATTTGTCTATCATCTGTCGATCCCAGTTACTATCTATCTATCTATCTATCTATCTATCTATCTATCTATCTATCTATCTATCTATCTATCTATCTATCTATCTATCTATCTACATGTATTTGATTCCTATTAACGCTCTATCTATATCTCTTTCCCTTTTGTCTGTTTCCCTACCTTCTATATTTATCTTTCTCAAATTCTCAATACCTACCTGTCTATCTCTTCCTTCTCCGGTACATAATGTTATTTACTCATATGTGTTTCCCTGTCCCTCTATAAAAGCAGCTGATGTTACTGTTAAACCCCATGCTGGTGATGGTGCTGAAAACACCAGTGAGCTGGCTGCTGTAACACAGCCAGTATTGCTGATACCAATGTCATTAGGGCCGCTGCCAGGGCTCATTAAAGGCTAAATGTCAAGATGGGGCTGTTACGTGTGGAAAGGGGGGGGGGGGCTGTAACAAGGTGAAAATGTTGAGGGGGGCAGGAAAAAGAGAAGGGGGTTGTGTCTCCCTACAGGTGTGGTGTTATGTTTGGCTAGTTAACCTGTGGCATGGTGTTGTTAGAATAGTGCAGGTTGGCTAAATAAGAGTTAGTTGGGATGGCACATATTTTGGTATGAGGAGGTGAGAGTAATATTGTTACAATTAGCCTATTCTAGTAAAAAAAAACCCATGCCCATTGATTAAAGATCTTTTCACTGCCAAAATAATAAGATAATATTATATTGATATTGCCAAATTTCATCCAAAACTTACTCATTACATTATCAATTATTGATTATATTGTTTTTCACATTCCATCTTGTCACACCGTGAGTTGTTTATCACACATCAAGCTTCCAAAGTTACTACACGTATATATATATATATATACATTGTTGAATGCTAGAAATATTTGTAATTAACCTATGCACTGTTATAATTAAAGTTTGATAAGATTTATTTCACCTTTTTTCATGTCCTTCAGAATCAAGATTGTCAAGTAACCTTAATATGTTTTCTCTATCTTTCCAGGTAAGCACTTTGGATTACTTATAGTGAAGTTGTTGAGATAGTGAATGTCATCGTGCTGGTAAGTAGCAGTATAATTTTAATTTCCATTATGTACATTCTGGATAAAAAAAGAACAACATGTTTGGCATTGTTTGCATAGGTATTGACATCACAGCCCTCTAAAATGAGTTGTTATCCCAGATAAGGGTTGCTAGCATGCCATTTAATCTCCTGTCTTGTTGTGCAAGGTTTATTAGGGTGAATTGGGGTAATGTTTACAAGCAGGCAAATCGATTACCTTTATTAGGTGTGTAAATCTTGCTCAGCACAGCTGTGCCGGTGACTAAGATGACTTGATTTAGGATTTTTGCCTAAGGTGGTGCTGAAGTAATAAAGGTAGAAGCAGATGTACCTTGGTAAAGTGTTTTTTTAAGACAACCGAGAGGTATCTCTTCTCAAATATAATTTTAAGTTTTTGAATAGTTTGTCATAATATAGTGAAATAGAATTACAGGTATAAAACGCTTTTCGAAGCATTTTCCTATTCATTGAAGATTCTTGAGCTCTATTCAGAGAACACATTGGCCTAACGGTTTCAGTTTTGAAAATATGCTCTCACGTCATTCTTATCATGTAGTCATAATTATATCCTAGGCCTATGTCTATTTTCCCAATATCATGGAAACATGTAGTTTTTAAAACACATCAGTATATGGAACATACAGAGTGTAGGGGACTATTTTTCACATACTCATCCAAACCATCTTATATATACTATCTTAGTCGGCCTTCGTCATATCATTCCACCTACAGCTCCCTTCAGTGGCGTCATAGTGTCATACGAAGCGCAAATGTTTTCCGCAAGTCGTAAAGTAAACCGTGATTGGATTTCACGACTTGTGGGTGCAGCTTCGATAGAGTCAGTTCACGCGAAATGACTATTGCTATAGCAAATAGAAGTCAAGATCCGTAAGAGAAAACCACATCCCCTTCGTTATTGGCTTTACGACCCGCAGGCACCCTAAGTTACTGCCGAAGAGCACATAACACAGGTTGATAACATGAGATAGAGTTAAGAATGAGGGAAGGTGGACTCCTGGCGGAGGTTAGTATGTAAGGCGGGGTGACATCAGGTGGAGGTGATAAGCGAAATGATATGTGGTGGAAATTACAAGTCAAGACAGACAATGAAATAGGTGGATGAATAGAAGATAGAGACACATATATATGTTCTACCAAAACATTTGGGGAAAACTAACATTCGGGTAAGGAGGCTAAATATTCAGGTAGATGATGAAGTTGATGTTACTGAAAGTCAGTAGTTCAGAATTTTTTTTTTATATGTAATGGTACAAAATCTGGATTATGAAATTCTTGCCCTCCCAAAACATTTCATGCCCAGTATGCCTATTTAGAGATATACGGATAGATAGATGGATAATGACAGATTAAGAGAGAAAAGAGACAGAAAGAGAGAACGTGATAAATAGATACTATCATAGACATATTTAAGTAGAAAGGTAGACAGATACTTCAAAAAAAGGTGAAAAAATATGAAACCCTTTATATTACTGTAAGCAAAGCAGAAGCCTTAACGTGATGGCGCATTAGAAAAAACTTATTTTGTGATGCCACTAAAAAAGGAAAATCTTGTCAGAAATCCTGATCAAGAATAAAAATGTGTGTAGGCCTATATGTGCGCAGAAATATGTTTTATTAATAGTGCCATGAGTTTGAATAACTAAATACCAAATTCTGTGATGGTGGTGTTGGCGGTAAAAAATAAATTCTAATCAGAGGTAAACTGGAATTTTGATGGGCATGTGGCAAAAGATGGTGCGACTCTATGGCTGGCATGATGGAAAGTTGTGAGATGCGTTTACCCCATTACATGTGGGGGATCTTTCACTTGTCAAGCATGGATAATGAAAGTTTCATTATGAAACAAGTGGCCAGGCTACAGTAGCCTGCTTTAATTGCGAGAGCGTCAGCGAGCAGGCTACAACATTTCATTGCTGGTGTTCTATTTCACGTCCTCGCACACATGCATTGTGTTCAACTGCAGACTGTTATGCTTAGTTCTCACGAGAGTTGTTAAGTGGCGGCGAAGCTGTCCAGGTGCCAGGAAGCCAAGTTTCGGCGTTTCAAGCCATTTTTGGACAATTATATAATCAATTAGAGGTTATACATCGTCGTTGATGGATCCTATTACGACGAGGCACTCGTTTTCTACGCCGAATCGCTCGTAATTACTGACGAGGCAACCCCCAATGAGGAAGAGAGTTGTGTCGGCGAGTTGTGAGGAGCCTCGGTGAAGTTCCATTGCTTCAATGTTAAACTAGCTTCGCCCAAGGAGTCTCTTGCTTCGCCCTAGCATCCTCTTGCTTCGCCCAAATATTCAATTACGCCCAAGCAAATAGCTGTTACGGTGAGGCAAGTAGCTGTTTCGGCGTTTCAACAGCTTGTTTGCGACGGCGAGTTGTGCTCTTTCGTCGCCGAAGTTGTATTGACTCAATGATAAATAGCCTCGCCCAAGCACTCTCTAGCTTCGCCCAAGCTGCCTCTAACTTCGCCCAAGCTGTCTCTACCTTCGCCCAAGCATTTTGGGGGTCTTTCAGGTCTTCTGCATCGTCACTTCTTGCTTCGTAAAGATTCAACCGGTTGAATCTTTCGTGAAGGAAGTTCTTGCTTCACCAAACGGTCACGTGATTTCTAGGAACTTTTGGCGAGGAAGTTTAAGATGCGCCGTAGACGAAATTATCGTCGCCGAATTGTTGAATGTAGTTTAACAACCTCCCACTTTCCTGGAAAAGCAAGAAGCGCCCCGACAAGAGAGCCCTGTTACGTCGTCGTGAGAACTAGGCATTATGTGTTCAGTCAGACAAGGGGCCACCAATTTGTTGTCTCATCCAAAAGATGGTGATGTTGACTGATTCAATTACTCAAAATTATTGGATTGTATGGGATGGCATGATTATTTCAAGTGAAAAGTCGAGAAATACAATGTACATGTAGGATGGTGAATACAATAAGGAGTAAAATAATGTTATTATTTTACTTCGATGATACTACCTATTTCTAGAATAAATCTAACTCTCTGCCTTTGGTACATTTGCCTGAAAAACCATAGCTACTCTGGAATAAAATACCAGGTTGATAAAAATGAATGAATTGTCTCTAACCGGAATGAATTGACTTTTTTTGACGGTGACAAAGAACTGCACTTGTTTAAGTAGAATTTATTCACTGATATCAAAAGATTGAAATCATACCACACTCAAGATAGAAAAGGCATATACAAAGGCCTGTAATAAGAAAATTAAATGACCGTATAAATTTTCATCATGAAAAATGATAGTTTTCTTTTTGGCACTCGATTTTTCTTCAGTGTGTAGAGGTTACAGTCCTCAGATGTAGGCCAAAAATTAAGGATATCAAGTCTCATTCTATTGACAATAGAAACCAGTCCATGATATTCCAGTTACAGTGCATTCGCCATTCAGCATGCACTAAGGATGAGTTTAGAATTTTATTTTCATGAGAGCGAAACAGTGATGATTTCTTTCGTAGACATTGAGACAAACATGTCATGTTTACTGTTCTGCTCTAAAATACTGAAAAATAGCTTCAACCTTAAATTGTGCATAGCAGCAGGCAACTGCACTGAAAAATTATACATTTTATGTCAGCTTAAATGAGTGAATGAGATGGTTGCACAAGTCCAACATCTCACTAAATCGTATAAACTGACACGAAAGTCGAATTTTCTGCCCTTCATTACCTTTTTTTTTAACAAATTGAGATTAACATATAGAGAATATAGTACAAACTGAACTTCGAAATAATTATTTGCCACATTTTAGGCCTATTTACCATCTGACAATCTGACATGTTGCTGTTTTGGTCAACAAGAATATTCAATGGTGCAGGCTAACACCTTAGTTTTGTAGTTTTAACACTGTTCACTCCTTTTTGTTCTGACAAATCTGTTGCGAATTTTCCTATTAACAAACCATAGAAATTCTGTGATGTGCCAATACAAGTTTATCACACACCAGCAACCTTTTTGTCCTAGTTTTGTGGCTTCAGACAGGAAATAGATGTTCAGCGTATTGTTCAAACTCATTACTACATTACTCCAGAACATCAGGTGTAAAATCTATCGTCAGTGTCTGTGCTGGGTCTTTGCCGGCATTGGTCTGAACCGCAGAACTTTGGGGGACCTGAAATTTTCAGTGGATCTTCATGAGCGAAATCCCTGCTTGATGTTGTTAGGATGAGACATTAAATTGGCGTCCCCTTTTTTTCAGTGTCTGGACTTGGCAAGTAAAAGATCCCTCACATGGAGTAAATGGTAACATGTTGAGGACTCCTGCTCTCTCTCCCATCTCATCAATCAACCATCAAGAGCAACCAGAACTGGGCAAAGAGAGGCTGTACTTACCGTGTCTATTTGTCTATCTATCTATCTGTCTGCTCGTCTCTATCTTTCTGTATAAGGTGCAAGTCTGTCTGGGTGTTTAGACTAGTGGCCATGGGAAGCGGAAATAGTTTCAAGAGTTCACCTTTTACTTTTGGTGAAGTTCTGTTGTTCAATGTCATAGACCAACTCTGGGCTGCCAATCACTGGGTCCTGGGTTAGGTTCCCATTCGGGTAGGTTCACCTAAAACATAATTATATTTGTATGTTACAACAATTCAATCATCCTCCCCCCCCCCCATTTCTGTGCTTTCCTCCTGATTCAATTTGCTTACCAAGTGTCTGAATACAGGACGTATAACCCCAAACATCCATCCATCATTCTAGTTCAACTGCTCTACTTGGGAGGGGAGCTGCAGTATCAGCCCCTACCCATGTCTGTATTGTATGTAGCAACCTAGGTGTATCTGTTGTACTCCCGGTGTCAATCGCATAGTGTTACCTGGCAACCATAATAATTGGCTCTTTTCTTTTTGCTTGAGACACCTCGGGATAGGATTAGTGTCACATGACCCAAATGGCCTTAGGAGGGTTAAAAATAGCCCTGTTGACACAGCTTATTGCTATATTAAGCTGATATATTTGCAGGTTACAGAAGGCCTGTTACCATTATCCTATTGGTTACAGCCAAGAGAAAATGACCTAAAAAGAATGTTGAAACAGTCACTTGATAATAACATGAACTTGGAACATTTTGCGATTTGATTTTTCGTATGTTTGGCCAACCATCAAGTCCAGCAAGTGCATAAATGCAGCACGTAAAGCTTCATAATTTTCATGGTTGAAAAACGAAGAAGTGTTTTTATGACTATATAATATTAACTTTTATCAGAATACCACACCAATTTAACTTTTCGAGCTATGGTATTACAACCGTAGGAGGCCCTAAAACATCAAAAACATGACATTACTGACTTCAGTAATTCAGGTGACAGGAAACAGTTTATTTGGCTCTGTTGGGAAATGATCAAAGTGACAGCATAATTAGGTCAGCATGACCCGTTTAATGACACCGTGTTATGGTTACTGCTTAAAGCCCTGTTGCTTTTATTAGCAGAGTTTAGCAGACAGCGGGGGGTGATGTGATGTGATCATGTGAAGCCCATGTATTTCTGTTGAATACCGAATGATGGAAACTTTTGCCTTTTTTTTGGGAATAGTAAATTCTAAGCTTATCACAAATAAGTTGATATTAATAGGTAGGCTTAGCCCAGGGTAGTGTGCTGGCTACCAATCGCTGGGTCCCGGGTTCGAATCTAGCTTTTGTTGGACAGCTATTTCAATCATCCTTCACCTCATTGCCGTGTCCCCATACTGTAATTTGCTTCCATCATAAATACTGGAAGTAAAGCCCCAATCATCCATCCATCCATTAATAACTTGACTTTATTAGTAACTTTCCTAGGTTGGCATCAGCATATCACAGTTTAGTTTTAGAAAGCAGGATAGTATGCAAAAATGTCATTTTGTTGTTTGTTACATAGTTCTGGCAAATGTATAAAATAATGTGCAAAAATCCCAGCTTACAATATGTGACAGGAAGCCTTGTAGGTGCAAGGCTGGGATATTACATAGACCTACAGCCCGACACCAAATAGACAATATGGGCTTTGATAATGTATCATTTTTAGTTGTTATGATAATATTTTGTGTTTTGTTATTCCGGATGTGTCTGGAAGGTAAACAAATCTATTGGATAGGATGTGTGCTCCTAAAATCGATTTGTAATAACCTAATGGAACAATAATTATTTTTGAAGGTATCAGTAAACAAAATTCCAGGTCTTACCAGGTTACACAAGTGACAACAGTACACAAGATCGTTTCTAGAAATAACTTATAATGAGATAGAGCCAAAAATATTTCCTAACAGGATGACTGGCTTATATAGGTTCGTGTCTAAGTACGTAAAAAACTCGGAAATAACAGCTGTGCCAAAAAGTAGGCCTATTAAAGTGGCAAACAATATTTTTGCATATACACGTGTCTGTCACGAGCTTGTTTAAGGATTATTAGTTTGAGATATTTTCAGTTGCAGGTAAAAATAAAGTCAGTATATCGAATCTACGTCTTCTGATATAGAAATGGAAATACTTAAAAAGTTTTTTTTTAAATATATATATTTCCAATATAACATCATTTGCGGCACTTTAATTAGTCAACACTCTGCCTATATGTGTTCTTCATGTGTCTTAGCTGGTCAGATGATCCACTTTTGATGGAGTGGTATCTAAACAATTTAACATCATCATAAAATGCAGTTTCTGGTGCCCTAATGGTTGTAGAAGCTGATGCTGTATCGACTGGCCTGAGAGGACATGGGTTCGAATCCCAGTCCTAGAACTTAATTTGAGTGAGTATGTGGTACTTTAATAAGACAGAAACTATATGTCAGAAAATACATTTTGATTAGAGATTCTTGGCGTGATCTTACAGACTACAACACTGGTACTAGCATCGCAGTCTTCATATTACAGCAGCTGATGGGACGGTTATTATAGAAAGGTTGGCAGTTTCTGACGCTGTTATGGGGCGCTGGAGATTGACATATTGGGAAACAGATAATGTAGGCCAGATGTCTGATAATGTCCTGCTCCTGAGTTTGGCTGGTCCAAAAGACAAGATAGTAGCTAGTTGTAGTAGCAAAAGAGCTAGTTAAAACTGTATTAGTATAGGAGTAATAGTATTAACAGCAATAACATTGGTGTAGATAGATATATAGATAGATAGATAGATAGATAGATAGATAGATAGATAGATAGATAGATAGATAGATAGATAGATAGATAGATAGATAGATTGTGAAATGGGAGATACAGAAAATAAGACCTCAACATGTACCCCCGTGTGAGAGATCTTTTACTTGCCCAGCACAATTGACACTGATACAAATGGCCTCCAAATTTATCGTCGCATCCTAGTGACATCCACCTAGGATGCTGTTCTTACAATATTAATATTATTATATGTCAGTGTTACTTCAGTATATACACATATGACATGTGAAACATGGAAAATGACAGATTGTTGCCCAATTCTGTTTCCATGGAAACATGATGTGATTGTCACAGAAATTATACTCGCAGGATATTATGCCTTGTGACACTTGTCTGCTATCCCTTACATTATTCATGTCAATGATAGACTTGGATATATACATTCATATTTGTGTATGAATACAAGCATTGTTTCAGTTTGTTAGCAAGTATCATAATAATATAGCGACTCTTCGATTGAGGATGGATGATTGGGGCTTTACATCCTATATTTGTGTGAAGGTAGGCTAATTAGGACAGGATGACCTATCAATGAGGTGAAAGATTATTGAAATTGCTGTCCAACATATCTAAGCCCAGGTGAACGAGCCAGAGCAAGAATCGAAGAAGAGACCCAGTGATTGGCTGCCCAGTGTGCTACCAACTGAGCTCTCCTCTTCCAACGCGAATCTTGGATAGAAAGAAAGAAAGGTAGACAGATAGATAGATAGATAGATAGATAGATAGATAGATAGTTAGTTAGATAGTTAGTTAGTTAGTTAGATAGATAGATAGATAGATAGATTGATTGACTGATTGATTGATTGATTGATTGATTGATTGATTGAGCTTGTGGTGCTTGATTGATCAGACTAATTACGACTTATATTATGCTTTTTTTTTTATTTTATTTTTTTTTTATTCAGTAACATCATTAAAAGAAAACATATAAAAATTTAGTTAGGCATCATACATAATTCACAAATTTTAAATTTTACAATATAGAAGACTGTAAGAGAAAGATATTTCACATTATTCATACTAATCATACTAATCAATAGATATAAACTACAAATGATTCAAAGTTATAAAATAACAGTGTAACCCATATTATATACAATTACCAGAAAACCATAATACCATAATATTTACAATAAAATATTATATATCTATAAGTTATACCATTGAATAATATACAGGGCTCCAAAAATCATATCATCCAAATCAAATTTAATATATGAAGTTCAGCGAAAACAACAATAATACAAATGATGGACACAATAATCAAATCCTTTGAAATTCTTTCAGAAGTTTACCATACCGCTTATACTTTTTCTTACAAGACATAATTATTTTTATCAGGTATTTCACATCGTTAACGAAACAACTAATACATGATTGAATACTCTCATTTCTCTTTTCATATCTCCTTAAATTTCTTCTTTTCCATAGTACATATCGTCCAATTGAGAGAAAGAAATTTACTAAAACTTTATCCACTTTTTTACATTCTTCTGAATAGCCTAAAATCTTTGAAATATTATCAATAGTAAAAGTAGGTAGAACAGCTTTAACCAAGTTTTCAACATTTTTCCAAAAGACATTTAAATCAATACAGTCAACAAACATATGGTGAATTGTCTCTATCTGGTCACAAAAAACACACTTTCCATTTGACAATTTCATACGTTCCAGCCGTTTTTCAGTATTTAAAACACCATGGAATACTTTCCAATTGAAATCGGAAATGTGTCTAGGCAATAATTCATTGAAAACACACATTTCGAAATAATCTTGCCATTTGTCATTCACAACCTTTAACTTTTCTTCCCAGTACTTAAAACTACATACTTTAACATCTCTGTTATTCATCAAAATTTCATAAATTAATCTACTTGTCAAATTTTCGAGTTTGACCTTTCTATTTATGTCAATATTCACCATAGTACTCAAGAACTCATTTGTGGACAATTCAGTTACTTTTGTTCTTTCCCGATAGTTGTTAGCTCTTTTCCATTCATTTGGAATGCTCTTTCTTAATTTAGGTATTTCAAAGTATTTCTCTGCATAGTCTCTTAAATGAGTTTCAATATTGATTGTATCTAAATCTCCTTGAGGACTGATGATTTGACCGACTGACTTTAGCCCTCTTTTTGACCAAAAAGACCAAGCAATGCTTTCATTTAAAAATCGAACCTTGGAATTGCTCCACAAGATTTCATCCATAGTTTCAAAAAACTTTGATTTCCTGAGAAACTCTTGAAAGTTTAAAATACATTCCTTATAGAATTGTGGAAAGTTAGCTTTATTCACCAAAGCACTACTATCTGTTGTTTTAAGAAGAAAGAAATCAATGTCAAATGCTTTGTCAAAACTTCTGAAATATTTCATCGGTACCATTTTCCAGTGTTCTTCACTATCCCCTTTCAGGGTTCTGATAACGAAATTAATTCTTTTAGCTTTGATTACAGTTGCCAAATCAAACATATTGAGACCGCTATATCTAATTGGTAGGCAGCAGATCTCTCTACGTACTGATGGTGGCTTGCCTTTCCACAAAAAATTAAATACAATATGTGTCAATTTCTTCATCAAATAACCGCTAATTTCATGAACCTCTACTTCATACAAAAGAGATGACAGTGCAATGCTTTTTAACACATATACGCGCCCTGTTAAGGACAGATTTCTCATATTCCACAGTAGCAACAAGTCTTCTAGCTTCCTTAATTTCTTATTTAAAAAATTTTCATATTTCAAGTCTTTTCCAATATAAACACCCAGAATTTTTTCAGGTCCGACAGTAATTTGTATTTTTGATTCAAAAGTGGTGTTATCCCTGTTACAAACCAAAGCCTTACATTTGCTAAGATTTAATGTTGACCCTGAGAACATACCAAATTTGTCAATGATTTCGAGCAGATTTTCAACCATGCTATTATGCTTAAGGAAAACAGTAGTGTCGTCCACAAATTGACTAAGTTTAACTTCAACATTGCTGTTGTGACCTCTCACTAATATTCCTTGTATATCTTGATTCATTCTAATTTTTTCAGCCAAAGGTTCCCCTTGAATAATATACAATAGCCCTGAGAGAGCATCGCCTTGCCTGATCCCCCGAGAAACAGTAATATAGTTGGACAGGTATCCATTTACCAATATAGCACTCTTTGGTTTTTTATATAAAATCCTTATCCATTTCATGAAATTTTCTCCAAAACCATAGTTTTCCAAAGATTTCATCATCCATTTCCATTCCACCCTATCAAAAGCCTTTTCCTGATCAAGCAAGAGTATAACTGATTCATCGTCTGTCTCATTCATTACATCCTGGATGAGCCTGATACTTTTACCAATGAATCTTCCAGGTATACACCCTTGTTGGTCAATATGTATAATATCATCTAGAACTGACTTCAGTCTATTAGCTAACATTTTTGAGAGAATTTTAGCATCAACATTTTGTAAAGAAATGGGACGCCAATTCTTTAGATCTTTGCGGTCACCTTTTTTGTACAACAGCCGAATAACTGCCAAGTATTGTGTGTGACATAGTTCTTCATGATCAAATATATCTTCATACAATTTAATCAGTTCATCTGAAATTTCATCAAAAAAACTTTTATAAAACTCAATACCTATACCATCAGGCCCAGGCGTTTTATTATCTTTCATAGAAAAAATGGCGTTCCTCAACTCAAACTTATCAAAAGGCATTTCTAACTTAGTCTTGTTAGCATCACTTAACTGCTTGTGTCTAAATAAAAAATCAGAGTCATCTCCACTCACGACCTGACTAGAATATAGTTGTTGATAGTACCTTGTTTGTACTTCCATGATATTTCTTATGCCTCTCACTTCATGACCATTTTCATCATAAATCACATCCCATAATTTATCTTTTGCACGACATTTCTCCAAATTGTGAAAATATTTCGTAGATGTCTCTCCTTGCTCCATCCACTGTGCCCGCGACCTTACATATGCACCTTTTGTAGATTTCTTATACAAATCTCGCAACTGCTTATTTTTCTCTCCCAAATACAAGTCAACATCTTCTCCCTTATCTTTTCTATACTGCAAGTTTACTATCTGCCTGTTCAATTCCATCTCTTCCATTTTATCAGCCTCCTTTTTCTTTCTCGATATATCAATCAGAAGTTCTTTCAGTCTTTTCTTAACAACATCCCACCAAAATCTATAGTTAGTATAATTACTTTTCTCTGTTTTCAACTGACACCAGAGGTCTCCAAATTCGACAGAGAATATTTCGGAATCTAAAGTGCTTGAATTCATTTTCCATATTCCTTTACCATAACAAATTTCAGTTGTTTTAAATGAAATACCCACGGCATCATGATCTGAAAAGGGCAGTTTTTTATAAAAGCATTGCTTAATTTGTAGTCCATGCTCTTAGAAATAAGCCAATAATCTATTCTAGAAGCTCGGTTTCTACCCCTCCAAGTATAAGCCCTACTTGTCGGATTTCTCCGTCTAAAAATATCCTCTAAATTATAAATATCAATGAGCTTTAATAATTCCACTTGCCCTACGTCAGATTTTGTTGCACAATTCAATCTATCTATCTTGTTGTCAAGTACACAGTTATAGTCACCTCCAATCAGGTTATCCATATCTTTTTCAAGAATGTTTTTCAGCTTTCCAAAAAATTCAACCCTCTCACAATCAATATTAGGGCAGTATACATTTACTATATTATAAGACGTATTATTCAAAGTAACAACACATTTTACAAATCTTCCATTTTCATCATGTGTTAAATTAATAACATTGCAAGTATATCTATCCTTGAACAAAATTGCAGCTCCTCTGCTATTACTAGTTCCATTTGACCAGAAAGCCTTCCCACCCCATTCTTTTGACCAATCAAGCTTTTCCTTCTCACGGTGACAGTGGGTCTCTTGTATTAAATATACGTCCGCACTTAAACTTTTCAACCAATAGAAGAAAGACAATCGTTTTTCTTTATTTCTAAGCCCACGTGCATTGATGGAGATTAGTGTTAAAAGGGGTGGTGAGTTATCCATTGGGGTGTAGAGTTTAAGTCTCTACTTGAACATCATAGTCGAGCTGCAATTTTGTTTTGTAATACAGATTTACAACTGCTTCACTGAAAATAGCTCCAAGTGCATCAAGGCCCTTGCTGCCAAGATGAGTCCCTGTTTCATCATGGATTCTATATAGGTGGTCACGGTCACCAAACACAGAGATGAAACTTTCATCATTATCCAGAAAGGTCAATTCAGGATCATTTTGACAGAAGGCCTTCAACAATTCATTGAATTCTGCAATTTCTTTGTTCACAGATTCAAATTCTTGCTGATATAAATTCTGCTTTGCCCTTGGAAGCACACTAGAAACCATCACTCTTGCAAATTTGCATTTACTTTGGAGTTCATCTACCATTTTTCGGTACTGATCAGCAAGGAGCTTAACATCAGATGGCACCACTTTATCAAAGTCATTAGCACCAACATGGATCAAGATCACTTTCACATCATCAACATTCACTTTTGTTTTGTCACTGAAAATTTTAACAGTGTCTTCAATTTTAATGTCCGTTTCATGGATCACTTCAGTCCAAAATTGTGCACTCTTCTCATCTGGATCTGGATAGAAGTCGATCACATTAGAGTCACCGATAACGACAACACAATCTGATGGTTGGTGATCATCCATTTCAGTTGTATAGTTCATCCAGTCCATTGACACATTATCTTCTTTTTCTCCCTCCTTGGGTTCATCTGTTTCACCCTCCATTTGACTCCGCGTTGACACAGTTGCTGTACTGGCTCCACTTGGGCCCGGATGATCAGAGTCGTTCCCAGGAGCCACCTCAGCTTTTTCGGATGACGACAGGTTTGCTACGCCAATTGAACTCCCAGCTGCTTGTACAGTTTCACTGTGATCTTTCAAAATGGGCAGCGGGGTATGAGGAAGCTGGGTACATTCAGCATTGTGGGGCGGCATGGGCAGTCCGTCGTCTCCAGAAGCCGCACCTTGATTGATGTGTTTGAGCGCCTTCTCCCGAATGTCTGTCAAAATTGTTCCCATTTTGTTCTGGCCAGTCCAATTTAGCATAGTTAGACACCTGTCATCTTCTAGATCGACAGCGATGCCCCATTCATGCCCTTTTGTAGCTTCACCTATCATCTTTCCTTTTGTAGCCAGGAGAAAATCCATAGCTTCAGAGTGTGTGTTATATTTCACCTCATTACATTTTGCCACAATGTCAAAACTATTCTCCATCCATGTGCTATGGTTATAATTTGCAAGATTGTTCCCAAGCTGTTTCATTTTCTTGGGGTTTGTCATTTTCATAACTTGCTCCATTGCTGCATAGTCATCGAAGAGCTGAGCTTTTTTGAAGACAATGTACTGCTCATTGCAGATGAACTTTTTATCCTCCATCTCTACTGGAAACTGTTTATTGAAATTGCTCAGCACACAATTCTCCCCTTTGAAGCAGCAGACACTATCATTCTCTTTGAAACCCCCAGCTGCTTTCAGATAAGGACATTCAAATTTCAAGTGTGCATCAGAACCACAGTGATAGCAGAGCTTTTTCTTACTGTAACATTCCTCTTGGTCATGCGTCTTGGATCCACATTTGCGACAAAAATTTTGTGTATCAGGTGAAGTCACATGTACACTTTTACTTGTGTAAAATTGGTTGTTGCAGTGAAGAAAAACTGTTATTGTTTTGTCTGATTCGTCAGTCAAGGTAAGTTTATCAGGAATCCTTGATGTAAGCCCAACCATTGTCACCAGTTTTGTTCCAGTTTTCACTGTGGTTTGTCTACCTTCCACACGGAGATACTCATCCTTTACTGACTTAATTGATCCAAAATTTTGCATCTTCAACATTACCCTTTCAAAAGGTAATTCCAATGGTGTATCCATAACAGTCACAATGATTGGACGGCCTTTACTATCATCATCTAAGTCCACATGTTGACCAAAAATGTCTAGCCCAGAGATTTCAAGAGACTGCTTCATTGCTGAATCCTTTACCAACACTCGTACCCTCCTTGGCCAGTTACCAGGATACACCTGAATTGCTTCAATGCCATTTTCACTGTGCTCTCTAGTTATTGCTTCATACACTTCTTTCATCCATTCATGCTTTTTATAAATTCCACAAATTTTGTTCACTGCAAAACTTAAAGTCCGCTCCATCTTTGATGAAAAAATGTTGCTTAGCCTGGAGAATGTGAGTAGGGAGCCTCAAAAAAGCAACAGGTAGTGAGCCTCACTGGAACCATTGCAGCGTGACTGGTGCTGAACATGTGCACACCTGAACATGACAGTAGGCAGCCCCACTCAGCAAAACAACATGGTGGTCACCACGGCAAATTTTACTCAAGAAATGCAGTTCAATCAGTAAGATCAAAAGTCAAATTGAAAAAATAACTTGCCCTAGTCAATCCTGGCAATCTTAGACACAACTTATGGCAACATTAATCCTTATTTCCACGGATTTTCACTCATAACAGGTCTAAATCCTCTGGAGCAAATGACAGCCACATTGAACCTATGGTGGGGCTCACTACAACCCTCTTTATTATTATGCTTTTTTAAATGCAGAGAAATCTATTTGTGAAAGCGATTTCACTCGCAAGAAATCGGCTGCATTTTGTTGGCCACTTCTGCACATACTGTCAATCATTCATAAGCCCCTCCCCCAATTAAGATCTGATTGACAGGTGTCACATTAAGTATCTTACGCAATAACTTCGAGCCTTAAAATTGGCAGTCAAGCTATTTGCTCATTGTTTTGATTAGGGGCAGTTAGTATTACACAAGGTTACTCAACATGTGTCTGTTTCCAATTATCAGTTGGATTATATCCAATTGTTTACAATTACTTTTCTCTTCAAGGCACGTGGCAAAAACGAAGAAATAATAATTTAATGTCGCCTGTAAAAGTGATTGTCAAACCGCGAAAAGAATAAATCATCAGATCGTTGAATATATGACATTTTAATACTTTTTCTGTATTTTCTGCAAGGTTAATCAGTGATTATGCACCAAGGTGATTAGATAGACAGGCCTAGATAGTTTATATACCAACAAAGCAGAACTTTACGTCATTACATAAACATGAAAGTGGCATACTATAGCTTGTTCGATTTGCACCCAGAGAAACTTAAAG
Organism: Platynereis dumerilii; assembly: GCA_026936325.1. NCBI lineage: Eukaryota > Metazoa > Annelida > Polychaeta > Phyllodocida > Nereididae > Platynereis > Platynereis dumerilii. The sequence goes on along the minus strand of JAPTHN010000007.1, from coordinate 46,383,422 downwards.
TTGTTTTTTTTTTGGCACCCCAGGTGAGATGAGATGGGGTGAGATGAGACAAAAGGAGCTGATGAGCGTCAAAAGGTGAAATACGATTACACTGAGTTCTTGATAAAAATCTTGCTATTTAATCATGTGATTTAAAGATTAAAAGTGATAAATATTTGCAAAAAAAGATTGTATTTGAATGTGCCAAATATCCCTGCCGGGTATAAGATGCTAAAATCATGGGTGACATGCTCACACCAGCAACACCTAAAAACTCCTCCCCGAGCAATGCCACTCACCTAAACTGTCCACCTATCCTTATTTATCTATCCTGTCCGTCTGATAACAGCAAATAACAGTGAAACAGCTCCCTTACTTACGTTTTCTGCCTCTACTGTTTTTCCCCACCAGGGGCGCATGCATCTCCATCGTAGTTCCGCTATTGCTCCCATTTACGACTGGCACCACCGTCTGCCTTCCCGCCAAAAACATCCACACACTTCACTCTCACCTATACATTTCCATCAATCCACATTTCCTTTTAACAGATCTTTTCCTTTCCTTACGAGCCATGCCCTCAATTACAAGCTCAGGTGTAAGTACACTTGCCTGTACCTTACACCAATACATATGCAAGTGCATTTGTAACTTAAATTCCTCTACCACCAATCTTCACTCACATTACAATTATTACTCAACTGCTATTTCAAAAGGTCACCATGCAACACGGGGCCAGATGCCGATGCAGGCAGAGTGGGGGGGGGGGGGGTTAATTATTCCCCATTATAGTCCTGCCCCAAATCATGGGTAAATCTAGTTATATATTATAATAGAATAGTTGTTGATGATAGTTTTCTAACTTCATTTTCATTACAAATCACAAGTACGAAAAAGTGAATCTATAAAAAGAGGATATTTGATAAGGTCTACAATATTTTGGTAAATTGGCTACCCATGTGTAATTGACAAATTTGAAATGCTTATTCGTTAAATCTGATTTTATAATGGATTTTATTTTTGGCTAATCCTTCTCATCATTGCATCAACAAATTAAAGGAATTTATTTTTTAAAATAGAAAATGGATTCATGTGTTAATAAACTGCTGTATTGCTTCATATTATTGATTAGCAATGCAATTTTATCAAGATTATCTGCAACAGGAAATGGTTTTAAATATATGACAATCAAACTGTCACAATTTCAAGAAATTTCATTTGATAAGCCATTCCCCCAACTCATAGAAAATGCCACAGTTGATAAAGGCATTTTTGTGATTATATCTGTCTCGTTTTGTTGAGACATTGTGACATGTTTGTCAGAGGCAATTTCCGCTTATTGTCATTGATCTTGAGAAGAATGTAGGCCAAGGTCTTGATTATTTGGGTAGTTGATGAGTTGTCTATGAAAAGAAAGTATTTGACTCATCATATAAAAGTGACACTTTTAGACGAGCCTTTGTGGTTATTTACTGGATTTTACCTTAAAAACGGGGGAGGGGATAAAATATACAAATGGATAGATTATCAGATAAATAGACAACTACATACATTTACGTTTCATTGATAAAGAACCCAGTTGGAATGGGTATTGGGTTACAAGCTCGGCTTGGTAAGTTATAAAGGTTGTTTCATTTATCTTTGATTAAATTTAATTGAACTTTTATTCTGTGAAACAACTACACTAGATACAGCTATACATGGAAATCATATGGAAGGGTATCAACACATAACATGTAGTTATTTTAACCAGGCCTGTACCAAAAGCTTTTCGAAAGCTGGCATGGCAAAACCTAATCAGACAAACAGTACTTCATTGAAGAATCACTATAGCGATGAAAGTTACCAGTCTGAAAATGTCACTTAATCACATTTTCATGCGATTGAAGTAACATTACCTGATAGACAGACATTCATACTTTTGAAAAGCAGAGCAAGGTTACAGAATCCGTTTTAAATCTTCTTAAATTTTTAGGAATAATTTTCTTTTCATGTTACTCGAATTTTTAGCACATTTTATGATGTATTGTTCCATTAAACTAAGATTAAAATGGCCATGATTTGTCAGAGTGAAATTTAGATTATTGTAATGAAAAGGTTACATTTTAATGACGAAAGTTAATATAACTTCAAAGAATATTAACATTTTAAAGTTGCTGCTCCTGTTAGGCAAAGCTTGGAAAATTTGCCAATTTTCATTTGTTGAGTTTTCATTGTCGAATTTTCAAGGTACTGTTTCAAGGGCTTTCTGACAATTTTCTGATTATCTTTGATTGTCAAATAAGGTTTTCAAAGATACTTTCAAAATTGTTCTTGTTTTGACAACAATCCTTCTTGTTACTGATTATTAATAATTTAGCACCAATTTTGAGTTTTGGGAGTTGTACTGCTGATAAGTGGTTAGAGAGTTTGACAACGAAACTGTCTCCATTTTGAATTTGATTAGAAATTCTCTAAGTGAGCATCTGCTTAGAGACATGCCAGAATTGATAAAGATTTTAGATAATTATATCAGTGTCAAGTTTAACATTGCTGCCGAAGCATTGTGACAACCCTGTCATGCAGAATTTCCATTTTGTTGCCTTTGACCTGCATGGAAATTAGGATCAAGAGTTTCAGATGGTCAGTAGAAGTTAGAACACATAGTGCAGCCCTCCAGTATTATTACTGCCAAGAGTTGATATTTCTATGTGTTCAAAATATGTCTTTTTTCCCCCAATTGCGGGAGATCAAAGAGTTTGGACCTGGCTCATTGGTAGTGTGCTTGGCTGCTACCCTCATGGACTGGGGTTCAGTTCCAGGTCTTGGCAATACATGATAGATGGGTGGTGTTTCATTCTGTGCAAAAAGTGCTTCTCACCTCCTCATTACTGTGGTACCTGACTGTCCTGTTGAACCTCTAGTTTAGTGCATAAATAAAGGATGTAAAGCCCTTTCACCGACCCCACTCTTAAGTGTGGAGTCTTTTTCATAAACAAGCACATTCTGTGCATTATTGAACAACTGAAAATACCAGGTTGCATAAATAAAGGACTTAAAGCCCTATCAAATGCCAGCTTGGAGTCTTCTTCATGAACAAGTACATTCTGTGCATTCTGTACAACTACTAAAGCTGACAAACTTAAGACTGAGTGACCGGGATGGTCAAGTTTGTATAGTGTGACTTGGGTACCAGGTTGAACTATCCCACGTTACGAGTGCACTAATGTTCTAGCAACTGGGCCGATCAATTCTGTAGCTACTGTGCTGTTCGGAAGTTAACAGCCTCTAAAACACACATGTTGATGGTCCCTAAAACGCAGCTATTGAAAAGGGCATTGACAACTCAGCACACTTAACTTCGCCAAACACTTAAATTCTGCAAGTTAGAGGCCATCAGACTTGCCTCTTGAAACACAACACATCTTGCAAATTGTCAAGAAATCAATCAACACTTTAGGAAGTTCTAGTTTTGCCTTCTAGAAATTCGCCACCATTGATTATACTGAGAATGCCGAGTTGCACACCAATGTGAAATTAATTGTTTTTAAAGCCCTTAGCAAGAGTCATGTGGGCAAATACAGGTTATATTAGACTACTACAAGTCTAGGAAAATGCCATCAATTGTATTTCTCAACTGAATTTAACAAATTAACATGCCCAACTTCCTAAATAATTTTTGCCTCTAAATAGCCCACACTGGTGCTGATGGGGCGCAAAACACAAACTCACTCACTCACTCCTAAATCATTTACACGGAGGTCATGGAATCAACCCTCTGATTCAGAAAGTTATGCCGTCAAGAAAACCATTGACAATGATGCTGAGAAAGTGCAGTAACCTTAATTGAGTCGTTTGAGCATTAGACTGACAGATATTTTCTTTTTATTTAAAGCTATCCACAATACGCATAAAATCATTATCTAGCATCTTGAATGTGTTCTCAATATTTGTGTAGGGAGGTTGGTGAAGTGGTGACATGCTTGGCTGTCAATCGCTGGGTCGAGGGTTCGAATCCAGCTCTTGCCTGGTCACCTTGCCTATGTTTGACCGCTGTTTCAATCATCTTTGCTTCATTGCTGTGTCTTCTTCCTGTCCTAATTAGCTTACCAAGTGCATAAATACAAGACGTAAAGCTCAATCATCCATCCAATTCTCCGTGTTTTGTAAAGAGATTTATTTGCCACAAGGTGCACCATGTTACCACTGTTGCTCTCATATAAAAACATTAACAGTGACAAAATGGGAAATGCCCATGATTTTAGGAACTTTTGAAAGTACTTTCAACAAACTGACAGGCATTGATACTTTTGGAAGGCAGGGGAAGGTTATAGAATCCATTTTAATAGATCTGCTTATTTCATGAATAACCTTTTGCGTCATTCTGCTAACTCCGCCATTTCCCACTTTTTTTTCCCTTGATGTATTGTTCCATTAAGTTCAGATCAAAATGGCCATGATTTGCCAGAGTGAAATTTAGATGGTTGTAATGAAAAGGTTACATTTTAATGATGGGAGTTAATATCACTACAAAGTGAATTCACATAATATAACCTGTCTAACGTTTCTTGAATCATTGTTTCAACAGTTCATTGTCATTTGCCTGCATTGATCTCGAGTTTTGTCATTTTTGAGTCAGTCTCTTCCAGAACCTATGAAGACTGCAACATTTATTCGCACTTTTGTGAGTCATGATGCAGATGATGTGTCGGACTCGTACCAAATCATCAACATTTTTATTTCAGGAGACTAATAATGCTTCTAACTGACCAACAAACAATAGGAATATGCATCTGATTATTTGATTACACCTAAATTAGTTATGGAATATCATAAGGCCTCCTTGATCTGACGAATCAAACACCCTCTATGATTCCAAAGCTGCATTTAAACATGATCATGACACCTCATCAGCTGTCATCACTCAAAAAGTGCAAATTTCACTGTGAAAAAGTCCTTTCCTTCCCACTAATTATAATGAAACTGCAGTATAACCTGTTCCCTAATTTTTCCAGTGCCAATTCGCCTTTTGTTTCTAACCTACTATTAACAATTAATTGTGTTTTCCCTGTGAGTCAGTGACCGTAGACATGTGTAGTATCATTCTCTGTAATACTACACATCACATTTCTTCTTGTATCATTTTTTACTGAACGTCAATACTGGCAACATGTCTCACATTCAAGACATAACTGAAACATTGCTGAAACATTGTCAAATTAATCAAACACAGTTAGTCAATTAATTAATGACAGGAGCTCTTCCACTTTGTGAATTAAGTGAATCTACACTTCAATTATGAACAGATTTTCTACTTAAGTTTTGATGAACCTCGACCATGTTGGGAATTAAGGTGTTGAAATATGCATTAAGAAAATAATTTTGAGTAAGGTTGATGGCAACAAGTTTAATGAAAGTTTCCAGGGAATATTGTTCATGGACGGAATTGTGTTTTTTAAGCTTTGAATTATTTATTGAAGTGTTGCACCACCCCAAAGAATACTCAGTATGAAGAGACAGGTTAAACCAACCATTGCTTTCGTATGGTAACCAGATCAATCGTTTGTATTCTTGACAAAGTTGGATTTTAGCATTCTGGAGGAAGGTTGGTCTTGTGGTAGCATGCTGGGCTGCCAATTGCTGGGTTCAGGGTTCGAATCCAGCTCTTGCCCGGTCACCTGGGCCTTTGTTGGATGGCTGTTTCAATCATCCTTCATCTCATTTCTGTGTCCTCCTCCTGTCCTAATTAGCCTACCAAGTGCATACATACAGGACGTAAAGCTTCAATCATCCATCCATCCAATACATTTAGCCTTCTATTTTTTTGTCTATTGTACATTATAATGTATGTTCTTTAAAGATACGTGACAACATGCAGGTATAAAATTTACACTATAAATAATTCATCTTAAGCCTAAATAGCAATCTGGCATTATAGAAGAGGCTGGTTTTAGAATGTGCAGATAGAATTTCTGACTGGTTAATATTCCAAACCATTAGGGTTAAAAAACTATTTCTTTAAAACATAAAATTAAATCTGCTTTCACCAATCTTCTTAAAATATCCCATTTATTTTGAAGATTTACTGTGATCGGGTTACCGTTGTCATTAAAATAGCAGCCCTGGTACTTCAACCCACGCTGAAGGCATTTCTGTGATGCGGTCACATTGTTCTTTGGCTTGATACGAAAGTTAGAAAGTAGGATCTTATCATTCTGGCCTTGAGTTTGATACAATTTCCATTTTCCATAGCTGATAGCTGAAAGAGCATCAGGGAGGGTTAGAATGACGGCATTATTTTCAAAACACATTTTAGGTGTAGTGGTCAAGGTTCCCGCCTGCTCCGCTGAAAGTCTTTGCCTGCATGGGTTCGAACCCCGGAAGGGGAACCCAACATTTCTTGGTGTACCTCCATGAGCAAAATCCCAGCTGAATGTCATTCGGATGAGACGTTAAATTGGCGGCCCCTTTTATCAGTGTCTGTGCTGGGCAAGTAAAAGATCCCTCACATGGGGTAAATGTGTAACATGTTGAGGACTCCCGCTCTCTCTCTCATCTCATCAATCAACCCTCGTGAGCACCAGAACTGAGCTTAGAGGGCTGCACTTACCATATCTATCTATCTATCTATCTCTGTTGGAGTTATCTCTGGAGAAGGAAACTTTTTGAATAAGGCAAAGCAAAAAAATCCAATCTGGGCACATTAATGTTTCCTAAGTTCTTTATAAATATGATGAACCTGGTATCATAGGCATATGGAACAGGCGTTTCGCGGGGGGGGGGCTGTCGCTGTTTTTCCGAGAATGGTCAGGATTTGCACTGATATATGCCAATGCCCTGATGCCAGGGGGGCTGCAGCCCCCCGACCCCCCGTGAAATACGCCTATGCCTTGTATACTGCAATCCTGCATAATTCCATCTGAAAGCTGTTCTTGTGCCCTAGAAGCCAGTTCTGTCAAAACATCAACCGGAAACCAGAAGAACATTGATAGACTCTAGCTTTGTAGAATGTCAACAAGGTCCAGGAAAGCAAAACTGAATAACTGGAAGTCAGAACTTCCTAAGTGGTTGATTGATTTCTTGACAATTTGCAAGATGTGTTGTGTTTCAAGAGGCAAGTTAGATGGCCTCTAACTTGCAGAATTTAAGTGCTTTAAATCAATAGCTGCATTTTAGAGAGTGTCAAATTATGTGTTTTAGAGGCTGTTAACTTGCGTTTTTTAGAGGCTGTTAACTTGTGAACACCTTGGCAGCTTCCGAATCGATTGGAAAAGTTGCTAAAACATGTGGCACACTGACAACGTGGGATAGTCCAACCTGGCATTTCAGATGACCACAGATTGTGCCATGCAGTGGCTTTTCAGAACATTGGTTAGTCACCCAGAGAATCTACCCTAGACGAATCCTTCCGTCGCCGCATATTATCATAGATTTACGTCACGAGCGTCATGGCCAATCAGCGCCTAGGTTTCCCCTCCACTTCAAAAGTTTACCAGCAATTTGCGGGAGAACTATTGGGTCCTCAGAGACGTATGACCTATCATTTTAAACGTCTCAGAGAGATCTATCTGCCTGTGTTAAAATCACACCTGTAAACATTACGGAACTGTGCGAAACAGCGAAATCGGCCTCATTTGCATAACATGCTTGAAGGCCTGGTCATTGGTCAGCTTTGTGGGTGTGTCTGACTTAATCACTGAAGGCTTTGCTGAAGTGTGGTTAATGGGCAAACCACTAGATTATCTGGCGGGTCTTGGAATTTTTTGTGACGGGAAACTATTTGCCATGACAGCGATAGTGATTTTTTTCCTAAATATTATATTATCTGCACTGTTAAGAAATACCCCTCCAAACATTGTGAATTTAAGACTGACTAGAAAAAATTTATTTTTGTCACTTATATGGAATTATTCATCTAAGGAAAGCTCGAAGCCCCTCTTGGATATCTAATAGATAGATCAGCTTAATTGTCTCCTAATAGATCAGCTCTTGCCAAAAGAAATAAAAGGGCATTTGTTCAACGACTGGAATTTCCAATTGGAAAGTTGAAGATAATTAGAGAAACAACTGAAGGGTTTAAAAATATGACCTTGGAATTTGGCAATGAAATCTCACAAACTAAATTGAGCTATTTATTCTGAGTCATGCTACAGAACTTCAGAAGCTAAAAATATTAGAAAAGTAACTATTTTATGAATTTGCTTTGTGGCATTATCAAGTTCCATCATTATAACCCCATTCATGCCTTGGCGCCTGAATTTGGTTTGACAAACCATCGCTATTATGATCTGAACTCAATGGAACAATACATCAGTGGAAATAGCGGAGACCCGGCAAAAGAATACAAAAGGTCATTCATGAAATAAGCAGCTATAAAATGGATTTCATAACCTACCCTGCCTTTGAAGAGTATCAATTCTCGTCAGTTTGTTAAAGTAACTTTCAAACTTTTATCATTTTTAACAGGATTTTGATAACAGATGGATATGGCAAGTGCAGCCTCGTTGATTGGCGAAGTGGGAGAAACAGCGGGGGTCCTGAAAATGTTACAAATTTATCCCATGTGAGGATCCTTTTATTTGCCCTGCACAGGTACTGATAGGTTGGAATTATTTGAACTGGGTTTCATGTTGCAATAGATAGAGGGGAAGTAGTGACTACTACCAGATCATCTATATGTGCCTATGACTATTGTACAGTATCGGTAACTCACTTAAGTCCGAGCCCATGGGAGATTAAATGGAGGCGGGTTGTATCCAGTATTCTATGCTGGGGCATCTGAAAGATCCTGGGCATCCCTGAATTAATAGGGTATGTGCCAGACTCACAGTCTTCTCATCTCATTATCATACGGCGATCGCCTGCCTCGATATAGCCCACTAAGGTGCTGCAGAGGAGTAAAACAAAAACAAACAAACAAACTATTGTACAGTATATGATGTGAATAAGAGTGGTGATGAGTCTCACAAAACATGAATGTACATCTGAGACTGTCTATGCTGTGGCTTTTGTTTTGAAATTAGTCCATCATGAAAAAAAAAAACTGACTCCCTCTTCATAACATTGTTTTCCTCGACCTGTGCTAAACTGTATTTTAGCCAGATGGTTCATGCCTGTGGCTTTTAAAACATTTAATTAAACATTAGTGTGCAACTCTGAATTCCGAGTATAATCAATGTCGATAAGTTCCTGGAAGGCAGAACAGGGAAGCAGAAACTTGCTGAGTGGCAGATTGATTTCTTGGCAATTCGAAAGATGTGTTGTGTTTTAAGAGGCATGTCAGGTGGTCTGTAACTTGCAGAATTTAAGTGGTGTAGGATGTCAGTGTACTGAGTTGTTGTCAATGCGCTTTCTATGCCTGTGTTACGGAAGATATCAATTTGGGTGTTTTTGAAGCTGTTAACTTCTGAACAGTTAAGCAGCTATGCCGTAATTGACCGGTCCAGTTGCTGTTACATGAATGCGTTGACGACTTGGTGTAGCTGCATCAAAGTCATGCATAATGAACAGCAATGATTTCTAGCAGGCCATGCAATAGTGTGTTGTTCTCCAATACTGGAATATATTACATCAATGTCACTGCCATCGTGTTTCCTTTATAATCATCCCACATCATTTTAATACATGTGTATCTTGTTATGCAATGGGCTCTAATTTAAGGGCAAAATATGTGATTAAAAAATGATGTTATAAGGCTGTGTTGCTCTGCTCAATCTCACATACCTCAATAGCCTATCTCCAACTATAATCCTAAAGAGTGTGTCCCACTTTCGTGGAAATAGAATGGCAATACTGAGTGACAAACCTATCACAATGCTTCTGCCGTAAATGCAATTCTAACACTGATATAATTATCTAACGTCTTTATCAATTCTGGCATGTCTCTCAGCAGATGCTCACTTAGAGAATTTCTAATCCAATTAACATTTTCTCCAGAATGGAGACAGTTTCATTGTCAAGTTGTCAAGCCATTGCCAGTGGTACAATTCTAAAATGGAAATTTGTCGTAAATTGTTAATAACCAATAAAAGGATGCCTTGTTGTCAAAATAGGATGAATGTGTAAAACACTTTCTAAAACATCTTTAACGATGGAGGATAATTAGAATTGTCTGGATTTGATATGCCGCCTCTGGCTGACTTCTTAAATGAACAAGTGGCTAGTTTTATTTGCCATTAAAAATTGAGGGGAACCATCGAATTTGTTATAAGATTTCTTTTATACTTGCCCTCCTCTGTAATATCACCTTTCATCATCAAATGTTTCCATATAATTATAACAACCCCCTTGTGACAAACCATGAGCATGGTAATCTGATCTTAATGCAACAATAAATCATATCATTTGTAGAAACAGTATTAACTAGATGAATAAAACGTAATGTCCAGTTTTTAAAATGGATTCTGAAGCCTTCCCCAGCCTTTTAAAAGTATGAATGCTTGTCAGATTATTTAAGGTACGTCAAAAAGTTCATGTTATCATGGGCATTTCCCATTCTGTTACTGACAGAACATCTTTTCAAATTAGTAAAGCCAGTGTTAATGTTTTGCTGGACCTGTCCTGGTTTTAAAAATCTGTACTCTGACCACTATATTCTCCAAGCTAAACTCTGTGTCTGTCTTTAAATGCTAAAGATGTTGCCCAACTTTGGGAAATGTGACAGGAAAGAACCTGATATAACCCAGACCCAAATAGGTCAAGAGAAGATAATTTTTTTCTTGAGATGGACTTGTCGTGATCAATAGTACTGGACGAGGGTCAAATGGCTGTCAAATGCAGTGGTCAAGCACCGCCGCAGGGGATTTAGGATTGACCATGGTGTTCTCAAGCTGGAGAGAAGCTAGAAGAAAGAATATATCTTTTTAATGCTGAGAGGAAGAATATATTCAGAGATGTGGCCAGAGAGGCACATAGAGAATTCAAGATACAGGAAGAGCCAATAGTAGCTCCTGTTAACAGATGAAAATACCAAGCCTAATTCGAAATGGTGCCTATTTAGGTGATGGTCGTTTTCAGTCTTTAATAAGACTGACCTTAGTGATCTACCTATCTATCTATATATCTATCTATCTATCTATCTATCTATCTATCTATCTATCTATCTATCTATCTATCTATCTATCTATCTATCTATCTATCTATCAGAGCATATGTCAGTTAAAAAGCTGGTTGCAAAAGTTAGTGAACGCGTTTTTTGTTGTATGATCATTTTCCTGCTGCTTACGTTTATGGGCGTGTTTCACTGGCAGCAGCGTGGAAGATTTCACATACAAAAGCGTAAAAACTTTGAAAGTACTAGATAAAAGGCCAGCAACTTATCGGAAAATGAATGAATAAGTTAATGCTTCACAAGTTGTGTTAAATGTCTGACATTCCTATACTGTTTAATCAAATAAAAATAGAATTCCTTTCATGATCCTTTTTTGTGAAGTTTGAAGCATATCAAAATACCTGCTTTAGATACTATTTTTAATAAATGCACTTGAAATTCATTGATCCGAGTAACGAGGCTAGAAAATACCATTTGAACTGAACATACTCTTTTTTATGAGTTAGCTTGCTAATACAATATGTTGTCTAAGCTATTTCAAACTTTCAAACATCCTAATTTGTGATTGTTTGTAATTGTCATTTTTTGTCTTTTGATTGAATGGGACCGTGGATTATCAATTGATGAGGAGATTATGTACAATAACGAGGATGTTCAGCATTGAACAAATAAGTGTAAAAATTGTATTTGACATATTAATGGTTGAATTGTGCAGTTATTCTACTGTATACTAGGACATCTGAAGTCCATGGATTTGGCTGATCTGATAACAAAACATTGATCATAGGCTACAGTCAACTATTGCATTACAAATTCAGCTTTGCAATTCTGATTATAGTAAGCACCGGAGTACCTCAGGGTAAGCTGTGTCCCCCATATTTATTTAGCTCCAAATCTGTCCCTTTTTTCCATAATCAATCATATGAGCCATGACTGACTGGTTGTATTACTTTACATGAAGCCTAATGCCCACACTAAGGCTAACATGCCCCAACTAATGCTTTGGTCAACCTGGGTCCATTTGTTAACTGGCCAGCTTTGAGTAACTTAACTGACTGGCAGTTCCACTGGCCGACCAACTTAACTGACCAACTTAACTCGCTGATTTAGGTCACTGCCCTGTCCCTAGAAGACTTTGTCCCCTAAGTGCACTGTATTATTCGGTGATTCCGTCAACCAACCAATGGTCAAGCTAAAGAGCTGGATAAAGGTATTTTAGTCTGGACACACTGACAGAAGCTAGCGTGACTGCTACAAGACAGTATTCTTACGCTGGAATGTAAAGTCCCTTTACAGAGATAAATTGGCCTGGGTTCGTTTGTTGGTCGCATTGATTCTTCTATACTTCAAGCATCCTAGTGAGAATGTGAGATAATCTGTTTTCATACCACTCTGATAATTAATTTTAATGTTGAAAATCTGTCTTAGGGGATTGCTGGAAAAGGGATGTGGCATGCAGATAGATAAGCAGTAAGTGACCCTCCCTTGGCCAGTTCTAGACACTCATAAGGGTTTATTAATAAAATGAGAGTGAGTCCAGCACATGTAAGAGATCAGTTACTCACCTAAAAAGGACACTGATACGGTTGAGTTTGAGGGACGGCTGGACCTTCGATCTCCTTAAATGTTTGTGATATTTGTAAATCAAGCATTGTTTGTTTTAGTAAATTTAATTAGTTTGAAAGTTGAACTGAAGATGTTAACACGTCATATAATTATGTTGTAATTACTGAAGTTTTCCGGAAGTTGTTTGCCCAAAGATTAAATTACAAAGCATCTGTTGCTAATTCAACACCCTGTGACATCTTTTGCAAACAAGCTACTCTTGAAAGAACATCTTGATAATCTTCTAAAACACCACCCAGCTTTGTGATGTGATATCAGTAAACAAACTGGAGCTTCAAAGCTGTCTGTTGTTTGTAATATTCTATCATTATGTAAAGTGTAAAGCTATCAGAGACTTTGTCGCTTGACACATTTGCCTACAAAGTGAAATATGGACTATTGATCAATAAAAGTGGCATTTTGAATCCTGATAGCATTGTAGATCATTTTTTACTTGTTACCTTCATCCTATTATCTACTTAAGATTCTTTATTTTCTAAATTTCTAGCAACAATTTGGTGGCTGTTCAGGCGGGAAAATCTGCTTCTACTTCGAAACTGTCTTGTTTTCTTTTTGAAAATGTATATATAAATCATTCATGTCAAGTACAAACAAACAAATAAACAAACATCATGTCAAGTACAAGCATCTAAGGCCTGTTCTGGTAGCTCATAAGAGTGTATTGGTGGGAATAGACTTGTTACATATTTACCCTGGCCATTCGAGGGATCTTTTGTTCACCCGGCACAATCACTGATATTAGGCAGCAAATGGGATCCCTCATTTCGACTGATGTCCGGGTCTTGAAAGTCCAGTGATTGGTTTTGGAACCCCAAACAGGATTTGAAAAGGTGAATTCTTTCAATGCCTTTGATACTGATAGAATGATAGATGTTACTTGTCATGGTCCATTTCGGAATACAAATGATCATTGATTAGTGTCAATGCAATGTCAAATATTGCCACAATTATTAATTTGCCCATAATGGCTGGTAAGAAAGTGACTGTGATATTTTGCAAGAATTTTTAATTTGATGGCGTTTGTGTGTGAGAATCAACATATTTGATAGCATTCTTAAAAGATCAAAGTACCTCGGCCCAAAGTACAATACTGTTAAAAAATAAAAATTGCTGAATCCTGTTGTTGTTTCTGGAGGCTCTTTCATGTTGTCAGAATACATATAACAAGGTCGTTGTTGTTCTTACGATGTTGTTACGCTGATTGGGTGATTATATTGACATGCAAGGTCAACAGGCTTGTTTGAGATGATAATGAGACAGCCAAGTAAAAGTTGTTGAAGTAAATTGAAAGGCAGGTCAAAATGAAATGTGGGACTTCGGCGCCTAACCTTGAGTTTGTATGTGTTGATGCCATAGAAAGTTGGTCCTCTGGCACTCCTTGTCAACTTGACCGCAAACAAGGTCAATGTGAGTTGTGATATATTAAGAAAATTATCCACTGAGGACAGCCATATCAAAAGCTAACAACCTTGATCACTGAATTGATGAACTACTGATCGTAGGAACTGTCAAGGCAGCATTGAAGCTGCAAGGATAGGCCTCTTGGATAGTAGTGATTGGGTTTGTTAGAGCTTGACCCGAGGTTGCAAGTCTTTATGCTAGCCACTTTGTATGTTACTCCTCTTCTCTCTTTTTGTTGGGGGGAGGGGGTTGAGCGAGGGCTTTTCGACTATTTGGTAGCACACTAAGCAGCCAACTGCGGGTCCTGGGTGGCTGCTGTTCTAGTCGGATCTTCTGGATGTACATGAATATCTTTGTATTGAGGCTGTACGCATATGAGGTGTCATTATGAAAATAAGATAGATCTGAATCCGGATAACACTTTTCCAAGCTTGTATCGTTATGCACAATTAATCAACATCTCATCAATAACCTGCGATGGTGTGCTGCACGATTCATCCCTATACCTTCATGAACTCCAACAATTGTCCAGACAACAATATGCAGCTTAAATCCCGAAAACAATCTCCAACTTGAGTCCTGAAAACATCATTCTACTTCCTAGTAGGGTCTATGCTAATATAACGGAAATACTGAGTGACGAAGCTGTCTCAATGCTTCTGCCTCAAATGCAAAACTGACACTGATATAATTATCTAATATCTTAATCAATTCTGGCATGTCTCTCAACAGATGCTCATTTTGGAGAATTTCTAATCGAATAAACATTTTCCTGGAAATGGTGACAGTTTCATTGTCAAGCTGTCAAGCCACTGCCAGTACACACTTCTAAAATGGAAATTTGCCTTAAATTGTTAATTGCCAATAAAAGGATGGTTTGTTGTCAAAACATGGTTAGATGTTAACAAGACTTTCTGAAAAGCAGCTTTAGCAATTGAGGAAAATTAGAATTATCTGGCCTCTGTCAGACTTCTGAAATGCACTTGTGGGTATCTCTGTTTGCTATAAATAATCCAAGGAGCCCCTCAAAATTGCAGGAAAAATTTTACTATTATTGCCCTTTGTTGTAAGAGCGGAAAGGTAGTATAATGATACCAAAGATTATTCATGAAATGAATGGCTTTAAAATGGGTGCAAAACCTACCTCAACCTTAAAAAGTGTTAGTGGCTGTCAGTCTGTTAAAAGTACTTCTAGAAGTTTATGATATCATGGGCATTTTAGTAACTCCCAGTGAACATTTATAAATTTCACAATAGTAAAGAAAATGTGAACCTTTTGCTGACCAGTCCTGTTCTTCAAATCTGTATTTTGATCGCTGTCATCTCGGCTGAATTATGTGTCTCTCTTTCAACACCTAAGTTTTTGTCCGACTGTGGGAAATATGACATGAAAGAGCCTGATACAACCCAGACCCAAATAGGTCAAGGGAAGATAATTTTTTCTGGAGATGGACCTGTCGTGATCAATAGCACTAGACGAAGGTCACATCGCTGTCAAATGCATTGGTCAAGTGCCGTAGGGGATTTAGGATTGACCATGGTGTTTCAGGATAGAAAGAACGTAGAGGAGAGACATCTATTCTGAGTGCGCAGAGGGAGGATATATTCAGAGATGTGACCAAATAGTCTGATACAGAAGTTAACTGAAAACATCAAATAATTAAGAAAAAAGCTTACTCAGATGACAGTATTCAACTCTCCTGAAAAACTGATCCATCTATCTATCTATCTATCTATCTGCGTATCTGTTGATCCGTCTATCTGTCCTTCCATCTTGCCTTCTGAATTTATGTTAATTAGAAAACTGTATAAAAAGGTTAGTCGTTTGTCATATAATTTTTTGCAGCTCTTGTTTTTGGGCGTGTTTCATCGGAATCAACTTGGTAGATTCCGTGCATAAATGTGTAAAAGATGAACAAGTAGCAGATAAAAGTGAGTGACTTATCGGAAAATGGGTAAGTTAATGCCTCGCAAGTTGTGTTGAATGTCTAGCCCTCTCATTCTGTTTAATCAAATAAAACAGCATTCCTTTGATGATATTTTTGAAGCTTACTGAAGTGTTTGGAATACCTGCTTTAGATGCCATTTTTAGCAGATGCACTTGGTAT
Source organism: Platynereis dumerilii (assembly GCA_026936325.1). Lineage (NCBI taxonomy): Eukaryota > Metazoa > Annelida > Polychaeta > Phyllodocida > Nereididae > Platynereis > Platynereis dumerilii. The sequence goes on along the minus strand of JAPTHN010000007.1, from coordinate 46,367,282 downwards.
TTATTGATTAGAGTCAGAGGCAAGGAAACACTATTTGAACTAAAATACGATGTTTTTTTCCTGTTTTATTTATGCTAAAGTGATATGACTTCTGAGCTCTTTCAAACTATCTAAAATCCTAATCGGTGATATTTTGGTATTGCTATTTTTTCATCTCTTCATTTTGAGGGAGCATTGATTATCATCATCTGATGACGTGATACAGTGTAATTTACTACAGGAAAGGCAAATATTTGGAGCATGTTTATTATCGTTTTCATATCTATGTGTTTTTTGAAAACTTCATTTTGCAGATAAACCGTGACATCATCGGGTATCTGTCAATGTGATTGGTCTAATCTTCAATCTGTGACATATCAGTTCAGAGTTTGACATCACAGTTAATTACAAAGGAATTTAAAGCTGTCAGGCAATGTAACTATTTGTGTACAACCACAGCAAACAACGCATGTCTAAGCTGAGTGTTGCACCTCATTGCTTTCCAAACAAAATGTGTTGCTGTTTTTCACAGGACACCAGTTATCACAATTTCAAACAACATTTTTTATCAGTAATTGCAACTCTCCTTTGAGGCTTAGTAGTCTGTTTGGTTCAGTTACAGACTAACAGTGCATAATGAAACATACATCATCCATGGGTCACTGCACTTTGTCAGTTTCCTGAAATCTTTGCTTGTAATAAACGAAATGATTCAACTTAATCTCTGACATCACAGTTGTGGAATGAAGCAAATTGCAAATTTGAAAAACACGTAGCTATGAAAACGATAATAAGACAATTGGCTGTCACTTTTTTCATCGGTCAAACTCTTTGCTAAGACAAAGAATCTCCTCCATTGAAGTTACTTTGACCTTGAATTGCACTTACATTAGTACTGTTTGTATACCAAGGGGAATTGGCCACCATTTTGTATTTTATGCTTTAAATATCCTCCTGTAGGATATGACATGTTTTGATCTCATTGGATGAGAATCCATTCGTCCACAAGTGGTTTGGTTGAGGTTGTTTGATAACTAGCAATTCTGTACATAAATTGGAATTGACATGTTAATGGATGAATTGTTGAATTATTCTATTCTAAGAATTCTAAAGTCTAAGGAATTGGCTGATCCAATAACAAACCATTGATCATAGGAGTAACACACTACCTCAGGGTAAGCTGTGTCCCCCATAATCATTTATTTAGCTCCAAATCTATCCCTTTTGTCCCTAATCAATCATATGAGACATGACTGGCCAGTTGTGTTACTTTACATGAGGCCCAATGCCTACACTAAGGCTAACATGCCCCAACTAATGCCTTGGTCAACCTGGGTCCATTTGTTAACTGGCCAGCTTTGACCAACTTAACTGACTGGCAGTTCCACTGGCTGACCAACTTAACTTATGGAGTAAGGTAACTGCTCTGTCTCTGAAAGACTTTGTCCTCTAAGTGCACTGTCTTATTTGGTCATTCCTTCAACCAACTGATGGTTAAGCCTAAGAAATGGATGAATATATTTTCCACTCCACAGACACATTTGGAATTTTGATAGACATTTTTACGCTGTCAAATACAGTCCGCCTGTAAACATTTGGGCAGAGATTTATTCGTTGGTCATGACGACTTGTAATTGTCCTCTATACAACAAATAATTCTTGTGATATGCAACTTTGTTCCTCCCCCTCTGGATATATACGCTTCAATATTGAAAATTCTCCACTTAGAGATCATCTTGAATGGGGGGTACTATGATTAATGGCTGGTAACAGAGTGACAGTGATGTTTTACAAGAAATTTGAATTTGATGAACATATTTGATGTCGTTTATTAACGATCAAAGATTCTTGGCCCAAAATATAACAATGGCCTTTGGAAAAATGAAGATTGCTTAATGCAGTTGTTGTTTACGGAGGCTCTTTCATGTTGTCAGAATATATAAATCAAGGTTGGTAGACATGGTGGTGCTCTGCTCTTACGATGAACTTATTCTGATTGGGTGATTATATTGACATGCAAAGTCAACCAGCTTGTTTGTTTGAGATGATAATGAGATGGCCAAGTAAGAGTTCTTGAGGTAATTGAAAAGCTAGGCATAATGACAAGTGGGACTGGGATTTAGCCTTGAGTTTGTGTGTGTTGATGTCATAGACAGTTGATCCAAGGACACTCTTGGTCAACCTCAACCACCAGCAAGATCATTGTGAATTGTTATATATTTAGCAAATTATCCACAGAGGGCAGCAATATCAAAGCTAACAACCTTGATCGAAAAATTGATGAACTACTGATCATTGGAACTGTAAAGGCAGCATTGAACCTGCAAGTATGCGCTTCTTGGTTAGTAGTGATTGGGTTTGTTAGAGCTTGACCCGAGGTTGCAAGACTTTGTGCTCACCACTTTGTATGTTGCTCCTCTTCCCTCTTCTTTAGGTAGGGAGGGGGTTTGCCTGAGTGTTATTAGTACACTTAGCAGCACTGAGTGCTGCGAGATTTATTCCTGTACATTAGGGTGTTTCAGGTGCCCCCAATATTTTCTGATCCTGCTTGACCTTGGTCTGGTATTGCAGTTTATATAGTAAAAGTCACATGTAAAATTTTGGCCCATTCTATAAATACCTACCTTTACCAGAATTCACTTGAAGTTTATAATGTAATTCCCCAATGGCGAACATGCAAATTCTCAAGATATTTCAAAAACAAATGAAGAAATCAATATTTTTTTCTCAATCCACAGTTCCTGAGTAAGTTTTGGGAGGGAATTACAAATCTGGTTTTATTTTTTGTATAACCCCATTTACCAAGCTACCAGAAGCTGTCAAATTTGTGAAAATCTGCATAAAATGGCAGAATTTTAGGAAATTCATAACTTCCTAGCTCATTAGGAAGACCTGCTATAAAATAGTTGATGCCAGATTTGAATTGCCCTCCCAAAACTTACTCAGAAACTATGGATTGAGGAAAAAATATCTATTCCTTCATTGATTTCTGCAATATCTTCAGGATTTGCAAGTTCGCCAATGGGGAATTACATTATAAACTTCAAGTGAATTCTGGTAAAGGTAGGTATTTATAGAATGGGCCAAAATTTTACATGTGACTTTTACTATATAAACCGCAATACCAGACCAAGGTCAAGCAGGATCGGAAAATATTGGGGGCACCTGAAACACCCTACTGTACATTCACAACCTCGAACAATTATCCAGAAGACAATATCCAGCTTCAGTCCTGAAAACAATCCCCAATTTGAGTCCTGAAAACGTTGTCCTCTTGTCTTATAAGGTCTGTGGCAATATATAGGAAATACTGAGTGATAAAGCTGTCACAATGCTTCTGCAACAAATGCAAAACTGACATTGATATAATTATCTAACGTCTTTACCAATTCTGGCATTTCTCTCAACAGATGCTCACTTGGAGAATTTCTAATCAAATAAATGTTTTCCTTGAAATGGTGACAGTTTCATTGTCAAGCTGTCAAGCCACTGCCAGTACATAATTCTAAAATGGAAATTTGCCTTAAATTGTTAATAACCAATAAAAGGATGGCTTGTTGTCAAAACAGGATTAATTGTGAAAAAGAGTTTCTGAAAAACATCTTTAACAATGGAAGATAATTAGGATGTCTGGATTTGATATGGCGCCTCTGGCTGACTTCTGAAATGAACAAGTGGATAGCTTCAAAATTGTTAAAAGATTTAGTTCGTACTGATGCTTTATTCTAATATTAACTTGCACATTATAACATTATCATAATCAGAATCTAAACATCATTGTGACAAACTATGGCATCTGAAGTCAATGGAACAATAAATCATAAAAATTGTGGGAAAGCATGGGGCGAGTGGAATGTCGCCAAAGATTGTTCTTAAAACAAGCAGTTTTCGAAAGGGATTTAAAAACTTTCCCCATCCTATGAAAAGAATCAATGCTTGTCAGTTTGTCTTAAAAAGTACATCCAAAGTTCATAATATCTTGTGTATTTTCCATTTTGTAACTTCCTGAACATTTTCAGACATTAACACTTTGCTGGACCTGTCACGATCTCGATTTCTGTACTCCAAGCTAAATTTTGGGTCTATCTTTAAGCCTAACATTTTGTCCGACTGTGGGACATGTGACAGGAAAGAGTCTGATATAACCCAGACCAAAATAGGTCAAAAGAAGACCATTTTTTTCTGAAGATGGACTTGTCGTGATCAATAGCACTGGACGAGGGTCAGATGGCTGTCAAATGTGGTGGTCAAGCACCGCAGGGGATTTAAGATAGACCATGGTGTTCTTAGGCTAGAGAGAGACAAGAAGAGAGAATATCTCATCTGGGTGCTGAGAGTGAGGATATATTCAGAGATGTGGCTTCACAGATAGAGAGTTGTAGAGCTCTATAAAAAGGCTGGATTCCAAAAACATAGTCTCAATGGATATAACAAATATCTGGAGAGAGGACTACTTCAAATGTTTTTTGAAACTGTATCTGCTGTATCCAGTGCTAAAATTTAAAAAATTAAGGTAAGTGCAAAAATACTGGACATAAAGCCATCCAATAATTCCACAATTTATCTTGTATCATAAAGGAGGATATTTACGGCATAAAATACAAATGGCAGCCAATTCTCCCCTCTACAAACAGTACCTATCTAATGTAAGCACAATTCGAGGTCAATGTAACTTCAATTGGGGGGGGGGAGCATTCTCTTTCTTATCAAAAAGTTTGACCCATAGAGAAGTGGCAGCCAATTGTCTCAGTCATGTCCAAAATATCTGCCTTCATTGAAGTACATTATCACATCATCAGTTGATAATTTATGATCCCAAAAAATCAAGAGTTGAAAAATACCAGAACTAAATATAACCAATTGGGATGTTGGAAAGTTTGAAGTAGCTTAGAAGTCATATCGTGTTATCGTTTTAACATTAATAAGACACCAAAAAAACATATTTTATTTATGTTCAAATGATGTTTCTAAGCCTCTGATCAATAAATTCCAAGTGCATATGCCAAAAATTGTATCTAAAGCAGGTATTCTAAGCACTTTAATATGCTTCAACTCGACAAAAAAGGATCATCAAAGGCATTCCATTTTAATTGATTACACACTATTTAAAGCAACTTGTGAGGCATTAACCTATCTATTTTTGGATAAGTTATTCATTTTTATTTGCTACTTGTAAACTTTTACACTTTTTTACATCGACTCATGGAATCTTTTAAGTTGCTGCCAATGAAACACGCCCATAAACATATGCGGCTGATTCGATAACAAAACATTGATCATAGGCTACAGTCAGCTATTGCATTGCAAATTCAGCTTTGCAAGTCTGATTATAGTAAGGAATTGAGTACCGCAGGGTAAGCTGTGTTCCCCATATTTATTTAGCTCCAGATCTGTCCCTTTTGTCCGTAATCAATCATATGAGACATGACTGACTGGTTGTACTACTTTATATGAAGCCTAATGCCCACACTAAGGCTAACATGCCCCAACTAATACTTTGGTCAACCTGGGTCCATTTGTTAACTGGCCGGCTTTGACCAACTTAACTGACTGGCAGTTCTACTGCACTGTAAAATCAGAGGCACTGATTCAGCTCAATTGATTGAGTGAGATGGTTGCACAAGTTGATTGAGCTAACATAGATTAATGTTTTAAGCTGAGATAACTCAAAATACTGAGCTGAGATAGCTCAAAATTCTAAGCTATGTTGACTTAGGTATTCAAGCTGAGAAAACTCAAAACAATGAGCTGTGTTGACTTACAGCTCAAATTATTGAGTTTTGTTGACTTATTGATCCAAGCTGACACAACTCAAAATTTTGAACTGTGTTGACTTTTTTAGTTGTTTTTGATTTATATCTGTGTGACCTGTCTTATAAAGTTATTTATGAATATGGGCTGTAATCCCAAAATATTGTTTGATCTCTCAAGGGGATCCACCTGATGATCCAGTATGCTTCATTTTAGCACACCATGGATAGGCCCAAGATGCATTCAACAAAGACCATTGCATCACAAGAAGATTTAAAAATTAATTTCTTGTGAATAAATCCCAATGGCCTGTGGCTCATCTCAGTTGGTATACAGTGCTAGAAGCCTATATTTGAACACACTCTGACTTGGAAATGTTGGATGACGTGTGAAAGCATGCATCTAATTACTCCCACAAATTAATTTAAGAGAGATAAAAATAAAAAAGTAACCAGCTAAAGTGGTGTGCTACTCATTTTTTCTCTGGGATAGTGTAATATAAATGTTCTTTTTTCTTGTAAGTAAATAATTATTTAAAACTAAATGCAGTCTTATGAGAAGTGCTTGTTATAGATGGCGCTATATGTGGCATGACTGAGATGTCAAGCTATCTGCAACAACTCAAGCTTTCATGTTTTCACAGCTTAATGTTATTATTCGTTTGGACAACTTACAGCATTGAGCTATCATACCTTGACAACTTATAGGATTGAGCTATCATAGCTTGAAAATTATTATTATCGTTTTCATAGCTACGTGTTTTTCAAGTTTGCAATTTGCTTCATTCCAAAACTGTGATGTCAGAGATTATTAATTTCGTTTATTACAAGCACGGATTTCAACAAACTGACAAAGTGCAGTGACACACGGATGATGTATGTTTTACTCTGCGCTGTAACTGAACCAAACAGACTACTTAGCCTCAAAGGAGAGTTGCAATTACTAACAAAAAATGTTGTTTGAAATTTTGATCACTGGTGTCCTGTGAAAAACAGTAACACATTTTGTATGAAAAACAATAAGGTGAAACACTCAGCTTAGACATGCGTTGTTTGTTGTGGTTGTACACAAATCGTAACTTGCCTGACAGTTTTAAATTCCTTGGTCATTAACTGTGATGTCAAACTTTGAACTGAGATGTCACAGATTGAAGATTAGACCAATCACATTGACAGATACCCGATGATGTCACGGTTTAACTGCAAAACGAAGTTTTCAAAAAAACACGTAGCTATGAAAACGATAATAACATTCTCAGACAGCTCAAATTATTGCTTCAACACAGTTTTCAAATTTTACAGTGTGGCTGACCAGCTCAACTGACCAACTTAACTCACTCAATCAGGTCACTGCCCCGTCACTGAAACATTTTGCCCTCTAAGTGCACTGTCTCATTTGGTCATTCCTTCAACCATCCAATGGAAGCACTACTACAAGACAAGTAATCTTAGGTTGCCTTCTACAGTCATTTTATATAGTTATTCAGGCAATTATTAATAACTTGTTGGTGAAATAGTTGATAAATATTTTTAAAACCAAATATGAGTAACAATCTTTTTCTTCCCCTTCAGATAACTTACTTGTTAATAAGAAAAACCAACTCTTTAAAGAGATCATCTTGAAAAGATTCCTGCGAAAGGGAGGTGGCCGGATATGGAAGTTGAAGCCCTCTATATAATAGGGCCAGGACAGTCAGGTCTAGCAGCTCAAAAAGGGAGTGGGAGTCTTTAAAATGTGTGAGATCAGTTACAGGCCCACTGAGGATAGATAGATAGATAGACAGATAGATAGATAGATAAACAAACACGATAAGTTGCAGCCCTGTAAGCCGAGTTCTGGGCGCTCACGAGGGTTGATTCATGACATGAGAGAGAGCGGGAGTCCTCAACATGTTACATATTTACCCCATGTGAGGGATCTTTTACTTGCCCAACACAGACACTGATGCAAGGGACTGCCAATTTAATGTCTCATCCGAACGACATCCAGCTGGGATTTTGCTCATGAAGGTCCAATGAAAATTTCGGGTTCCTCAATCGAGAGTCGAACCAACACAGGCGAAGACCTTCAGCGGAGACATCAGTTGAAGATCTCCCAAAATGTTTGTTAAAGTAAATTTATTCGTGATTGATGCTATGATGTGCTTGAAAGTTGAACTGTTAATCAAATGAAATATATCATTTCAGCGTTTAATTTTCCAGGATGTCATTCACCATAAGATTTAAGTTCGGAAGAACCTCTAGCTAATTCAAAACAATTTGATATCTTCCACAAGCCGGCTTCTCAACAGAGAAAATCGTGTTATTCTACTGAAACTCCACCAGCATGAACCAGTTTTATGATTTTATGTCAATGAACAAACTGCATCTAGCTGTCGTTTGAAATATTTCATCATCAGGTAAAGCTATCTGAGACTTTGTTGTAAGACATATTTGCTTACAAAGTGGCAATACAAGTATTATTAGTAAAAGTGGCACCTTTGATTCTTGATAGTTTTATGAAACATTTCTGATTGGTTACTTGATTTTTTCATTTTGTTTGCAGAATGCTTTAGGGGAATTAAAGTTTTTAGAGTCTGCTACTACACTTTTTGGTCCATTCATAGCATGGACGAGTACTTGTAAGTGTCAACGAGATATCAAATATTGCCTCAATAATAAGGTTGCATGTAATGACTGGTAAAAAAGTGTCGGCAGGACAGGGCGAGGTGCAGAGGTGTTTTGCAAGGATTTTTGATTTGATGGTGTTTCCATATTTGATGGCATTTATTGAAGATCAAAGTATCTAAGCCCAATACACAACAATGCCTTTGTTGGAAGATGAAGATTTGTGGAGGCTCTTTCATGTTGTAAGAAAATATATATATAAAGGGCGTTCGTTTTCTTACGATGTTGTTTTGCTGATTGGGCGATTATATTGACATGCAAGGTCAACAGACTTGTTTGTGGTGATAATGAGACAGCCAAGTGAAAGTTCTTGAAGAAAGTTCAAAGGCTAGTCATAAATGAAAGGTGGGACTAGCCTTGAGTTGGTATGTGTTGATGACTTAGGGAATTGATACATGTACTTCAACCTGAACCACTAGTAAGGTCATTGTGAGTTGTAATGTATTTAGAAAATTATCCACAGAGGGCAGCCATATCAAAAGCTATCAACCTTGATCACTGAATTGATGAACTACTGATAACTGGAACTGTCAATGCAGCATTGAAGCTGCAAGCGTGGGCCTCTTGGATAGTAGTGATTGGGTTTGTTAGAGCTTGACCCGAGGTTGCAAGGCTTTATGCTAGCCACTTTATGTGTTGCTTGTCTCCTTTTAGCTATGAAATGTTTCTTTGCCAAACTTATCTTGGATATACTTTCAGTGGCAGATGCAGGGGGGGGGTGTTGTGGGGATCTGCCCCTGCGAAGACCGCTGAGATGTAAAGTAGCATTTTGAAGAAAATATGGAACGAAATTGGCCCACAAATGCTGAAAAACTCTCTCTGATGCTGCCACTGACCTTGACTGTATGGTTGGGTTGGTCTTTACAAGCATGACACTGGTAAAATAGCTCTTTGCCTCCATAGATGTATGCAATTTAGATGTAGTCACTGACTTCGAGTGCAACTGCCATTGCTTATTGCATTGAGATAAAAGTCGATTTAATTATACTTTACCAGTATTTTCTGATTCCAAAATATTTCCAAATAGCATCTCTTCGTCCCTTTTTTAGTGCATTTGTCTCACAGATCACTGGGCTTGTGGAATTTGTTCCACCTCATTTTCTTCCCATCCTTCTCAATTTGATAACCTCTAGCCTTAGGATTTCCTCACAGCTCTCAGAGGTATTGTTGAATTCTACTGAACGAAACTTGAAATTCTGCTGAATCTCTTTCTGATGTATATTTTAACAAACTTGCACGAAATAGTAGAGGCACATTCTATGGACAATGTATACACAGTCATGCCACTGTCAGTGGTATGACCATTGTTTGTACTTCCAGGACTGTTTGGAAACTTCGTCCAGAGTACGGTTTAAATGAAATGTCCCTTATGAAGGATTCTATACATTCAATGTTGTATGAGAGACTGAGAGTGTCATTCACATATGACGATGTTTCAGTCCCATCCAAATTCTCCTTTGCTTGTTGCTTTGAAGACTCAATTCTCCTTTGCTTGTTGCTTTGAAGACTCAATCCACCATAGAAAAGTAGCATTCATTTACATGGTGTTTTTAAGTGCAGGATGCACCAGTTCACTTTCATGTCTGAAAGGGTATTGTTGAACTGAATTATCAAGGGATAGGATGATAAGGGCTGAAATTTTCTTTCTTTTCAGACAGTGTACAAAACTGTACATGTATATGGAATATGAAGTGTTTTTTGCCTGTGGTGTATGACGTATGTGTTTGTAAAGTGTTGTTTAGTCAAATGATGGTGTAAAAGGTTCTCCTGGGTTCTGTTGTAAGTCCCATTGGTGCCTATTGTGAGACAAGTGGTGCAGGATTTAGCAGATATCCCTCAAAACTTAACAAAGTGTGCTGCCTCTCTGCCACTCATGATTAGAGAATATATTGAAAACATGTCATCTAAAAGGAGGAGTGGTATGAATTGTAGGAGGGGCTTGGCTCTATGCATTTTGGATGTGGCACAACTTCTGTCATAGATGTTGCCACACTTGAACATCTTGTGCTTCTCTTTTATTGTATAATGGACACCCAAGAGGATGGAGAGATGTGGGAGTGAAGCTGCCTAATAACATATCATTTTTTTTCACATGACAACTGAGTCATACGTATATGGCCAAATAAGTCAATCCAATTTCTTTTCTTTCTTTACATAATTTTTTGGGACAGTAATTGTTTATAAGTTTCAAGAAACAGCAAGTTTGTATTCTATGAAGTGTCTAACTGATGCAATAATGCATTTTTTAACTTGTGACCAACATCTTATGATAATCATAAAAAAATAACAATACAACCTTTTAATTTTTTTGCTCCAGGAATTTGGGTAACTGGTGTCAGAAGGCAAAATTCTGCCATATGAAGTGTAAAAGCAAATTTGTAGTTCATTTGAAACTTCTTGCCTACAAAGAAATGGCCCGATATACGCGTAAAGGTGGAGTTCCCCCGTGGCCTAACTGGTAAGTGCGCTTGTCAACTGGCTTTGCGGGCGTGGGTTCAAATCTGACCCCGGGAACTCGCTTTAGTCCGAGCCCATGGGACATTAAATGGAGGCGGGTTGTATCCAGTGTTCTATGCTGGGGCAACTGAAAGACCCTGGGCATCCCTGAATTGATAGGGTATGTGCCAGACTCACAGTCTTCTCATCTCATCACACTGTAAATTCTGAAATTCTGAGTTAGCTCAAATGATTGAGTGAGATGGTTGCACAATTTGTTTGAGCTATGATAGCTTGCTGTTTTGAGTTATGATAATCTTTATGTTGTTATAACTTGCAAACAACAAGTTATCTTGGCTCAAACGAATTGTGCAACCATCTCACTCAATCAATTAAGCTAACTCAAAATTCAAAATTTACAGTGCATCATACGGCGATCGCCTGCCTTGATATAGCCCACTACAGTGCTGCAGAGCTTAAAACACAAACAAACAAACAAACAAACGTGTAAAGGTGGAAGCTACTATATAGCACATTGAAAAATGCAGTCATTCCTTTATTGCAGGTGTTTACATGTACGACATTTGCATGATAAAATGAAGTTTAGCCTAGAACAACATTCAAAGACATTGCATGTTGTACTTGAATGCTGTCTTGCTTCTTAGGTATTGAGAATAAAAAAATGCCCTTGAATGAATCTAACATATCTGCACACATATATTACTCATACAACACTGAATGTGAAGAAGTCCTTTATCCGGAACATGCCATGCAGAAGCATGTATTTATCAAGGACTTGTCACCATGTGCATGGTTCACGTGATGCTTCACTTGCACTAAAGAGTGAATCTAACTTCACACACACACAGGAAACAGTTATATTCAGAACATAGGCTACGATTCAATTACATTTTACAATTTATATTTCACTGCTAGTCCAGCACATGTGTAGGATATCCTTAAGGTGGCTCGCTACTCGTGGCCAAGCAATGGCGACGTCACCATAGCAACAGCAGCCTGCTGAGGTCTGTGGGCAGCATTTTTGTCTTTTTATAATTCCGTGCTGTGGCCACTTCATTTGCCATTTGCGCCACTTCTACTAGGGTTAGAAACTTCTGGTTTAAAGCATTAGATGCGCTGTGAAGAGGACTGCAATCTTTTCAGCTTTATAGTCCCAATAGAATATTTTTACAGGCGATTTTCGGCAAGCAGGTCTAATTTCTCAAAAATGACTTTGAAATACAAATAAATTTGTATATCAAAATCCATCGCGGTAGCAAACCTTCTCTTATGCATTTTATTGTTCCTCACAATATTTGGAAATAAATGACAAAGAAATGAGAAATCCTATCTAGCCAATTTTTTTTAGCGCCATGATTTATGAAAAAAGTTAAAATTGTCAAAATCCATATTTTTATTCCGAACCCCTTGGAGCGCCCTTTAAACTAAATATATCTCTTTGAAATTGTTATCAGCTTTTCCCTGAAAGTGTCTCCTTTAATTTCATGCTTCATTGAATAATATGGGATGCATGACCACTGAATGGCAGGGCAAACTTCACAGTAAAAAAGTTAAGAAAAAAATTGAGTTTTTCAGGATTGCGTGGACTGACTTTCTTGTACATAACCTCAAATATTTTGAAAAAAAGGCTGGTTGCGACCACTTTTTTTTACATATCCTTGCTATAAACTATATTTTGGATCATTCTAAACTATTTTTAAGAAATCCTATCTTGGAAAGTTCACGAGTATCGAGCCACCTTAAGTTATTTATCTTTTATAAAGATAGTTATTTTGCTCTATTTCGATTTTTTAGATTTATGTATCATGTAGGCCTATACTTCTGTGTCATTCTAGCCCTTTCTTTATAGTTCACACACTTTGACCTGGGAGGAGTAGGTCAAGAAGAGGTGTGTAAAACATTCCAATTCCTTGCCAAATACTTTTTAAACATAAGTCACCTTCCATATTTCTGAACTAATTGGCAGGATGACTTCTGTAAGACATCTCAAACGAGACCAGTTGGACCACTCCAAGTGGCAAGCACAAAGTAGCACAGAATGAGTCATGGGCAAGGGGCATTGCTGTCAACCTTGGGTCAGGCATTAACAAACCCAATCACTACTATCCTTGCAGTTTCAATGGCGTCTTGACGGTCGCTATGATCAGCAGTTTGTCAATTCTGTGATCAAGGTTGTTGGCTTTTGATCAGGCTGACCTCTGAGGATAATTGTTAAACATATCCAAGCTCACAATAACCTCGTTGGTGGTCCTGCTTGGCCTGGGGTGTCCTCAGGGCACATATCACATCTATTTGTCATCTACAGCTCATCCTACTATGTACACACATCCAAGGTTATCCACCCAAGTCCCACTTATCACTGTATGACCTGCCTTTCAATTCAGCGCAATGGCTTGCTGTTCTTTTTTGTCTCATTGACATCCAAATTAACCCTGTTTATCTTGTGCATCAAAATTATCACTGTATTGCTTGCAGAGTTTGTTCACTGTAACTGGAAAGGGGTCACAATCAAAGTGATATGTGGTGGTTTGACACAATCAAGAATAAAATGGCAATCATTTTCAGAAAGACAAAACAATGACTGATAAATTTCACAAAAATAAAGTTAGTGACAAGCACGATCTTTTTGTGCTAGATAAAACACAAAGAAAGAGAAAAAACTTGATTACGTGGTATTAGACAGCTTCACCTTTGCATATATTTTTAACCAAAACCCAAAGATAAGATCTTCTAGGATCACTTCCATTATGTAATATGAGAGAGATGCACGAGATGTCCAATTGTGGCTCAAGGTCTACACATATGACAGAAGTTCTCCCACATCCATAATGCATGGAGCCAAGCCCCACTCACAACGCAGCCAACCCTTCCTTCTCTATGATGTATACTGAATATTCTCTTATCACAAATAGCAGACATAGCAGGCAGCTAGCACATTTCATTAATTGCCGAGGGATATCTGCTTAATTCTGCAACACTTCTGTCAGAAAGAGGCGCCGTTGGGACTGATAGCGGAACCCTTTACACCAGCATCTGACAAACACATTTTATCAAGCACTTCATTTTACAACTGTTGAATTAAATGCTTTCAGAAAAATGCTTCATCCTCTGTTCATGAGGGAATGACAAAGAAAGGTCAATGAAACTTTTACTGTGTAGCTTGTAGTACCATGTCCCTACAAAACTAATCAAAACGTGAAAATGAAGCAGCATGTGTTTACTCCATTTAAGTTAAAATATCTAACTGATAACCACTTTTCTGGAGTGTAAAAAATATTTCACACTGCAACAAAAATGAAGTTGAATGGAACTGAGTTACTGAAATAAGGCAGACAATATCAATAATCTTTAGATTAGATCAAAACTGTCGAGGAACACTTTATGTGGAAGGGTGTGTTCCTTCGGAACTCAGTATTTCAAGATGCATGCAACATCGCATTACATTCATGTGCAATAAGACGTCAATCACAAAATATTAGCTAAAAAAGCCTACATAACAAAGTTGAAATATAGATGCATCAGCAATAGTCTTGAACATTTCTTTACTGGAAAGAACCTTCTCGTGCAAACTGTTTCAAACAAGTTTGTTCGGAAACACATCAGAAAATGTATGAGAAGGATTTTGAGTTCCATCAACTGGAATTCAACAGCACCTCTGGGGAGTAGTGAGGACACCGTCAGGCTGGAGGTTATCAAATCTGAAATGATGGGAACAAAATGAGGCAGAAGAAAAGCCCACTGATCTGTGATGAGGTAGCAACAGAAGAAAAAGGAAAACAAAAAATGGGATATACCCTCAGAATTGTCTGGAATCAAGAAACGAAAATAAGCAATGCAAAATAATTCCAAATCCTTAGTTACTTTCCATTGTGTCCAACTCATATGCATTTATTAAAATCAGTCCCTGTTAAAGTGATCTCAATTTACAAACATTTGCTCATGAGAAAACTTGAAAAAAGGAGACACTATATGGTATGTGATTAAACCAATTAGTGGCAAACAGAAGATGTGCCTAATAGATATTTAATTGAAATACCTTTCTCAAGTCACTCCGAAATATATTTGTAATTAATTTGGTCAAATAAAATAATTCTGTCTGTCTGTCTGTCTGTTTGTCTGAGACCGCCACCTCAGGTCAACCATTTACCAATAAAATCTCCACCATCCAAGTGATCTGACCTTTACATCCTCTCTGATCAGTAGAACATCAATTCTGCGATCCAAGTTGTTAGCATTTGATATGGCTGCCCTCTGTGGATAATTTGTTAAATATATCACAACTCACAACCTTGCTTGCTTCGAGGTAACCCCATAGTGCCTGTGGGATCAACTGCCTGTGTCGTCAACATACACAAACTCAAGGCTGCCACACAAGCCACTTTTCACTTTATGAGTAGCCTTCCAATTTACTCCAAAGGTCTTTCACTCATTATAGATGTCCCATTACCATCTCAAATGAGCCATATTGACCTTGCATGCTAGTATAATCAACCAATCACCATAATGACCAGTAGGAGAACTTTTGAGCCAAGGCATCATTTACCTTGCAAAAGCACCCACCACCTATCATGAGTAAGGACCAAAGAGAAAAAAAAGTGAAGCATAAAAGGAGCCATTGATGTGTGAAGATGTGGCTCTTTTGGCCTACTTTCCTACGCACGAAAAAGAGAATTTCTCAGGCACATGATAAATGAGAAAGACACTGTCTTTGTCAAAGTGTGTTTGTCAACCACATGCATAAGGGCTTCCCAAGGGTTCTGCTATCAGTCCCAATGGCTCATTGTGTGACAGAAGTGTTACTGGATTTTAAAGATATTCCTTTAAAATTAATGACATTTTCTAGATCTGCTTCTGACAATAATGAAGCAAGAAGATATGTTAAAACTATTTTGTGCATAGAGATCTGTTGGGTTTATTGTGACTCGGGCTTTGCTTGATACGTTATGAATGTAGGAGAATTTCTGTCATATGTGTGGATCTTCAGCTGCAGTTGAATTTCTTGCACCTAAATATATATGGTACAAGTGTCAAAAATAATTTTTGATCTAAAAATCTGTCTTTTCAATGTTTCATTTCGGGCGTCAAAATCAAAATCAAAATCATGGCTCTATGTAATTTTTTAGCTGGATTAGCAAGACAAAATAGACAGGTCTAAATTCAAATTTGAAGTTGCTAGATAAAGTCCAGTCAGGGGTGCTGCCACTACGCAAGGTCAATATGGCATATTTGAGATGATAAGGAGATAACTACATGTAATGAGTGCAAGTCATTAGAAAAGGTTGAATGATTAATCATAAAGCAAATGCAGAATTTCCTTTAGTTTGTGTTCAGAGTGGGATGAGTTGTGGATGACAAGGACTGTTGATCTGTGTCCTCTGGGCAATCTGGGCTAACCTGGACCTCCAGCAAGGTCATTGAGGGCTAGGATATGTTTAACAATTATCCTTGGAGGTCAGCCCGATCAAAAGCCAACAACCTTGATCACAGAATTGACAAACTGCTGATCATAGCGACCGTCAAGACACCATTGAAACTGCAAGGATAGTAGTGATTGGGTTTGTTAATGCCTGACCCAAGGTTGACAGCAATGCCCCCTGCCCATGACTCATTTTGTGCTACTTTGTGTTAGTCTCTTGGAGTGGTTTACTTGGTCTCGTTTGAACTGCTTCTCAGAAGTCATCCTGCCAATTAGGTCAGAAATATGGCAATAGACCTATGTTTATAATGACATTTGGCTACATAATTTTGGTCCACGAGGAATAGGAAAGTTTTACACACATCTTGACTTTCTCCTCCTGGGTCACTAAGTGCATGACTGTGCCATAAAGAAAGGGCTGAAATGGTGTAGAAATATAGATTATAGATCAAATTTAGTTGCAAGTGCTGATGACATATACATCGGAGGATTTTATTAGAAGTGGATAATAATGCGATGCAATATATTTTCAGTGGATATGAATCCCCTGTATAGTTATAAAGTAAAGTGCCACAGCGAGACCATAGTTTACTATTCAAGTCAATGGACTCGTCTCATTGTGAACCTAGAGTTGACCTTAATTAATTCATACTGACATAAATTGGGAAAGTTTTGGTGGAACTGCAACAGTTTAAATTTTAATCCATGATGTTTAGACACAAATCCTCTATAGCATTTATATCAAGGCACAGGATAATTATTTAGATATGCAAGGTGAACAGGGCTTGTTTAAGATCATAATGATGCATCCAAGTACTTCTGCTGGGAAAGTGAAAAATTGGAGACAGCCTTCAGTGGGTGGGTATTGGCATGACATACGGTTGATCTTGGTCCTTGGGGCACCCTGGGCCAACTTGGACCACCGGCAAGGCCTTCAGTTGCTTTGATAATTATGCTCAGAGGTCAGCTCGATCAAAAGGCTAGGACCTTGATTACTGAATTTACAAACTACTTGTCATAGTGACTGTCAAGGCACCATTGAAGGTGTAAGGTCGGAGGCTCTCGATGATTGTAATTGGGTTTTTTAATTCCTGACCCAAGGTTAGTGGCCTTCGCTCTAGTATGTGATCCACACTCGAGTTACTCTACAAAAACTCTGTAAGATCTCTTAATTTTTTTAAGTACAATATAGTTCTTATGTCTTCTAAGACTGGTATATGCGATTTTGGAAAGAAGTGCTTAAATTTCTGATCTCTGAATTCCAAGATAAACATTCGGACTAGACGCTTCTGATTTGTGCGTGGGGATAACCTCAATATTTGGTAATGAGATAATGTGACAAATTTGCGTTGTAATGATAACCTTTGTTAGTAAAATAAATTTTATGTATTGTTTTGCATTTAGAAACTCCTTCACTCTTTTATGGGAAATTGTATTTGTAATGGATAGTACAATGTTTGCATTGCAAGGACATTCATGGAAACACCATTAACACCATTGCATGTGATTCCTTTGGCATGCTGATATGTCCTTGGTGGATACATACATATTTGTACTTCTGTATGAAATAGTCCTGATAAAGGAATACTCCATATTCAATATTGTATGAGTCATGGAGAGATTTCAGTTGCATTCAAGGTCTTTTTTATTCAGTTTGAAAGACTAAGCACACAACACTTTAATAGGTAAAACAACATTCAAGTGCAGGTTTTGACTGTCAAGGAATGTACAGTGTCTCATTCATTCTTTTCGAACAACTTCATTGATATGCAGAACAAATTAAAAATGTTCTCTTTCACAAAGTTTGCTTGTAAAACATGATAAAGCCGCAGAAAAAAATAAAGAACGGAAAAAAGAGAATAAAGAACCAAGCGTTTGCATTGTGGGATTGATGGATGGATGATTTGGGCTTTACGTCCTGTATTTAGTTAATACTATTTATGCATTTGTTAAGCTAACTAAGACAGGAGGAGGACACAGCAATGAGGATGATTGAAAGTACTGCCCAACATCATATAGGTACTGGTGACCCAACTAGTGCGGGTATCGAACCCACGATCCAGCGATTGGCAGCAAGGTGTGCTTCCAAAAGAGCTAACCCTTTCTCTTTTCTTTGTTGGAAGATGTGGCTTTATATTGGCTTTTCCACACACACAAGAGGAGGGAATTCCTGAAGCTCATGATGAATGAGAAAGGCACAGTCTTTGTCATGTCAAAGTGTGTTTGTCAAAAGCTGGTGTGTGGGGGTTCCCCAGGGCTCTGCTATCAGTCCCAATGGCTCATTGTGTGACAGAAGTGTTGCAGGATTTAGCAGATGTCCCTTAGCAATTAATGAAATATGCTAGCTCTCCAATGCTTGTGATAAAAGAATATTCAAAATATATCCTACATACGTCTGTGGGCTGTATTGTGAGTGGGGCTTGGCTCTATGCATTATGGATGTGGGACAACTTCTGTCATATGTGTGGACCTTGAGACACAATTGAACATCTTGCGCTTCTCTTATATTGCATAATGGACATGACAGGGCCCCTTGAGATCTCAGCATCATAGATAAAACATGCGAGAGAAAAAAAGCTTCAGTATATGGAGTGGCATTTCTGGCTTTTGTTTTTTCCTGTTCCATTTGTGTCATATACTGGTTTCCTGCCTCTTTATAGATTCTGTCTATATACCGATCCACACAATTTTGTCCTTATATCCAATTGACATTTGTCTGTCAGAAGAAATGTCAAAACCAATTATGACACATATATATTTAGTTAATTTATAATATAAGCATATTTATACCATACCAACCTTCTCCTTAAATATATCATTACATTAATGTAACCGAGTTTATTTATGTATTTCTCTATTGATGAAGCAAGTGAGAACCTCACTTAAGTCCACGCAATGTTCATCAAGATAGATATACTTTGATCTGGTCAATATAATGAATTGAGTAACAATGCAGTATATTTGCTGCCAATGATGTGTAGTCCTTTTCAGCTGGTTGAATTGATTTCAGTCACCAAAGGCTAACGGCATTCCAAAATGCTAAGATTTTATGAGGAAGTGTTCAAACATGGACCATTGGACATTCTAGTACAAAACATTCCTGTTGAAATGACACAAGTGTTTAGAAAGACATCACAAAGAGTAAATGTTCAGGGCTACAAGTTCATCTCGCCAAAAGCCAACAATACCCCAGGGACCACTGAGGATGTCTGGAGCTAGAGGTTATCAAATCAAAAATGCCAGGCATCAAGTGAGCAAGGAGAAAGGCCCAGGACTCTAATGATGTGAGAGGGAGTAGCATCAGAGCGGAAAGCGCAATAAAAGAGGGTTGCTACTTTCCATGTATTGGCTTCTAGAGAATATCTGGCATCTGGATATGAATGCCATTATTCTGACACTATCTTGAATATACAGACGACATGATGTGAAAAGAAAAGATAGTAATATAACATTGTCATGGATGAATGCCAGGGTGGTTGACCTTGGATAGGCCATTAGTAAACCCGATTATTGTCATCCTAGTAGGCCTAGCTTCTATGACGTATTGAGAGCTCTTATGATCAGCACTTGTTAAATTTTTTATGAAGGCTCTTGACTTTTGATCACATAGACCCAAACCCACGGTTACTGCTGCTAGTTTACAAATGTCTTTTTTGGCCTATAGGGTGCACCAAAGGGCCCATACTCACGTTCACAGCTGCCCACAGGTACACAGATCAATTGCCAATGTTATTTACCACACATCCAGTCTTTCAAACCAAATGAAGGTTATATTTATCACTGGATAACAAGATTTAAATTCCACTGAACTCTCATTACCACCACAGACAAGCCCGGTTGGCCTTACATGTCAAAATAATCACCAAATCATTATAAAGACCAATCAGGGCACCATGAGATGTATATATGACAACATCAAAGTGCCTGCCTGAGCAGCAAAAATCACTCAAAATCTTAATTGACACATTGATTTCAATTGAGGCTGGTCCACTTTGATGTTGGTAATACTTCTAACATGCTGCATTTCTGGTGAGTAATAGCAGAGATGGAGATTGAAGATAAAAGTAGGAATGCTTCATTGAAAAACCTGTAAAACTTCAAAAATGGGCAAGCTTTTTTTCCACTTTTTCATCTCATATATATTGATCTTACAAATGAGATCACCAAATTTCAGATAACAACCTTGAGTCTGCGATGATCAAACCATACCCATTTAATATATTTTCAAAATGGACAAGCTCTTTTCACTTTTTAATTTCATGTATATTGATCTTACAAATGAGATCACCAAACTTAAAATAACAGACTTTGAGCCTGTGATGATCACAACCATAACCATCTTCAATGATTCCGTATATCATGATCTCCTCACGACGCAAAGATGGCAGAACTTTTCACAAAGCCATCGGGGATTAAAGCGCTACTTTTCCTGGTAAGTCATTTGCAGTTACGTTGGCTCACAATATCAACAACGATTAACATCTGCGATAGCTTCACATGACAACATATTTCAAACAAATGAACACTCTTAGAAGTCATAGCTTGCCAGAGCATCAGAGCGGAAAGCCCAATAAAAGAGGGTTGCTACTTTCCATGTACTAGCTTCTAGAGGAAAATGTATCTGGCATTTGAATATGACACACAAAGTGTGTATGTAAAGCATGATAAAGTCACAGAAAGAAATAAAGAATGAAAAAAATAAAAGTAAAATGTTGAACCGAGTATATACATCGTGGGATTGGTGGATGACTGGGGCTTTACATCCTGTATTCATTACTATTTATACATTTAGTAGGCTAATTAAGACAGGAAGACGACACAGCAATGAGGGAAATAATGATTGAAACTGCTGTTCATCATAGGTTCTTTGACCGGGGTCCAGCAGCTGGAAGCCAGATTCGCTACCAAAAGAGGTAACCCTCTCTCTTTATTTTGTGGGAAGATGTGGCTTTATATTGGCTTTTCCACACATACAAGAGGAGGGGAATTCCTGAAGCTCATGATGAATGAGAAAGGCACAGTCTTTGTCATGTCAAAGTGTGTTTGTCAAAAGCTGGTGTGTGGGGGTTCCCCAAGGGCTCTGCTATCAGTCCCAATGGCTCATTGTGTGACAGAAGTGTTGCAGGATTTAGCAGATGTCCCTTAGCAATTAATGAAATATGCTAGCTCTCCACTGCTTGTGATAAAAG
This sequence comes from Platynereis dumerilii, assembly GCA_026936325.1. Taxonomy (NCBI): domain Eukaryota; kingdom Metazoa; phylum Annelida; class Polychaeta; order Phyllodocida; family Nereididae; genus Platynereis; species Platynereis dumerilii. Next base: position 46,345,824 of record JAPTHN010000007.1, on the reverse strand, counting down.
AATATTCAAAATATATCCTACATACATCTGTGGGCTGTATTGTGAGTGGGGCTTGGCTCTATGCATTATGGATGTGGGACAACTTCTGTCATATGTGTAGACCTTGAGACACAATTGAACATCTTGCGCTTCTCTTATATTGCATAATGTACATGACAGGGCCCCTTGAGATCTCAGCATCATAGATAAAACATGCGAGAGGAAAAAAAGCTTCAGTATATATGGAGTGGCATTTCTGGCGTTTGTTTTTTCCTGATTCTTTCTATATACCGATCCACATGTTTTTACCTTATATCAAATTGACACTTGTCTGTCAGTAATGATGTCATAAACAATTTTGACACATATATATTTAGCTAATTTATAAGCATATCTATACATGTACCATAGCAACCTTCTCCTTATATGTATCATTATATTGATGCAACACAGTTAGTATGTACTGTATATTTCTCTTTTGATGAACCAAAAAGAGAACCTCGCTTTAGTCCACGCAATGTTCATCAAGATAGATATACTTTCATTTGGTCAATATAATGCATTGGGTAGCATTAGCATGAAGTATGTTTTCACACATGGACCATTGGACATTTTTGTGCTGTTTCTTGTTGAAATGAGACAAGTGTTTAGAAAGACATCACAAAGAGTAAATGTTCAGGGCTACAAGTTCATCTCTCCAAAAGCCAACAATACCTCAGGGACCACTGAAGATGTCTGGGAGCTTGAGGTTATCAAATCAAAAATGCCAGGCATCAAGTGAGCAAGGAGAAAGGCCCAGGACTCAAATGATATGAGAGAAAGTAGCATTAGAGCGGAAAGCGCAATAAAAGAGGGTTGCTACTCTCCATGTATTGGCTTCTAGAGAGGAATGTTTGGCATCTGAATATGAATGCCATTACTCTGGCACAATCTTTAATATGCAGATGACATCATGTGAAAAGAAAAGATAGTAACTAACATTGTCATACGTGTAGACAAATTCCAGGGAAGTCAACTTCAGATCGGCAAATAATAGACCCAATTAATGGCCAATTATTATCATCCCAGTGTCTTCTATGACATATTGAGAGCTCTTATTATCAGCACCTGTTTAATTCTTTATGAAGGCTCTTGACTTTTCATCACATAGACCCAAACCCACGGTTACTAATCCAATTTTACAAATGTGTTTTTTGTCTTGGGGTGCCCCAGAGGGTCCGCAGGGACACAGATCAATTGCCTGGATAACAAGATTTAAAATCCACAGAATTAGCTCATTACTACCACTGACAAGCCCTGTTGACCTTGCATGTCAGAATAATCACCCTATCATTATAAAGACTCATCTAGGCACCATGAATTTTATATATGACAACATCAAAGTGCCTGTTTGAGCAGCAGAAATGACTGAGAATCTTAATTGACAGATTGATTTCAATTGAGGCTGGGCCACTTTGATGTTGGTAATACTTATAACATGTTGCATGTCTGGTGAGTAGTAGCAGAGATGGAGATTGAAGATAAAAGTTGGAATGCTTCATTGAAAAACCTGTAAAACTTTCAAAATGGGCAAGCTTTCTTCACTTTTTCATTTCATGTATATTGATCTTACAAATGAGTCTACCAAACTTTAGGTAACAAGCTTGAGCCTTTGATGATCACAACCATAATCATTTAATACTTCCAAAATGGACAGGCTCTTTTCACTTTTTAATTTCAAGTATATTGATCTTACAAATGAGACTACCAAACTTAAGATAACAGACTTTGAGCCTGTGATGATCACAACCATAACCGTCTTCAACGATTGCTCATATCATGCTCTCCTCACAACACAAAGTTTGCAAAACTTCACAAAGCTATCGGGAATCAAAGCGCTACTTTTCCTGGTAAGTCATTTGCAATCATGTTGGCCCACAATATCAGCACCGATTAACATCTCCAATAGCTTAACATAACAACAGAGTTCAAACGGATGAATACTCCTAGAAGTCATAGCTTGTTTACTGATTACTCTTGACAAAGAGAAAAGGTGCGTAGATAGTCTGTTAAAGTAAGCTTTTGTGTCTTTTCAATTTAGCTGCACCATTTTGATGAAGTCAAACTTCATATGGATATGGATAGGTAGCTGGGGCTGGATTTTAAAAGATGAGCCACTTTTAAAAATTTGTACTTTTTGCCAGTCTAGATACTAAACCTACTGCATTGATGAATAAACAGATTGAGATTGTATATTATTGTTCTAAGGATACGACTGCTGCTTTGGATTGTGCTTCTTGGTGAACAATCAGCTGTAACAGCATTTAAAAAGACATCACAAAGAGTAAGAAAGAAGAATGTTACAAACTGCAAGTTCATCTCTCGAAAAGCCCACAATACCTCAGGGACCACTGAGGATGTCTGGAGCTAGAGGTTATCAAATCAAAAATGCCAGGCATCAAGTGAGCAAGGAGAAAGGCCCAGGACTCTAATGATGTGAGAGGGAGTAGCATCAGAGCGGAAAGCGCAATAAAAGAGGGTTGCTACTCTCCATGTATTGGCTTCTAGAGAGGAATGTTTGGCATCTGAATATGAATGCCATTACTCTGGCACAATCTTGAATATACAGATGACATCATGTGAAAAGAAAAGATAGTAACTAACATTGTCATACGTGTAGACAAATTCCAGGGAAGTCAACTTCAGATCGGCAAATAATAGACCCAATTAATGGCCAATTATTATCATCCCAGTGTCTTCTATGACATATTGAGAGCTCTTATTATCAGCACCTGTTTAATTCTTTATGAAGGCTCTTGACTTTTCATCACATAGACCCAAACCCACGGTTACTAATCCAATTTTACAAATGTGTTTTTTGTCTTGGGTGCCCCAGAGGGTCCACAGGGACACAGATCAATTGCCTGGATAACAAGATTTAAAATCCACTGAATTAGCTCATTACCACCACTGACAAGCCCTGTTGACCTTGCATGTCAGAATGATCACCCAATCCTTATAGGCACCATGAATTTTATATATGACAACATCAAAGTGCCTGTTTGAGCAGCAGAAATGACTGAGAATCTTAATTGACAGATTGATTTCAATTGAGGCTGGGCCACTTTGATGTTGGTACTTCTAACATGTTGCATGTCTGGTGAGTAGTAGCAGAGATGGAGATTGAAGATAAAAGTTGGAATGCTTCATTGAAAAACCTGTAAAACTTTCAAAATGGGCAAGCTTTCTTCACTTTTTCATTTCATGTATATTGATCTTACAAATGAGTCTACCAAACTTTAGGTAACAAGCTTGAGCCTTTGATGATCACAACCATAATCATTTAATACTTCCAAAATGGACAGGCTCTTTTCACTTTTTAATTTCAAGTATATTGATCTTACAAATGAGACTACCAAACTTAAGATAACAGACTTTGAGCCTGTGATGATCACAACCATAACCGTCTTCAACGATTCCTCATATCATGCTCTCCTCACAACGCAAAGTTTGCAAAACTTTTCACAAAGCTATCGGGAATCAAAGCACTACTTTTCCTGGTAAGTCATTTACAGTTAAGTTGGCTCATAACATCAACAACGATTAACACCTGCGATACCTTCACATGACAACTTATTTCAAACAGATGAACACTCTTAGAAGTCATAGCTTGTTTAGTATTCACTCTTGACAAAGCAAAAAGGTGCAACTGGTTCGTACATGTAGGTAGTCTGCTTTAAAAAAAGAAAACTATGCTGCCCTTTCAATTTAGTTGCACCATTTTGTGGAGGATGTGTATAGCTAGATAGGGATAGGTTTAGCTATGTTAAACTTCATATGGATAGACAGCTGAGGCTGGATTTTAAAGGACGAGCCACTTTTATAAAATTGTACTTTGTGCTGTTTCCCAACAGCAGTCTAGATACTAAACCTACTGCATTGATGAATAAACAGATTGAGATTGTATATTATTGTTCTAAGGATACGACTGCTGCTTTGGATTGTGCTTCTTGGTGAACAATCAGCTGTAACAGCATTTAAAAAGACATCACAAAGAGTAAGAAAGAAGAATGTTACAAACTGCAAGTTCATCTCTCCAAAAGCCAACAATACCTCAGGGACCACTGAGGATGTCTGGAGCTTGAGGTTATCAAATCAAAAATGCCAGGCATCAAGTGAGCAAGGAGAAAGGCCCAGGACTCTAATGATGTGAGAGGGAGTAGCATTAGAGCGGAAAGCGCAATAAAAGAGGGTTGCTACTTTCCATGTATTGGCTTCTAGAGAGGAATAGGCTGGGCAGGAAAAGCACATTTGAATGAAAGGTTGTATTCAGACACTTTCATGAATATTATTGAACAATTGATGTACAGTGTACTGTCTAATATGACTTCTTTGTTTCAGTAAGGTTTCTTTTTTTTTATTACCTTGTTTCCAAGTCAACACACAAACTACTGAAACCCAAAAAGAAACATACCGCCAATTCCGCTGCTAAATCAAAAGTTGAAACTTCATGAGTTATCTAAATTACATTGTAGTAGAATCTCGCATGCTTCAAATAAATTCATAGGAATCAAAGACACTAAAACTATCTCTGAGAGATGTATAGATAATGGCCACTGCCTCTGGCTCATAACAAACCCAATCACAGTGATCCTTGCAGCTTCAATGAATTAACAGTCACAATGATCAGAAGTTTATCGGCTCAGTAACGAAGGTTGTTAGGGTTTGATCAGACTCAGTCTAACTCACCCTCAGGATAACTGTAATATCTAAGGCAAAGAAATCTTGCTGACTTTTTTCAGGATAGCTCAGGATGACCTGGAGTGTATTACAGCAGTTTTGATAAGCAAGAGTTGCCAGAGCCACTGGATATATACAGTTTGTAAAGTAATGCTTCATTCTCACGGCGGCTCCCGGAGAACTATTTGAATCGGCGTCGAAGTATTTTCAGGAAAGACGGAAAAATATTTCCTCTTTTTACGTATCGCGCAGGGGCATTTTAGGTTCCCGCCGGACATTTTTTGATTGCGCGCCGTCGAGAAACCTGCTTCTTACCCTCACTTCAAATCGCCATGGAGCAGGAAAAAAGTTTCAACCAGTACAAATTTTCTTAAAATCCGCGGCGGAGCAGACCAGAAAAATTGTTCGATGCCGCGATCAGAAAAGCAAGACCGCGTCTAAGTTTTCGGGGCCACTGAGGGGTAATAACTTTCCGGCGGATTTGTAAAACGAGCGGGATTCTCTGCGTGGTGCCGAAAAGGTCGACGCCGCGGTTCTTCTGCACTCCGTCGTCAAGGAAAATGCTCCGGGACGTGTGCAAAACCTTCGCGCCGTCGTCTGGACCCCCTCCAGGAGCAGACAGAGTGGCGCCAGAGGGGCTATTTTTAGCAAAATCCTTTGTCCGCGGGGTACTGAAAGCATCGCTGCGTCGACCTTTCGTGCCACGGCGCGAATGGGGGGTCAGCCTTGGAGACGCACTGGCGCGCGCCTCGCATATAAATAGAAGAGCAGCCACTAGAGCACCATAACCACTCTGAACTTCAAGACGAACGCATCTATACTCCATGACACTCTGCTTCACAGCCTACTGAATTGCTGCTTCATTGCTGAATCGCTGCTTCATTGCTGATTGATCCTGCTTCATGAGGAGGATGAAGATGATGATAATGATGAAGATGAAGATCAAGTCCTGGCCAAGCTTGCTGCTGTTGTCAAGTCTCCAACCAAGCGTGGCAGGCCTGCCACTGCTGCTGCAGTCAAGAAGAAGCGTCCCAAGTCTGCTGATGCTGATGTCAAGTCTCCAACCAAGCGTGGCAGGCCTGCTGATGCTGCTGCTTCTGTCAAGTCTCCAACCAAGCGCACCCAGTCGGCTGATGCTGCTGTCTTCAAGTCTCCCACCAAGACTGCTCCAAGGGGAAGGCCTCGCACTCCTGGCAAGTCTCCTTCAGCCAAGCGTCAAGCCACCTCCAAGTCTCCAGCCAAGTCTCCAGCCAAGTCTCCAGCCAAGTCTCCAGCCAAGTCTCCAGTCAAGCCTCCAGTCAAGCCTCCAGTCAAGCCTGTCACTCCAGCCCAGACCCGAGCCAAGACTGCAGTCCAGCCTCCACCTCCACCTCCAGATGATACTCCTGCTGATGAAGATGATGACTCCGTACCAACTCTGAAAGCTGCAATCCACCAGCAGACCCTGCAGTCCGAGTACGATGCCACCACAGAAGAAGATACTCCCAAGAAGACTGCTGCCAAGTCCAGGGGCAACAAGGGGAAGAACCAGGCGACGGAAGATTCTGACAACACTGGATCTGAGGTTGAGCTAATCCAGGACTCCGATGGCCAGTTTGTCCACAAGGAGAAGAAGAAGGGCTACAGAAAGAAAAACTCCAGGGACCTACTGGGCATCACAGAAGAGCAGGAGGATGAGCTGATCGACTGGTACCGGGAGAACAAGGACCTGTACTCCAAGGGCTCCACCACCTTCAAGAGTACACAGAAGGACAGACTGGATACAGAGAAAGCAGCAGAACTTACATTGCTAGTGGGGAAAGAAATCACAGCAGCTAAAGTCCACAAATGGAGGAGCAACATCAGACCTCAAGCTTCTGGAGCTGGCAGAAAGAAGATGTCCGACCGAGACAAGTACATCCTGGCGAAGTGCGAATTCCTGAGGGCCTCCATCATTCCGAAGGGTGCCATGGAAATCTCCAGCTTCACTGGACCAGGAGGAAGTCACCGCCTGTCGTCCGATTTTGATGTCCCCATGGACTACAATCCTATGCCCGATCTGGATGACAGCTTCCCAGCCAGCCAGCAGCAGTCGTCCCAGGAGATGTCCCAGCAGTCCCTCCAGCCGTCCCAGCCGCAGTCCCAGGTCTTCCCAGGACGAAAGCCATCCAAGAAGAGGAAGGACACAGACCCGGAGATGGCCTCTGCCCTCACTTCAATTGCTGGTCACTACACTTCGGACAGGCCCAGGAAACCAGCACCACCTCAGCCGGCAGGACCATTCTGTGACATGTGCCCACAAACTGCTGACAGGCTGGATCCAGAAGTACACCAGTTGCAGAACATGTGCAGGAGTATCTACACATCTGGGAAGAACATGAACCGTGCCCTGAGACTTCGCCTCCTGCACTCCTTGAGCCAGACGGACAACTACTTTGTACAGGCAGCCGTCCAAGATAAAATCCTGATGATGCAGCAAGAGAATGTGGAGATGATCCTAGAGCAGCAGCAGCAGCAATACATCCCTCCTCCTGGTCCTGCTCCATCCTTTGTCAACGAGGACTTGCAGCAGCCTCCAACAACTCAGCAGCAGCCTCAGCAAACAAGGCCTTGACAAGTCTTCAGATGCAGTCCCAGCCTCCACGCCAGCAGTTGCAGTCCCAGCCAAACAGCAGCAGCCAGTTCCAGTCCCTGCAGCCAATTCGAAGCCAGACTCCAGCCCTGCAGCAGTCATCTTTAAGCTTCACCCAGCTGATGCTTGACAGCCCCAATAAGCTTGGCTTTCCCGGACCCTCTTTTGGCCAGCAGCAGCAGCCACTACAGCATCAGCCACTACAGCAGCAGCAGCAGAATCTACAGCAGCATCAGCCACTACAGCAGCAGCGGCACTCTCTACAGCAGCAGCGGCCACCACTACAGCAGCAGTCTCTACAGCAGCAGCAGCAGTCTCAGCAGCAGCAGCAGCAGTCTCTACAGCAGCAGCAGCAGTCTCAGCAGCAGCAGCAGCAGTCTCTACAGCAGCAGCAGCAGTCTCTACAGCAGCAGCAGCAGCCGACACTTGTCCACCAGCAGCAACATCAAACTCCATTGTCGTTCCAGTGGAGCCAAGTCAACCTGCATGCCCTCTCCAAGGAAGTGATGCCTGTTCAAGTCGTCTGAAAAAAGAAAAAAAAAACAACCCAAGCCCTTTTAAGGGCCACCAAATCCTCCCAAAAGAGCTGGCCACGTACACATCTTATGTTGACTAAAGAAACTCTTGCGATGACAAACAAGAGCAAAAATTAAAAGAGCCCCAAAAAAAAAAAAGTTGACAAATTCCCCAAAAATAAAATCCAGTCCTGGCCCTTGTAAATTTTAAACACCTTCATAAAAGCAAGGTGCTATTTCCCTTCTTTTTTTTTGGCCCATTTTCACTTTCTGCTCCACCGGTACAGGTGGCATTTCTGCTTTCTTAATTAAAGTTTTTTCACCACTTTAATTAATATAGATAGATAGATAGATAGATAGATAGATAGATAGATAGATAGATAGATGGATAGATGGATAGATAGATAGATAGATAGATAGATAGATAGATAGATAGTCAGATAGATAGTCAGATAGATAGATAGTCAGATAGATAGATAGTCAGATAGATAGATAGATAGATAGGAAGATTGATAGATAGGAAGATAGATAGATAGGCAGATAGATAGATAGGCAGATAGATAGGCAGATAGATAGGCAGATAGATAGGCAGATAGATAGGCAGATAGATAGGCAGATAGATAGGCAGATAGATAGGCAGATAGATAGGCAGATAGATAGGCAGATAGAAGAAAATATTTGGACGTCGCATATACACTGCAGCAAAGAAAAACGAGTGATCGTCATTTTGCAGTGATGACACTTGGATAGATAGATAGATAGATAGATAGATAGATAGATAGATAGATAGGCAGATAGATAGGCAGATAGATAGGCAGATAGATAGGCAGATAGATAGGCAGATAGAAGAAAATATTTGGACGTCGCATATACACTGCAGCAAAGAAAAACGAGTGATCGTCATTTTGCAGTGATGACACTTGGATAGATAGATAGATAGATAGATAGATAGGTAGATAGATAGGCACATAGATAGATAGATAGATAGATAGATAGATAGATAGATAGATAGGCACATAGATAGACAGATAGACAGATAGACAGATAGATAGATAGATAGATAGATAGATAGATAGATAGATAGATAGATAGATAGATAGATAGATAGATAGATAGATAGATAGATAGATAGATAGATAGATGGAACACAATGCTCGTTACATATATACACTGCAGAAAACAAAAGCAGTTATCGTCACTTCGCAGGGATTGCACTTGGATAGATAGACAGATAGATAGATAGATAGATAGGCAGATAGATAGACAGATAGATAGGCAGATAGATAGCTAGATAGATAGGCAGATAGATAGCTAGATAGATAACTAAATAGACAGATTGATAGACAGGAAGTGAAAGTGATTTAAATAGGTTGTACAGATAGATACAAACCTAAAAATGTGCTATTTTATGTACGTCACAAAAAATGTAGTTGTTGCAGGGAGGGATTTTTTTTCTGGGGGGGGGGTTTGTCAACATATAGATGTGTACAAGGCCTGCTCTTTCTGGAGGAAGTGGTAAGCCCTTACAAGGGCTGGGTTAATTTGTGGTTTTTTAAGGGGGGCATTGAATTGCTGTTGCTGCTGCTGCTGCTTCTCTGCTTCATCTTCAAATTCTTTCCATCTGCCAGGGGACACTTCCTGCTGGGCTGTTCACGTAGTCTCGTAGGTAGTCTCGGTACTGCTTGGCTTGTCTGGTGGCATTTCAATATGCTGGAGCGAATCCAAGGTCATGCAAGGGGTTTCCTCTCCACAGTCCTTCAGTGACTTCATGGGTTGCAGGATCTTCTCTGTCCATTACGTCGTTGTCCATGGCTCGATGAATTCCTATTCTGTCTCGCAGAAGATTGTGTAGAGTGCAGGTTGCCAGAGTGATGGCTGCCACTCTGCCGGGTTTCTGGGGCCTCGTAGTTAGGAAGCATCTGAACCTGTGGGACAGGATACCGAAGGCATTCTCCACCACTCTCCTGGCTCTTGAAATTCTGTAGTTGTAGACTCTGGAGGGGATGTCAAGGTTTCTTCTTGGAACAGGCTTCAACAACCAGCTCTTCAGGGGGAAGGCCTCATCTCCAACGATGAAGTATGGAAAAGGATTCCCAACTGTGCCAGGTAGAGGTTCAGCAGGGGGTAGCCCAAGTCGTTCTTCTTCCAGCAGGTCCCTCAGCCTTGTGTCCAGGAAGACTCCTCCATCAGATGAGCTTCCTTGGCATCCAGCCTGCACGTAGAGGAACTTGTAGTCAGAATCCACCAAAGCAATAAGCACAATGGAATGGAAGCCCTTGTAGTTGAAGTAGATTGACCCAGCTTTCCGAGGACATCTGATGCCAATATGCTTCCCATCCAGTGCTCCGATGCAATGGGGCATGTTCCACCTCTTCTCGAAGCCCTTGGCAACTTCCTTCCAGGATGCTGGATCCATTGGCAGGGTCAGCAGATGTTCGTAAGCTCGCATGATGGCAATGCAGACACTGGGGATAAAATTGCAGATGGTGTTGGGAGCCACTCTGAAACCATAGGCCAAGGACTTGTAGCTCTCTCCTGTCGCCATGTACCGTAGGGTGGCTGCCAACTTCAATCCAGGTTCCAGAGCCCTCCTCATGTTGGTGTCTTGTTTTGTAATTGCAGGAGCCACAGCAGCCAGGATTTCAGCAAAAATGTCAGGAGGCATTCTGCAGAAGTTGTAGTAGCCAGAGACATCATTGTTGGCCAATTCAGGCAGCAGCTGGTAGAAATGGCCATGTTGTTCCCTCTGCAGCAGCCAATTCCGAATCCACCATCTCTTCATCCTCCTCCTCATTCTTCATAGATAATAAGCACCAGCAACAGCAGCAACAACAGCAACGTCAAGGTCTTCCCCAGCATCTTCATCAGCCATCATGTCTGTCCAGCATCCAGGAGTGTCCCCATCAAAGGTCAAGCAGCAAGTGAAGCAAGGCGGCCCTCTGCGGCCCTTTTTATTGGCTTTCGCAGCGCCCTCCTCCGCCGCGGTGCCCTTGACAACGGCGTCATGCTTTTCATTCCCGACGATGTGCCCTCGGGCCTACAGACATCCCCGTGGAGTACAAAACCATTCCCGCAGTCGTAAAAGCAATCCCCGGCGCTGTGAAAATATAGTCCGCCGCGGTGAAATAGGTTCCCTGAGGGGCAGTTATAGGTTCCCTGCGGGGTACTTTTTATATCACGTTGCGATATAAAAGTATCCCGCTGGAGGAGGAAATTTCTTTCCCCCCGGCGAACTTTTGGTGACGGCGTACAACTTTTCTTCCCCGCAGGGAACAAAAAGAACCCCGCCGTGGCTTTTGTTGCATGGTTATCGATTAGCCTTAATTGATTACATAATTGCCCTTCGCGCCGTCCTAACTGAAAATCTTGCAAGAAATCGTCTGCCTCTGCGCCACCGTTGATAAAAAGCTTACAGTCATCTCCCGTGAGACTGTGGCATAAAGCAGAGGACAGATATTTTACATGATATCTTGGCAACCAGAAGTCCAGTAGAAGCAGCCTGCTTGTGTAATACGAATGTCAAATTTTTGTGATGTTTTGGTGTTCTTTTTGTTAGATTTTCGCCAATTTAGGCCAAAGGCAGTCCAATTTTGTACAATTGCGACATTCCTGGTGCAACCAATCTGACACACAATGAGCAGTGATGTCACAAAAGCGCACTCCAGCGAGTCCAGCACCACCCCAGACTTTGTTCTAGTCAAGTTGGCATCAGCAGTTCTAGTCAAGTTGGCATCTGCAGAACCACCAATCTCATTTTGTTGATTTTTATGGACTGTACAAACAATGCTAAATTTTAGTTCCATGCCCATCTGGACTCACTGTAGTACGTTCGCTTCATCTGATTGGTTTATAATAGATTTACAGCTTTTAAGCCAATCAGATGAACAAAAAATACTGGCATTCAGCCTAGATATATGTTAAAACATGAAAGAACTTGTCTGGGAGCCAAGAATTGACTTCAATTTTCACTTTTTCATCACAATGATTTAAACTTAGGCTGGTTCACTTTGAAGCTGCTAAATGTTTGTAACAACATGTTGATTTTCAAAAAAAAATCATCAAAGAAAAAAGGCACTGAAGATTTTCATGCCCATAGGGATGCTCTGTTGAAAGAGACTCTGAATTTTCCAATATCGACTGGGTGTTTTCAATTTCTACAAAATGATCTACAAATGGGAAGACTGCCATTGGAATAGCAGAAGACTATATTACAAGGATGATGAAGCTATAACAATCCTGATATCATTGATCTTCCAAGAGTGCAATAATGTCAGAAATTTGCACAATGCTATCACAAATCAAGGCGCCACTTTTCTTATAAGTCATTTGATGTCGTGTTGGCCAATATCTAGAGTAACTGACTTCTCAGATGGTTTCACTTTAAAACACATTTCAAAAAGATGAATATCTTTGAAGTCCTTGTTTGTTTTGTGATTACTCATTACAAAGAGGCAATGTGTTTTGATAGCTTGCTTAAGGAAAATATGATATTCTTGCAAACAGTGACAGTTTTGAAAGATTGTGAAATGAATTAGCTTTCTTCATCAATGAATCATTAGTGAAATAAGTTTATAAATGATGAACTTGTTTTTACCCCGCTGGCTATGTAATAGCCTACGGGGTACTGCAGTCCTCAATGTGACGGGTAGCTGGGGATTTCGTCAAGCATAACTCACTTTGTGTTGCTCATATTTCATTCAAATTTTGCCTGTTATCTTATTTTGTCATGCAGATGGGAATGACAAGTTTCCAGGCATTTCTAGCAATTAGATGTGCGTAATTCCATGTTAGTTCAATAAATTTCAGGAAATTTTTCCGCTTGACCCCCTTAGATTTGTCTCAAACTAGCCTTTAGTAGTGTAATAGATGTGTGAATAGTTTCAGCTCAATATCTTGAACAGTTTAGTTTAGAAATATTTTCAAAACAGACTGTTTTTATGGCTTTTTTGTCATAGGAAAGTCGCTTTTCAAATGTTAATATTTGGGATTTCATGAGAGATACGACCTTGATTGTTTCCAGACATGATATCTGGGGTCCAGGAAGTGGCTTTGAATACCTTTAAGGGGTATCTCTCATCTTGATTTATCTCTGCAGGCATTCCAAAAGGCTCTTCCATTTGGCGTAAATTATTGATGCAACTTTTTCAATCAGCTAAAACTCTAGAACTGCATTATCTACAAACTTTTTATCTTGACTTTTTAATCTACTGTAGTAGTAAACGTAGTATGGTAAGGACTGGTCATATGAATTAATAGTTCTGGTAACAAAGTTCAACAAATTTGGGAAAAAATGCTATTTCACAGATTATCAAGCTAAAACGCCAAAATATGATGCCATTTACCAATGTGAAACCAATGCCCTTTTCAAGTGTTTATTAATGCTCATTTTTCTTTGCAAACAATACTGGAATTTATTACTTTTTTATGCATGTAACAGTATCCGAATGGTCTCAATGGCTTCACATGGAGCCAGCGGGGTTTACGTGCATGCACGGTATTTTTTAGATTGCATGTTAATATTCTATAGGAATACCACAGGATGCGACTGTTGCTTTGGGTAGTTTGCTTCCTGGTGAACAATTGGCTGAAACACCGCATTTAAAAAGACATCACAAAGAGTAAGAAAGAAGAATGTTACAAACTGCAAGTTCATCTCTCGAAAAGCCCACAATACCTCAGGGACCACTGAGGATGTCTGGAGCTAGAGGTTATCATTCAAAAATGCCAGGCATCAAGTGAGCAAGGAGAAAGGCCTGAGACTCTAATGATGTGAGAGGGAGTAGCATTAGAGCGGAAAGTGCAATAAAAGAGGGTTGCTACTTTCCATGTATTGGCTTCTAGGGTAAAATAGCCTGGGCAATTGCTGGACAAGCACATTTGAATAATGAAAGGTTGTATTCGGACACTTTCATGAATATTATTGAACAATTGATGTACAGTGTAGAGTCAAGTATGGTAAATCCGTCCAGGTTGGTAATTCCGTCCACCCCCTAATATAGGCATTCAATGACATTTATTTTCAGTTTTGTTAGTTTACATGCAAGATAAACTCATTTTTCAACTAATTTTCATCTTTGTTTATGTTGAAAGCATTTTAAATGGTATTTCATGGCCATTTAGTAACAGAAGACAAAATACAATGAAATCCTGTGACGTCATCACAGCCATTTTGTGATTTAAAGGTATATCTTATTGGCCTATTTCCATCAAAAAATAGTATTGAAGATAAAAAATTGTTTAATGACATGCCGAATATTACTATTCTTGTAGGATTTGTTAAAACCTAACTTAATTGCAGCACCCAGAAAGGAGATACAATGGAAAGAAAAGTGGACGGAATTACAATCATTATTTTGAAAATTGCTTGACTAGGTGATTGTAAATCCGTCCACCCACTTCAAATGAGGTTTAAAAGTACTTTTATGACTTCAACTATCTTTAAAAGGCGTAACACTGATTAAAGAAACTAGATTGTGCAATTATACCACTTGGTTCGGCTAATGGAGTTTTTAAATTATAATTAAGGCAGTGAATTGAAATTCTTGATTGTCAACTTGACCTATAAGTGCAATAAGCACCCTATTATTCTACAATCCACACAAAATCCTTTCTGATAGTTAATAAATTGCAATATTTGAAAAAATAACAAGATATGATAAGTTTGTGCTGATTTAAGCCCTGTGGACGGATTTACCATCCTTGCTGGACGGATTTACCAGCAAGGTGGACGGATTTAGGTGCCCTGACCTTCAATTTTTGTTGCCATGGTTTCAGCAAAAATATTTAAATATTTGACTTTTTTTTGGCTGCTGATGATAGTACGGAATAAGCCCCTTCCAATGGACTAATTTTTATTTTCATATCTACCTCCATTGTCCTGGGAATATAGTATTAGCCAAAAGTGGACGGATTTACCCTCCTTGACTCTATTGTCTAACATGATTGTTTCGTTTCAGTAAGATTTATTTTGTTTATTGCCTTGTTTCCAAGTCACACAGAAACTACTGTTGCTAGATATTTCCTCTTACGATAATTTCAATTTAATTTTAATAATAATATAATAATACTGTACTGGGACAAATGAAGTGATTCTGATTCTGATTCTACTGAAACACACAAGAAAACATACAGCCAATTCAGCTGCTAAATCAAAAGTTGAAACTTCTTGGGTTATCTAAATGACATTGTAACAGAATCTCTGGTGCTTCGAAATAATGTCTTAGGAATTAAAGAAACTAAAGATATCACTGAGAGATGTATAGATAATGGCCATAGCCTTAGGCTCGTAACAAACCCAATCACAGTGATCCTTGCAGCTTCAATGAATTGACAGTCACAATGATCAGAAGATTATCTGCTCAGTAACGAAGGTTGTTAGGGTTTGATCAGACTCAGTCCAACTCAGCCTCAGGATAACTGTAATAATCTAAGGCAAAGAAATCTTGCTGACTTTTTTCAGGATAGCTCAGGATGACCTGCTGTGTATTACAGCAGTTTTGATAAGCAAGATTTACCAAAGCCGCTAGATACGTAGGCTTACAGTTTTTATTAACATTTGAAAATGTATATACCACTACATACAATCTTCTTGATCAACCTAGTGCGATTAACAATGGAAATTAACAATCTGTGATGGCTGGTGGTCTCCAGCACTCCTGGTGATAGCTCTTTTCTTATTGAGGTATTAACTTCCAATGGCTTGTCAAATAGACCGTACAAACAATGCCAAATTTTAGTTCTAATGCCTGACAGGGCACACCGTAGTACTTCAGCTTCGTCTGACTGGTATATAACAGATTTACAGTTTGTGAGCCAATCAGATGAACACAAAAAAATACTGGCAGATGGCTCTTGCAACTCATATTTATTAAGAATACTGCAAGGACATACGTCTGTTGCCCATTTTTCACCAGTGGACCACCAGTCCACCACCCATCCCACCACAGATGCAAAGTGAAGGTTATCATTTCAAGCAGACCTTACTGATCTTGGATGTCAAATATATATACCAATCTACATAATAACACTGTATGCAGACGCCCAGCCTAGATATATGTTAAAACATGAAAGAACTTGTCTGGGAGCCAAGAATTGACTTCAATTTTCACTTTTTCATCACAATGATTTAAACTTAGGCTGGTTCACTTTGAAGCTGCTAAATGTTTGTAACAACATGTTGATTTTCAAAAGGCATCATCAAAGAAAAAGGCGCTGAAGATTTTCATGCTTGTGGGCATGCTCTGTTGAAAGAGTCTCCGAATTTTCCAATATCGACTGGGTGTTTTCAGTTTCTACAAAATGATCTAGAAATGGGAAGACTGCCTTTGGAAAAGCAACAGACTATATTACAAGGATGATGAAGCTATAATAATCCTGATATTAGTGATCTTACAAGAGTGCGATAATTTCATAAATTTGCACAATGTTATCATGAATCAAAGTGCTACTTTTCCTGATAAGTCATTTGATGTCGTGTTGGCCAATATCTAGAGTAACTGACTTCTCAGATGGTTTCACTTTAAAACAATTTTCAAAAAGATGAATATCTTTGAAGTCCTTGTTTGTTTTGTGATTACTCATTACAAAGAGGCAAGGTGTTTAGATAGCTTGGTTATTATGCTTAAGGAAAATATGATACGCTTATAATCAGTGACAGTTTTGAAAGATGGTGAAATGTGCTGAATTAGCTTTCTTCATCATTTAATCATTGGTGCAATAAGTTCATAAATGATGACCCTGTTTTTTTGAGATTGCATATAGTTACAATGTATTCTATAGGGAAGGGATACTACAGGATGCGACTGCTGCTGATAGTTTGCTTCTTGGTGAACAATTGGCTTAAACAACAGCATTTAAAAAGACATCACAAAGAGTGAGAAACAGATTTTATAAGGACTGGAAGTTTGTCTCTCAAAAAGCCAACAATACCTCAGGGGACCATTGAAGATGTCTGGGAGCTTGAGGTTATCAAATCAAAAAATTTCAGGCATCAAGTGAGCTCGAGAAAGGCCCAGGACTCAAATGATGTGAGAGGGAGTAGCATTAGAGCGGAAAGCGCAATAAAAGAGGGTTGCTACTTTCCATGTATTGGCTTCTACGGTAAAATAGCCTGGGCAATTGCTGGACAAGCACATTTGAATAATGAAAGGTTGTATTCGGACACTTTCATGATTATATTTGAGATATTGATGTACAGTGTATTGTCTGATATGACTGCTTTGTTTCAGTAAGATTTCTTTTTTGTATTACCTTGTTTCCAAGTCAACACAAAAACTACTGTAACACAAAAAAAAAAAATACAGGCAATTCAGCTGCTAAATCAAAAGTTGAAACTTCATGAGTTATCTAAATTAAATTGTAGCAGAATCTATGGTGCTTCAAAAGAAATTCTTAGGAATAAAAGAAACTAAAATTATCACTGAAAGAAGTATGGATAATGGCCACTGCCTCTGGCTCATAACAAACCCAATCACAGTGATCCTTGCAGCTTCAATGAATTAACAGTCAAAATGATCAGAAGTTTATCGGCTCAGTAACGAAGGTTGTTAGGGTTTGATCTGACTCAGGATAACTATAATATCTAAGCATTGAAATCTTGCTGGCTTTTCAGGATAGCTCAGGATGATCTGGAGTGTCTTACAGTAGTTTGATAAGCAAGAGTTACCAGAGTCACTGGATACATACAATTTGTAATGTAGAGGACAGATGTTTTACTAGATGTCTTGGCAACCCAGGAGTCCTGCAGCAGAAGAACAGCTACCTGTGTAATACTAATATCACATTTTTGTGATGTTTTGGTGCCTTTTGGGTCCGTTTTTGGTAAATTTAGGACAAAGGTAGTCCAATTTTGCATAATGTCGACATTCCTCCTGGTACCACCATTTAATATCAAGGGAGGGAGCTTGGACTTTTCTTTAAATATGAATAATTTCAGGTTGGAGTTTTTTTTATTAGGCATTGCTTGACTTATGAATATACCAATCTCATTTTGTTGACTTTTGTGGACTGTACAGACAATGCTTAACTCCAGTTCCAATGTCTGACAGGACACACTGTAGTATTTTAGCTTCGTCTGATCATTTTATAACAGATTTACAGTTTGCGAGCCAATCAGATGCTGGCAGATGGCTCTTGCAGCTCACACTTATTAAAATTGCTGTAAGGACATATGTCAACTGCCCGTCTTCCATCACACATCCTACTACAGACCAGAATGAAGGTCATCATTTCAAGCAGGCCTTATAGACCTTGCCAAGTATATCGACCAATCTACATAATAACCCTGTATGCAGACACTCAACCTAGACATATATTAAAACATGAAAGAACTTGTCTGGATTGACTCCAGTTTTCAATTTTTCATCACAATGATTTAAATTTAGGTTGGTTCACTTTGAAGCTGCTAAATGTTTTTGACAACATGTTGATTTCAAAAAGCATCATCAAAGAAAATAAGCACTGAAGATTTTGATGCTCATAAGGGTCCTATGTTGAAAGGGCCTCTAAAACTTCCAATATCGAGTAGCTGTTTTCAATTTCTACAAAATGATCTACAAATGGGAAGACTGCCTTTAGAAAGGCAGCAGACTATATTACAAGGATGATGAAGCTATAATAATCCTGATATCAGTGATCTTCCAAGAGCTTGATAATGGCAGAACTTTTCACAATGTTATCATGAATCAAAGCGCTACTTTTCCTGATAAGTCATTTGATGTCGCGTTGGCCAATATCTGGAGTAACTGGCCTTTCAGATGGTTTCACTTCACGACAATTTTCAAAAAGATTAAAATCTTTGAAGTCCCAACTTGCTTTGTGATTACTCATTACAAAGATGCAAGGTGTTTAGATAGCTTGGTTATTATGCTTAAGGAAAATATGATACTCTTACAATCAGTGACATGTTTGAAGGACTGAATTGTGCTGAATTAGTTTTCTTCATATAATCATTTGTAGAATAAGTGCATAAGAGACCTAAGTTGCCATATATATACGTTTACATAGACTTTATATGTCAGATTTAAATTTCAGTCGTAATTTTACACGTATTATGAGATCCTACAGAAATGCACTTGAATGTTCCTTGTGAGATGATAAATAATCAAATAAGCCTTAAAATAAGTAACATATTTTAGATTTTGCTCCCCTCTTCGAAATGGATGGTCAAACTATGCCAAACAAACTACAACACTGATAAACCCTCCTCAACGTAGATTTTTGCCTTTCTCATTTATCCTTGGCTTGAGAAATTCTCAGCATCCTGTTTGTTTGCAGAAAAAGTTCTGAAAAGCTAGCAAAAATCAAAGCACACAGTGTTTTGACAAGTATTCTAACAAAAATATAAAAAGAACCTCAAGTGTGAATCATTTTGTGATCAATTAAAATCTTTAAAATAGAGATTCAGCAGACAAAACATCACTATTTCTTGCAAGAGAAACACACTCTCTTTATTTTCAATATCTCAGATGATATCACAGAGTTCATGGTGTGAAATGAATAACACACACTGTGATACCTTTCATATTTCCAGATTCTATCAAACAGCTGAAAGGTGGTTGCATATGCATGTATTGTGCATGTACATTGAAAATCCCATTATAGCCTAAAACAGCAAAGAGCTGTGTGTCTCGGTTCACACTACACCGCGTTCCCAATTATTATGCAACTATGCTTTTTTGCAATATCTCAAAAAGAAATAACACTATTGGGATATCCTTTACACATAATGACATGTGCGCCATTAAGCAAATATTCTGTGACTTTCGTCCAATTCTGTAGTTTCAATGAGGAGTTATGTTATATAATCAGGTTTTTGGGGTGTTCCCAATTATTATGCAATTTCTTTGAAAAGCTTCCATTGCCACCCAAAATTAACAAAGTTGATTATGAATTGACATTAGAATATACCTCATAATATTAAATAAAAAATGGAACCATCATTTCAAAAGTGGATGCCTGCATGACCAACAAATCAATATAATACAACTACATTGAAAAACCATTGAAATTGGCTTTTTCATCAATAAAGAAGCCTCCCATGCTCTTAAAAAATGTAATATCAATAAAATTCCAGCATAGAATATATCTATAGCACACCACGGTAATACTGTGCGACAAAACACCAAATCCGGTATCTCTACAAAATATGACACCAAATCAAAAACTCACACTTCTGTTTCCCATTGGAATAGCATTGGCAATTGGATGCGTTCAATTCATTTCAAGATATTTGTCAAATACAGTGGTGCAACTTAATTGCCATTGGTTTACAGGAGAGTTCTAAACCTAAGGAAAGTGGAAAATGACTTAGGTAATGATTTTTCATTTTGTCTGGCTAACAGAGGCTTTTTATTGCAATAAAACTGTAATTTCAATGTTATTTCAATGCAGGAGAATAACATGAATTTCTTGGCTATGAATGCATCTATGTTTGAAGTGATGGTTATACTTTTTCTTTTGTGTTATTGGGTATATGTTGATGGCGTTTCAGATTATTTTGGGTCATTTTGAGTGGCCATGGATGCTTTTCCAAGAATTTGCATAATAATTGGGAACACCCCAAAACATCATTATATGGCATAACTCCCAACTGAGTCAATGGAATTGGAGAAAAAATCGGCAGGATATTAGCTCCATGGTACACTTATCATTATGTGAAAAGAATATTCAAATAGTGTTATTTCTTTTTGAGATAATGTAAAAAAGCATAGTTGCATAATAATTAGGAACGCAGTGCAGAATAACAGAAAGAGAGGGAAACATAAATGTTCAAGACTTTGGAGAAAAGTCAGCATCACCTCAGGGACCACTGAGGAAGTCTGGAGCTTGAGGTTATGAAATCGAAAATGCCAGGCATCAAGTGAGCAAGGAGAAAGGCCCAGCATCAGAGCAGAAAGCACATAGAATAGGGTTGCCCAACTTCAAATACTTGGATGCTAGGACAACATCTAGGATGATCTAAGATGACTTGCCCATGTGTTGGAATGTTGTTGTTCCGGAAATCTACTTTTTCCCCGATACTGCATTAAATTTGGACAAAAATTGCAAAATTTACCATTTGATAAAATTGTTTTGCTGTTGAACGAATTAGTCCCAATTACAAGAGTAACATAATTAGCAAGACCATACCACAAGTTATGCTTCTTAGTCAAAGAGCTGGCCACACACTAGTACACAGTCTATAAAAGTGTCTTGGGATTAAATAAGTTAACAAGCATGTCAGTCTCTTATCTTTTCGCCACTCAAATGAAACCTTGGCTGTCGCTACAATTGGAAAATTGTCACTTCAGTGATGAAGGTTGTTATCTTTGATCAAGTACGCCCCTCAAGGTAATGATGATCCACATCCAGAGCTCTAAAAATATCTTTGCTGGTGGTCCCATATAGTGCCTAGAGGATACTTGACGAAAAGATCAATTGCCAATATCATTCACAACTTACCCATCAAACTGGAACAATGAAAGTTGTCTCCAAGAACAACTTGGGGTCATTGAAACAAAGCTGGCCTATTATGTCTTTTTCTTCATTCTTGATTTCATTGTAATTTCGGCTGTCCATGAACCCTCAATGTTGCAAGACTCATTTCTGTCTAATTACTAAGATCTCCAAAGATGCAATGTTCTACATTGCTGCCTCATAACCATCTAAAATATGTCATGTTGACCCTGGATACTAAATTGATATCCCCATCAGCATAATGACCCTGCAAAAACCTTGATATATATAGAAAACCTTGAAGGGCCTGGCTTGGTGCCAAGAATCGACTGAAAAGTTTCATCTTCTGATTTAAATTAAGGCTGGTTCAGATGTTTGTGACAACATGTTGATTTTCTGAAAGCAGCATCAAAGTAAAAAAGCACTCAAAATTTTCTTTGCTTAATGACAGATCCTTTCAAACTTGCAATATTGACTGGCTATCGTCCTTTCCCAAAATTGATCTACGAATGAGGCGACTGTATTTAGAATGGCAAAAGACTTCATAACGGTGATGAAAAAAGGTCTATAAATATCAGAAGAAAAAAATCTCTGATCATAGAAATTTCACCGATCTATCAGCAATCGAATCATTACTTTCATAATGAGCCATTTGCTGTTATTGTGATCATAATCTTGAATAACTTGAGATAGCTTCACTTAACAATGTATTTCAGTGGGATCAATCTCTTTGAAGTAGCTACAAGATGTCATTAATTAATTCTGCATTATATGTTTAATATTAATCATCAAATTGTTTCATCCTCTTTTTGTTTTACTCTTTGTAATTTATTAAAAACTGAATTTGTTACGATTAGTATAGTAGCCTTTGTGGCCCAACAACTCCATTTTGTTGTTTTGAGTTTCTATTTGGATGTTCTGTGTTGATTGTAGAAAACAATGAATAATGATATGTGTGGCATGCGACATGAAACACATTTAATTTGAGACTTTATCAATTTTTAATAATATGATTCTTCATTCTTCCTGTTACATAAATTAGTTGATAAATGTCTAATACATGTATGTGTTTTACTGCGATGTTCATCACATGCAGCTTCTACATGTGAGTTTCACTAACTTCTTATGTCTGCAATCCTTTGTTTGATACTTTGATATATAAAGGAAGTGCACGATTTTCAATCAACTTCAATGAGTAACACGCCTCACAGACACAGAGGGAGGCTCTATGATAGAGCTACATCCATAATGCATAGAACCCAGCGCAACTCCCAATGTAGCCCAGCCATCCTTTTATATGATGTATTTTGAATATTCTCTTATCATGAGTAGCAGGCAGCTAGCACATTTCATTAATTGACTGTCAGAAAGAGGCGCCATTGGGACTGATAGCGGAACCCTGAGGAACCCCTCACACTCAGAGTATGACAAACACACTTTGACAAGAACTCTGCCTCCCTCATTTATCATGTGTTTGAAGACTTCTCCATATTCTGTTTGTTTATACGGGAAAACCGAACTGTTCCATGGTAGTAATGCACACCAATTCTAACCCTACTTACTCTTTCTGAATTTTGACCATAAGGAAATGAACCCTATCTTTTTATACGAAAGTGTGTATTTTGTTTGATGTCATTAATAGGACTCTCAAAGTTCTTATTCTCAGTATCAGAAATATTAAAAAAGCCTTGTCTCAAGTAGCGAGGATGGCAAAAATAATGGGTACCAGTTTCTGGTAAGTCTGTGTCTTCAAAAAGCAGGCTAAACTTAACGAATGGTAAAATCTATGATAATAATTGTAACTTTATATTGTTTGAACATCAATACAACTACCAGATCATTCTACAACTGAAAGTACTCCAGCAACAGATAAATAGCAACCATCACTTATATGCATAAACGCCTATGTGAAATGGACAAATGTGCATTGAAAAGAAGCTTGAGGAAAGAAAAAGAGCTTTTCCAAAAGTCTATGCTGGAAGATTCCTCAATCAGGAAAGACATGCTCATTATGTTGCAGCAGATGGCTAATTGCTTTTCTCCTTTCATGTTGGGTCTTGTTACTGCTGCACCCATCCAGTCCTTATACAGTGTGCTAGAAATTGAACTGAATCATTACCGTATAGTCTTAATGATCCCAGATTTTGGCAATTGTCTTCCGGAATTTAAGGGCGTGCCTCATTACATTGCTAGCTCATTATTTAGTAAATTCTGGCAAACTGTCTCTGAAGGTTTGTCTTCGATCACAGGGAGAAATCAGTTTGTCGTAAAAGAAAAACAGATATGATAACCTGCCAGTCTCTGATTCTGTCGTGGTCTGTAGAAATCGAGAAAGGTTGTAGATCTTGCTGTCAAGCATAAGTATATAAGTGAATGATTGATACTATTGTGTATTAAATTTATAGCAAGACAGTTTTGAGTTATTTAAAGAGATTGTACTGAGTGAATTGCATCTATGAAGACAATGAAATGTTATATCTTTAAAAGTGCTGGGCTATCTTAACCGTTCAATGAATTGATATTCTGCTTGTTAATATGTTTTTTTGCACTAATGGTCAAGCTTTGAGGTCCTGGAGAAGGTGCTTTTGCTTTGAGAGCTTCGTCCTTCTCGCTATTTAGGATTATTGACCTTGTTAGCCCTCCAGTTGTATTAGAAGTGTCTAGTCTAATGGGCATTAGTCACTTGAAGGGGTCACAAGAATGCCTGGGTCAGACTGTAGTGACTTTATAGAATTAAAAAGGGATGTGAAGATTCTTAAAAAAAGGGATGTGAAGATTCTTAAGAAGTTAATACTGATAAGCTGACGAGTTAAGGGTGGTGAAATTGAGTGCAGCCAGACATGGGAAGCAAGTTGTGTCCGTGTTACCATACGCTAAAGCATAAAAATGTATTTAAAAAACCTAAGAAGAAAACTAGTACATTTCATTTAAATATTACACAGCTTTTTTTTCTTTCAGCAGCACAGTTGCCTTTCAGTTCTCATTTCAAAGGAGAGTCATAACAATACCTTAGGGGCTTGGTTAACTGTAGTTATGGTAAAAATAGCTAGAAATGTTTTAGTCATTGAGGATTGAGCATAAAGATTTTTCCTTTTCTTTGCAAGCTCAAACACAATGTATTGCTTCTCAAGTGAGATTTCAGAGACTAACGGATGTATTCTAGTCTTTGGGGTCATCTTATCTAGCGCCGAGGGACTTCCACTTGGCTGGTGTCTTTCCATATAATGAAGATCCAACAAAGAGCTCAACAGTCAACAAAAGGCAGGCGTGGTGGCCGTTGGCAAACATTTGCTGCAAATCAAACGTGGAGGCCAATATTTCTTGAGCTTCTCGGACTTCCTTCCAGATGGCTGTCCTACACTTGCTTGTGACTTCGCATACATGTCAGCAAATGAGCAAGACTAGAGTTGCGCAAGGTGCCCTATTCTGCTCTGCAGTCTGCACAGTGCCCAATTACTGGTTTTCCCTCGCTTATATATTGAAATACAAATGAAATACTCATGGTTTATGGTTGAGCTTTTATGGATATTTAATTCATCTGTTACTGAAATTCCCGTAAAATTTGCACTGATCACTCTTTCGGAATTTCTCTCTTTTGTGCCCCCAGTACCTTGTTGTTTCTGTTGAAAGTCCTGCTCAATTTTCTTACCTTAACATGACTGAACTGAAATGAATGAAGTTTCAGGTTAACCAATTATTATTGATTTTTTTTATAGATCATTCGCACAAATATCAGTGTTGTATGTTCATGTCTTGAAACACATTTCTGTTTTTCTCAAGGAATGTACATCTCACATTTATAATAGTAATAACTTTTGAGAGTGTTAATGAAAATTGGACAGTTCTCTGTTTTGAAAAGGTGTTTGTAGAATCTGTAACTAAACTATAATTTCAGGAAAAACTGGAATTTGCACTGCATTGAATTCCATTTTTACTCTTGACAAACACAACTTCCAAGTTCTCGAATGTCACAGAGTTGTGACAAAGCATAATAGATGTCAGATTTTGCCTTGAATTAGTTCACTACACCCTCTTTTTGTGTTTGTCAAGTCCAGAGTGTGTGACTGAGGCTAATTACAAGCCAGACCTCTGTGACTCAATGTTAGTTACTCTGGAGGACAAAACGCTACAAAGCTACAAAGTTGTCATGACACCTCTAACTGCAGGACAGAATGCAAAACTCAGTACATTATGGTCTGATGTTTTTTTTTTGGTTGCATTTAGAAGACTTTGTGATGAATTTTTTTTGATGGCTTCTCCCTCCCTTCCAAAACAATACATTTTTGCCAATGAATTTGGATAAACAATTTGTCAACTTTGGAGAAATTTTTGGAATTAACCATAATGAGAATTAAACATCCTACGAGACCTATGACTCTTGAGTTCCTTTTGTTTCTGTGGCATCTCTCTTCCGAAACAATACATTTTTTCAATGAACTTGGATACACCATTATTTCAAAAAACTTAAAACTTCCTTTGCAATTTTTTGGAATGATCAACGATGAGAATTATATAATATATATTGTGTATCCTAAGACATCTCTGACCTAAGATCTCCAAAGACTGACCATAGAGATCCTGACGCTTTTTTGTCAAGGCCTTTTAAGCTAAGTGAGGTTGGAGTTTTCTTAAATTCTTCTAGCTTGGGCACTGGTGGGCTCAGCTCTTCGGCATTATACTTTTAGGAGACTTTGAGACAATTAGGTCGAAAGACGGGACAAATTCTGAATCATTGCTGTAGACAAAGGGAACTTTACGATTATCACAGTTTAAAAGTGATCTAAGGATGCCTTTCTTCGAAAAAATGGTTTGACATGTAAGTGATTTCTAGGAGATTAACCTCATTGTAATAGATCTGAAGATAGATCTCAAGATGCATACACCCTTGATACATTGCATTTTTATTGTTGTGTTTATACTCCTCTGATATCACTGTTGCTGCTCCTGGAAACCGCAACTTTCACTTGTACTCACTAAAAATTGACAATAGAGACAGTACACTAAAGACAAACACTGCTTAAAAAGAGGTCTGCGAGAGAGGAGCTTTTCGTAAATACCACACTGTAAGATTCCTCAATCAAGAAAGACATGCTCATTATGTTGTAGCAGATGGCTAATTGCTTTTCTTCTTTCATGTTGGGTCTTGTTAGTACTGCACTCGTCAAGTTGTTATGCAGTGCACTGGCGATTGGACTGGTATCTTTGCTGACTGTGTTTATTTTTTATGTACGGATTTTTGGTATTCTTCTTCTGAAATTTAAGGGTGTGTCTCATTGCATTATAAATCTCTTTATCTAGTCAACTTGCTGAAACAGTTGAACTTAATTTGAGTTGAACATTGCTTGACGATTCATAAGACAGAAAAAGAAAAACTTCTGTTTCAGTGCACTGTAAATGCAGAGTTGGTTCAATCTCATGCCTTATACATTTCAATACTAGCATAAATTGCAGCCAATGGCCATTATTTGCAACATGATTAACTGGGTGATATCTTGAATTCAGATATTTCTTTGTCAGTGTCTGATGCTACCGTGCAGAATTTATCCACCTACACAAGTACATCACACACTCTGGCTGCACTTAAAGAATGAGCCATACATTGTATCAAATAGTCCAAGTGCACTTATTCCACCATTTTGCAATTGTGATGCCAACTTGAAAATATTATCTAACAACTTTTAAAACCACTGACATAAATGTGGCCATATGAAAAGGTGAGCCCTAAGTATGTAAGTGAAAACATTGATGTAAATTAGTATTGACTGGCTATCGTCCTTTTCCCAAAGTTGATCTACAAATGAGGAGACTGTATTTAGAATGGCAAAATTTTTCATAACGGCGATGAAAAATGTCAATAAATATCAGACAGAAAAAATACCACTATGATCATTAAAATTTCTCTGAGCTATCCGTTATCGAAGCATTACTTTCCTGTAGAGCTATTTGCTGTTATTGTGGTCACAATCTTCAATAACTATAGATTGAGATAGCTTCACTTTACAATGTATTTCAATGCTGAACAAAACATTTGTATACCTGAGCCAATTGGAATTGATGAACACAATTTTTCCTACCTAGGTGTAGTGCCTAGAATGTCCAATTTCCATAAAGTTTGTTATCAACAAACAACTATTCAAAGTAAGGTTAGAACTTGTCTATGAAAAACTTAATTTGTGATGATTGGTATAGTAGCCTCAGTGGCCCACTAACACTATTTTCCTGTTTTGAGTTTAAATTTTGATGTTCAGCAATGATTTTAGAAAAATAATGAATAACGATAATGTGTGACATGCTACTTGAAACACATTTAATTTGAGACTTTATCAATTTTCAATAATACGGTTCTTCATTCTTCCTGTTCATAAGTTAGTTGATAAGTGGCTATTGCGTGTGTTTTACTGCGATGTTCTACACGTGCAGCTTCTACATGTAAGTTTAACTAACTTCTTATGTCTGCAATGTTTTGTGTGATATATGAAGGAAGTGCAAGATTTTCAATCAACTTCAATGAGTAACACGCCTCACAGACACAGAGGGAGGCTCTATGATAGAGCTACATCCATAATGCATAGAACCCAGCGCAACTCCCAATGTAGCCCAGCCATCCTTTTATATGATGTATTTTGAATATTCTCTTATCATGAGTAGCAGGCAGCTAGCACATTTCATTAATTGCCGAGGGATATCTGCTGAATTCTGCAACACTTCTGTCAGAAAGAGGCGCCATTGGGACTGATAGCGGAACCCTGAGGAACCCCTCACACTCAGAGTATGACAAACACACTTTGACAAGAACTCTGCCTCCCTCATTTATCATGTGTTTGAAGACTTTTTCGTATTCTGTTTGTTTATATGGGAACATTCTAACTGTTCCGTGGTAGTAATGCACACCAATTCAAACCACACTTACTCTTTTGAAGGCGGGCCATAAAAAAGTGAACCCTATCGTTTTATCTAAAAAGGTATATTTCGTTTAATGTTATTAATAGGACTCCCAACCTGTACTTAGTAGCAGACATTTTAAAGAAGCCTAGTCTGAGTAGTTAACAATCTCAAGTAGCGAGGATGGCAAAAATAATGGGTACCAGTTTCTGGTAAGTCTGTGTCTTCAAAAAGCAGGCTAAACTTAACGAATGGTAAAATCTGTAACTTTATATTGTTTGAACATCAATACAACTACCAGATCATTCTACAACTGAAAGTACTCCAGCAACAGATAAATAGCAACCATCACTTATATGCATAAACGCCTATGTGAAATGGACAAATGTGCATTGAAAAGAAGCATAGAAAAGAAAAGAG
The DNA here is from genome assembly GCA_026936325.1 of Platynereis dumerilii. Taxonomy (NCBI): domain Eukaryota; kingdom Metazoa; phylum Annelida; class Polychaeta; order Phyllodocida; family Nereididae; genus Platynereis; species Platynereis dumerilii. The sequence continues at coordinate 46,317,264 of JAPTHN010000007.1, read as the reverse complement.
CTGAAAGACCACGCTGGAAAGTTCCTCAATCAGGAAAGACATGCTCATTATGTTGCAGCAGATGGCTAATTGCTTTTCTCCTTTCATGTTGGGTCTTGTTACTGCTGCACCCATCCAGTCCTTATACAGTGTATCCCCTACTGGAAATTGACCTTGATCCTTACCGTATAGTCTTAATGATCCCAGATTTTGGCAATTGTCTTCCGGAATTTAAGGGCGTGCCTCATTACATTGCTAGCTCATTATTTAGTAAATTCTGGCAAACTGTCTCTGAAGGTTTGTCTTCGATCACAGGGGGAAATCAGTTTGTCGTAAAAGATAAACAGATATTATAACCTGTCTCTGATTCTGTCCTGGTTTGTAGAAATCTATAATTGTCAAACTGATGCAGTACTTGTATTGTTCCAGGTTTGATATATCTTTATGTTGTTTTAATACAATGTCAAGTTGTACAATTTGTTGTTGATATATGTGAATGAACTCTTGGCCAAACGAAATGTATTCTATAATTTTGTGTAAATGAATGTTTGGTACTGATTGGATAGAGAAATGCACACAACATTTGAGTGAGTTGTTCAGTGGGATAAGATGAACTGAGTATGATTCCAGACCTAGAAAGGCTATAGATCTTTCTCTGAGGCATAAGTATATAAGTGGATGATTGATACTTTTGTGCATTAGATTCACTGAGAGACATGCAGTTTTGAGATATTTGAAAGATTATAAATTGTATCTATGAAGACAGTGAAATGTTATATCTTTAAAAATGTTGGGTATCTCAACCTTTCATTGAATTGATATTCTGCTTGTTAAGATGTTGTTCTGCACTAATGGTCAAGCTTTGAGGTCGTCGAGAAGGTGCTTTTGCTTTGAGAATTTGTCCTTCTCGCTATTTAGGATTATTGACCTTGTTAGCCCTCCAGCTGCATTAGAAGTGTCCAGTCTAATGGGCATTACTCACTTCAAGGGGTCACAAGAATGCCTGTGTCAGACTGTAGTGACTTTATAGAATTAAAAATGGATGTGAAGATTTTTAAGAAGTTAATACTGACAAAGCTGTGGAGGTAAGGGTGGTAAAAGTGAGTGCAGCCAGACGTGGCAAGTTGTGTCAGTGATACCATGCAGGACAGCATAAATATGTATCCACAAAAAAAAACATTCATTTAAAACAAGCACTCTCAGACGGACAACTAGTACATTTCATTGAAATATTACACACCTTTTTTTTTCCATTCAGCGGTACAATTGCCATTCAGTTCTTCATTTCAAAGGAGAGTGATAATAATACCTAAGCGGCATGGTTAACTGTAGTTATGGTAAAAATGGCTAGAAATATTTTAGTCGTTTAAAATTGGGTAATGTCTCCAAGAATATCACATAGCTAGTCGCAAGGAGAATTTTACATTTTTTCACTTACTCAAAGGCAATATATTGCTTTCCAAGAGAGATTTTGGAGACTAACAAATATATTCTAGTCTTTGGGGTCACCTTATCCAGGCCGGAGGGACTTCCACTTGGCTGGTGTCTTTCCATATAATGAAGATCCAACAGAGAGCTCAACAGTCAACAAAAGGCAGGCGTGGTGGCCGTCAGCAAACATATGCTGCAAATCAAACGTGGAGGCCAATATTTCTTGCGCTTCTCGGACTTCCTTCCAGATGGCTGTCCTACACTTGCTTGTGACTTCGCATACATGTCAGCAAATGAGCAAGACTAGAGTTGCGCAAGGTGCCCTATTCTGCTCTGCAGTCTGCACAGTGCCCAATTACTGGTTTTCCCTCGCTTATATATTGAAATACAAATGAAATACTCATGGTTTATGGTTGAGCTTTTATGGATATTTAATTCATCTGTTACTGAAATTCCCATAAAATTTGCATTGATCATTCTCTTTGAATTTTTCTGTTTTGTGCCCCCCCCCCCGCCCATACCTTGTTGTTTCTGTTGAAAGTCCTGCTCAATTTTCTTACCTTAACATGACTGAACTGAAATGAATGAAGTTTCAGGTTAACCAATTATTATTGATATTTTTTTATGGATCATTCACACAAATATCAGTGTTGTATTTTCATGTCTTAAAATACATTTCTGTTTGTCTCAAGGAATATACATCACACATTTATAATAGTAATAACTTTTGACGGTGTTAATGAAAATTGGACAGTTTTCTGTATTGAAAAGTTATTTGTAGAATAAAGTAACTAAACCATTATTTCAGGAAAAACTGGAATGTGCACTGCATTAAATCCATTTTACTCTCAACAAACATAACTTCCAGTTCTGGCATGTCACAGAGTTGTGACTAAGCATAATAGATGTCAGATTCGACTTGAATTAGTTCATTCCAACCCTCTTTTTCTGTTTGTCAAGTCCAGAGTGTGTGACTGAGGCCAATTACAAGCCAGACTTCTGTGACTCAATGCTACACTAGAGCAGTGGCGTCCCTATGGGGGGGGGTACGAGGAGGCACGTGCCCCCCATATTTGACCTGTGCCCCCCAGGTGTCCCCCCATGTGGACTTTTCATCTTGGCTAAAATATACAATTAGCATAGTAGGTGCCCCCCCAGAGAATCGCGTGCCCCCCCAGGTGCCCCCCGCTCGGCACACCCCAGTTACGTCACTGCACTAGAGAACAAAGTGCTACTAAGAGCTACAAAGTTGTCATGACACCTCTAACTGCAGGACAGAATGCAAAACTCAGTACAACACATGAATTACCTGACTTTATTGAAAGTTGTTTTTTCTGTTATGGCTTCTCCCTCCCTTCCAAAACAATACATTTTTGCCAATGAATTTGGATAAACCATTTTCCAGTTTTGAGAAATTTTTGGAATGAATCATAATGAGAATGAAGCATCCTGTAACAATGACTCCGAGATACATTTTTTCTATGGCATCTCTGTTCCTTCTGAAACAATGCATTTTTGCAATGATCTTAGATAAAAAATTATTTCAAAAGCTTCAAGCCTCCTTTACAAATTTTTTGGAATGATCAACAATGATAGTCGTATAATATATTATATATCCTAAGACATCTCTGACCTAAGATCTCCAAAGACTGACCATAGAGATCCTGACGCTTTTTTGTCAAGGCCTTTTTAAGCTAAGTGGGGTTTGAGGGTTCCTAAACTCTTCTAGCTTTGGGAGTGGTTGGGTCAGCTCTTAAGCATTTTACTTTTAGGAGAGACTTTGAGACAATTAGGTCGAAAGACGGGACAAATTCTGAATCATTGCTGTAGACAAAGGGAACTTTACGATTATCACAGTTTAAAAGTGAAAGAATTACTGAAGGAAAAATACTAAGGATTCCTTTCTCTGAAGAAACATTATTGTAATAGATCTCAAGTGAGATCTCAAGATGCACACTCTAAACACAGGGTGGTCAAGATGACAACTCTAGAGTGGTAATTCCTGGTGCCTTAAGGTGACTCAAGCATGGTGGTTTGATCATACAGATTTTTCTAAAATTTTGCACAGGTACTCTATGGGACCCATACATTCCAAAAATGAAAAATAAAAAATTTTCACCGACTAGTTAGGTTGCCATGGTAACAGCATGTTTGGCCAGATGACTGCTTAAAAGTTGTAAATTGAGTTTTTGGTTATGAACCACAGAATACAGCATTACATGAAATTGTCACACAAAAATGTCAGAAATGTCTTCCCATGGATGTAAACCAATACATTGGCCACAAATTTGAAGAAAAAGGTTAAAATACTTTTTTTCTGTAGGAGCTCAAAGGGCACAAACACACCAATTAATTGCAGATTTTGCATGCATCAATTTTGGCAGTAATCAAATTTTAGGAAAACGATCACACAGATTTTTTTAAAAATTTGCTAATATCATAAACAGGTTATTGTCAAACAAATGTCCAAAAATAAAAAAATTTCACCGAGTCGTTTTTTTACTGCAGTACCATGACTATGCCAATGTCAATTTAAAGAAATAAAGACAATTTTAGACACAGTTGACTGAAATTAGTTGAGAAAATTCTTTTGATAAAGACGAGAAGCTGAAGCTTTGAATTAGCATAGAGTAGGTGTTACTGCATTCAATAAAAAAATAATTATGCTCCTAGCTGCATTAGATCTCATTTAAATAGCAAATTACTGGCTGCCATGCTGTTAAAAAAAAGAGAACAGAAAATGGTAATGTCACAACTTTTGCAGGGCCTGCAGCAGTTGTGACGCTATGTTGCTAGGCAACCAGGCTGCTCAGAAGTATGTGCAGTGTACCACGCTTGAGTCACCTTAACCGACAACTCCTTGAGTCAAAATCACTAAAGGGTTGTCAATATAATAAATATTGCATTAGTAAGCTGTACCACTCTGGTGATCAAAGCTACCAGATGGTGATCAAATTGACTACCTTTTGAACACTCTCATAGTCAGCGTAGTCATTTTGATTATGACAGAATAGTCAAAATGATTTTCCGGGAAGTCACTAGCAAATTGTTGCAACCATTGCTACCCTAAAGTAGTCATAAACTGGTCACAGTGACAACCAAATGTTTAGAGTGCATAAACCCTAGATACATTGTGTTTTTATTGGTGTGTTTATGCTCCTCTGATATCACTGTTTCTGCTCTTGGCGATATAAAGAAAGAGCAACTTTCACTTGTACTCACTAAAAATTGACAATAGAGACAGTACACTAAAGACAAACACTGCTTAAAAAGAGGTCTGCCAGGGAAGGAGCACTGTAAAATTTGAAAACTGAGTTGATGCAATAATTTGAGCTGTATGAGAATGTTAATAATTTTCAAGCTATGATAGCTCAATCCTATAAGTTGTCAAGGTATGATAGCTCAATGCTGTAAGTTGTCCAAACGAATCATAACATTAAGCTGTGAAAACATGAAAGTTTCAGTTGTTGCAGATTGCTTGACATCTCAGTCATGCCACATATAGCGCCATCTATAACAAGCACTTCTCATAAGACTGCATTTAGTTTTAAATAATTATTTACTTACAAGAAAAAATAACATTTATATTACGCTATCCCAGCAAAAAAATGAGTAGCACACCACTTTAGCTGGTTCCTTTTTTATTTTTATCTCTCTTTAATTAATTTGTTGGAGTAATTAGATGCATGCTTTCATACGTCAACCAACATTTCCAAGTCAGAGTGTGTTCAAATATAGGCTTCTAGCACTGAATACCAACTGAGATGAGCCACAGGCCATTGGGATTTATTCACAAGAAATTAATTTTTAAATCTCCTTGTGATGCAATGGTCTTTGTTGAATGCATCTTGGGCCTGTCCATGATGTGCTGAAATGAAGCATACTGGATCAGGTGGATCCCCTTGAGAGATCAAACAATATTTTGGGATTACAGCCCATATTCATAAATAACTCTATAAGACAGGTCACACAAATATAAATGAAAAACAACTAAAAATAAGTCAACACAGCTCAACATTTTGATTTGTGTCAGCTTGGATCAATAAGTCAACAAAACTCAATATTTTGAGCTGTAAGTCAACACAGCTCATTGTTTTGAGTTTTCTCAGCTTGAATACCTTAGTCAACATAGCTTAGTATTTTGAGCTATCTCAGCTCAGTATTTTGACTTATCTCAGCTTAAAATATTAATCTATGTTAGCTCAATCAACTTGTGCAACCATCTCACTCAATCAATTGAGCTGAATCAGCGAGTCCGATTTTACAGTGAGCGGTCTTTACGAAAAGCTCCTTCCCTGGCAGAGTTCTTTTTAAACAGTGTTTGTCTTTAGTGTACTGTCTCTGTTGTGAAAGAAGAAAAGCAATTAGCCATCTGCTACAACATAATGAGCATGTCTTTCTTGATTGAGGAATGGCTAATTGCTTTTCTTCTTTCATGTTGGGTCTTGTTAGTACTGCACTCGTCAAGTTGTTATGCAGTGCACTGGCGATTGGACTGGTATCTTTGCTGACAGTGTGTATTTTTTAATGATCCGATTTTTGGCGTTCTTCTTCAGGAATTGAAGGGTGTGTCTCATTGCACTGCAATCGCATTATCTAGTCAACTCGCTGAAACAGTTGAACTCAATTTGAGTTGAACATTGCTTTTAAAACAATTCATCACAAAGAAAGCGAGATAAGTTCTGTTTCAGTGCACTGTAAATGCAGAGTTGGTTCAATCTCATGCCTTATACATTTCAATACTAGCATAAATTGCAGCCAATGGCCATTATTTGCAACATGATTAACTGGGTGATATCTTGAAATCAGATATTTCTTTGTCAGTATATGATGTTACCATGTAGAATTTACACTCATACACAATGCACTTATTGCACTTATCATAGTGTAGTTGTGATGCCAACTTGAAAATATTATCTTACAACTTTTAAAAATACTGACATAAGGGCAGTCATATGAAAAGAACAGTTCTAAGTGTATAAGTGAAAAAATTGACATAAGATTTATAAATTAGTCTCAAAATCAATGGAGACAGAAGTAATCGGTTTGCTCACTGCATACATACAAACTACAGATTTGTAGGCAACAAACTGTGAGGATAACAGTGAATAATTTACATTATTATACTAAATATTAGAGTCCAATGGCAACATAGATAAAAGTTAGATTTAATTTTGTAAAACCGGATTGCACAGTATGTATATAGGCTGGGATAGGCACAACCATGTATGTTACAAATAAAGAGTGACCTCGATCCTCCATAGAGTTGATATTCTGCTCCTTAAAAGCTCATCCTGCACTAATGGTCTTGCTTTGAGGTCGTGAAGGAGATCTGTTTGCTTTGAGAATTTTGTCCTTCACACCATTTGGGATTATTGACCTTATTAGCCCTGAAGCAGCACAAGAAGTGTCCAATCTTATAGGAACTGGTTTACTAGAATGCACAGGTCAGGATATGGTCATTTTGTTGAGTACATCAGAGCCAACACAGTTTAGAAAGAAACATTGTTAATGCTGTCAGAGCTAAAGAATTGCTTCCCACAACAGCCAGAAGAGAGTGAAGAGGACTTCGGTGCATTGGAAGAGGGTAAAGGTTTATGTGTGTTCTCCTTACCTGTTGCATTTACAATAAAACCAGTACTGTCAGCTAGTACATCTGATTGAAATAATACACTGACCTGTAACACTGACCTGTATTATTATTTCAAATAACAGTTAGACGCCAGTTTAGTGGAGTGAAGAGTACTTTTCATTCATCACTGTTATGAATGGAATAATAACAGCATTTTCGACTTTGCAATATCTGAAAAGGGAAGTCCTTAGTTAAAAGCCGTATTTACAATATGAAATTGTTCGAAGAAGTGTTATGGAGATGTCATGGGAATAACGTCTCCTAGGATATCATATATCTGCATGTTTCTGCAAGTACAATAGACTATATTGCTTCTCGGGAGCGATTTCAGAGACTAACGGATGTATTCTAGTTTGTGAGGGTCACCTAATCTGGGGCAGAGGGAATCCAACTTGGCTGGTGTCTTCCACATAATGAAGACCCAACAAAGAGCTCAACAGTCAAGAAAAAGGTAGGCACTGTGGCCGTTGGCAAACATTTGCTGCGAATCAAACGTGGAGGCCAATATTTCTTGAGCTTCTCAGACTTCTTTGAAGACTGCTCTCTTACACTTGCTTGTGACTTCACATATATGCCTGCAAATGAGAGAGAATGGGGTAACATAAGATGTCCTATTGTCTCTCTGCATTTTCACTGCTTATGTGCTATCTCATATAATACAAAGATGCAATGTGAGTATGCATTTAGTTGTTGAGACTCCCACGATATTCATGAATCTCATTAGTTAAATTTACATGTATATCACAACTACAGTGTATTATAATAAGACCAAATGGGAGATGTACTCCACAAGTTGAAGATATCCTGAGTCCTCTGTACCCACGAGTGCGTTCAAAGAAAGCTGAACTTCACTCAGGTTATGTATACTCAACAGCTGCATCAGCCAATAAAACCATTGAGTATACAATGCAATACCACATGGGATATATCCACTGCTCTTTCATGTGGTATTGTAAATATTATGGGGTATAAAGATATTCCCAATTGATTAGAGTAACTCATCAGTTTAGTCTTCCACATATTTTCAAAAGATCTGTCATGGTTAATTGTGTCCCTGTTATGTTCAATATGTCACACATGCTAAAAAATGTTGTCATACATTTATAAATAACAGAGCTTGTTAGTGTAAGTAAACAATTAGATTTCTCAGTCACCATTTTCCCATCTGAAAAGTATGAATGTGTATTATCAATCATCTAACCATAATTTGAGAGTTGGCCTGAGTTTTGCATTGCAGTGAACTCCCAGAAAACAGATTGTCCTGTTCTTGCATGTCAGGTGGTTGTGACAAAGAATAATAGACGTCAGATTTTGGGTTGAATTAGTTCGGTTCAGTCCTCCATTTGTGTTTGATGAGTCAAAAGTGTGTGACTGAGGCTAATTACAAGCCTCAGCTGCATTACTCAATGCAAGGAGAACAAAGTGTAGCAAAGCTATGAAGTTGTCATGACACCTCCAACTGCAGAGGGAATGCCAAATTGAGTAAAACACATGAATTACCTGATTATTTAACAGTGTTGTTCCTGTTACATTTGTGAGACTGTTTCATCGAATATTTTTCCCCCTTTCTTCAGGAACAATGCATTTTTGCCAATGAACATTGATAAACCATTTTTTCCAGAAACATCTGATTTCCAGTGCTTAGATGTTTTGGGGAATAATAAAAAAGTAGAGTTATACAATATGCACCACAAGACAACTCTGACAAATGATCTCCAATGGTTGTCCATGGATAGAGATACTGCTTCTCATTTTTCAACGCCCATTAAGTTGGTTGTAGTTGGCAGTTGTATTAAATTCCACAAGGTTGGGGTAAGGTGGTTAATAGACACCTTTAGGTATTCCAGTTTTTGGGGACACTTATAAACAATTATACGTCAACTGATGGAACAAATTCAAGATCTCGCAGTGGCAAGCAGAGTCATTTAGGAAGCATTTGATGTTACAATAAAGACAGTACAATAAAGACAAACACTACTTAAAAAGAGCTTTGCTAGGGAAGGAGCTTATCTGCAAGACCGCAGTGGAAGATTCCTCAATCTGGAAAGACATGCTCATTGTGTTTTAGCAGATGGCTAATTGCTTTTCTCCTTTCATGCTGAGTCTTGTTACAACTGCACCCATCCAGTCGTTATACAGTGCACTGGCAATTGGACTGGTATCATTGCTGACTGTGCGTATTTTTTAATGACCCAATTTTTGGCATTCTTCTTCTGGAAGTTAAGGGTGTGTCTTATATTGCATTCTCATTATCTAGTAAGTTCTCTGAATCAGCTGATCTTCAGAGTAAAATATGATACTATATTGTTATTTTATGCTGCTTGACGATTTCTTAGACAGACAATGAATAAGCTCTGTTTCAGTACATTGTCAACCTCGATTTGGTTCGATCTCTTATTGACCCTGTCATGCTTATTATCCTGATAGCTGCAAAATCACTGTGCAGTCTAATTGGCTTTGGTTTCGAGGAGTGCATTGGTAAAGAAGTCATTAGCCAGAGAAAACATATACTATTCAGACTGTGGGCATTTGGTGGAGTAAAGAGCGTTAACAAGATTATGAGAGAAATTCCTTTCTGTAGAAACTGTTTGGCAGAATATAGATTGCAATGCATTTGAAGATGATAATGGTGGTTTATGTGTTCAGTTTACCTGTTGCATTGGCCATAAAATCAGTGTGGTCACAGTAGTAGTACATCAGAATGTAATATCACACTGGTACTGTAATTTCAAAAGGAGCTATATACTAGATTCCTGGAGTTGAAAATACTCTTGATTCATCACTAAATTTTGAATAGAAGAATAATATTGTCTTTGCTTATATATACATATATATATGAAAAAACAAATACCGTAATGACTCAGTAATCATGAATCAAACGAATTTAAAGAAGTGTTACAGCAGTCATAATATGATATGAGCACAAAGTCTCCGGTAAAATCAAATTTAGCCAGCGAAAGATTCATCAGTAAGGAGTATTTTTATGTTTTGGCAAGTACAAAAGGCTATATTGCGTCTCTTGTGGGATTTCAGAGACTAACGGATGTATTCTAGTTTTTGTGAGGGTCACCTTATCTTGGGCAGAGGGAATTCCACTTGGCTGGTGTCTTCCACATAATGAAGACCCAACAGAGAGCTCAACAGTCAACAAATGGCTGGCGGTGGCTCTCGGCAAACATTTGCAGCAAATCAAACGTGGAGGCCAATATTTCCCGAGCTTCTTGGACTTCCTTGCAGTCGGCATTGCGAGACCTGCTTGTGACTTCGCATATATGTTGGAATTCTGTGAGTGAATGGGGTAGCACATAGTGCCCTATTCTGCTCTGCACTAATACAGTATTGTTCATGCATAAATGAAATATATGCCGGTGTATAATATATGATATTTTGTTGAGTCATATTGACACATTTCATTTCTCAAAGACAATGGAAAATACAATAGAATCAAACAACAATTATTTGAGGCAATTTTCACTGCATTCATCCACACTACAGTGTATCAAAAAACACATTATGCTGTTCTTACGTGTCGCCAAGTTATCAGATTTTGGTTTGAATGAGATTCTTTCAGCTCTTCTCTTCATTTGTGTTTTCCCAGAATGTGTGAGTCAATGCAACTGAGGATTAGAAAAGGACACTCAAGTGAAATAAGAGGTAGAAAATTACCAAATCACATCATGAAGCAAGTGTAAGGATTGCTCAAGTCATCCTCAGTGTTTTGGGATTTTCAAAATCTCTGAAATATTCCGTTATATAACTGATTGTTACATGTATTTAACTTGAACCACAGCTGCATCACCACCTCAGAGTTGTGACAGTGGTCTTCATTGCATAATTGACATTGTTCGGAGCAGTAAAACAAAGGAGAAAGACACTAGGGTATTTTGAGATGTATGTCAGAAGTACGGTGGACCTTCAAGTTCAAGTTCAAGTTCTTTATTGGAAAATAATTACTTGGCAAAAATATATAAATCATGTACAATTATTCAACAATCAAATTTTCCTTAGTCAAGATACAAAAAAATGTATATTTTGACGTATGATTAATATTACAAATATATTTTATGTTACATTGGCTAGAACTTCTAACAAACTAAACTAACACCTGTATAAAAATAATATAACATATACTGAAAACAAAATAATAATAATCTTAATATATCAAAAAAATTAATATAATTATATAAATTAAGAAAATTTAAAAAAAATAATAATAAAATTAAAAATAATAATAAAATTAAAAATAATAATAAAATAATAATAAAAATAATAATAAAAATAATAATAAAATTACAATTGAATTGATATTTTGCGTGTTAAGAGAATATCCTCTGCTAATGGTCTCTCCTTAAGATCGCGAAGGAGAATTTAAGAACTTTGCCCTTCACACCATTTGGGATTATTGACCTTATTAGCCATGAGGCTGCGCAAGAAGTGTCCAGTCTAATGGAAGTTGGTCAGCTAGAACGCCCAGTTCAGGATACAGTTATTTGGTGGTTAAGAAGACCTTATGGGATTCTGAAAGAAACATTGTTTATGCTGACAGAGCTGAAGAATTGTTTCAGGATGCGGTTATTTGGTGGTTAAGTCTTAAGAAGACCTTACTGGATTCTGAAAGAAACATTTTTACTGCTGACAGAGCTAAGGAATTGTTAATAATAAGATTTGAATTGTCTTCTCCTAAGACACCTGACTGAAAATATTGCTGGTAGTGCCTGGTGTATTATTTCAAATAAGATATTTGCGCACAGTTTTATGGGATTGACGTAATAGTTCTTTCACTCCAGATTTGGACAAAAGGACACAGTAGTCATGATGAATTGGGCATAAAGACACATTTCAGCAGTGAAAGATTCATCAGCAAGAACTATTTTGATATTTTTGCAAGTACAGAAAACTATATTGCACCTTCTGTGAGGTTTCAGAGACTACACAACACAGATGTGTGTTATTCTGTGAGGGTCAGCTTATCTTGGGCGGAAGGAATCCACTTGGCTGACATCTAACATATAATGAACATCCAACAAAGAGCTCAACAGTCAACCAAAAGGCAGGCGTGGTGGCTGTCGGCAAACATTTGCTGCAAATCAAACGTGGAGTCCAATATTTCTGGATCTTCTCGGACTTCCTTCAAGACTGTTTTCCTGCACTTGTTTGTGAGTTTGCATACATGTCAGAAAATGTGAGAGAATGGTGTAGCATAAGTTGCCCTATTTTTGCCCTGTGCTGTTACTGTCTTATTCACACATAAAATTAATGTAAGCCTAATATACGCCAATGCATCCCATGTGTAACATTTAATTTAATCACATTGCCACATTTCATTTCTCAATGACAGTGCAAAATACATTTGATTTTCAATGACAAAATACATTTGAGTCCAGCAATCAATGTTTGAGGCTCCAATTTGCACTGCATTGAACTCCCAGCAAAAACTACATCCTGTCCTTGCATGTCACAGTGTTGTGACAAAGAATTATAGACATGAGATTTTGGCTTGAATTAGTTCTTTTTATGCCCTCTATTTGTGTTTGTTGAGGCCAGATTATGTGACTGAGGCTAATTATAAGCCAGAGGAGTGTGATCATGGTGACTAAAGATAACAAAGTGTATCAATGCTCTGAAGTTTTCATGACAACTAAAACTACAGGGCAGAACCGAAGACAAAGAATGTACATACAGTACAACCCAAAATAAAGTACGATTACCCCAGCAGGAAGGAAGAATCAGCCACCGCTTTACCCTTTCACACCTTTTGACTACCTCTGAATCACTTCCTACTTTTACCTACTTGAAACTACCTTTTAAAATTACATTAAAATCACATTTAAATAACACCAATTTGAACTCAATCACCCCCATTGTGTTTGATTTACTTGATATTTTGCACCTCTGCTAATTTCAGTTACATTGGTAGCTGTCTAAATAGAGTTCTTAATGTGTGATAAGGTTGTTGTGAGGAGTCAAAGGATGTAAGGAGATTTGGGGTGGAGAGGAGAAAAGAGGGCAAAATAGGTAAACAGAGGACTTCTGACAGAAAATTTTCTTACTTTGTTTTGGGTTGTACTGTACACAACTACTGTATAGTGTATAATGTTAATTACATACTGTAATTGAGAGACAACATAAAATGAATCGATGGAGGCTACGCTGTAAAATTTGAAATTGTTAGTCAGTTTAAGTGATTGAGTGAGATGGGTGCACAATTCCTTTGAGCTAACATAGCTTGTTGTTCCAAGTTATATGATAATCTATCTGTTGTCATAATGCATAACTTTAAAAAAAAACAAGCCATGTTCGCTCTAAGAAATTGTTCAACAGTCTCACTCAATCATTTAAGCTGACTGAAAATCTAAATTTTAAAGTGTACTGAGGTATACAGCAGCTGCTTCATCTGATTTCTAGGGTTGTTCTCTATGGCAACCCTTTGCTCTCTTTTCACAATCAAATTTGCAAACCATTATCTTATAGGATTTCCTTTTTATCAACGACAAAGTTCATAAACATACTAAAACAAATCTGACTCTGAGCAGTCCAATAGCTGTGCAGAGAGATACTTCCTCTCATTTTGCAAAGTCTTTTAGATAAGTGTCTTTGGAGCGCTTTTTCCGCTTTTCAAAGAGCAATTTTAGGACAGCCCTTTGGCATTTCGGTAGACTTTTAAACAATTAAGTCGACAGACGGAACAAATTCAGACCCTCCGTAATATGGTAGGGGACACTTAAGTGGCATTAGAAGCTGAAATTGACAAAATGACATCAGGGGTCAAGTCTAAGGATAGTTCAGCTTATTCTCAGTGTTTTGGGACTTTCGCTATCTCTGAAGTGGTCTCTAATAGATTAATGTTATTCTGCTTGAACTCCAGACACCTCACGACCTGAGAGTTGTGACAGTGGTTTTAAAAGCATTGGAGACATCACCCACAACTGCAGAAGCTTTGAGCTTCTATAGACGAAGACATAATATCCTAGTGAATAAATACTGCTTGTGCATGTAATGATTTCGTCCATTTATAAGTTGTTGTGATCTAGGGCTGATCTCCTGTATTAATTTTGTCTGGAGAATTACATTTTCTACACATCTCAATGACCAGCCATTTAAGGAGGATGGATGATTTCACTTCTGCACCAGAAAATATGTGGGATTAGTGGGAGGAACGTTGGGAGTGAGAAAGAGTGTGGACTGTTACAGATTCCAAATGTGAGTGGCACATTGGAACTTTCACCTTTATCCAATCTGAAGATGGGCTGAACTCTCCATATCTATATCCAAATGTTGTACATGTACTTGCCAATTTCAGCAACAGGCACTCTAGATCTCGGAGTTGTCTTCATAATCAAGAATGAAAATCTTAAGATTTTAAGCGAACAACTATGGTGTTTGTGTTCTTAAACAGTTCAGAAAAGAACTCAGAACAGTAAACGACTAATAGAAGTTAGAAAGGTCTGAATTGACTGACGCTGTCAGATTGAAATTACTTTTTTCTGCCTGTGAATTCCAATATACAACAGTGTTTTTAAAAAAGATAGGAAACGCTAAAGAGGTTCGAAAGAGGAGAAAAAATAGACTCCACCATTGGAGTCGCTTTGCAAGCCGGTTGAAACTGGAGCTGACACTTGCCACGTACTTGGGCAAAAGAACTTCCGTCGCTCCAGGCCCAAGATGGATCACCGCAACGAGACGGGAAATTTACGATTTTTCGATTGCATTTGTTGGCCCTGTTTTTGGAAAGGGAGACTGATGGTCCACAAGCCATACATACACAGCTCAGTAAAAAAGTAAAATTGCTACAGTAGAACTTATGTAGTTGTACAGCAGTCTCTTTTCGTTCTTGGCAGCTTTGGTTCTCTTTAAGCTCTCCTTCTGTTCAAAATACATATGACCTAATCAATTAATTCCAAAATGTTAGATCTGGCATCAGTTTGTCTTTCTTGAAGCAAGAGTGGCTGAGCGAATGTTTTAATGCATAAATGTAGTTCTTCTGTAAACAAAAAACCCATGTATACTGGTATATGCGTACACACCGTGTCTAAATAAGACTTTGAAACAATTGCTTTCTGCATTACTTTCGCAAAACCAAATGTGTCATGTTTGAAATTTCAGTTTTCAGTCATGCACACGAAAAGTCAGAAGATAAAGTTCTATACACTAAATACTTGATGAGAATGTGGTTACCAAACAGGAGCTTTAGTTTGCAGCCATGTTTAGATTGCAGAGAATTGAATACTTTTATCCAATCTCCTGTATACTGATAAAGTTCTGTAATACTCTAGTAGTATTCCCACTTTGTATGAGACTGGCTTTAGCATTTGGAGTCTGAGACATTGGTTACAAGGAGTAGAGCTTGACGCAGGGTGCTTCCCATTGACTCGAAGCTTTCCATCACCGGAATTCCGTGCCAGGCCACAGCGGGCCTGGAAATGCCTCAAACGGGGTAGAGCCCAGCCTCCGCAGGCCCAACCGGCCTCTGACAGGCCTCCAAGCAGACTCCCGGGACTGCACCTAAATGAGCCTGGGGCTTTTGTTTTCCTCCTGGCTCCTCTTACAAATGGACAACACAAGTGGACACATGTCCCACTCTGCCTCCTCAACTCTCACAAACTTTTATGTCATTGGTAAATATTAGCCGAACAGTGCTACAACCGGGTAACTCCATCTAGTCTAAGGCAAGAGAAATATACTTCTCTAAAAGAGCTCAATACAAACACTGCCAGTGATATTGATGGTCCTGCTGTTACTGTTACAGTACAGCCCAGGATTGTTTTGCTGTTTTGTCTCACTCCCGTTATAAGAAAAACAGACTGGATAACAATGGTTGAGTTGCATCACTGCAGGACTCATAAAGACAAGAGTTAGATGGTACAGAAATAGCTGAATAGGAGGGTAATAACAAATGCCAAACTTCCTTGCTTTGTCCCGGGTTCAACTACTGGTCGCAACTTTTTTTTTCACCATCATTGCATCCTAAAGATAAATGAGTGGGGCTTTATATCCTGCATCTGTGCACTGGGTAGGCCAAATAGGAGAGCAGGAGGACACAGTAATGAGGCAAATAATGATTGAAACTACTGTCCAACAATCAACATTCAAAGATTCAGTTGACCTGGCCAGAGCTACATTCCAACAAATATCCCTTCCCTTAGGATCCTCAGCTCATCAGAAAACAGTCTACCATTCCATTCATGTGTCATAGCATTGTTTGCCGTTAACACTGTGTTTTATTTTTGCTCTATTATCAAATGAAAGGTATTGAAACTTGCGTTTTGATCTGCTTACATTGTTGTAAACATTTCTTGAATCTAATAATCTGTTTTATTTTGTTTCAGGTAAGTCCACTGCTTTGGATTATTGATGATTGGACAATTGCGTTACAACAAATATGTATGAATTATGTTGGTAAGTGAATTTGATTCTCTCTCTGTACATTTGCTGTTTGGAAAAGTAGTGTTATACAATGAGGCCATATTTGCAGTAAAAAGTTATTTTGTAGAGGTGCAGTTGCCTGGTGGATAAGGTACTCGTTTGGCAACGTAAATGTTGGAGGTTCCACTCCCATCCATGGTATGGAGGAACTGAGCAGATTCTCCATTTAATGCTTTGCTTCGCTTCACACAGGTGTAAATGCACTTGGCTGTAGGCAGTGATGGCGGAGAGTGACCTAGTATCTGATATAACATTATGTGCGCTGGAAACTGCTGCCTGGCTGTATACTCCCTAGGAAAGGGTCATGCTTAAACAAACCTGTCAAGGGTGCAATTGTAATGAAAAGTTTGTTGAGATGGACTTGGTCTTCGAAATTTATGTATGTCAAGGAAAGCCGATTATACTTGAATACAATTTTTTAATATTGTGACTTACATTTAATGTGGTTGCACATTATTATTGATACCGAACCACAGTGTAGTCCTAAGAAGCTGTCTGTGTCAAGGGAATTTGACCGTTTAGGGAGCGAATGGCATGAAATTGGCAGCACTATGCACTAGGCACTGTGAAAACTACACTGTAATGTACAGTGATGTAGGCCCTACACTTGTGTGCCTAGATTGTAACTGAGCTTATCACCAGCCCCCCCCCCCCCCCCCCCGTGGCTGGTCAGTGGTGACGCTTTACAATACCATTATCAAGTCTATATGACAATGACAGAACTTAAAGTGATGCTTCCCAGATGCTTTTAATTCTGCCAATATCTGTTTTAGCTGTTTTAATAAAAGTAACTCAGTGGCACTAGTAGGATGCTGGTCGATATATTTAAACCTTTGGTATGTAGATGCGATACCTTGTCCACCTTTCAGGCAAGTCATGTTCGATGGCTTCTGCATTTCGCTTAGAATGTTCAATGTATATATTCCTGTCCTGCTAAGTGCTTATTGGTTAAAAAATACAGGATGTACATGAAACCCCAGCCATTCACCCACATACCATTATAAAAGTTACTGTAATAATTTTTTCAAACAAGTAGTTAAAAATGTTTTCCCATTTACTGAAATACAACCACATTTTACAGTGCATCTTGGCTTGACTTTGCTATCTGCTATAGGCCTATTGCTCAAGCATTAAGTTTCTGATTTGAATATCAAGTAGTTTTCTATTGTGTTTAAGGAAATGCACCTTCCTGTATTTATGCACTGGTAGATATACGATGATGTATTGCTTATAATGAAGCCTCCATAATAGTCTAAAGATTGTGCTTATCTGAACAATTCATTTCATTATGTCAATTCTTGATACTGCTTGCAATGATCTGGCCTGTTTATATAGTGGCAATTTTATGGTAATATTAAGTAAATGGAATTATTACTCATTGAATTTTTTCTTCTTCAAAAAGGGTGGGTGAGTGGGTACTGGGTTGTAGGGTTTTATGTCCTTCATTTATGAACTACCTATAGGCTTAACAGGACAGGCTGGGACCATGATATGATGCAAGGCACACTCTTGGAATAGGGTGAAACATACATCTAACATGGGTCGCTCAGATTGTAAATCAAACCCGGGACTCAGAGGTTAGCAGTGGAACAAGGTACCACCAACTTTGTCCCCTGATCCTTGTGCAAAAAAGAAAGAAAGTGTCCATTGATCACTATGAGTTTGTATGGTATTTCTCCAACAACCGTGTGTATACAACTTCCGTATAGCCTATCTAATTCACTTTGAGTCTTTGTAAGCCAATATCACTGTATATTTTTACGCTGACATTGTGATGGCTGCCAAAGAAAATAATTACTTTAGGAATTAGATTACTTGTATCACCGACCATGGTAATACCACAACATTATCTGACTTCAAAGTTAAGGTGTATAATGGGATCCAAGAAAGCTGATGATATGATTGATTATCTGAGCAGTCCAACGTCGTCATTGTAGTATTATATGGCTACTATATCTATGTTATGAGATTCATATTTGGGGAAGAAATAGATGCATACCTTCAGGTTTAGGCTATTTGTCCGAGAAAAAAATTTTCAGGAAAAAAATGTGTTTTTATTCAAGTTCCCATAGACGAATTGCTTCTTCTAAGAGAAAATTTCTTCTTTGTCAGAATGTGTAAAGCACACAAAATACAAGAGCTTTTCTACATAACTAACATAATAGGATGGAAAATATTATGAAGTGGAAGGGGCGAATATTATGAGTAGAGTATCATGATTATGAAAATATTAGTTCGGATCACCAGATGTGGCCAAATTCGCTCAAGGAAATTGTAGATAGTTGTAGGAAGGGGGTTGTAAGTTTTTATAATGGGCAATTTGCAGTTTGGTTGGAATAGAATAAGCGCTCCACTTTGTTCTTGTATTGATAACAACTCAAGAACAAAGTTGGCTTTTTGAAATGCCAAAGGGTTTGCTGCATATAAAATTGGTTTTCCCCAAAACCTGATGCGTTCATAACAATGCCGATGTGGGACAGTATAGGTATCTCCAAACCCCCCTGATAAGAATAAGGAAGACAAGCCCCAAAAACCCATCAGGGTTTCTGTATGAGCTTATTTTTTTAGAGTGCATCATAGGCCTGCATGTATCTGAGAAGAAACTTTAATAAACTGATAAGACTCTTATAAAGTAAGTCTATATTTCCCACCCAATTTCAACTCAATAGTTGGTGCATATATGTTCATTAGTGCTTGTAATGAGCTTTAATGTGGTTCAATCAATATATACTTTATCTCACTTAAGTTGAAAGACTGTCTGTGGTAGATATGGGCTTTATTAGATATCTTCTTCTGCAGTGGTGCACTCTACATGCAGTGTGTGGTAGGATTCATCTCTGAACTGAAAGAAAGAAATAGCAACAGAAAAGAAAAATGGAAAAAATGAAAGAAAGAAGAAAAATACTCATAGAATGTTTAAAATGAGGCAGATAAATCAGAAATAAGCCTTTACAGCAGAAATCCTAAGCATGTATTAAGAATTGGTTTATTATGTCATGCTTTCAGAGCATATGGCTTATAAAGTTGGAAATGCCTCGAGCAAAGTACAGACTCTCTCAACCAATAGTATAAACTCATTGTGCAAGTATCATCAATCAATGCTTTCTACTTTAGAAACTGATTTTTATCAATTATGAAGGTTGACCAATTACAATATGCGTCGAACGCCTGAACCAAGGAGTGTTATAAGTCTCCGTCTTTCCCCTTAAATATTAACATGTTAATAAATTATAGTTTCCTCATCAACTTTCCCTTTATACAAAACAAAATTCCAATTAATGCAGTGTTACTTATATTTGACTGGTTTGTAACCATTTATTTGCAAGCTTCTTGCGTTTGTATTGCATTCAAATTAAGATAAGGATTAACAAAGAACCCTACGCCAATTAGCACCAAAAGCTTCAATAATTGATTGGCAGAATTCGAAAAACTGCATTCTCAACAATTGTGCACAATGTGCAATGAAATCCAAGACCATAATTGTTGAACAATATTGAACATGTTGTTCTGTTATGTGCTGTTCTGTCCCCAAACTCCAAACACCAAGCATTGCAAGAATGAAAAACAGCGTCTCCAGACTTCAGGGGCTGCCTGTGCAGACAATGAGCTGTTTCCGGTTCCTGTGGAGAGCTTCCGGTGTCATGCCAGCTAATTGTCATCTGTCACTTAAAATGCTTCTTATTCATTTGAAAAGGAACTAAAAATTGAAAGATGTTTATGTATATTTGTGAGACAAGAGATTCACACTTCATCTGATTTGCTATGTTGTGAGTAGCGATGTTGTGCCTGGTGGCCTCACTGGCCGAGTGTTTTACACTTGGTGCTATTCAGCTGTGAAGGTTATAGATTTGAGTCCTGCTTTGGGTTAATTTGTTTCATCTGTAAGAGCTAGAATTGGGGAAATTTCTGTCTCTTCGTTTTTTAGAGACTCTTGTCTCTTGTGACATACTGAAATATATTTTGCATGAGACAAAGTATATTGTGGTATCTGGAATATAAGATTAAGATTTTTGTGAAACTGTGTTTAGTTTTAAAGTGAACTTTGCAATTAGGAAGTTGGCACTTTATATCTAAATTTTTGAAAATTTACAATCTTTCTGCTATGGTGTGTAGTCATTTTTGTGTAAATCAAATTTTTATTAAGAATAAAAAGTTTGGACTGTGAACTGTAATATAGAACCAAAATTAGAACACGGTGACCTTAAAACCAAGCAAATGGTTCACAAAACTTCAGACGCAGTTTTCCCATTGACAAATAGACCTTATACTGGCTGCTAAATGCCCTCTAAAGAAACTGCATAAGGTCTAGGCGGGCCAGACTGGAAGATCTTAACTATGTAAGCCTAGCAGATGGGCAATCTTTAAAGAGTTTTATGAGAGAAAAACTTTAAAAATAAAATAAAAAATAGATTGCGCAGGTGGTAAGGCGGTTAAAACTGATAGATTAGACGAATCGTCTACAGAATAGATTGGACTTTCATTTGATGGTGAGAGAAAACTCTATAGTTACTGTAAGAATAATCAGGTAGGCTGATACATAAGAAACAGATAAAATATTTTGTATGAAATAAATGCTAGGTAGATAGATATAGTGATTGAAGGGCAGGTTTGGCACTGTTGATCTGATTATGAAAATAGAATGCATATATATTTATAAATATCGATAGTTTGATAAGTTTCTGGAAAGATAGATAGATAGACAGATCTATATATAGATAGGTCTATAGATAATATTTTGACATAACAATGGATACATAGATATCATTTCAAAACATATCCGGGAAAACTTACAGATCCCATTTGCCAATTTGAAGGTAGGCCAACTGTATTGATAGTTAGGCTACATTGTGAACCTGTTGTCATTTTATCCCTTTCCTTAAATTTGGTCATTTATAAATAGAATAGGCCTGATGAAGCTGAGCTTGCCGATACTCTAGATATTAATTTTTGTAAATATTGAATTGTGCTCTAAGTTTGGAAATGATAATTCAGGTTGATCCTAATTTAAGGTACCTTGTTTCTGATACACACTTGAGACGTTTACTCAATTGCTTTTTAAAATCGTTGATCGGTTACTGCCCAGTTTAAGTTTGACGTATCACAATGTGATTTTTAAAGGGACCCTCAAAAATCCATTTTTAATTCCGGTGGAATTTATCTTCATGTGCCTCACCAATTGATCTACCAAAGTCTGGTTATAAACCATCAAGTGTTCAGATTTATGTTCTTCATTTTTCCCCAAATGAATGTCTTATCGAGAAAAATAATTCGACTATAGGCCTGCTTCAAACTTAAAAGAGGCTACTTCGAGTATGGTAACACTGTGGTTAAAATTGAAGAACATAAATCCAAATTTATATCAGTATTACCAATAAATGTTTGAATAAGGCTTTGTCCTAAATAATTAACATAAGTGCTGTTTTCTGTACAAAAATTATGAATCTAAGATGCGACTATAACGCTATTTCAGGATCCACACATTTGTTATTTTGCAGCTATTCAGGCCATACCAGGCGATATTGCACTTGGCTGCCATATCCTATTCTTCTGCCAGACATACTTTATTTTCCTCTCAGTGGGATATAATTGATTTTGCTGTGAAATCAATGAGATTGTCACAGGTTATAACAATGACAAGTTGTTAAATTGGTCTGTAGTGTTACCTGGCTATTAAAATGTCAATAAAATGAGATTCCAGCCGTTCACTGTAATAGATCCAACAATAATGGCAAAGGGCAATCACACTTCAACTTGAGAAAGAAGTGCATTGCAGAGATTTTCAGCTTGTGAAGAAAAATAATAGAATAGGTAGATAGATAGATAGATAAGTGCAGCCCACAAGAGTCAATTCTTGACAGGAGAGGGAGTGAGGGAGTCCTCAACATGTTACATCGAGGATATATAGCTGATAAATAATGCAAATGGCTAAATTCTATCTACTCTGAGAACAGGTTGGTTAGCAGACAACCAATTATAAGTACATTGTTTTAAGGAAGATTTGGATGTGAACCCTAGGTCATACTTCCATCTTCAAATATGTTTTGTTTATGGAGTCAAGTTTTAAAGTGACAATTTTATTATTTTAAGATGTCCTTATGTTGCTCGGAGACAAATGCCCTCTGAGCCACATGATGTTACTAACAGCTGGCTAACTGCTGTTCAACTAGTTACAAACTGGTTGGTGGCACCTTGCAAACTGGTTGATATCACGCCACCGAGTCATGATCATTGTTTTATATGGCCTATGATTACCCGTGAGGCTGTTTCACACAGGGCCTATGGCCTATTTGATGTTAACTGATACGGTTTGGGTAATACAGTGTCAGCTCAGTAACTTGAGCCTTCGATTTTTATTGAATTCATTGATTTATCTAACGACTTAATTATACCCCCAATCTATATGCCACTGACTTAGGGTGAGGTTATGTTCTAAGGTTAGAAATGTGATATCTTTAATTACATCATAAAATTTGATGAGACATTACTTTTATTGACTATTACACTAGCAGATCTTTAAATACAGGGACTGCCAGCCAGAGGGGATAGAGCTTTTCGTATTTGCTGATGTGCCATCATGATGTTGTATTTCATTAGGTTGTAGGGGGAATTTGATGGAAGGGAGCGATGGTTGGATGATTGAGTCCTTACTGACAGAGTTAGATAGATAGATAGATAGATAGATAGATAGATAGATAGATAGATAGATAGATAGATAGATAGATAGATAGATAGATAAGGTAAGTTCAGCCCTCTAGACCCTGTTTTGGTTGCTCCCAAGGGTTGATTGATGAGATGGGAGGGAGTCCTCAACATTTTATGCCTTTACCATATATATAAACTTTTAATGACAACAGAAATATCAAATACAGATACATGTGTCAAATACCCAATGTGAGGGATCTATTACCTGACACAAACACTGAGGGCCACAAATTAAATGTCACATCGAAACAAAATCCAGCTGGGATTTGCTCTTTACGATCCACTGAAAATATGTTCCCCACCTCAGGTTCGAACCCATGGCTTGGACCATAAAGCCACCCAGCTGATGTAGGCTATGCTGTATAAGTATTACCCCACAATAATTAATATTCTTGGAACAAAATTAATATTCTGGGCATACAATCTTTTTAGCTATTCATTGTGGTGTGAAATATTAAAGGTCACAAGTGTGAGAGATTGAGACAAGTGGTGAAGTGGGGGGATCTGTCTTTTGTTAAAAGGGGGGGTGAAAAAGGAAGGGGGCACAAGGGGGCACAGTAGGGGGTTAAAGGGCAGGTGACATTTTGGACTCAGGTGTCCTTTGCCTGACTGTGACTGAGTGAGTGTGTGTTGCTTTGCATAGAGTATTTACCTCACTGTGGTTTTAAAAGGTGTTGTGTAGAACTAAAGCCTGAAATACTCAAGCACTTTGTAAACAAAATGTTATTTAAAAGTGGAACTTCGAGGAGGCGGCATGCTAAGTTGTTTGTCATATTCTGCTTTGATTGTGGGCTTGCGATTGCTTGGACCTAGGTTCGATTCCAGCTGTGGCCTTGTCCACTGGACCTATGTTTAACAGCAGTTTCAATCATCCGTTATCTTGTTGTGTCCTCCTGCTATTCAAATAGCCTGCCGAAAAGCATAAATACAGGACATAAGTTCCCAGCCTTCCAATTAAATAATCATGAAAATAACACCTCTCAGTAAATCTGAGTAAAGGTGGTGTGACATTTTTCCTTTTTTTCTGAATGAACTTTATTCTACAGTGACAACGTAAATGTACAAGAGAGGGCATTCTGGTAACTAAAATGACATTTGTGTGCCTTTTTGGAAAAGAAACAAAAGATTATGCATATATAATATATATTAGCCAACTTTACAATTGAAGCGTCCTTACAGCAATATCATGGATGTTGCAGTGATTTTATAGGCCATCAATTTAATAAGCATACACCACCTCTTTGCAGACTTGGCAGCGTGTGGGAGACTCGGAAGTATCCGCACTAAAATCATATCATTCTGCTTTTGTTGGATGAACACAATTGCTTTTGCTCTGATGCTGATATTGCGTGGTTTAAGGGAAGCTCTCTTGTCAACTCGGTGCTTTAGTATTATATTGGAGCAGTATTTTGTCCATTTTCGGCTTTGTAACACTATTACTGTGGATGAAAATAAGGTTGAAAACTGAGCTAGACAAAAAGCAGGTGTACATGTCTATTTCTGTGTCAGTGCAGGCAGTTTTGATTATGCTGAACTTTTGGAAAGAAAAACACAACGGAGTGTCGTTATAAATATATGAATAGATTTTTTCTGAAAAGAACTTGGCGTTTTTGCTGATAAGTTACGGTAAGTGTAATTGTAGTTATGTAGTATAAAGATCACTAACTTTTATTAACAGCAGATTTTCTGCTCTTCACCAAAATAGTGTCCTTGGATTTTCATACATGTGTAGCATAATTAAATGATGAGTGCTTTTGTCCACTTTGAAGAAACAATCAGGTTAAAAGTACAGCCAGTAAAGTATGTATGTAATCATAAAATGACCTTATAGTCCTAGAAATAGTACTTTTGACCCAATCCTGTATCATTTCACGATAAAGGTCACAGGTGGGAGAGGGAAGAAAGGTCCAAAAAAAACTTTTGTGGAGGCAAGAGACAGGGATAGTTGAGCTCAGGAGGACCCTGACAGTGTGGCATCCCCTAGGAGAATTCATCTGATGTCCTCATCATTTGCAGACCACCAGAATCTTCCATTGCGCAAAGATGGTTTGCTGAATAACAGGGCAGAACACGGACAAGCTCAGGCGGACTATAAGTCAGTGTGTGAGGCAGGGGCTGGTGATCCTATACTGTCAGAAGTTCTGTTTATGCCACAGAATCTGTTGCCAGCTGAGGTTTGTGACACACTGATTAACTAGAAAACAACTTTTAGACCTTATAGAGACTTGGTACAGTCAATAACACTCAGAAGAAAAAAGGGTGACACCGGAAACATCCATCGTACACACTGTAGCTTGTTACTTCCCAACGTGACACAAAGAATTTGTCAACATACCTTTCTGAGACTGTTAGCAAGGCTGGAAGACCAATACTGGCAATGGCGACAAGAATGGCACAGAATAATGAGTTAGGGGGCAGGTGTTGGCTGATCGCTTTTAATAAGCAAGAATCCTCAGGGTGTTGCCAACAGACAAGACATTGTGAAAAGGGAAAGGGGACAAATTGAGGAGTGACAGCCCAGGAGTCGTGTTACGCTGACCAGAATACCAATGGACACAAAGACGTCTCAGGTTGTCCTGCAATTCTATGGAGTGCAGACTTTGTCAGGGTGTTATTCAACGGAGTTTAGAAAGTTATGGCAGCTGTGCAGGAACTATTTTGGTGGTCTCTCAGCTTTACACCTCACGGATGTGTCTGGGCAGAAACTTTTTTTACTATTCAACAATATGATGGCTGCTTGTCTCACGGGTCCTTCCCTCTTCTCTCCACCTGAGAGGTTGACCTGAACCAGCACTTGGGAGGGGCATCGTCAGTGCCTGTGGTGTAATGCAGGGCTCTCAAATGCAAATGATATGTGAGTTTAGCGGAAAGGAGCTGATCTTGCTTGACACACTTTCTCACTCTATCCACTGTATCCAGGTTATTTGATAAATAGGGATGTTGACAATATGTGGAGAAGGTACTACCCTTACCTTTGGGTATTTCGACTCAATTTTAAATCAGGGGGATATGAGCTGCAGTCCCAGATTTCATCTTGATGTCAGTTGAACATGAGGTGACGTCAGGTGCCCACTGGATGACTCAGTGCCATATAAAGCTGCCAGCTGTACACATGTATGTCCTAAAGGGAAGGGAGCTGATTGAAAATTTTCAGTGAGCCAATGAGCCTGACACTGTATAATGTAAGATGATATGTATTCCTCATCCTATCCAAATGCGTGCACACAGGCAATACAACACATATTTCTATTTCTGCTGTTTAATCAGAATATGGCCCTTTTGTTAAATCGTATTTACACCAAAATGCTTTATACATAGTGCCATTGTCACAATGCTGTTAAATAGCTTTACATTTAGAAATTAAATATCACAGAATTTAATTTTTATACATAAATGCATCACTTGGTGATGTGCAAAATTTCCATATGGCATACACTTTTATTATCTAACTATCATTCAAATGATGTGCCATCACGTCTGACATGCATATAATTCTACAGTATATCTGTTAATTAAGGCTTTACAGGTATATTCATCTACTCATTTTAGCCATTTGCTTCTTCAAAATACGGTTGACATGATGATTAAGCAACAAAGTATGGTCATATAGGCCATATACATGCTTGCAAATACAAGAGATGTAGGTGCAAAAATACAAGGAACAGATTGTAGAATGACCAAACTGTGTCAGACCAAAGTATATTATAAATCACTTATTTGGCATATTAAACAATTCAATTCCCCAAGCTTCCCTAGTATTCCAATAACTTATATTGCACCCGAACAAGACCTCAGCTGCCTCTCGCAACCCACTATATCAAGAAAAGGGAGAGAAAGTTGCTTATTTGCTGAGGCTACTGAATCGTAATGACCTCTAAATAGTACTATTAACTAAAATCCAAGGATTTCAACACATAAGTCGCAGGTGGACGAGGCCAAGGAAGGTCATCCTGCCAAAAAAGGTTTGGGGACAAGAGACAGGGGTAGTTGGGCTCAGGAGGACCTTGACAATGTGGCACCCCCTGGGAGTGCTCACCTAATGACCTCATCATTTGCAGACCACCAGAGCCTTCCACAGTGTACAGTTGGCTGCAGTTCCTGACTTGAAGAAAAGGGCACTACATTGGGCTAGTTGAAACAACAAGTATCAGTGTTTAACACAGTATAAATATATATATTTTCAGAGCTTTAGTATTATATTAGAGCAGTCTTTTGTCCATTTTTGGCTTTGTAATACTATTATTATGAATGAGAATAAGCTTGAAAACTGAGCTGGACAAAAAGCAGGTGTACATGTCCATTTTTGTGTCAGTGCAGGTAGTTGTGATTATTTTGAATGTTTGGAAAAAAGCACAGAGGAGTATCTATATAAATATATGAATGGGTTTGTGCTTAAAGGAATTTCTTCTGAAAAGTTATGGTAAGTGTAATTGTAGCAATGTAGCATCATAAAGTGCACAAACTTTTATCAATATTTTAGCAGATTTTCTGCTTATCACCAAAATAATGTTGTGGGCTTTTCATACATGTTCAACATAATAACATGATGAGTGCTAATGTATGCTTTGAAGAAACAATTCTGTGAAAAATACAGCCACTAAAGTATACAATCATAAAGTGATCTTATGGACCTAGAAATAGTACTTTTACCCAAATCCTGACTTGATCATTTTAAGATAAAGGCCACAGGTGGGAGAGGGAAGAAATGTCCATCTGACAAGAAATGTTTGCGGAAGCAAGAGACAAGGATAGTTGGGTTCAGGAGGACCGTGGCAATGTGGCAACCGCTATGAGTCTTCATCTGATGACCTTATCATTTGCAGACAACCAGAGTCTTCCATTGGGCATTAATGGTTTGCTGAATAGGCAGGCAGTACATTGGACAAGCTCAGTTGGACTATCAGTCATTGTGTGAGGCAGGGGCTGATCCTATACTGTCTGAATTTTTTTTTCTTATATTGGAACAACCTCATTAACATTTCAAAACGTCACTCTTTTGCATCATCCTAGTGTATATAAATGTTCTATTTTTGCACAATTTATTGTGATCACTGTGTTCACTTGACTTTCCGTGTATTATGCCACAACAGGTTTCACATTGTGACAATATAAAGTACTTTTTATCTTATCTTAAATGTAAAGTGGGGAAGATTTTTGTTGATAATCTACTTGTGTTCTGTGTTTCCCAGCTTCATAGAAGTGTTATGAATTACTTTGTATTTTCCGTTGCTTATGTCATACGCCCAATTAAAATATCATCAAATCAATTTGGGACCATCATTTTTGAATTCCTTGGCTGTAAAAACCTAGGAAATGAAGTATTGCACAAGCAAATATCATTATTATTGGCCAATCCATGAGCAAAAATATTTTTAGCGGCCATCTTGGACACCATCTGGAATTTGTCCTGCTAAATTAACTCTGATTTTTGGGCTTCCACACCAAAATCGTTCTTTAGGTTATTGAGAAGCCACATGCCAAGTTTCATGCTTTTATCCCCCCGGTAACAGTATGATTCAATATTGACCGTAAACCACACTATTAATAGCTGCATCACAACCTCAGAGTTGTTATAGTGGTCTTTTAAAATAGCATCATAGACATTATGCGGAGCAGTAAAACACATTCTTGGAGAAAGACACTAAGGTATTTTGAGATGATTACACCCACAAGTTGAAGATATCCTGACACCTCCGTTCCCACGAGGGCATTAGCGCTATTATACAATATAGGTACTGATTGTGTATACAATGTACAATGCAATACCAAGTGGGATATATCCACTGCTTCTTCATGTGGTATTGTAAACATAATGGGGTGTAGATAGGAAGTGTTACATATATGTCAGAAGTACGGTTGACCTTGATCTTCTACTGAATTGATATTTTGCTCGTTAAGAATATCCTGTGCTAATGGTCTCTCCTCAAGACCACAAAGGAGACTTGGAAGAACTTTGCCCTTCACACCATTTGGGATTATTGACCTTATTAGCCATGAGGCTGCGCAAGAAGTGTCCAGTCTAATGGAAGTTGGTCAGCTAGAACGCCCAGTTCAGGATACGATTAGTCACATTTCAGCAGTGAAAGATTCATTAGTATGAACGTTTTTGATGTTTTTGAAAGTACAAAAAAATATATTGCATCTCCTGCGAGGTTTCAGAGACTATTGGATGTGCGTTATTTTGTGAGGGTCACTTTATCTTGGGCGGAAGGACTTCCACTTGGCTGACATCTAGCATATAATGAAGACCCAACAAAGAGCTCAACAGTCAACTAAAGGCGGGCGTGGTTGCCAATGGCAAACATTTGCTGCAAATCAAACGTGGAGGCCAATATTTCTGGATCTTCTAGGACTTCCTTCCAGATGGCTTTCCTGCACTTGCTTGTGACTTGGCATGCATATCAGCAACTGTGAGAGAATGGGGTAGGACAAGGTGCCCTATTCTGCTCTTCACTCTTATTCTTATATTCACACATGAATGTGACATATGCAGATGCTGCCTGTGTGATGTCTGGTTGAGCCATATTGACATATTTGATTCTCGATGGCAATGGAAAATACATTTATTTCTCAATGGCTACAGAAAGTGCGTTTGAGTCAAACAATCATTATTTGAGGCTGCAATTTTCACTGCATTGAACTCCCAGCAAAAACTACATCCTGTCCTTGCATGTCACAGTGTTGTGACAAAGAATTATAGACATGAGATTTTGGCTTGAATTAGTTCTTTTTAAGCCGTCTATTTGTGTTTGTTGAGTCCAGAGTGTGTGACTGAGGCTAATTACAAGCAAGAGCAGTGTGATTCAATGTGACTGAAGATAACAAAGTGTAACAATGCTGTGAAGTTGTCATGACAACTGAAACTACAGGGTAGAATGCAAGACAAAGAATGTACATATTACCACTACAGTATAATGTAAGGCCACATGAAATTAGCCGATTGAGGTTACACTGTAAAACTTGAAATTTTGAGTCAGTATAAATGATTGAGTGAGATGGGTGCACAATTCTTTTGAGTTAACACAGCTCATTGTTCCATATTAAGATAACTATCTGTTGCCATATTGCATAACTTAAGGCAACAAGCCATGTCAGCCCAAACAATTTGTGCAACCATCCCACTCAATCATTTAAGCTGAATCAAAATTCAAATGTTAGAGTGTATTGAGGTATACAGCTATTGCTTCATCTGATTTAAGGGTTGATCTTTCTGGCAACTTTTCACTTTCTTTTCACAATCAAATTTACAAACCACCATCTTGTAAGATTTATCCTTTTTGTTAACGAGAAAACTCATAAACGTACTAAAACAATTCTGACTCCGAGATGTCCAATAGCTGTTCAAAGAGATATTCCTCTCATTTTTCAAAGACTTTAAGATAACCATCTTTGGAGTGCTTTTTCCGCTTTTTTAAAGGAAATTGTTTAGGACAGCTCTTTGGCATTTCGGTTGCAGGGGAGACTTTTAAACAATTAAGTTGACAGATGGAACAAATTCTGACCCTCTGTAATATGGTAGGGGACACTTAAGTGGCATTAGAAGCTGAAATTGACAAAATGACATCAGG
Organism: Platynereis dumerilii; assembly: GCA_026936325.1. Taxonomy (NCBI): domain Eukaryota; kingdom Metazoa; phylum Annelida; class Polychaeta; order Phyllodocida; family Nereididae; genus Platynereis; species Platynereis dumerilii. The sequence continues at coordinate 46,286,529 of JAPTHN010000007.1, read as the reverse complement.
AACCAAGTCTAAGGATAGTTCAGCTCATTCTCAGTGTTTTGGGACTTTCACAATCTCTGAAGTAGTTTCTAATAGACTAATGTTTTTCTGCTTGAACACCAGACACCTCATGACTTGAGAGTTGTGACAGTGGTCTTAATAGCATTGGACAAATCACCCACAACTGCAAACGCTTTGAGAAAGACAGCATAGCCAAATGCAGTAAGACATGACAAAATCGCTTCTATGTACAGCCATCATATTCTCTTGAATAAATACTGCTTGTGCACATATCATTAAAAGATGTGATCTGGTGCAGATCTACTGTATTGATATTCCAAATGTGAGTGCCTCATTGGAACTTTCACCTATCATGCCTAACTGGCTGAACTTTCCATATCTGTATCCAAATATTGTTCATGTACTTGCCAATTTTAGCGACAGGCACTCTTGATCTCAGAGTTCTCCTCATACATGTAACTAAGAATGAAAATCTTGAGATTTTAAGCGAACAACTATGGTATTTGTGTTCTTAAACAGTTCAGGAAAGATTAGTGAAGTGAGCTGTTATGCCATGAGCTACATGTTAGATTTGTCGCATTTCGCAAATTTACTTTCACTGAGAACAGTAGACGACTAATAGAAGTTAGAAAGGTCTGAATTGACTGACGCTGTCAGATTGAAATTACTTTTTTCTGCCTGTGAATTCCAATATACAACAGTGTTTAAAAAGACAGGAAAGGCTAAAGAGGTTCGAAAGAGGAGAAAAATAGACATTGGAGTCGCTTTGCAAACTGGTTGAAATCTGAGCTGACACTTGCCACATACTTGGGCAAAAGAACTTCCGTCGCTCCAGACCCAAGATGGATCACCGCAACGAGCCGGGAAATTTACAATTTTCGATTGCATTTGTTGGCCCTGTTTTTGGAAAGGGAGACTGATGGTCCACAAGCCATACATACACAGCTCAGTAAAAGAGTAAAATTGCTACAGTAGAACTGATACAGTTGTACAGCAGTTACTTTTCGTTCTTGGCAGCTTTGGTTCTCTTTAACCTGCCATTCTGTGCAAAAAGTTTATGACCTAATCAATTAATGCCAAAATGCAACCTCAGACATCATTTCGTAGTACATGTCTTTCTTGAAGCAAGAGTGGCTGAGCGAATGTTTTAATGCATAAATGTAGTTCTTCTGTAAACAAAAAACCCATGTATACGCGTACACACCGTGTCTAAATAAGACTTTGAAACATTAAATGTTTCTTTCTACATTACTTCCAAAAACTGAATATATGTCATGAATGAAATTTCAGTTTTCAGTCATGCACACGAAAAGTCAGAAGATAAAGTTCTATACACTAAATACTTGATGAGAATGTGGTTACCAAACAGGAGCTTTAGTTTGCAGCCATGTTTAGATTGCAGAGAATTGAATACTTTTATCCAATCTCCTGTATACTGTAATGCTCTAGTTGTATTCCAGCTTGGTATTGGACTGGCTTTAGCATTTAGAGTCTGAGACATTGGTTACAAGGAGTAGAGCTTGACGCAGGGTGCTTCCCATTGACTCAAAGCTTTCCATCACCAGAATTTCGTGCCAGGCCACAGCGGGCCTGGAACTGCCTCAAACAGGGTAGAGCCCAGCGTCCGCAGGCCAAACCGGCCTCTGACAGGCCTCCAAGCAGACTCCCGGGACTGCACCTAAATGAGCCTGGGGCTTTTGTTTTCCTCCTGGCTCCTCTTACAAATGGACAACACAAGTGGACACATGTCCCACTCTACCTCCTCAACTCTCACAAACTTTTATGTCATTGGTAAATATTAGCCGAACAGTGCCACAACGGGGTAACTCCTTATATGGCAAGAGAAATATACTTCTCTGACAGTGCTCAAACTATACCAGAATTTCCAGTGATATTGATGGTCATACTGCTGTAGCTGTTACAATACAGCCCAGGACTGTTTTGCTGTTTTGTCTCACCGCTATTCTCAAAAAAACTGACTATACAGTATTGGTTGAGCTGCATCACTTTCTTACAAAGGAGTGACTCGTGAAGTTAAGAGTTTTAATAACGATACTGGGTTAATATACAAACAAGATTTTTGTTAGTATGCCCAGGTTCTGGTTGCTAGTTATTTAAGTAATATTTGCCTCCTGATGATATATTTATTTTTCAAATATATTTACTTTGGGTGGCACTGTTCAGTGACGATTGTTTTTCAAAGTGGCCCGTAAACATTGCACAATAGATAAAATATTTATTTACAAAGAGCGAAAAACAATATTATAATTTACAAACAATAAAATTATATAATGACTAAAATTTAAGAAGGTAATGAAAGATAGATGATTAGGGCTTTACATCCTGTAGTTATGCGCCATATACACGTAGACCGAATAAGACAGGAGGACACAACAGCTGTCTTCGACCAACATTCAGAGATTCAGTTGACCTGACCAGAGCTACATTCCAATAGATATCCCCTTCCCTCATCATCCTCAGCTCCTCAGAAACCAGTCTTCCATTCCGTCCATGTGCCATGTCTGACCTTAACATTGTGAATTGTTTTTGCTCTTTCATCGAACGAATGGAATTGAAACTGGCTTTTTTATCTGACTGCTTATATCGTTGTAAACATTTCTTGAATATAACTGTCTGTTTTATTTTGTTTCAGGTAAGTCCACTGTTCTGAATTATTGAAATTGATGATTGGACGATTGCATTACAACAAATATGTATGAATTATGTTGGTAAGTGAATTTGACTCTCTCTCTGTACATTTTCTGGTTGGAAAAGTAGGGTTATACTGTGAGGCCAGATTTACAATACAAAGTTATTTTGTAGAGGTACCATTGCCTAGTGGATAAGGTGCTCATTTGGCAACTTAGATGGTGCAGGTTCTACTTCCCACCATGGCATGGATGGAGGAACTGAGCAGATCCTCCATAATGCTTTGCTTTGCTTCACACAGGTGTAAATGAACTTGGTACAGGCAGTGATGGGAGAGAGTGATTTTTAGCATTGTGTGCGCTGGAAACTGCTTCCTTGTTGTAAACTCTCCAGGAGTTAAGAAAGGCTCATGCTTAAACAGGCCTGCCAAGGGTGTAATTGTAAAGTCTGTTGAGATGTACTTGGTCTGTGTAAGGGACTATAAAAATCCTACATTTACATATATGTACATTTACATTTGTTTACAGTAATCCAGTCTTCGAAATATAAGTCAAGGAAAGCCGATTATACTTGAATACAATTTTTGTATAGTAAAATGGAATGATAATACAACATCATGTGACACGAATAATAGACAGGAGGGTGAAAGCACAGTAAGGGCCTCAATTGCGTTTTGATCACATAAAAGTAAATTTAGGGTCCTAGAAACCAATTTCTGACTTAAAGAAGAAACAGTGCAGTATTTAAGCTTCATCAACAAGTAAATCTGAGAAATTTAGGCATTTTTCATGAGCATACAATTAAAACCATGCTCTGGGCAGACCTTTAAAGTGGGTTTAATTTGTCAAATTTAGCATGTAACCAGTGGCCCTTTTTCTGAAGCAAGGTCTATTGCAGCAATGCTGTAGCCTAATATTTAGTTCACATTCTGCCAATGACATTATCTGTTTACTGTACCTCCCTGGCCTTCTGTAGGGACCATTGGCTGACTTTTCAATGTGATGGTTATGGCAGCCATGATGTCCAAAGGAAAGGTCTGCTTGTAACCATATTTTTGCAAATTTACAGTCAGGGGCTCAAAAGGCTGGCTGGAGGGTATTTTTATGTAATAATTAGCCAAATTTGGTGCTTTTCCCTAGATATGATATTGGTTTAATGAATTTCAGCAAAAAAGTTCCAATGGCCACTAATGATTGTAAGATACAAGAAGCTTTAATAGCTAAAATTGATGTCCGTCCATTACGTCCACAACTGATTTTTTGGTAATTTAAATGAATTAAAGACCAGCTAACACGTCAACTGAGATGGAAATGCATGTCTATCTCTCACTACCTATGTATGCAACTGAAAAATTAAAAAACACAATGAATTTAACTTATACACTGGACACCAGGCTAAAAAGTGTAAATGTCCGTCCATTACGTCCACAAAAATGTTCAAATTGGTCTGGGGACTGATGTTTGGAGGTCTGGTATGTCGCGAATATGGCAGGGATACCATGTTTAGTGACAAATTTAGAATATTTTTAGTGAATGCTGACAAGGCTCAAAAGTTGAATTTGTCACAGTTCATGCAAACTGTCCATATCACATCAGCGAAAACTGTCGAAAAGCCAATGGTCCATTTCAGCAGAAAAACCTAGATTTTCATGGAACTTTCATAATGTAGTTCATAGCAGCCCAGCATATACTTGTCTTGATTTACTAGACAAACACAATTCTGTATTCTACACATTATTAGGCTCAAATTGATGTACTACACTTGCACTTCTGATGAAAATAATTCTAAGGTCATAGGGGCCAAATATTGAGGTGCTTACTGTGCTTTCACCCAGGAGTCATACGCAATGAGCACATCATACTTTTCTATAATTTTGTGAAATCTTGTCTGCCATAAGGCTGATAATATTGTAACTTATAGACGGGACAGAGCCACCGGCTCACCGAGCGAAGCGAGGTGTCTCGTCCCTTATGGCAAACATGTGAGGAGTGAACCAGCCAGATGGTTCAATCAAAAAAAGTGATTCAGACATCCCATAATATGATCCTGGCACTTTTTTCTCATCACACGTGACTACCGTAAATGTTCGAAAAAAAAAAATTACCAAAAATGTTCGAAAAAAAAAAATTTTTTTTTTAATTTTCGAAAAAAAAAACAAAAATTACCAAAAATGTTCGAAAAAAAAAAATTACCGAATATGTTCGAAAAAAAAATTTTCCAAAAAAAAAAAACATATTACCAAAAATGTTCGAAAAATAGGCCTAAATTTAAAAAAAAAAAAAATTTCCAAAAATGCTGGAAAAAATTTTCCAAAACAAAAAAATTACCAAATATGTTTGGAAAATTACAAAATTACTAAAAATGTTCGAAAAAAAAAAAAATTAACAAAAATGTTCGAAAAAATAAAAAGTTTCCAAAAATGTTCGAAAAAAAAAGCTAAAAAATCACCGTTACAACTTACAAAATGTTTGAAAACAAAAAATTACCAAAAATGTTCGCAAAAAAAAAACAAAAAATAACCAACAATTTTTTTTTCATGTTCGAATAAAAAAAAAAATCAACCAAAAAAAATTTTTTCGATAAAAATGGTAACATTTTTTAAGCATTTTCGAATATTACTTTTCCCACCCTATTTTTCTTTGTCCCAATTTTTTTTTCCGAAATTTTTAATGGAACAAACCTGAATACAAAAATGAATTTCGAGAAAAAATTTGGTAATTACAATTTAGAGTCTGTCTTTTAAAATTTGGACATGATGATGACATCACAATCGTCCTGGGAGATGGTTTAGCAGGAACAGCTCAGTCCAGTAAGGGTTTTAAGGCAGTCCCGTCTACATGCTTTGGCATTTACATTTTATTTAATATGGCTGCACATATTGATACCGAACCACACTGTTGTCCTAAGAAGCTGTATGTGCCTTGGGAATTTAACCGTTTAGGGAGCGAATGGCATGAAATTGGCAGCACTGTGCACTAGGCACTGTGAAAACTATACCGTAATGTACAGTGTTGAAGGCCCTACACTTGTGTGGCTGGATGGTGTCACAAATTGATTGATCCTCGATCTTAACTAACCCTTTTGGTCAGTCACAAACTGATTGATCTTCGAGTCTAACTATCTACTTTGGTCAGTCACAAATTGACTGAACCTCCACTCTTAACTAACCCTTTTGGTCAGTCACAAACTGATTGTTCCTCGATTCTAGCTATCTGCTTTGGTCAGTCACAAATTGATTGATCCTCAACTCTTAACTAACCCCTTTGGTCAGTCACAAACTGATTGATCCTCGATTCTAACTATCTGCTTTGGTCAGTCACAAACTGATTGATCCTCGACTTTTAACTAACCCTTTTGGTCAGTCACAAACTGATTGATCCTCGATTCTAGCTATCTGCTTCGGTCAGTCACAAATTGATTGATCCTCGACTCTTAACTAACCCTTTTGGTCAGTCACAAACTGATTGATCCTCGATTCTAGCTATCTGCTTTGGTCAGTCACAAATTGATTGATCCTCAACTCTTAACTAACCCCTTTGGTCAGTCACAAACTGATTGATCCTTGATTCTAACTATCTGGTTTGGTCAGTCACAAACTGATTGATCCTCAACTCTTAACTAACCCGTTTGGTCAGTCACAAATTGATTGACCTCGATTCCTATTATCTGCTTTGGTCGGTCACAAACTGATTGATCCTTGATTCTAAATAACTCCTTGGGTCAGTCACAAATTGTCTGATCCTCGCTTCTAAATAACTGCTTCAGTCAGTCACATATTGATTGATCCTCGATCCTAACTAATTACCCTTCGATCAATTACAAATTGTCTGATCCTTTGTTTCGAACTAAGTCCTTTGGTCAGTCACATATTTTCTGGCTCATCAACGATGCACAAATATAGAAAGCTTTACTCTGAGGTTTTGCGGACAGGTCTAAATAAACATGTCAATGGGCAACAATCAACAACAGTCTCAAATCTACCAAGGGCAAAATGTATAAATAGCAACAGTAGCTCAATCAAACTCTCAAACAGGTTCGAGATTTTAGCACAAAAAGACTCTGGATCAGCTTATACAGAACGTATCAAAAATCATCCCCCCAAGACTATTCTCAAACCAAACAATATTCTGAAAACTTGTGTGTGGAATGCTCAAAGCTTGAGACAGAAAACGCAAATTGTTAAAGATTACAAGGACGAATATGATCTAGACATCTTTCTTTTCACTGAGACTTGGCTAAAAGATGACGATACAGTTGAAATTGGCGAATTGGAGCAAAATGGTGGATATTACTTTCTTAGTTCGCCCCGTTTAGGAAGGCCAGGTGGCGGAGTAGGCTGCCTTGTCAAATCTGGCATTCAAGCAATTCAAAAAGATAGCATGAAGACAAAGACCTTTGAACACATGGAAATCCAAGTCCAGTTGGATGGAAAAATAGTTACAATTCTTCTGGTGTACCGCCCAGAGCCATCCAACAAAAACAAATACAGTCTTGCGGAATTCTTTACAGAATTCACTAAGTTTCTGGGATACTATCAAACATTCAACAATGAAATCATAGTTACTGGTGACTTCAACTTTCATGTGAACAAACCAGGTGATAACAAGGCTATCCAATTTAACAACATCCTAGAAATGTTTGGTCTTGTACGACATGTCGCTGCGCCAACACACAAAGATGGCAATACGCTGGACCTTGTGATTACTCGAGAAAAATCAATATTGAACAAATGTATGGTTAGTGACCTACTCTCTGATCATAACTGCATTCTGTTTGACATTCCAATGAAGAAAGCAAACAAACCCAAGAAGAAAATCAGTTTCAGAAAAACTAGTAAAATCAATGTTCAAAATTTCAGAAAAGATATTGGGCAACATCTGACTGTAGATGGACAGGAACAGAAAAATCTCGACGAACTTATTAGACTCTATGATTCTACCAAAGAGGTTCTAGACAAACATGCTCCCATTAAAACCAGAGAAGTAACTCTTCGCACACCGACTCCGTTCAACAATGCTGATATCAAGTTGCTAAAATCAGCAAAAAGGAAAGCGGAGACATTATGGAGGAGAACTAGACTTGTAAAAGACTGGGAGTCGTTCAAAGAAAAAAGAAATGCATTGAATTTGCAGCTGAGTCACCTCAAATCAGAAGATCTGCGAGTCAAAATCAAAGATTCTAATGGTGATGCAAAGAAGTTGTTCAAGTTACTGAACTCAAGTCTGAACAGAAAACAGGAACTACCTCTCCCACCACATACAAATGAAATTGATTTGGCAAATGATTTTAATAAGTTCTTTGATGAGAAGATTAAAACACTAAGGTCTAAGTTGGACTCTATGGATAGTGATGCTGTTGACAATATCAAACTGCCCCTCATACACTGCGACACTTCAGAAGCCTATCTCAGAGTGACATAAAGAAACTGATCAGGGAAATGCCGGTTAAACACTGCCAACTTGATCCTATTCCAACGTGGCTTTTGCTTGAATGCATTGATGAATACCTCCCAATTATAACCAATATTGTCAATAAGTCACTCACACAGGGAGAAATGCCCCTTGAGCTGAAACATGCTCTTGTAAAACCTCTGTTGAAAAAATGTGGATTGGATCTAATCAAAAAGAATTATAGACCAGTGTCAAATCTTTCCTTCCTTGGCAAACTAATTGAAAGCGCAGTTATCAAACAATACATAGACCATCTTACTGCAAACAACCTGGATGATGAGAAACAGTCAGCTTACAGAAAATTCCACAGCACTGAAACCCTCTTGACCAAGATACATGATGATATTATGTTGAATATGAGCAAAGGTGAGGTAACAATGCTTGTCATGTTGGACCTTTCAGCTGCTTTTGACACTATTGATCACAAAATTCTACTGAAACGTTTAGGAAACAGATACGGTGTTAAAGATTCCGCGCTGTGCTGGTTCAAGTCATACATTTCTGACAGGTCACAGTCAGTGATCATTAATGACAAAACATCGACCAAACTGCCACTCAAATTTGGGGTTCCTCAAGGTTCAAAATTAGGACCGATCCTATTTAATTCATACAACGCTCCGTTAAGTGGAGTGGCCGCAAAAAATCAAGTCAAAGACCAAAAGTATGCTGATGACGAAAACTCATTCTCTCTTTCAAACCAACTTTCTTAGATCAGAAAAATGCGGTAGTCAAAATGCAGAAGTGCATTGCTGAAATCAGGGAATTTCTCCATGAAAATAAACTTTGTAACAATGGAGAAAAAACGGAACTTCTACTCATTGGCAGTCAACACCAACTAAATAAACTTCAAATATCGTCAATCCATGTTGACAATGTCAAAATTAATGCAGTCGATCATGTTAGAAATCTGGGTGTAATCTTTGACAAAAACATGACCATGGAAAAACAAGTCAACAAAATGTGTCGGAATGCCTATTTCAATTTAAGAAATATTTCAAAAATCCGGAAGTCATTGGACAAGGAAAGCTGCAAAACAGCTGTCAATGCTCTTGTGACTCCTCACCTAGACTATGGAAATGGTCTTCTGTATGGAACATCAAGTCGCTTATTATATAAACTTCAAGTGGCCCAAAACTTTGCAGTTCGCCTCATTGAAAAATTGAAAAAGCATGACAGTGTAAGCCAGCATAGGAAGCAGCTACATTGGTTGCCAATTCCGGCTAGAATACAATTCAAACTCATGTTAACAACTTGGAAAGCAGTAAACGGACAAGCTCCCTTGTATATTCAAAAGATGATTCAGCCAAAATCTGAACGAAACTTTAATCTGAGAAGCAATAACAAAATGCTATTAAATGAACCAACCTCCTTCAACAAAAACAAATATGAGGACCGAGCCTTCTTGTATGCCGCTACAAAACTGTGGAACCAACTCCCAGAGATCGTCAAGGCCTCAAAAACACTTGAAGGCTTCAAGAGAAATCTTAAAACTTACCTGTTTACCAGTTTCTACAAATAAATCGATCATGCACAAGCGCTAGTGAGCAGTTTACTGGAATTAGCGCTATATAAATGCTTATTATTATTATTATTATTATTGGTGACTGAGGTGTTGTGAGAGGGTTTCACTCCTAGTTCTGATTTGATGGATGATTGGAGATTGACGTCCTTATTGTTTGCATCCAGAAGATTATTATAAGATAACCTTGGACAGGAACTGATCCTTGAACCCAACAACTAGAATTCCAGAGATCTTCAAACTGAGCTTATTACCCCCCCCCCCCACCCCATGGCTGGTCAGTGGTGACACTTTATAATACAAAGTGATGCTTTTAATTCTGCCAATATCTGTTTTAGCTGTTTTAATAAAAGTTTAACTCAGTGGCACTGGTGGGATGCTGGTCGATGTAGATGCGATACCTTGTCCACCTTTCAGGCAAGTCATGTTCGATGGCTTCTGCATTTCGCTTAGAATGTTCAATGTATATATTCCTGTCCTGCTAAGTGCTTATTGGTTAAAAAATACAGGATGTACATGAAACCCCAGCCATTCACCCACATACCATTTATAACAGTTACTGTAATAATTTTTGCAAACAAGTAGTAAAAATGTTTTCCCACTTACCGAAATACATTCACATTTTACAGTGCATCTTGACTTGACTTTGCTATCTGCTATATTGCTAAAGCATTAAGTTTCTGATTTGAATATCAAGTAGTTCTCTATTGTGTTTAAGGAAATGCACCTTCCTGTATTTATGCACTGGTAGATATGCAATGATGTATGGCTTATAATGAAGCCTTCATAATAGTCTAAAGATAATGCTTATCTCAACAATTAATTTCGTTATGTCAATTCTTGGTGCTTTGTGCAATGATCTGGCCCGTTTATATAGTGGTAACATTATGTAAATGGAAACATAGGGTTATGCACTTTAGGTCTAGAAGTATATTGTTCAAACATTCAAACACCATTACTGGGAAGACATTATTAACAAAAACTTAAGAAAATATCTTGTTTGGATACTCTGCGAAGTTATTCAATTTTAGATAACATTGTTCAAATTTTGTTCGAAAAAAGGGTGGGTGAGTGGGTAGCAAGGTTTTACTTCCCTTATTTATGCACTGACTATGGGCTAAACAGGACAGGTTGGGACCATGGTATGATGCAAGGTGCCGTCTTGGTGCAGGATGAAACATACATCTAACATGGGTCGCTCAGATTGGAAATCAAACCCGGGACCCAAAGGTTAGCAATGGTACAAGGTACCACTCGCTTGGTCCCCTAATCCTTGTGCACAAAAGAAAGAAAATGTCCATTGAATCACTATGAGTCTGTATGACATTGTTCCAAATGCTAGCAATGTGTGTATACAACTTCCGTATAGCCTATCTAATTCACTTTGAGTCTTTGTAAGCCAATATCACTGTATATTTTTACGCTGACATTGTGATGGCTGCCAAAGAAAATAATTACTTTAGGAATAGATTACTTGTATCACCGACCACAATATTATCCGACTTCAAAGTTAAGGTGTATAATGGGATCCAAGAAAGCTGATGAAATCATTATCTGACAAAAAGGTTTTAAGTTCTCATTGTAGTATTGTATGCTGTACAATGTCTATGTGATGAGATTCATACTTGTGGAGAAATATATGCATACCTTCAGGCTTATTTGTCCGAAAAAGATTGTCACCACAAAATATCTTTTTATTCAGATGAAAACTTATACCTCTCATAGACAAATTTCTTCTTCTAAGAAAAAATTTCTTCTTTGTAAGAATGTGTGAAGCACACCAAATACAAGACCTTTTCTACATACAGTGAGGGGTAGTATTATGAGTAGAGTAGTATGACTATCAAAATATTAGTTCGGATCACCAAATGTGGCCAACTTCACCCAAGGACATTGTAGACAGTTGTAGGAAGAGTCTTGTGCGTTTTCATAACTGGGCAATTTGTAGTTTGGTTGGAGCAGCATGTAAGTGGTCCACTTTGTTTTTGATACACACTCTAACAAATCAAGAACAAAGTTGGCTTTTTGAAATGCCAAAGGGTTTGTTGTGTAGAAAATTGGTTTTTCACTAAAACCTGCTGCGTTCATAACAATACATTTGTAGTACAGTATAGGTATTTCCAAAACTATTAATAAGAATGATAAGGAAGACAAGCCCTGAAAACCCATCAGGGTTTCTGTATGAGCTTATTTTTTTAGAGTGCATCGTAGGCCTGCATGTATCTGAGAAGAAACTTTAATAAACTGATAAGACTCTTAAAGGAAGTCTATATTTCCCACCCAATTTCAACTCAATATTTGGTGCATATGTGTTCATTAGTGCTTGTAATGAGCTTTAATGTGGTTCAATCAATATATATATACTTTATTGCACTTAAGTTGGAAGACTGTCTTTGGTAGATATGGGCTTTATTAGATATCTTCTTCTGCAGTGGTGCACTCTACATGCAGTGTGTCGTATTAATCTCCATAGAGAAAGAAAGAAACAGCAAAAGAAAAGAAAAATGGAAAAAATGAAAGAAAGAAGAAAAATACTCATAGAATGTTTAAAATGAGGCAGATAAATCAGAAATAAGCCGTTACCGCAGAAGTCTTATCATGTATTGAGAAGTGGTTTATTATGTCATGCTTTCAGGGTATTTCCTATTACAGAAAATGTGTCTAGCTTGGTACAGTCTCTCTCAAGCTATAGTATAAACTCCTTTTGGGTCATTTATGCAAGTATCATCCTGAAGAAGAATCAATGCTTTTGACTTTAGAAACTGCTTTTGACTTCAGATAATTCATTTGATTTTATCAATTATGAAGGTTTACCAATTACAATATGTTTTGAACTTTTAAAGTGTTTTAACTAAGTCGCCGTTTCCCCCCTTCAAAATGTACATGATAACGAAATTATAATTTCCCCATCAACTTTCTTCCCTGCATACAAAACAAAATTCCAATTAATGCTGCGTTACTTAAATTTGACTGGTTTGTAACAATTTATTGGCAGAATTCGAACAACTGCATTTTCAACAATTGTGCAATGAAATCCAAGACCATAATTGTTGAACAATATTGAACATGGTGTTCTGTTATGTGCTGTTCTGCTCCCCAAACACCAAACATCCCAAGAGTGAAAAACTGCATCTCCAGACTTCAGGGGCTTGCTGTGCAGACAATGAGCTGTTTCCGGTTCCTGTGGAGAGCTTCCGGTGTCACGCCAGCTAATTGTCATCTGTCACTTGCAATGCTTCTTATTCATTTGAAAAGGAACTAAAAATTGAAGGGTTTTTATGTATATTTGTGAAGAGCAAGAGATTTACATTTTATCCGATTGCTACGTTGTGAGTAGCAATGTCGTGGTTGCCTCACTGGCCTAGTGTTTAATGAAGGTTCTAGATTTGAGTCCTGCTTTAGGTTAATTTGTTACATCTAAGAGCTAAAATTGGGGAAATTTCTGTCTCTTTTTATATCCTCTACAAAATATGGCTCCTTGGTGTTTGCTTCATTTATAATGTCACAATGACATTCTGAAATATATTTTGCATGAAAGAGGGTATATTGCGGTATCTGGGAATTAAGATTTTGTGAAACTTTAGTTTTCAAGTCCACTGTGCAATTAGGAAGACGGCAATTTATATATCAATTTGTGAAAATTCGCAATTTTTGGGCTATGATGTGTAATCATTTTTGTTTAAATCAAATTTGTATTAAAAAGTAAGATTTTGGACTGTGTACTGTAATATAACCAAAATTAGAACAGGATGACCTTAAAGCTCAGCAAATGGTTCAGACACACTTTTCCCATTGACAAATAGACCTTATACGGCCTGCTAAATGCCTTTTAAACAAACTGCATAAGGTCTAGGAGGGCAAGACGGGAAGATCTTAAACTATGTAAGCCTAGCAGATGGGCAATCTTTAAAGAGTTTTATGAGGGAAAAACTTTAAAGAGAAAATAAAAATAGATGGCACAGGAGGTGGGGCGGTTAAAACTGATAGATAAGACAAATGGTCTACAGAATAAATTGGACTTTCATTTGATAGTAAGAGAAAATATACAGTTATTGCTATTAGAATAACCAGGTAGGCAGATACATAGTCGACGAATACAAATTAATTATATAATAAGATTAATGCTAGACACACAAATTGGGTTAGATGGAAGGTAGGTGTGCGACTGTTTAATGTTTATTTACTGCTACCGTACATGTTAATTTCTCTGAATATTAAATTGTGGTCTAAGTTTGGAACCGTAAATTCAGGTTAATCCGAATTTAAGGCACCTTGTTTATGATACGCGCTTAAGGCATTTACTCTGTTGCCTTTTAAAGTCATTGATCAGTAACTGCCCAATTTAAGTTTGACGTATCACTAAGTGATTTTTAAAGGTAACCCTCAATAAATCCATTTTTATTTCCAATGAATTTTATCTTCATTTGCTTCACCACTTGATCTATCAAAGTCTGGTTATAAACCATTAAGTTTTCAGAATCTTTTTCTTCTTCCTTTTTCACCAAATAAATGTTTAATTGAGAAAAATAATTAACTATTGGCCTATGCTTCGAAATAAAATGAGACTACTTCGAGTATGGTAACACTCTGGTTACCATCAAAACACTCTGGTTACCATCAAAACACTCTGGTTACCATCAAAACACTCTGGTTACCATCAAAAAACTCTGGTTAAGAACATAGGTCCAAATTTATATCAGTATTACCAATAAATGTTTGAATTAAGCTTTGTCCTAAATAATTAAGATAAGTGCTGTTTTCTGCGCAAAAATTATGAATTCAAGATGCGACTATGACGCTATTTTCAGTATCCACACTATTCTTATTTTGCTGCTATTCAGGCCGTACCAGGCGATATTGCACTTGGCTGCCAGATCCTATTCTCTTCTATACCAGACCTACTTTATTTTCCTCTCAGTGGGACAAAATTGATTTTGCTGTAAAATCAATGAGATTGTCACAGGTTATAACAATGACAAGTTGTTAAATTGGTCTGTAGTGTTACCTGACTATTAAAATGTCAATAAAATGAGATTTCAGCCCTTCACTGCAATAGATCCAACAATAATGTCAAAGGGCAATCACTCCGAATCACTTCAACTTTAGAAAGAAATGCATTGCAGAGATTTTCAGCATCTGAAGAGAAATAATATAATATAATATAATAGATAGATGGATAGATAGATGGATAGATAGATAGATAGACAAATGGATAGATAGATAGATAGATAGATAGATAGATAGACAGATGGTAAAGTGCAGCCCATGAGGGTAAATTTATGATAGGAGAGAGAGTGGGGGAGTCCTCAACATATTGGCATCCAGAATATCTAGCTGATAAGCAAGTACACACAAATTGATTTTGTCTGTTCACTCCTAAAACAGATTGGTTAGTATACAACCAATTATAAATATGTTGTTTTAAGAGATTTGGATGTGAACCCCATGTCATACATCCTTCTTCAATTATCTCTTGTTTAAATAATAAAATGTTTCAGCACAGGGAATATAGAGTCAAGTTTTAAAGTAACAGTTAATGATTTTAAGATGCCCTTGTGTTACTCAAAGACAAATGCCCACTGTGCCAAAGTAATGTTACTAAGAGCTGGCTAACTGCTGTTCAACTAGTTACAAACTGGTTGGTGGCACGTTGCAAACTGGTTGATATCACGCCACCGACTCATGATCATTGTTTTATATGGCCTATGATTACCCGTCAGGCTGTTTCACACAAGGCCTATGGCCTATTTGATGTTAACTGATACGGTTTGGGTAATACAGTGTCAGCTCAGTAACTTGAGCCTTCGATTTTTATTGAATTCATTGATTTATCTAACGACTTAATTATACCCCCAATCTATATGCCCCTGACTTAGGGTGAGGTTATGTTCTAAGGTTAGAAATGTGATATCTTTAATTACATCATAAAATTTGATGACACATTACCTTTTATTGACTATCACACCAGCAGATCATTAAATACAGGGACTGCCAGCCAGAGGGGTAGAGCTTTTCGTATTTGCTGATGTGCTGTCATGAGGTTGTATTTCATTAGGTGGTAGGGTGAATTTGATGGAAGGGAGGGATGGTTGGATGATTGAGTCCTTACTGACAGAGATAGATAGATAGATAGATAGATAGATAGACAGACAGACAGACAGACAGACAGACAGACAGACAGACAGCTAGCTAGACAGACAGACAGACAGACAGACAGACAGACAGACAGCTAGACAGACAGACAGACAGACAGACAGACAGACAGACAGACAGACAGATAGATAGATAGATAGATAGATAGATAGATAGATAGATAGATAGATAGATAGATAGATAGATAGATAGATAGATAGATAGACATGGTAAGTTCAGCCCTCTTGACCCTGTTCTGGCTGCTCCCAAGGGTTGATTGATGAGATGAGAGGGAGTCCTCAATATTTTATGCCTTTACCCAATGTAAGGGATCTTTTACCTGACACAAACACTGATAAAAAAAAAATTAAATGTCACATCGAAACAAAATCCAGCTGGGATTTTGCTCTTTACGATCCACTGAAAATGTGTTCCCCACCCTAGGTTCGAACCCATGCAGGCAAAAAACGTTTAGCGGAGTAGGCTTGGTCCATAAAGCCACCCAGCTGCCGTAGGCTGTGCTGTATCAGTATAACCCCACAATAACTAATCTTCAGGACACAAAATTAATATTCTGGGCATGAAATCTTATTAGCCATTCCTTCTGGTGTGAGATATTAAAGGTCACAAGTGTGAGAGGTTGAGACAAGTGGTGAAGTGGAGCGATCTGTCTTTTGTTAAGAGGGGGGTAACAGGAAGGGGAGGCACGGGAGGGGGGGCACAGGAGGGGTTAAAGGGCAGTTGACATTTTGGACTCAGGTGTCCTTTCCCTGGCTGTGACCGAGTGAGTGTGTTGCTTTGCATAGAGTATCTAACTCATTGAGGTTAAGGTACTATGTGGAGTTAGAGCCTAAAAAACTTTCTTCAAGAACATTGTAAACAACATGTTATTTCAAAGTGAAACGTAGAGGAGGGGGCTTGCTAAGTTGTTTGTCATATTCTGCCTTGATTTTGGGCTTGCGATTGCTTGTAGGCCTATCTAGTTTCGATTCCAGCTGTGCCCTGTTCACTGGACTTATGTTGAACAGCGGTTTCAGTTATCCATCATCTTGTTGTGTCCTCCTGCTATTCAAATAGCCTGCCGAAAAGCATAAATACAGGACATAAGTTCCCAGCCAATCAAATAATCATGAAAAATAACACCGTTCTGTTAATCCCAGTAAAGGTGGTGGTTTGACAGTTTTTCTTTTTTTCTGATAATGTTTATTCTATAATGACAACATAAATGAACTAGAGAGGGCATTCTGGTAACTGAAATGATATTTGTGTGCCTTTTTGGAAAGGAAACGAAAGATGTATCCATATAAAATATTAGCCAACTTCACCATAGAAGTGTCCTTACTGACATGGATGTTGCAGTGATTTTATAAGCCATCAACTTAATAAAGTATACACCACCTCTTTGCAGACTTCGCTGCACGTGGCAGACTTAGAAGTATCGACACTAAAATCATATCATTCTGCTTCTGTTGTATGAACACAATTACTTTTGCTCTTATGTTGATATTGCGTGGTTTAAGGGAAACTCTCTTGTCAACTCAGTGCTTCAGTATTATATTGGAGCAGTATAATGCCAGTATTTTGTCCATTTTTGGCTTTGTAATATTACTACTGTGGATGAAAATAAGGTTGAAAACTGAGCTATACAAAAAGCAAGTGTATATGTCTATTTTTGTTTCAGTGCTGGTAGTTTTGGTTAATGATTATGCTGAACTTTTTGGAAAGAAAAACACAAGGGAGTATCTATATAAATGTATGAATAGGTTTGTGCTTAAAAGAATTTACATTTCTATGAGAAAAGTTGTGTAATAGTAGTAATGTGGTATCATTAAGTTCACCAACATTTATCAAAAGCAGATTTTCTGCTCATCACCAAAATAGTGTCATGGGCTTTTCATCCATACATTTATATACACTAAGTTGATGCAAAACAGAGAAGTTATGGAAAGTTAATGGGGCACCTCCTGAAGTTATTCCAATATTACCCAGTGTATATAAATGTTCTATTTTTGCACAACTTACTATAATCACTGTGCTACCTTGACTTTCTAAGTATTATGCTACAAAAAGTTTCACATATGTGACTAAGTAAGTGCTTCTTATCTTATCTTAAATGTAGAATGGGTAAGATTTCTGTTAATAATCTACTTATGTTCTGTGTTTCCCAGCTTCATAGAAGTGTTATGATTGAATTACTTTGTATTTTCTGTTGCTTATATCATACACCTCCATTAAAATGTCATCAAGTCAATTTGGGACTATCATTTTTGAATTCTACTAGGACGCCATCTGGAATTTGACCCGTTGAATTAACTCCAATTTCTGGGCTCCCGTCCCGAAATCTTTCTTTAGGTTATTGAGAAGCCACATGCCCAAGTTTCATGCTTTTATCCACCCTGTAACAGTATGATTCAATATTGACCGTAAACCACACTATTAATAGCTGCATCACAACCTCAGAGTTGTGATTAATTAATCTAGTAGTCTTAATAGCATCATAGACATTATGCGGAGCAGTAAAACACATTCTTGGAGAAAGACACTAAGGTATTTTGAGATAATTGTATCCACAAGTTGAAGATAACCTGAGTGTTCCGTACCCATGAGGGCATAAGCGCGAGTATACAATATAGGTACCGTAATATGGGGTGAATAGGGACAGATTTGGCTCTTTTCTTGCCATAGCATGGGCACAAAACCTCCAATAAATATCAATATCGTCTCAAATTATGTCCAGGCCGCATTATTAACTATCTCTGAGGGCATTAACTGATACCTATATTTTTCCAGGTTTCAGGCTGAGAAAACCACTGTCCCAATTCACCCCTCACTTTGGGGTGAATCGGGACAGAGACTAATCTAAATAACTAGTCCTTCCTATCCTGTTTTATTGATTTATGCTTATGAATAAACATTAGAAAACATGTTTAGCGCCCAAAAAGTCACTCTTACTAAAATTTGTCTACTATGTGTAGAATATTCACTTTTTAACAAAATCTATTAAATCACTGTAAATTGACAAAAATGTTGTTATCTGCTAATTTTACAAGTGATGAATAAACTTGGACTATTCCACAACAAATGATGCCAGTTTCAACACTTTAAACACAAAATCCATGAAAACAAGCTGGATTGAAAATTAGAAAGACTTTTCTGGCCAGCTCCGTAGCTCTGCCATTCACTTGGATCCGAACCCATGACTAATCAGACAAAATATCACATCTCAGCAACTCTTTTGGTCTCTTAAAACTGTTTAAATCGATTTGGATTATAAAATCTTTATTTTTCTGCCTTTATTTGATATTATATCACATCAGTTTTTTATTAGGTCCAAAATTGCATATTTATCACAATTTTGGCAAAGTTTGACACTCCCATAGCATTTCTACAAGATAAAAATAATTTTGCAGCATGTTAGAACCCCGTCCAACATTATTTTATGACATTATATCACTGATTTCGATTCTTGAGTAGTGACTGGGAGCTGAAAACTACACTAAAATAACTCAGAAACTGAAAGTGCATTAGTGCTTGTTGAATATAGTCAGTGCACATGTACCTAAGTTTGTGATTTTTTTCGTGGTTGGCCACAACTATATACTTGAAGTTTTGTGTGAATTTTGTGTCTGTATCTTCTATAGTTTTTGTGGTACAAGCAAAGTTTTGACCAACTTTTGAAAATGTAAATTCTGCAGGGCAATATTTAAGGTGCTGCAGTTCCTTGGCGCCTGCAGGTAAAATCGTGAAAATCCAGATGAATCATTATTGGTATATATACTAAAGCCGTGCAAGATAAAAATAATTTCCTGGCTTGTCCCGATTCACCCCAGTGTCCCTATTCACCCCATATTACGGTACTGATTGTGTATACAATGTACAACACAATACCAAATGGGTAATATCCACTGCTTTTTCATGTGGTATTGTAAACATAATGGGGTATAGATAGGATGCGGTACATAATAATTCACTACATATTGTCAGCAGTACCGTTGACCTTGATCTTCTTTTGAATTGATATTTTGCTCGTTAACAGAATATCCTGTACTAATAGTCTCTTCTTAAGGTCATGAAGGAGAATTTAAGAACTTTGCCCTTCACACCATTTGGGATTATTGACCTTATTAGCCATGAGGCTGCGCAAGAAGTGTCCAGTCTAATGGAAGTTGGTCAGCTAGAACGCCCAGTTCAGAATATGGTTTGGTGGTTTAGAAGACCTTACGGGATTCTGAAAACATTCTTATTGCTAACAGAGCTAAGGAATTGTTTCAGGATATGATTATTTGGTGACTAAGAATACCTTACTGGATTGTGAAAGAAACATTGTAAATGCTGACAGAGCTAAGGAATTGTTTCCTATAACAATAAGAATTTACTATAAAAGAGGAGAAAGGCTTATGCCTGCTTGGCTAAGCTGTTGCATTCACCAAAAATTCACAATAAAACCAGCATTTTCTTCTCTTAAGACACCTGATTGACATATTACACTGGTAGTGGTTTGTGCTATTATTTGAAATAAGAGATATGCATACAGTTTTATGGGATTAAGGTAATAGTTCTTTTATTCCAGTTTTGAATGAAAGGACACAGTAGTCATAATGACTTGGGCATAAAGTCACATTTCAGCAGTGAAAGATTCATCAGCGAGAACTTTTTTTGCAAGTACAAAAAACTAGATTGCATCTCCCGCGAGTTTTCAGAACTAGCGGATGGGTGTTATTTTGTGAGGGTCACCTTATCTTGGGGCGGAAGGACTTCACTTGGCTGACATCTAGCATATAATGAAGACCCAACAATGAGCTCAACAGTCAACTAAAGGCGGGCGTGGTGGCGGTTGACAAACATTTGCTGCAAATCAAACGTGGAGGCCTATATTTCTGGAGCTTCTTGGACTTTCTTCCAGGTGCCGTTCCTACACTTGCTTTTGATTTAGCATACATGTCCACAAATCCTTCGCCTCATTGCCGTGTCCTCCTACTGTCCTAATTAGCTTGCAAAGTGCGTAAATGCAGGATGTAAAGCGCCAATCATCCCTCCGTCCATGTCAGCAAATGTGAGAGAATGGAGTGCCCTATTCTGCTCAGTACTCTGTTTGTTCTTGCATTAATGAAATGTGTTGTATATTGATATTTTGTTGAGTCGTACTGATACATTTCATTTCTCAATGACAATGGAAAATACATTTGAGCAAAAAAATCATTATTTGAGTCTTTTGCCGGTCATTGTATACTGTAACTGAGGGACCACGTGAAATTAGCCGATGGAGGATGCACTCTAAAATTTGAAATTTTCAGTCAGTTTTAGTATATATACATATATATATATTGTTATATTGACATAAGAATATCAGATAATTATACATTTGTCAATGTTAGCATTGCGAGAAAACAGTGGTTAGTAAAATGTGATGATATTTAAGAATATGCCAATTATTTAAGTATATGTATATAAATCATAAATTTCATAGGGTTTTAACATTTCAGAATGTTCATGATATAAAAAAAGCCAATCTTGCAAATTCAAATTTTAAAGGGAATTGAGATAAACAGCAGGCTTCATCTGATTTGCAGGGTTGTTCTCTATGGCAACCCTTCACTATCTTTTCACAATCAAATTTGCAAACCACTTGTAAGATTTATCCTTTTTATCAACGAGAAAGGTCATAAACATACTAAAACAATTCTGACTCATAGATGTCCAATAGCTGTTCATAGAGATACTTCCTCTCATTTTTCAAAGTCTTTTAGATAAATGTCTTCCGAACGCTCTTTCTGCGTTTCAAAAGGAAATTTTAGGACAGCCCTTTGGCATTTCGGCTGCAGGAGAGACTTTTAAACAATTAAGTTGACAGACAGAACAAATTCTGACCCTCTGTAATATGGTAGGGGACACTTAAGTGGCATTAGAAGCTGAAATTGACAAAATGACATCAGGAACCAAGTCTAAGGATAGTTCAGCTCATTCTCAGTGGTTTGGGACTTTCACGATCTCTGAAGTGGTTTCTAATCAGAGTCCGCGAAAAGTGCTTTTGGTGTACAGGACATTCGGGCAGGTAGATTCTGAAGGTTACCTGCCCGAATAACATTTTTTCTGCCCAAAATTTTAATTTCATTAACTCAACAGGTTAGGAGTTTGGGACCTTAGAAATATTAACATACTCAAGCAGAGTCTCTAGTTTAGAGACTTGCTTGGCTGAAGATGGCCTTTGACATATGCATATCTATATTTATGTGGGTTAATAAAATGTATATAGGCCTATATACATGAATTAATTCAAATTTCTCCCATGGCCTTATAAGTCATTGCTGGGGCTAATTAAACTTGAATTAACAATTAAAACGTCAGTTACGTCACATATTTTTGTTGGTATTTATTTTTAAACATTATGAAGAATACATTAAGTAGGATTCATTAGAATTGATCCAAATACTGTACTGTTTAGAATTCACTTAGCAGAAAACCCGACAGGACCCTTGCTCTTTTTTGCAAGTTGCAACCTTGCAGGCCTCAAATGTATCTATTGTACAACTTAGCCTGCCAAGCTGAAGATGGCCATTGCTAATTGCAATAAGCTAAGGTATTGACCCTCATTATGTTTAATTGCAATCCAATTGACACCTCTGACACCAATTTGTGTCATTGATGTTTGTCAATTGCAATGGCGATTTCAAAGGCCTGTGCTAATTGTATTGATTACTGTGTCGGCTCATTGACTCTCCAAAAGAGCCATCGGACATTTGGGCAGGTAACCATTCTATTTTTGCCGGTCAGACGCGATTTTTGCCGGTTTTGACCGGCAAACCGGCACTTTTCGCGGACTCTGTTTCTAATAGATTAATGTTTCTAATAGATTAATGTTATTCTGCTTGAACAACAGACACCTCACGATCTGAGAGTTGTGACAGTGGTCTTAAAAAAGCATTGGAGACATCACCCACAACTGCAAAAGCTTTGAGAAAGACACCATAGCCAAACGCAGTAAGACATGACAAATCGCTTCCATATAAGGATGTTGTTCATTTATAAGATGTTGTGATCTAGGGCAGATCTACTGTATTAATTTTGTCTGGAGAATTATATGTTACTACACACCTCAGTGACCAGCCTTTTAAGGAGGATGGATGATTTCACTTCTGCACTTGAAAATATGTGGGATCAGTAAGAGGAGCGTTGGGAATGAGAGAGTGTATGAACTCTAACAGATTCTGGATGTGAGTGGTTCATTGGAACTTTCACCTATCTCCTATCTCAAGACTTTGACGTTAAGAAGAGAATGCCTAAAGGGCTGAACTTCCCATATTTATATCCAAATATTCTACATGTACTTGCCAATTTCAGCGATATGAACTCTTGATCTCGGAGTTCTCCTCATAACTCAAAATGAAAATCTTAAGATTTTAAGCAAACAACTATGGTATTTGTGTTCTTAAACAGTTCAGAAAAGATTTGTAAAGTGAGCTGTTATGCCATGAGCTAAGATCTGTCGCATTTCACGAATTTACTTTCACTTAGAACAGTAGATGACTAATAGAAGTTAGAAAGGTCTGAATTGGCTGACGCTGTCGGTTGAAATGACTTTTTTCCGCCTGTGAGTTCCAATATACAACAGTGTTTAAAAAGATAGGAAACGCTAAAGAGGTTCGAAAGAGGAGAAAAACAGACTCCGCCATTGAAGTCGCTTTGCAAGCCCGTTGAAATCTGAGCTGACACTTGCCACATACTTGGGCAAAAGAACTTCCGTCGCTCCAGACCCAAGATGGATCACCGCAACGAGCCGGGAAATTTACAATTTTCGATTGCATTTGTTGGCCCTGTTTTTGGAAAGGGAGACTGATGGTCCGCAAGCCATACACAGGTCAGTAAAAGAGTAAAATTGCTACAGTAGAACTGATGCGGGTGTATACAGTAGTTTCTTGTCGTTGTTGGCAGCTTTGGTTCTCTTTTGGCTCTCCTTCTGTGCAAAATACATATGACCCAATAAATTCAGTCCAAAATGCAACCTCTGACATCAGGTCGTGCATGTCTTTCTTGAAGCAAGAGTGGCTGAGCGAATGTTTTAATGCATAAATGCGGGTATACACCTTATCTAAATTAGACTTCGAAACAATTGCTTTCTACATTACTTTTGTAAAATTGAATGTGCCATGTTTGAAATTTCAGTTTTCAGTCATGCACACGAAAAGTCAGAAGATAAAGTTCTATACACTAAATACTTGATGAGAATGTGGTTACCAAACAGGAGCTTTAGTTTGCAGCCATGTTTAGATTGCAGAGAATTGAATACTTTTATCCAATCTCCTGTATACTGATAAAGTTCTGTAATACTCTAGTAGACCCAACTTGGTATGGGACTTGTTTTAGCATTTGGAGTCTGAGACATTGGTTACAAGGAGTAGAGCTTGACACAGGGTGCTTCCCATTGACTCGAAGTTTTCCATCAACAGAATTCCATGTCAGATCACGACGGGCCTGGAAATGCCTCAAACAGGGTAGAAACCAGCCTCTGCAGGCGAAACTAGCCTCTGACAGGCCTCCAAGCAGACTCTAGGGACTGCACCTAAATGAGCCTGGGGCTTTTGTTTTCCTCCTGGCTCCCCTTACAAATGGACACCACAAGTGGACACATGTCCCACTCTGCCTCCTCAACTCTCACAAACTTTTATGTCATTGGTAAATATTAGGCGAACAGCGCTACAACCGGGTAACTCCATCTAAGCAAGAGAAATATACTTCTCCGAAAGTGCTCAAACTATGCCAGTGATATTGATGGTCATACTACTTACTGTAACTGGAACAGCCTATGACTGTTTTTCTGTTTTGTCTCACTATAGTCAGAAAATGGTACAACCCAACCAATGCTACGTGTATCTGGTCTGTTTTTCTGATAATGGGAGGAGTGACACATAAAGTAACGATTTGAATGAAACAAGAATAGCAGGGTAATGTATAAGAAAGTTTGGCATTTGATTTGTCCCTGGTTTAACTTCCCGTTGTGTCTTCTTTTTAACCGTCTTTGCCTCCTGCAGTTGGCTAATTTGGGCTTTACATCTTGAATTTATGTACTTGATAGGCCTATCAAGGTCAGAAGAATACACAGGAAAAGAATGATTGTAACTGCCAAACAACCATTGGATCAAGTGACATGGCTGAACTATATAGATTCTAACTCATGCACCTCTCCTTTATCCTCAGTCTTCCAGTTCCATCCATATGTTCTTGTTTTTCCATAAGTTAAAGATTTTGAAACTGGCTTTTTGATCTGCTTATATTCTTGTGAACATTTCTTGAATCTAATAATCTGTTTTAATTTGTTTCAGGTAAGTCCACTGTCAAATATGTATGAATTATGTTGGTAAGTGAATTATATTCTATCTATACATATTTGCCGATTGGAAAAAGGAGGGTTATTCAGTGAAGCCCTATTTACAATACGAAGTTATTTTGTAGAGGCACCATTGCCTATAGATATTCGTCTGGTAACTGAGATGTTGCAGGTTCGACTTCCAACCATGGCACAGAGGAACTGATCAGATCCTCAATAATGCTTTGTTTTGCTTCACACAGGTGCAAATGCACTTGACTATAGGCAGTGATGGCGATTATAGAGTAGCATAGTGTGCGCTGGAAACTGCTGCTTGGCGGTTTACTCCCCATGAGTCAAGAAAGGCTCATGCTTAAACAGGCCCACCCAGCTGGGGTGTAATTGTAATGAAAAGTCAGTTGAGATGGAATTCGTCTGTGTAATGGAATAAAACATTTCATTTAAATTTACTTTAGTTTCAGTGATATAAAATAGGCAGAAGAGACATATACAAGAACTTCCTACTACCTGCATTGTATACATAGAAAAGCTGTTTCAATATTCCAAATATAAGTCGAGGAAAGTGGATTATACTTGAATACAATTTTTGTATAGTAAAATGGAATGATAATACAATATCATGTCACATGAATAATAGACAAGAGTCATGTGCAATGAACACATCGTACTTTTCTATAATATGGGAAATCTTTTCCGCCATAAGGCTGATAATATTGTGACTTATATTTAATATGGCTGCACATATTGATACCACACTGTAGTCCTGAGAAGCTGTATATGTCTTGGGAATTTAACCGTTTAGGGAGCGAAAGGCATGAAATTGGAAGCACTATGCACTAAGCACTGTGAAAACTACTGTGCAATGCACAATGTTGTACACTGGTGTGGCTGGATGGTAACTGATGTTTTGTGGGAGGTTTTACACCTGTTTCTGATTTTATGGATGAGTGGGAATTTTACTCCTTTTTGTTTGTACCCAGAAGATTTATAATTATATGTATAATTTTAGGACAGGAATTGATCCTTTAACCCAAGAACAAGAAGTCCAGAGATAATCAAACTAAACTAATGCTTCTCCCCCCCCCTCCCTCTACGATGGCTTGTGACTCTTTACGATACTATTTACAAGTCTTTATGACAATGGCAGAACTGAAATTATGCTTCCCAGGTGCTTTTAATTAATTCTGCCAATATCTCTTTTATCTTAACTCAGTGGCACTGGTATGATGCTGGTCTGTAAACCTTTGGCATATGGATGTGACAGAGATACCTTGTCCAGCATTTCAGGCAACTCATGTTCGATGGCTTTTGCACAGCGCTTAGAATGTTCAATGCATATTCTGGTCCTGCTCATTATCTGCTATATTGCTCAAGCATTAAGTTTCTGATTTGAATATATAGTAGTTTTTTATTGTGTTTAAGGAAATGCACCTTCCTGTATTTATGCACTGGTAGATAGGCAATGATGTATGGCTTATAATGAAGCCTTCATAATAGTCTAAAGATAATGCTTATCTGAACAATTAATTTCATTATGACAATTATTGCTACTTTGTGCAATGCTCTGGCCAGTTTCTATAGAGGTAATGTTATGTTAATGGAAACATAGAGATTATGCACTTTAGGTCTAGAAATATAGGTACTTACTACTGTTACTGTCAAGCAAGTATTAACAAAAGCAGAAAAAAATATCTTGTTTGAAAATTCATTCGATTAATTTCATAGTATGACTCCAGAATACTCAATTTTTAGATGTTGTCATTGATTTTAATTTTTTTTATAAAAAGGTGGGTGAGTCGGTAGTGGGCTTTTACTTCATTTATTTATGTTCTAAATATAGGGGCAAGGCACAGTCTTGGTGCAGGATGAAACATACATCTAACATGGGTCGCTCAGATTGGATATCAAACCTGGGACTCAGAGTTTAGCAGTGGACAAGGTACCACTCACTTGGTCCCCTGATCCTGTGAACAAAAGAAAGAAAGTGTCCATGGAATCACTGTGAGTCTGTATGACGTTGTTCCAACAGCTAACAATGTGTGTATACAACTTTCGTATAGCCTATCTTATACACTTGGAGTCTTTGTAAGCCAATATCACTGTACATTTTTGCACAGACGTTGTGGAGGTTAGCCAAAGAAAATAATTACTTTAGGAATTAGATTACTTGTAGCACCGACCATGGTAATACCATAGTATCATCTGACTTCAAAGTTAAGGTGTATAATGGGATCGAAGAAAGCTGATGATACGATTGATTATCTGACGAAAAAGAAGAAGGTGCCATTGCAGTATTATATGGCTACTATACCTATGTGATGTAATTCGTACCAGGGGAAGAAATATATGCATACCTTCAGATTTATTTGTCTGAAAAAAGATTGTAAAAAAAAGTTTTTATTCAGATGAAAACTTATACCTCTCATAGACAAATTTCTTCTTCTAAGAAAAAATTTCTTCTTTGTAAGAATGTGTGAAGCACACCAAATACAAGACCTTTTCTACATACCTAACATAATAGGATGAAAAATATCATGAAGTGGAAGGAGGGAGTATTATATGAGTAGAGTATTATGAGTAGAGTATTATGAGTAGAGTATTATGAGTAGAGTATTATGAGTAGAGTATTATGAGTGGAGTATTATGAGTGGAGTATCATGAGTATAGAGTATTATGAGTAGAGTATTGTGAATAGAGTATTATGAGTGGAGTATTATGAGTGGAGTATTATGAGTAGAGTATTATGAGTAGAGTATTATGAGTAGAGTATTATTATTATCGAAATATTAGTTCAGATCACCAAATGTGGCCAAGGACATAGTAGAAAGTTGTAGGAAGAGGCTTGCAAGTTTTCATAACTGAGCAATTTGCAGTTTGGGTGGAGTATAGTAAGGGCTGCACTTTTTTCTCAATACACTCTAACAAAGCAAGAACAAAGTTGGATTTTTTCAAATACCAAAGGGTTCCTTGCATAGAAAATTGGTTTTCCAAAAACCTGCTGCGTTAATAACAATACCGTTGTGGGACAGTATAGCTATTTCCATAACCTCTTATAAGAATGATATGGAGGGCAAGCCCCAAAAACCCATCAGGGCTTTTGTAGCTTTATTTTTAGAGTGCATCATACATGTATTTCTGAAAAGAAACTTTAATGAACTGATAAGATGCTAATAAAGAAAGTCTATATTTCCCACCCAATTTCAACTCAATATTTGGTGTATAGATGTTCATTAGTGCTTGTAATGAGCTTTAATGTAGTTCAATCGATATGTACTTTATCTCACTTAAGTTGAAAGACTGTCTGTGGTAGATATGGGCTTTATTAGATATCTTCTTCTGCAGTGGTGCACTCTACATGCAGTGTGTGGTGGTATTAATCTCCATGCAGAAAAAAAGAAACAGCGAAAGTTAAGAAAAAAAAAATGAAAGAAAGAAGAAAAATACTCATAGAATTTCAAAATGAGGCAGATAAATCAGAAATAAGCCATTACAGCAGAAGTCATAAGCATGTATTGAGAAGTGGTTGATTACGTCATGCTTGCAGTTTATGGCTTATTACTAAAATGCATCAAGCTAAGTACAGACTCTCACATCCAATAGTATCAACTTCTTTATGCACATGTCACCCCGAAGAAGGGTTAATGCTTTCGACTTTAGAAACTGATTTTATCAATTGTAAAGGTTACCAATTACAATATGTGTCGAACCTTTTAACCAAGGAATGTTTTAACTATTAAGTCTCCGTTTTCCCCCTTTAAAATTTACATGCCAATGAAATTATAATTTCCCCATCAAGTTTCCCTGCATGCAAGACAAAATTCACTTCAATTAATGCAGAGTTCTTTAAATTTGACTGGTTTGTAACCATTTATTTGCAAGAGTATTGCATGCATTCAAATTCAAATCAACATAGACAAAGAACCCTACAACAATTAGCACCAAAAACTTCAATTCTTGATTGGCAAAATTAGAGCAATTGCATCTTCAACAATTTTGCAATGAAATCCAAGACCGTAGTTGTTGAACAATATTGAACATGGTGTTCTGTTATGCGCTGTTCTGGTCCCAAACACCAAACATTTCATGAATGAAAAACTGCATCTCCAGACTTCAGGGGCTGCCTGTGCAGACAATGAGCTGTTTCCGGTTCCTGTGGAGAGCTTCCGGTGTCATGCCAGCTAATTGTCATCTTCTGTCACTTAAAATGCTTCTTATTCATTTGAAAAGGAACTAAAAATTGAAAGATGTTTATGTATATTTGTGAGACAAGAGATTTACATTTCATCTGATTTGCTATGTTGTGCATGGTGGCCTCACTGGCCGAGTGTTTTACACTTGGTGCTATTCAGCTGTGAAGGTTCTAGATTTGAGTCCTGCTTTGGGTTAATTTGTTTCATCTGTAAGAGCTAGAATTGGGGAAATTTCTGTCTCTTCGTTTTTTAGAGACCCTATAAGATATGCCTTCTTTGTGTTTGCTTCATTTATAATGTCACAATGACATACTGAAATATATTTTGCATGAGAGAGGGTATATTGTGGTATCTGGAATATAAGATTAAGATTTTTGTGAAACTGTGTTTAGTTTTAAAGTGAACTTTGCAATTAGGAAGTTGGCACTTTATATCTAAATTTTTGAAAATTTACAATCTTTCGGCTATGGTGTGTAGTCGTTTTTGTTTAAATCATATTTGAATTAAAAACTAGAAGTTTGGACTGTGAACTTTAATTAGTACAGAAACCAAAATTAGGGCATGTTGACCTTAAAGCCAAGCAAATGGTTCAAAGAACTTCAGACACACTTTTCCCATTGACAAATAACCTTATACTGCAAGCTAAATGCCCTCTAAAGAAACTGCATAAGGTCTAGGCGGGCCAGACTGGAAGATCTTAACTATGTAAGCCCAGCAGATGGGCAATCTCAATTGTCTTTTAAAGTTGTTTGCCACGCAACTGCTCAATTTTTATAAATTTTGACGTATATCTATATATATATTAATTTAAAGAAAAAACATATATTCTTATGTATATTCTGATTTCCCGACAATTTCATCTTCCAATTGTTCTAAATTGATCTACCGAAGTCTGCTCATAAACCATTTTAAGTTGTCAGAACTTCATTATTCATTTTACACCAAATTAAACTTTATTTTAATTGAGAAAAATAACAAGAAAAAATGCTGTAAAGTTAAACGAGGCTACTTTGAGTATAGTAACGCTGTGGTTAACTTTACATAAATCCAAATACCATTAGATTTGAATGAGGATTTGTCCAAATAAATTACGGTAAAAGCGGTTTTCTGCATAAAAGGAAATTATGAATCCAAGATTTCAGTATCCATACAATTGTTATTTTATAGCTGTTCAAGCCATACCAGGCGATATTGCACTTGGCTGCCATATCCTATTCTTCTGCCAGACCTACTTTATTTTCCTCTCAGTGGGATATAATTGATTTTGCTGTGAAATCAATGAGATTGTCACAGGTTATAACAATGACAAGTTGTTAAATTGGTCTGTAGTGTTACCTGGCTATTAAAATGTCAATAAAATGAGATTTCATCCCTTCACTGCAATATATCCAACAATAATGGCAAAGGGCAATCACACTGAGTCACTTCAACTTTAGAAAGAAGTGCATTGCAGAGATTTTCAGCTTGTGAAGAAAAATAATAGAATAGAATAGATAGATAGATAGATAGATAGATAGATAGATAGATAGATTAGCATCCAGAATATCTAGCTGGTGAGAAAGTACAATGCATACACAAATTGATTTAGTCTGTTCACTAAAAAAAACAACAGATTGGTAGCCGACAACCAATTATAAATACATTGTTTGAAGGAAGATTTGGATGTGAACCCCAAGTCATAAACCCGTCTTCAAATAATTCTTCTTTAAAATCTCATATCCTGAAAAACAAATAAGTCTGTTTATTTCTGCACTGAGTTATGGGTCAAGTTTTAAAGTAACATGTTTCTCGTTTTTAAGATAACCCAACGTTGCTCGCAGATAAATGCCCACTGTGCCAAAGTAATGTTACTAAGAGCTGGCTAACTGCTGTTCAACTAGTTACAAACTGGTTGGTGGCACGTTGCAAACTGGTTGATATCACGCCACCGACTCATGATCATTGTTTTATATGGCCTATGATTACCCGTCAGGCTGTTTCACACAAGGCCCATGGCCTATTTGATGTTAACTGATACGGTTTGAGCAATATAGCGTTAGCTTAGTAACTTGAGCCTTCGATTGTTATTGAATTCATTGATTTACCTAACGACTTAATTATACCCCCAATCTATATGCCCCTGACTTAGGGTGAGGTTAGGTTCTAAGGTTAGAAATGTGATATCTTTAATTATATCATAAAATTTGATGAGACATCAGTTTTTATTGACTGTTACACTAGCAGATCATTTTCGCATGCTGTCATGAGGCCAGATTTCATTTGGGTGTAGTCTGAATTTGACTGATGGGAGGTATGGTTGGATGATGGGGCTTTACTTACAAATATAGATATATTGATAGAAAGAGATATATCAAAATAGATAGATAGATTGATAGATAGATAGATAAATAGACAGATAGATAGATAGATAGATAGATAGATAGATAGATAGACAGATAGATAGACAGATAGACAGACAGATAGACAGATAGATAGATCGATAGATATGGTAAGTGCAGCCCTCTAAACCAAGTTCTGGCTGCTCATGGTGGTTGATTGATGAGATGCGAGAGAGAGAGCGAGAGTCCTAGACATGTTACACATTTACCCAATGTAAGGGGTTTCTTACTCTCCAAATTCACGCACTGATACCAGGGGCCAGCAATTTATATAAATGTCTCATTTGAGTAACATCCTCCAGGAATTTTGCTCTTGAAGGTCCATAAAAAATATTTTGGTTCCCCCACCTTGGCTCAAACCCATGCAGGGGAAAAAATCTTAAAAATAGCGTAGCAGGCTTGGACCATAACCACTGAGCCACCCGGCTTCCTTAGGTGTGCTGTTTGAGTAATACCCCACAATAATTAATATTCAGGGACCAAATTAATATTCTGGGCATACAATCTTGTTAGCTATTCATTGTGGTGTGAAATATTAAAGGTCACAAGTGTGAGAGATTGAGACAAGTGGTGAAGTGGAGCGATCTGTCTTTTGTTAAGAGGGGAAAGGGAGGGGGGGGGGTGACAGGCACAAGATGGGGCACAGGAGGGAGCACATGAGGGGTTAAAGGGCAGGTGACATTTTGGACTCAGGTGTCTTTTCCCTGACTGTGACTGAGGGAGTGTGTGTTGCTTTGCATAGAGTATTTACCTCACTGAGGTTAAGGTGTTGTGTAGAACTAAAGCCTGAGATACCTTGTTCAAGAACATTGTAAACAACATGTTATTTCAAAGTGAAACGTAGAGGAGGGGGCTTGCTAAGTTGTTTGTCATATTCTGCTTTGATTCTGGCCTTGCAAGTGCACTTGTGGCAGATTCCACTGATCCTACATGAATGTTGGACAGTGGTTTCCTTCATCCTTCATTTCAATGTTATGTCCTGCTATTCTAATAGCATAGCATAAATACAGGACGTAAGTCCCAGCCTTCCAATTAAATAATCATGAAAATAGCACCTCAGTAAATCGGAGCAAAAGTGGTGGTTTTAAAATTTTTCTTTTTTTCTAATAATCTTTATTCTATATGACAACGGAATTGTATACAAGAGAGGCCATTCTGGTAACTAAGATGAAATTTTTGTGCCATTTTGGTAAACAGAGAAAGAAGAATGTATGCATACATATGTATATGCCAACTTTACCATAGAAGTATAGTGGCATGAATATTGTAATAACTTTATTTGCCATCAACTTAATAAAGCGTACACCAGAGTCTTTGCAGACTTGGCTGCATGTGGCAGACTTAGAACCATCAACACTAAAATCATGTCATTCTGCTTTTGTTGGGTGAACACAATTGCATTTGCTCTGATTTTGATATTGCATGGTTAAGGGGATGTTCTATTGTCAACTCGGTGCTTTAGTATTATATTGGAGCAATATTTTGTCCATTTTTGGCTTTTTTATATTATTACATTGGATGAAAGTAAGGTTGAAAACTAAGCTGGACAAAAAGAAGGTGTACATGTCCATTTTTGTGTCAGTGCAGGTAGTTGTGATTCTGCTAAACCTTTTGGAAGGCAAAACACAAAGGAGCATCTATATAAATGAATGAA
Organism: Platynereis dumerilii; assembly: GCA_026936325.1. NCBI lineage: Eukaryota > Metazoa > Annelida > Polychaeta > Phyllodocida > Nereididae > Platynereis > Platynereis dumerilii. Next base: position 46,253,235 of record JAPTHN010000007.1, on the reverse strand, counting down.
TAGATTTGTGCTTTTCATACATGTGTAACATAATTATATGATGAATGCTTTTGGATTTTAAGATGACCTCATGGACCTAGAAATAGTATAAAGGTCACAGGTGGGAGAGGGAAGAAAGGTTCTAGGCTCCCGTCCCGAAATCTTTCTTTAGGTTATTGAGAAGCCACATGCCCAAGTTTCATGCTTTTATCCACCCTGTAACAGTATGACTCAATATTGACTGTAAGTCACACTACTAATAGCAGCACCACAACCTCAGAGTTGTGATAGTGGTCTTAATAGCATCATAGACATTATGCAGAGCAGTAAAACACATTCTTGGAGAAAGACACTAAGGTATTTTGAGATATATACTCTCACAAGTTGAAGATATCCTGAGTTTTCTGTACCCATGAGTATACAATATAGGTACTGATTGTGTACACAATGTACAACGCAATACCAAATGGGATATATCTTCTGTTTCTTCATGTGGTATTGTAAACATAATGGGGTGTAGATAAGTAGCGGTACGTATATGTCAGAAGTACGGTTGACCTTGATCTTCTATTGAATTGATATTTTGCTCGTTTAGAGAATATCCTGTGCTAATGGTTTCTCTTTAATGTCATGAAGGAGAATTTAAGAACTTTGCCCTTCACACCATTTGGGATTATTGACCTTATTAGCCATGAGGCTGCGCAAGAAGTGTCCAGTCTAATGGAAGTTGGTCAGCTAGAACGCCCAGTTCAGGATACAGTTATTTGGTGGTTAAGAAGACCTTATGGGATTCTGAAAGAAACATTGTTTATGCTGACAGAGCTGAAGAATTGTTTCCAGCAGTAATAAGAATTGACTATAAAAGAGGGTAAAAAGCTTATGTTTGCTTGGCTCAGCTGTTGCATTCATAAAAATTCACAATAAAACCAGCATTGTCAGTATTGTCTTCTCCTAAGACACCTGACTGACATATTGCTGGAAATGTCTGATACTATTATTTCAAATAAGAGATAGGCCTATGCATACAGTTTTATGGGATTAAGGTAATAGTTCTTTTATTCCAGTTTTGAATGAAAGGACACAGTAGTCATAATGACTTGGGCATAAAGTCACATTTCAGCAGTGAAAGATTCATCAGCGAGAACTTTTTTTGCAAGTACAAAAAACTATATTGCATCTCCTGTGAAGTTTCAGAGACTAGCGGATGTGTGTTATTTTGTGAGGGTCACCTTATCTTGGGCGGAAGGACTTCCACTTGGCTGACATCTAGCATATAATGAAGATCCAACAAAGAGCTCAACAGTCAACAAAAAGGCAGGCGTGGTGGCCATCGACAAACATTTGCTGCAAATCAAACGTGGAGGCCAATATTTCTGGATCTTCTAGGACTTCCTTCCAGATGGCTTTCCTGCACTTGCTTGTGACTTGGCATGCATATCAGCAACTGTGAGAGAATGGGGTAGCGTAAGTTGCCCTATTCTGCTCTGTGCTGTTACTGTCTTATTCATGCATAAATTTAATGTAATATACGCCAATGCATCCCATGTGTAACATTTAATTTAATCACATTGCCACATTTCATTTCTCAATGACAGTGCAAAATACATTTGAGTCCAGCAATCAATGTTTGAGGCTCCAATTTGCACCGCATTGAACTCCAAACAAACATGACATCCTGTCCTTGCATGTCATGGTGTTTTGACAAAGAATAATAGACATCAGATTTTCATTGTAAATTGTATACTATAACTGAGAGACCACCTGAAATTAGCTGCTGGAGGCTACACTGCAAAATTTGAAATTTTGAGTCAGTTTAAACGATTGCATGAGATCGTTGTTCCAAGTTATGATAATCTATTCGTTGTCATAATGCATAACTTAAAACAACAAGCTATGTTAGCTCAAGGAATTGAAGGACCATTTCACTCAATATTTAAAGCTGACTCAGAATTCAAATTATAATGTGATGAGGTAAACAGTTGCTGCTTCAGCTGATTTTCAGGGATGCTCTCTATGGCATCCCATCACTTTCTTTTCACAATCAAATTTGCTGTATGATTTCCCTTTTTATCCACGAGAAAGGTCATAAACATACTAAAACAATTCTGACTCCGAGATGTCCAATAGCTGTTCAGAGAGATATTCCTCTCATTTTTCAAAGTCTTTTAGATAACTGTCTTTGGAGCACTTTTTCTGCTTTTCGAAAAGCAATTTTAGGACAGCCCTTTGGCATTTCGGTTGCAGGGGAGACTTTTAAACAATTAAGTCGACAGATGGAACAAATTCTGACCCTCTGTAATATGGTAGGGGACACTTAAGTGACATTAGAAGCTGAAATTGACAAAATTACATCAGGAACCAAGTCTAAGGTAATTTAGCTCATTTTCAGTGTTGTGGGACTTTCACGATCTCTGAAGTGGTTTCTAATAGATTAATGTTATTCTGCTTTAGCCCCAGACACCTCACGATCTGAGAGTTGTGACAGTGGTCTTAAAAGCACTAGAGACGACACTCAGTGACACACACAACTGCAAAAGCTTGGAGAAAGACACCACAGCCAAATTACAATAGAAGATTTAGAAAATGCTTCCATGCACAAAGGACCATATCTGGTATTATCCATTTGAATATATACTGCTTTCGCGTAATGATATTGACCGGTTTTAGGTTTTGTTATTTAGTTCTTGTCCGTTGATCTATTGTATTTCTCTTGAGAACTGTGTGCCTCTAAATAACCCACACTGGTGCTGATGGGGCGTAAAGCACACATTCACTCACTCACTCACTCTTAAGAATAGTTTGTTACAATGATCTGCCTTTAAGAAGGATGGGTGGATGCATTGGATGGATAATTGGGGCTTTAAATCCTGTATTTATGAACTTGACAGGCTAATTACGACAGGAAGAGGACACAGCAATGAGCGAAGGACGATTGGAACTGCTGGATGATTGGTGAGAGGAAGAATGAATATAAGTAGAGCTACAGAGTCAAAACTGAAAATCATAACAAACACGAGAATCTCTGCAACATGTTAACCTATTTCCAATCTGAAGGATCATATGCTTCCTTTGATTTTTGGAAGAGCATGCTTGGGAGGACTGCATTTCCATATCTGAGATATATCTACTTACTAATTCTAAAGGACTCGTTTGAAAGCAGTGTGTTCACAACTGAAAATTAAGGGTTTTAAGTGAACAAATATGGTATTTGTGTTCTTAAACAGTTCAAAAGAGATTTGTAAAGTGAACTTAGATTTGTTGCATTTCACAAATTTTCTTCCACTTGGAACAGTAGATAACTAATAGAAGTTAGAAAGGTCTGAATTGGTTGACGCTGTCTGATTGAAATGACTTGCTTCCGCCTGAGAGTTCCAATATACGACAGTGTTTAAAAAGATAGGAAACACTAAAGAGGTTCGAAAGAGGAGAAAAATAGACTCCACCATTGGAGTAGCTTTGCAAGTCGGTTGAAACTGGAGCTGAGACTTGCCACGTACTTGGGCTAAAGAACTTCTGTCGCTCCAGGCCCAAGATGGATCACCGCAACGAGACGGGAAATTTACGATTTTTCGATTGCATTTGTTGGCCCTGTTTTTGGAAAGGGAGACTGATGGTCCACAAGCCATACATACACAGCTCAGTAAAAAAGTAAAATTGCTACAGTAGAACTGATACAGTTGTACAGCAGTTACTTTTCGTTCATGCACAAGAAAAGTCAGAAGATAACTATACACTAAATACTTGATGAGAATGTGGTTACCAAACAGGAGCTTTTTACGGCCATGTTTAGATTACATAGAATTTAAAGGAGTTGAAGTTCTGTAATGCTCTAGTTGTATTCCAGCTTGGTATTGGACTGGCTTTAGCATTTAGAGTCTGAGACATTGGTTACAAGGAGTAGAGCTTGACGCAGGGTGCTTCCCATTGACTCAAAGCTTTCCATCACCAGAATTCCGTGCCAGGCCACAGCGGGCCTGGAAATGCCTCAAACAGGGTAGAAACCAGTCTCCCCAGGCCAACCCTGCCTCTGACAGGCCTCCAAGCAGACTCCAGGGACTGCACCTAAATGAGCCTGGGACTTTTGTTTTCCTCCTGGCTCTTCTTACAAATGGACACCACAAGTGGACACATGTCCCACTCTGCATCCTCAACTCTCACAAACTTTTATGTCATTGGTAAATATTAGGTGAACAGCGCTACAACCGGGTAACTCAGTCTAAGCAAGAGAAATATACTTCTCCTGAAGAACTCAAAACAAACTATGCTGTTGATATTGATGGTCCTGCTGTTACTGTTACAGTAAAGCCTACAATTGTTTTTCTGTTTTGTCTCACAGCCGTTACAAGAAAAAACAGACTAGATAGCACTGGTTGAGTTGTATCATAGTAGGACTCATAAAGTCAAGAGTTAAATGGTACAGAAATAGGAGGGTATTATCAAATGCCAAACTTCCTTGCTTTGTCCCGAGTTCAACTTCTGGTCGCAACTTTTTTTTTCACCATCATTGCATCCTAAAGATAAATGAGTTGGGCTTTACATCCTGTATCTGTGCACTAGATAGGGAGAAAAGGACAGCAGGAGGACACAGCAATGAGGCAAAGAATGATTGAAACTCCTGTCCAACGACCAACATTCAAAGATTCAGTTGACCTTGCCAGAGCTACATTCCAACAGATATCCCCTTCCTTCAGCGTCCTCAGCTCATCAGAAAACAGTCTACCATTCCATTCATGTGTCATAGCATTGTTTGCCGTTAACACTGTGTTTTATTTTTGCTCTATTATCAAATGAAAGGTATTAAAACTTGTATTGTGATATACTAATATTGTTCTTGAATCTAACTGTCTGTTTCATTTTGTTTCAGGTAAGTCCACGTTTTTGGATTATTGATGATTGGCCAATCGCATTACAACAAATATGTATGCATTATGTTGGTAAGTGAATTTGATACTCTCTGTGTACATTTTCTGGTTGGAAAAGTAGTGTTATACAATGAGACCATATTTGCAGTATATTTGGCGGAGAGTGACCTAGTATCTGATATAACATTATGTGCGCTGGAAACTGCTGCCTGGCTGTATACTCCCTAGGAAAGGGTCATGCTTAAACAAACCTGTCAAGGGTGCAATTGTAATGAAAAGTTTGTTGAGATGGACTTGGTCTTCGAAATTTATGTATGTCAAGGAAAGCCGATTATACTTGAATACAATTTTTGTATAGTAAAATGGAATGATAATACAATATCATGTGACATGAATGATAGACAAGAGTCATGCGCAATAAGCGCACAATACTTTTTGTGAAATTTTGTCATAAGGCTGATATTATTGATGCCGAACCACACTGTTGTCCTAAGAAGCTGTCTGTGTCAAGGGAATTAAACCGTTTAGGGAGCGAAATGCATGAAATTGGCAGCACTATGCACTAGGCACTGTGAAAACTACACTGTAATGTACAGTGATGTAGGCCCTACACTTGTGTGCCTAGATTGTAACTGAGGTGCTGTGAGAGAGTTATACTCCTAGTTCTGATTTGAAGGATGATTTGGGATTTACGTCCTTATTGTAATTATTGTTTGCATCCAGAAGATTATTATAAGATAACCTTGGACAGGAACTGATCCTTGAACCCAACAACTAGAATTCCAGAGATCTTCAAACTGAGCTTATTACCAGCCCCCTCCCCTCCGTGGCTGGTCCCCGTGGCTGGTCAGTGGTGACACTCACTTTACAATACATGTACCAGTATTAAGTCTATATGACAATGACAGAACTTAAAGTGATGCTTCCCGGATGCTTTTAATTCTGCCAATATCTGTTTTAGCTGTTTTAATAAAAGTTTAACTCAGTGGCACTGGTGGGATGCTGGTCGATGTAGATGCGATACCTTGTCCACCTTTCAGGCAAGTCATGTTCGATGGCTTCTGCATTTCGCTTAGAATGTTCAATGTATATATTCCTGTCCTGCAAAGTGCTTATTGGTTAAAAAATACAGGATGTACATGAAACCCCAGCCATTCACCCACATACCATTTATAACAGTTACTGTAATAATTTTTGCAAACAAGTAGTAAAAATGTTTTCCCACTTCCTGAAATACACCCACCTTTTACAGTGTATCTTGGCTTGACTTTGCTATCTGCTATATTGCTCAAGCATTAAGTTTCTGATTTGAATATCAAGTAGTTTTCTATTGTGTTTAAGGAAATGCACCTTCCTGTATTTATGCACTGGTAGATATGCAATGATGTATGGCTTATAATGAAGCCTTCATAATAGTCTAAAGATTGTGCTTATCTGAACAATTACTTTCATTATGTCAATTCTTGGTACTTCGTGCAATGATCTGGTCTGTTTATATAGTGGCAATTTTATGGTAATATTAAGTAAATGGAAACATGGAGATTATGCACTTTAAGTATAGAAATATAATGAACACTATTACTGGGGAGAAATTATTAACAAAATCAGAAAAAATATCTTGATTTCTGATTCATGCGATTAATTTTAAATTATTACTCATTGAATTTAGGTTTTCTTCAAAAAGGGTGGGTGAGTGGGTACTGGGTTGTAGGGTTTTATGTCCTTCATTTATGAACTACCTATAGGCTTAACAGGACAGGCTGGGACCATGATATGATGCAAGGCACACTCTTGGAATAGGGTGAAACATACATCTAACATGGGTCGCTCAGATTGTAAATCAAACCCGGGACTCAGAGGTTAGCAGTGGAACAAGGTACCACTCACTTGGTCCCCTGATCCTAATTCGCAAAGGAAAGAAAGTGTCCATGGAATCACTGTGAGTCTGTATGACGTTGTTCCAACAACCAGCAATGTGTACAACTTTCGTATAGCCTATCTGATACATTTTGAGTCTTTGTAAGCCAATATCACTGTATATTTTTACACAGACGTTGTGGAGGTTAGCCAAAGAAAATAATTACTTTAGGAATTAGATTACTTGTAGCACCGACCATGGTAATACCACAATATTATCCGACTTCAAAGTTAAGGTGTAGAATGGGATCCAAGAAAGCTGATGATATGATTATCTGAGGAAAAAGAAGAAGGTGCCATTGTAGTATTATATGGCTACTATACCTATGTGATGTGATTCGTACCAGGGGAAGAAAAAGATGAATACCTTCAGATTTATTTGTCTGAAAAAAGATTGTAAAAAAAAGTTTTTATTCAGATGAAAACTTATACCTCTCATTCAAAAATTTCTTCTTCTGAGAGAAAATTTTTTATTTGTAAGAATGTGTGAAGCACACCAAATACAAGACCTTTTCTACGATACTAGCATAATAGGATGAAAAATACCATGCAATAGAAAGAAGGGAGTATTACGAGTTGAGTGTTATTATTATCAAAATGTTAGTTCGGATCTCCAAATGTGGCCAAGGACATTGTAGAAAGTTGTAGGATGAGGCATGTAAGTTTTGATACCTGGGAAATTTGTAGTTTGGTTGGAGTAGCGTAAGGGGTTCACTTTTTATTGGTACACTCTAATAAATCAAGCACAAAGTTGGATTGTTTGAAATACCAAATAAGAGGGTTTGTTGCGTAGAAAATTGGGTTTCCCCAAAAAACCTGCTGCGTTAATAACAATGCAGCTGTAGGACAGTGTATTTCAAAAACATCTAATAAGAATGATGTGGAAGAAAAGCCCCAAAAACCCATCAGGATTTCTGTAGGAGCTTATTTTTTAGAGTGCATCGTAGACCTACATGTATCTGAGAAGATACTTTAATAAACTGATAATATGCCAATAACGAAAGCTTGTATTTCCCACCCAACTTCAACTGACAATTTGGTGTATAGATATTCATTAGTGCTTGTAATGAGCTTTAATGTAGTTTCATAAATATGTACTTTATCTCACTTTAAGTTGGAAGACTGTTTTTGGAAAATATGAGCTTTATTAGATATCTTCTTCTGCGGTGGTGCACTCTACTTGCAGTGTGTGGTGGTATTAAGCTCTACACTGAAAGAAAGAAAAAGCAAAAGAAAGGAAAATTGAAGAAAGGAGAAAAATTATCATAGAATAATCGAAGTGCCACAGCCGTATCAGAAATAAGCCGTTACAACAGAAGTTATAAGCATGAATCCAAGAGTGGTTTATTATGTCATGCTTTCAGAGTATGGCTTATTACTGAAAATACATCTAGTACGTACTCTCTCAGCCAATAGTATAAACTCATTGTGCATGTATCATCCTGAATAAGAATCAATGCTTTTGATTTTGGATTTTATCAATTATGAAGGTTTACCATAAATTACCAGTTACAATATGTGTCGAACTTTTGTACCAAGGAGTGTTTTAAGTCTCCGTTTTCCCCTTCAAAATTTGCATACTAATGAAATTATAATTTCCCCATCAATACAACTTTCCCGGCACACAACACAAAATTCCAATTAATGCAGTGTAAGTTAAATTTAACTTGTTTGAAACCATTTACTTGTAAGCTCTTGTATTGCATGCATTCAAATCAAGATGAACAACAAACCTTACAACAATTAACACCAAAAACTTAAATTTTAATTGGCAGAATTCGAACAACTGCATTTTCAACAATCGTGCAATGAAATCCAAGACCATAATTGTTGAACAATATTGAACATGGTGTTCTGTTATGTGCTGTTCTGCTCCCCAAACACCAAACATCCCAAGAGTGAAAAACTGCATCTCCAGACTTCAGGGGCTGGCTGTGCAGACAATGAGCTGTTTCCGGTTCCTGTGGAGAGCTTCCGGTGTCACGCCAGCTAATTGTCATCTGTCACTTGAAATGCTTCTTATTCATTTGAAAAGGAACTAAAAATTGAAGGGTTTTTATGTATATTTGTGAAGAGCAAGAGAGTTTTATTTCATCTGATTGCTATGTTGTGAGTAGCAATGTCCTGGTGGCCGCACTGGCCTAGTGTTTAAAACACTTGGTGCTATTTATAGCGGTGAAGGTTCTGGATTTGAGTCCTGCTTTGGGTTAATTTGTTTCAGCTAAAAGCTAGAATTGGGGAAATTCTGTCTTTCGTTTTTTCTGGCACTGTACAAAATATGCCTACGTAGTTTTTGCTTCATTTATAATGTCACATTGACAGAAAGAAATATAATGTGCATGAGAGAGTGGATATTGTGGAATCTGGGTTATAAATTTCAGATTTTTGTAAAACTCTTCTTTACCTTTCAAGTCAACTGTGCAATTGGGAAGTTATGTTTGTGACAAAATATAATCTTTGGGCAATGGTGTGAGGTAATTTTTGTTTAAACCAAATTTGTAGTAAAAACTAAAAGTTTGGCCTGTGGACTGTAATACAAAAACCAAAATTAGAGCATGGTGACCTTAAAGCCAAGCAGACGGTTCATAGAAGTTCAGACACAGTTTTCCCATTGACAAATAGACCCTGTACTGCAAGCTAAATGGCCTCTAAACAAACTGCATAAAGTGTAGGAGGGCCAGAATGGAAGATCTTAACTATGTAAGCCTAGCAGAAGGGCAATCTTTAAAGAGTTTTATGAGGGAAAAACTTTAAAGAGAAAATAAAAATAGATGGCGCAGGTGGTAAGGCGGTTAAAACTGATAGATAAGACGAATCGTCTGCAGAATAGATTGGACTTTCATTTGATAGTAGGAGAAAATATATAGTTACTGCTGTTAGAATAATCAGGTAGGCAGATACCTAGTCGACGAATAAAAATTAAATATTTGATAAGATTAATGCTAGACACACAAATTGGAAAGGCAGGTTGCGACTGTTTCATGTTTATTTATTGATACTGTATAATATATAGATATTAATTTCTCTGAACATTAAATTGTGGTCTAAGTTTGGAAATGTAAATTCAGGTTAATACGAATCTAAAGCACCTTGTTTATGATACGCACTTAAGGCATTTACTCAATTGCCTTTTAAAGTCATTGATCAGTAACTGCCCAATTTAAGTTTGACGTATCACAATGTGATTTTTAAAGGGACCCTCAAAAATCCATTTTTATTTCCCAAAGAATTTATCTTCATGTGCTTCAGTGCGTCACCACTTGATCTACCTAAGTCTTGTCATAAACCATTAAGTTTTCAGAATCTTTTTCTTCTTCATTTTTCCCCAAATAAATGTTTTATTGAGAAAAATAATTAACAGTTACTATAGGCCTATGCGTCGAAGTAAAAAGAGGCTACTTCGAATATGGTAACACTGTGGTTACCATCGAAACACTCTGGTTAAGAACATAAGTCAAAATTTATAACAGTATTACTAATAAAAGTTTGAACTAGGCTTTGTCCTAAATAATTATTAAGATAAAGGCAGTTTTCAGTGCAAAAATTGTGAATCCAAGATGTGAAATCCTATGACGCTATTTCAGTATTCACACAATTTTTATTTTGCAGCTATTCAGGCGGAACCAGGCGATATTCACCTTATAAAAAAAGACCTTATCACATTTGTTGAGAATGGCCCTGCCCTAGACCAATCAGATGCAAGTTAGTTGGTGAGTATGGTAATTAGAAATCGGAAGAGGCTGGTCTGTGAGAGTCTGTGACTGCCCAATTGTCTCCCCTAAGCAAATAGGTTCTTTTATTCAGAGATAACTCCTCCCGTGAGAATGTCTCAAAAGGGACTGATTACTGGCCATCCAATCAAAATGTTTTGATTTCAAATTTTCCCATGGATTATGAAAATATGTTACTCTTTACAGTCTGGCCTGAGGTTATTTCCCTGAGTGGCGATATTGCACTTGGCTGCCAGATCCTATTCTTCTACCTGACCTACTTTATTTTCCTCTCAGTGGGATAAAATGTATTTTGAAGTAAAATCAATGAGATTGGCGCAGGTTATAACAATGGCAAGTTGTTAAATTGGTCTGTAGTGTTACCTGACTATTAAAATGTCAATAAAATGATATTTCGGCTGTTCACTGCAATAGATCAAACAACAATGGCAAAAGGGCAATCACTTCGAATCACTTCCATTTTAGTACATTGCAGAGATTTTCAGCTTGTGAAGAAAAATAATAGAATAGAATAGAATAGAATAGAATAGATAGATAGATAGATAGATAGATAGATAGATAGTATAGATCGATAGATAGATAGATAGATAGATAAATAGATTGATCAATAGATACTTAGATAAAAAGATACATACACAGATGGACAGATAAATAGATAGATAGATAGATAGATAGATAGATAGATAGATAGATAGATAGATAGATAGATAGATAGATAGATAAATTAGATAGATTGATAGACAGATAGATCAGTGCCACCCACGAGGGTAAATTTATGATAGCAGAGAGAGTGGGGGGAGTCCTCAGCATGTTACGTCCAGGATACCCAGTTGATGTTAAGTACTGTAAATGGATTTTGTCTATTCACTCTGAACAAGGTTGCCAGAAGGAAATGCTGGCAGCAGGGACAGTCAGGACACAAAAGGGCAAATTATATCCATGCCAATTTTGTGCTAATTTTGCGTGACAAAATTCAATGATAATTTTGAATTTATAATTACTAATTTGTGGCTAAAATTACTAAATAAAGCAGAGTATTGTGCCTAAAATAACAAAAATGAGGCTGAATTATGTTTTTTTATTAAGATCAAAAGTGCACACCTTTTCCTCCTGTTCTGGCACCGCTGACTCTGGAAACAGGTTGGTTGGCAGACAACCAATTATAAATACATTGTTTGAAGGAAGATTTGGATGTGAATCTCCAAATATTTTTGTTTAAAATGACAAAATAATGTTGTAAGAAAATTAATCTGTTTCAGCACATGGAATACGCCTACTGAGTCAACTTTTAAAGTGACAATTTTATGATTTTAAGATGCCGTTATGTTGCTCAGAGTCGAATGCCCACTGTGCGACAGTAATGTTACTAACAGCTGGATAACTGCTGTTCAACTAGTGACAAACTGGTTGGTGGCACATTGCAAACTGGTTGATATCACGCCACCGACTCATGATCATTGTTTTATATGGCCTATGATTACCCGTCAGGCTGTTTCACACAAGGCCCATGGCCTATTTGATGTTAACTGATACGGTTTGAGCAATATAGCGTTAGCTTAGTAACTTGAACCTTCGATTTTTATTGAAACAATTGATTTATCTAACGACTTAATTATACCCCCAATCTATATGCCCCCGACTTTGGGTGGGGTTAGGTTCTAAGGTTAGAAATGTGATATCTCTATTTACATCATAAAATTTGATGAGACATCAGGTTTTATTGACTATTACACCAGCAAATAATTAAATACAGAGAGTGGCAGCCAGAGGGGCAGGGCTTTTTGCATTTTTGTATTTGATGATGTGCCATCATGAGGCTATATTTCATTTGGCTGCAGACTTAATTTGACTGAAGGTATGGATGGATGGATGATTGAGGCTTTGCACCTAGAGATAGATGGATCAGATTTATTAAAAGATAGATAGATAGATAGATATGGTAAGTGCAGCCCTCTAAACCCAGTTCTGGTTGCTCCAAAGGGTTGATTGATGAGATTGGAGGGAGTCTTCAACATGTTATGCATTTACCCACTTTAGGGATTTTTTACCAAGCAAAAACACTAATAAGGGCCACAAATTAAATGTCACATCCGAACAAAATCCAGCTGGGATTTGCTCTTTACGATCCACTGAAAATATGTTCCCCACCTCAGGTTCGAACCCATGCCGGCAAAAAACGTTTAGCAGAGTAGGCTTGGACCATAAAGCCACCTAGCTGCCGTAGGCTGTGCTGTATGAGTATTACCCCACAATAATTAATGTTCTAAGTACAAAATTAATATTCTGGTCATAAAATCTTGTTAGCTGTTCATTCTGGTGTGAAATATTAAAGGTCATCGATGTGAGAGATTGAGACAAGTGGTGTGATCTGTCTTTTGTTAAGAGGGGAAAGGGACGTGGGGGGGGGGGCAACAGGCACAAGATGGGGCACAAGAGGGAGCACATGAGGGGCTAAAGGGCAGGTGACATTTTGGACTCAGGTGTCCTTTCCATGACTGTGACTGAGTGAGTGTGTGTTGCTTTGCATAGAGTATCTAACTCTATTAGGTTAAGGTGCTGTGTAAAGCTAATGCCTAAAATACACAAAATGTTATTTCAAAGTAGAATTGGAGGACGGGGCTTGCTAACTTGTTTGTCACATTTTGCCTTGATTTTCGGCTTGCGATTGCTTGTAGGCCTATCTAGGTTCGATTCCAGCTGTGGCCTTGTCCACTGGACCCTTATGTTTAACAGCAGTTTCAATCATCCTTCATCTCAATGTAATGTCCCCCTGCTATTCTAATAGCCTGTCGAAAAGGATAAATACAGGAAGTAAGTTCCCAGCAACCCAATCAAATAATCATGAAGAATAACACCTCTCAGTAAATACGAGCAAAGGTGTTGGTTCGATAATTTTTCTTTTTTTTCTAAATTGTCTTCATTCTACAATGACGACGTTAATGTACAAGAGAGGGCATTCTGGTAACTAAAATGACTTTTTTGTGCCATTTTGGTAAACAGAGAAAGAAAAATGTATGCACTCATATTTATATGCCAACTTTACCACAGAAGTATCCTTAGTGGTATGAATATTGTAGTTATTTTAGTAGCCATGAATTTGATAAAGCATACACCACCTCTACTTGGCTGCATGTGGCAGACTTGGAACTATCGGCACTAAAATCATATCATTCTGCTTTTGTCGGATGAACACAATTGTTTCTGCTCTGATGTTGATATTGCGTGGTTAAAGGGATGCTCTGTTGTCAACTCGGTGCTTCAGTATTATATTGGAGCAGTATTTTGTCCATTTTTAGGTGAGAATCTCTCACCTCTTGCGATCAGTGTTGTGCTGGATTGACGGCTGGCTGAAGACAGGACCTATGCCGCTCATTTACTCAATTTCTAAGCCCAATTCTGACTTTCTGCCTGTGCCAGTTTGCATATCTATGAATGAACTTTAGAAAGGCAGCAGGTCTGTCCTCCTTCTATTTATGCTTTTATTTCAAAATTAGATTTTTCAATGCACTGTGTTATTGCTACCAAGAATCTCATGTACACTGTCAAAAATGACTGGAATTATTTTCTCAAAACTATCTTTGACTTCTGAATATCTTGCATTATTTCTTCTACATGCTCCAAAATAGTGATGTCAGTGTCAAAAAAATCTTCAGACCTGTCAGAATCTGAAGAATCTGATAAATAATCCATTTCACCAGACATCCTGCGTGTTGCTCTTACTCTCTTTTTTAGAATTTATTGTAGGAGGGCCCAATATCCAGTTACAGACAAAATGACCAGCTGAGTGATCTGCAAGTACTAAATTGCTTTATATGCTCCTGCAGGCCAATCAGTCAACATGTATCCAGTATATGTAATCTCAAGACAGACTGTGTATTATACAGCTTATACAGTGTATAAGCTGTCAGTTCAGAAAGACTGCAGAAATGTGGATCTCTACTTTAGGCAATGTGAACTATCACAGTAAACAAGAACAAGTAAGTTTTTACAGCAAATCCTTCACAGTGCACATGCTTATCTGTCATGTGTCATGATGTGGGAAAACAAACCAATAACTTGCCAATCTGAGGTGCCAGTGACATGCCACATATGTTCTGGAGGGGTGGAGAGTTGGGTAAAAATACCCTTCAAATCCTGTTAATGCATGACCTGCCCGGGATGACCTGTCAACACTGAGATAAGAGGGTACATGGTGCAATGTGTTTTGTTGAAGGCCCCATTGTTTAAAAAAAGTCAAGAAAAAGAATTATCACAGACAATAAAAAAGAGCAGTGCATTATTATTGTTTGCAAAAACACTTTAAACAGTTCAAATGGGAAGTATTCAGCCTCCTTTGAAGTAGCAGAGCAGAGGTGATGCATAGATCTGCAATTCTGCATCCATGGACCTACAATGTATGAACCAAATGAATCATTCAATGATTTGTCACAAGACACAATGCAGCCTGGTCAATTTTAACAAGTCTACAAAACCTTCATTCTTTCTCCACTCCATTCATGGACCCAAGTGAACAAAATTCTTGGCCGTCATGAAAAACAACTGCTAGCACATTTTCTAATGGTTTCAGGGTAAATCGCCCGAATTAAAGTGCATCCTGGGACTTTTGGTGATGTCTTTACTTCATGTGTATTGCACTTCCAGCCATGCCATGATACTGGAGTTGTCTGTCACCTGGTTGACTGGTAATCCATCCCTTCCAATAGGCAATATAATAGTGCCTATATATATAACAACTACCGCGGTTTACGTGCTTGCACACTATTTTTCCAAACTTTTCTGTCAATTATCATTATGGGATGATGTGGGTGCATAGAATTTCATAGATAGAATAGGGGAAATAGAATTTGATGGATAGTAGTGCGTGGAGAAAATTAGCTTGAAGCAATTGGGTGGAGAGATCAAGCAGATATATAAATGTTTGAGCATCTCGTGCATTCTACTTTTCAGTAAGAATTATACTTCCACCGACCTTTGCATATTATCTTTATGTGCCTTCTCGTTTTCAAATTTAAGATTCGAACCTTCCAGTGCTTTGCACGGTATTTTTGGCTTTGTAATAATACTATTACTGTGGATGAAAATAAGGTTGAAAACTGAGCTGGACAAAAAGCAGGTGTACATGTCCATTTTTGTGCCAGTGCAGGTAGTTGTGATTCTGCTAAACCTTTTGGAAAGAAAAGCACAAAGGAGTATCTATATAAATGAATGAATATATTTGTGCTTAAAAGAATTTGGTGTTCCTACTGAAAAGTTGTGGTTAGTGCAGCTGTTGTATTTATGTGGTATCATAAAGTTCACTAACTTGTACCAATACTTTTCTGCTTATCACAAAATAATGTCATAGGCTTTTCATACATGTGTTACATAATTATATGATGAATGCTTTTGTACACTTTGAATTAACAATTCGGTGAAAAATACAGCCAGTAAAGTATATAATCATAAGATGACCTTATGGACCTAGAAATAGTATAAAGGTCATAGGTTGGAAATGGAAGAAAGGTCCATCAGACAAAAAAGGTTTGCGGAGGCAAGAGACAGGGATAGTTGGGCTCAGGGGGACCTTGACAATGTGGCGCCCCTAGGAGTATTCATCTGATGACCTCATCATTTGCAGACCACCAGAGTCTTTCATTGGGCATTGATGGTTTGCTGAATAAGGGGGCAGTAGGTTTGACAAGCTCAGTTAGACTATTAGTCAGTGTGTGAGGCAGGGGCTGATCCTATACTGTCTGAATTTTTTTTCTTATATTGGAACAACTTCAGGGGCGCTACATTAACATTCCAAAACTTCTCTTTTTTTCATCAACCTAGTGTATATGAATGTTCTATTTACAATAGCATTATTGATGGCCAATCCATGAACAGCAAGGTTTTTGGCGGCCATCTTGGACGCCATCTGGAATTTGACCTGTTAAATTAACTCCAATTTTTGGGCTCCCACCCCGAACTTGTTCTTTAGGTTATCGCCAAGTTTCATGCTTTTATCCGTCCGGTAACGGTATGATTCAATATTGACCGAATGCCACACTACTAACAGCTGCGTCACAACCTCAGAGTTGTGATAGTGGTCTTAATACATGTAGCAGCATAGACATTATGTGGAACAGTAAAACAAAGGCTTTGAGAAAGACACTAAGGTATTTATGAGATGTACCCAACAAGTTGAAGATATCCTGAGTCCTCTGTGCCCACAGTGCATGAACGCAAGCATACAAAAAATGATTGTGAATACAATGTACAACGCAATACCACAAGGGATATATCCACTGCTTTTTCATGCATGTGGTATTGTAAACATTATGGGGTGGTAGATAGGAAGCGGTACATATATTTAAGAAGTACGGTGGACCTTGATCTTCTATTGAATTGATATTTTGCTCGTTAAGAGAATATCCTCTGCTAATGGTCTCTCCTTAAGATCGCGAAGGAGAATTTAAGAACTTTGCCCTTCACACCATTTGGGATTATTGACCTTATTAGCCCCGAAGCTGCGCAGACAGACAGCTAGACAGACAGACAGACAACTTTATTCGACTATAAGTTTGACATAACATACAGTAATTACATAAACACAAAAGATATATAGATAAATAATACACTAATATAATTTATGCATTTCTAAGACAATCAAAATGCTGTGAAATGAAATCTATTTTAGACTTGTCTTTCATGTATTAAAATATAACAATATGAAATTAGAGTAAAAAATTCATTATTACGGACAGATACAATAAAATATCAGCAGGAAATTAGGAAAGAGACGCTGGGCAGATATGATGACCTATGGATACCCAAGGATCAACTGCAGATATAACAAAATGGAATGTTGCTGGTTGTCTCATATTGATTAACTAGTTGTTTTTTTATATAGAGGGCAAAACCATGTAAGCTATGTGTATTTATTTTGCTTAAAATATTATTCGGAGTCTGATTTTTTAAAGATGGCAAACTATTTTTTAAACAATGTTTAGAAAATTCATATTGTAGCATGGGGGTCATTAATATTTCTCTGCCTCTGCTTTCATATGAATGAACATCGGAGTGATGCACAAAATTATAAGTACTAAAATGGGCTGGAAGGCAGCCATTTTTTATTTTAAAATAAAACTTTAATTGTTGCAATTTGAGAACATCCTGTATTTTTAAAAGACTAAGCTTATTAAAGATTGGATCTGTGTGGGCATTATATTTACTATGAGTGATTATACGTACAGCTTTTTTCTGCAGCTTAAAAATTCTTTCTGCTTTGTGAATGTGACCCCAAGCTAACACTCCATAATATAGAGTGGGAGATTAGGGATTGATAAATAGTTAGAAGAATATCAGGAGGTAAGAAACTTTTTAATCTATTTAAAATGCCAACTACTTTAGATATTTTATGTGATATTTTTTCAATATGGTAAGACCATTTAAGATGTTTATCTAAGGTGATACCCAAGAAATCCAACCTGTCACAGATTTCAACTGGAGTATTTTCAATAACAATGTTAGGTAGATTTATTCTTTTATTAATCATATGGAACACCATGGCTTTAGTTTTACTAGCATTTAATGACAGCTTGTTACAATTGAACCAGTTGCATAACTTGAGTAATTCAGCATTTAAAACAGTCAAGGAGTGTCCAGTCTAATGGAAGTTGGTGAGTTAGATCAGGATACGGTTATTTGGTGGTTGAAAGGACCTTACGGGAAATGAAAGAAACATTGCTAATTCGGACAGAGCTAAGGAATTGTTCAGGATACAGTTATTTGGTGGTTAAGAAGACCTTATGGGATTCTGAAAGAAACATTGTTTATGCTGACAGAGCTGAAGAATTGTTTCCTATGACAATAAGATTTGACTATAAGAGAGGGTAAAAGTCTTATGCTTGCTTGGCTCAGCTGTTGCATTCACAAAAGTTAACAATAAACCCAGCATTGCCTTCTCTTAAGACACCTGACTGAAATATTGCACTGTGTCTGGTACTATTATTTCAAATAAGAGATAGGCCTATGCATACAGTTTTATGGGATTAAGGTAATAGTTCTTTTATTCCAGTTTTGAATGAAAGGACACAGTAGTCATAATGACTTGGGCATAAAGTCACATTTCAGCAGTGAAAGATTCATCAGTCAGCACTTTTTTTGATATTTTTGAAAGTACAAAAATGTATAATATTGCATCTTCTGCAAGGTTTCAGAGACTAGAAGATGTGTGTTATTTTGTGAGGGTCACTTTATCAAGGTCAGAGGGACTTCCACTTGGCTGGTATCTTCCATATAATGAAGACCCAACAAAGAGCTCAACAGTCAACTAAAGGCGGGCGTGGTTGCCAATGGCAAACATTTGGTGCATTTCAAACGTTGAGGCGAATATTTCTTTGGCTTAGCGGACTTCCTTGCTTTCCAAGTTCCTAAATGCAGGCTGTAAAGCTCCTATCATTCCTCCGTCCATGTCAGCAAATGTGAGAGAATTGGGTGCCCTATTCTGTTCAGTACTCTGTCTATTCTTGCATAAATGAAATGTGTTGTATAAATGATATTTTGTTGAGTCATATTGACACATTTCATTTCTCAAAGACAATGGAAAATACATTTCATTTCTCAACAACAATAGAAAATACATTTGAGTCAAACAATCGTTGTTTGAGGCTCCAATTTGCACTGCATTGAACTCCCAGCAAACATGACATCCTGTCCTTGCATGTCATGGTGTTTTGACAAAGAATAATAGACATCAGATTTTGGCTTGAATGAGTTCTTTTTCCAGCCCTCTATTTGTGTTTGTTGAGTCCAGAGTGTGTGACTGAGGCTAATTACAAGCCAGAGTAGTGTGACTCAATGCGGCTGAAGATAACAAAGTGTAACAATGCTGTGAAGTTGTCGTGACTACCGAAACTACAGGGCCGAACACAAGACACAGAATGTACATATTACCACTATGTAGTGAGTATGTACATTGTACAGTGTAATGTTCATTGTATACTGTAACTGAGAGACCACATGAAATTAGCCGATGGAGGCTACACTGTAAAATTTAAAATTTTGAGTCAGTTCAAATGATTTAGTGAGATTGTTGTTCCAAGTTGTGATAATCTATCCTTTGCCATAATGCATTACTTTTAAAAAACAACAAGCTATTTAGCCCAAAGAAATTTTGCAACCATCTCACTAAACCATTTAAGCTGACTCATAATTTTAATTTTAAATTGTATTGAGGTATACAGCAGCTGCTTCATCTGATCTGTAGGGTTGTTCTCTATTGCAGCCCTCCACTTTTTTGTATGATTTCACTTTTTATCAATGAGAAACGTCATAAACATACTAAACAATTCTGACTCAGAGACGTCCAATAGCTGTATATAGAGATACTTTCTCTAATTTTTCAAAGGCTTTCAGATAAGTATCTTTGTAGCGCTCTTTCTGCGTTTCAAAAGGAAATTTTAGGACAGCCCTTTGGCATTTCGGCTGCAGGAGAGACTTTTAAACAATTAAGTCGACAGATGGAACAAATTCTGACCCTCTGTAATATGGTAGGGGACACTTAAGTGACATTAGAAGCTGAAATTGACAAAATGACATCAGGAACCAAGTCTAAGGATAGTTCAGATCATTCTCAGTGTTTTGGGACTTTCACGATCTCTGAAGTGGTTTCTAATAGATTAATGTTATTCTGCTTGAACTCCAGACACCTCACGACCTGAGAGTTGTGACAGTGGTCTTAATAGCATTGGAGACATCACCCACAACTGCAAAAGCCTTGAGAAAGACACCACAGCCAAATGCAGTAAGACATGACAAAATGCTGCTACATACAAAGACATCATATCCTCTTGAATAAATACTGCTTGTGCATATAAGGATGTTGTTCATTTATAAGATGTTGTGATGTAGGGCAGATCTACTGTATTATTTTTGTCTGGAGAATTATATGTTACTACACACCTCAGTGACCAGCCTTTTAAGAAGGATGGATGATTTCACTTCTGCACCAGAAAATATGTGGGATTAGTGGGAGGAACGTTGGGAGTGAGAAAGAGTGTGGACTGTTACAGATTCCAAATGTGAGTGGCACATTGGAACTTTCACAGGTCTATATAGACTCTTTGTCGAATCTCAAGACTTATATAATTTGATGGTGGGAAGAGCATACCTAAGGGGCTGAATCTTTATCCAAATATGCACGTGCTTGCCAATTTCAGCGATATGAACTCTTGATCTCGGAGTTCTCCTCATAACTAAAAATGAAAATCTTAAGATTTTAAGCAAACAACTATGGTATTTGTGTTCTTAAACAGTTCAGAAAAGATTTGTATAGTGAGCTGTTATGCCATGAGCTAAGATCTGTCGCATTTCACAAATTTACTTTTGCTTAGAACAGGAGATGACTAATGGAAGTTAGAAAGGTCTGAAATGGCTGACGCTGTCAGATTGAAATGACTTTTTTCCGCCTGTGAGTTCCAATATACGACAGTGTTTAAAAAGATAGGAAACGCTAAAGAGGTTCGAAGGAGGAGAAAAAATAGACTCCGCCATTGGAGTTGCTTTGCAAGCCGGTTGAAACTGGAGCTGACACTTGCCACGTACTTGGGCAAAAGAACTTCCGTCGCTCCAGGCCCAAGATGGATCACCGCAACGAGACGGGAAATTTACGATTTTTCGATTGCATTTGTTGGCCCTGTTTTTGGAAAGGGAGACTGATGGTCCACAAGCCATACACAGCTCAGTAAAAAAGTAAAATTGCTACAGTAGAACTGATACAGTTGTACAGCAGTTTCTTTTCGTTCCTGGCACTGGCAGCTTTGGTTCTCTTTTGGCTCTCCTTCTGTGCAAAATACATATGACCCAATAAATTCAGTCCAAAATGCAACCTCTGACATCAGGTCGTGTCTTTCCTGAAGCAAGAGTGGCGGAGTGTATGTTTCACTGCGTAAATGCAGTTCTTCTCTGAACAATATACCATGTATATGCTTATACACCATGTTTAAATTAGACTTTGAAACAATTGCATTATTTTCGAAAACTGAATGTGTAATGTTTGAAATATCAGTTTTCAGTCACGCACAAGAAAAGTCAGAAGATAACTATACACTAAATCTGTCTCTGTTCGGGACTGACAAGTGGCAGCAGAATGCTAACAGTACCTGGAAAATCGAATTGGGTCAACATTAATTTGATCTACATATCACAAGATCAGGCCGCCCAACGGCTGTCCATATTACTATGCCAAACTACTTTCACAAAGCATGGTTGGTGGCAAAGATCCAGTACACTGCTTTGAATGAAAATGTTTGGAAATCATGAGACAAAAGGAAATTTCAAACTTTAGTACAAACTTTTGCCTGTGAAACGAATGATTTTACTCATCAGAAGTTTGATGGTATACAATATACTTATGCCATTTATGCATGTTAAATTGTGGTCAGAAAATTGTCCAAAAAGACTGCTCTCTCACTTATTCATGTGTCCATACAAAGCCTATTTTTTTACTTTGTGATATCAAAAATACTCATTTGTATTTATTTTGTTACTTTATGGAGATTTATTAACTAGACAACAATATGATTTACAATTTCATAAAATCTGTGCAACACTCAACAAAATGTCTTGTCTATGCCACAAGTGGCACCCTGTAATGACCTCTATACTGGCATTGTATGTGGGCTGCACTGTATACAATGTCATCCTCCATGAAAAAAAATATTTCCAACTTAATTTGGTATTTCCATCTGTCTGCTTACTATTGAAGCCAACCAAAGTCAGATTAGAGTTTTTGAAAATAAACTGGACCATTTATGATGGAACTGTCTTGTTTTCATCCAGGCACTGTCCTGGTTTCTTCCAGACAATGAAGTTCTGTTGACCACTCACAGGAGCTCACAAATTTTGCAACCAAAGTGGCAGAAAATAGCGGTCAACTTGTAGACAGACACTAAATACTAGACGAGAATGTGGTTATCAAGCAGGAGCTTTGGTTTGCAGCCATGTTCAGATTGCAGAGAATTGAATACTTTTATCCAATCTCCTGTATACTGATAAAGTTCTGTAATGCCCTAGTAGTATTCCAACGTGGTAGGGGAGACCGGGGTAAGTTGTGCCGCGGGGTAAGTTGTGCCGCCCACTGTTGGGGTTAAATGAAGAACTGGGCAAAGAAGGCAATGCCACCCATATATACCCACTTGGTAAACATCATCAGGCACCAAGAAAAAAACTACCAAATATAATGGTATGAAAAGCTACACTAATAAATTCAATTTTGTTGCTGAAAACTTGAAGTGCCGAGAACTGACATTCGGGTTTCTCAGTCATTTGGTATTTTTAATTAGATGATGTCCCTCTGGTAGGATGGAGTTAAGAGGTATATCTAGACATTTCTGTTGTTAGATTTCATTTTGCATTGTTTGTTTATTTTTGACAGCCAGTTTAATCCAGAAAATCAATTTGGGGTAAGTTGTGCCGTTTTGATTGGGGTGAGTTGTGCCAATGGTATGACATAGGAATTAATATTTTATTCATCTTTTTTTGTCCAAATTTTACGCATGGCCTAAAAATGTTGTGAAATAACTTACACTGAAAGGAACACATGTTAAAAGAGTATTAACACCCTCTAAACAATAAATAATTCTGGTATTTTTCAGCATTTTTAATTTTTGTATAAAATGGCTCATAAATGTCTGATTAGTTTCTTGTAACATGTCAGTCATACGTTAAAAACATGATACAAATGATCTATCTGAAGAAACGGGTGAAATACAAGATTTTTTTGGAATAAATTAGGCGGCACAACTTACCCCGTCACGTGGCACAACTTACCCCGGCACCGGGGCAAGTTGTGCCACTTGACCTACTTTTTTCAAATGCCTGTCATGACCTTCTCAATGGTCGGACTGCCCTGAAACTTTGGTTGATTCTGGCCAACCTATTATATTTTGATGTCTGATTTTCAGATTGCATGATTAAGCTTTGGTTTTTCGGAAAATCAGCCTGACAAAAAAAATGGCACAACTTACCCCGGTCTCCCCTATTGGACTGGTTTTAGCTTTTGGAGTCTGAGACATTGGTTACAAAAGTAGAGCTTGACGCAGGGCGCTTCCCATTGACTCGAAGCTTTCCATCACCGGAATTCCGTGCCAGGCCACAACGGGCCTGAAAATGCCTCAAACGGGGTAGAATCCAGCCTCCCAAGGCCAAACCAGCCTCTGACAGGCCTCCAAGCAGACTCCAGGGACTGAACCTAAATGAGCCTGGGGCTTTTGTTTTCCTCCTAGCTCCTCTTACAAATGGACAACACAAGTGGACACATGTCCCACTCTGCCTCCTCAACCCTCACAAACTTTTATGTCATTGGTAAATATTAGGCGAACAGCGCTACAACCGGGTAACTCCATCTAAGCAAGAGAAATATACTTCTACGAAATTGCTCAAACTAGTCCAGTGATATTGATGGTCATACTACTTACTGTAAAACAGCCTATGACTGTTTTTCTGTTTTGTCTCACTATAGTCAGAAAATGGTACAACCCAACCAATGCTACGTGTATCTGGTCTGTTTTTCTGATAATGGGAGGAGTGACACATAAAGTAACGATTTGAATGAAACAAGAATAGCAGGGTAATGTATAAGAAAGTTTGGCATTTGATTTGTCCCTGGTTTAACTTCCCGTTGTGTCTTCTTTTTAACCGTCTTTGCCTCCTGCAGTTGGCTAATTTGGGCTTTACATCTTGAATTTATGTACTTGATAGGCCTATCAAGGTCAGTAGAATACACAGCAAAAGAATGATTGAAACTGCCGTCCAACATTCATAGGATCAAGTGACATGGCCAGACCTACAGATTCCAACTCGCCTCTCCTTCATCCTCAGTCTTCCAGATTCATGCATATGTTCTTGTTTTTTCATAAATGAAAGGTATTGAAACTTGCGTTTTGATCTGCTTACATTGTTGTAAACATTTCTTGAATCTAATAATCTGTTTTATTTTGTTTCAGGTAAGTCCACTGCTTTGGATTATTGATGATTGGACAATTGCGTTACAACAAATATGTATGCTTTATATTGGTAAGTGAATTATGTCTGTATACATTTGATGGTTGGAAAAGGTTAGGGTGAGGCCAAATTTGCAGTACTAAGTTATATTATAGAGGTGCTGTTGCTTTGTGGATAAGGTGCTCGTTTGGCAACTTCGATGTTGCAGGTTCGACTTCCAACCATGGCATGGAGGAACTGAGCTGATCCTCCATAATTCTTTGCTAACTTCACACAGGTGTAAATTTATGGGTACATGGCTATAGACAGTGCTGGCGTACAGTGACTTAGCACTTTGTGCGCAGGAAATGGCTGCCTTGCTCTATTCATCCCGGGGATTTGAAAAAGGCTCATGCTTGAACAGGCCTACCCAGGGTGTAATTGTAATGTAAAGTCTGTTGAAATGGACTTGGTATGTGTACATTTACATATATGTACATTCACATTTGTTTACAATAATATAAAATAGGCTGAACCTAGTATACATGAAAAAAATTGTTTCAGTCTTCGAAATATAAGTCGAGGAAACCGGATTATACTTGAATACAATTTTTGTATAGTAAAATGGAATGACATTATTCATAATTTCATATGACGCAAATGATAGAAGGTGCATGCTCAATGAGCACATTCAGCACATCATACTTTTCTATAATTTTGTGAAATCTTGTCTGCCATAAGGCTGATAATATTGTGACTTATATTTTATATTTAATGTGGCTGCATATTATTATTGATATACCGAACCATACTGTAGTCCTAAGAAGCTGTCTGAGTGTCTGTGTCTTGGGAATTTAACCGTTTAGGGAGCGAAAGGCATGAAATTGGCAGCACTATGCACTAGGCACTGTGAAAACTAATGTGTAATGTACAGTGTTGTACACTGGAGTGGTTGGATAGCAATTTAGGTGTTGTGAGAGGGTTTTACTCCTGATTCTGATTTGATGGATGATTGGGGATTTACGTCCTGTTTGTTTGCACCCAGAAGATTTATGATATAAGGACAGGAAGTGATCCTTCAACCAAGTCCCAACAACTGGAAGTCTAGTGATTGTCAAACTGAGCTTATACCCCCCTCCGTGTGGTGGCTTGAGACACTTTACAATACTATTATCAAGACTTAGTCTTTATGACAATGGCAGACCTTAAAGTTATGCTTCCAGGATGCTTTTATGTCTAATTCTGCCAATATCTCTTTTATCTTAACTCAGTGGCACTGGTAGGATACTGGTCTATAAACCTTTGGCATATGGGTGTGACAGTGATATCCTGTCCAGCTTTTCAGGCAACTCATGTTCAATGGCTTTTGCACTGCACTTAGATGTATATTATGCCTGTGCTGCTAAACGCTTATTGGTGAAAAAATACAAGATGTACATAAAACCCAGCCCATCCACTCACATACCATTTATAACTGTAATCATTATTGCAAACAAGAAGTAAATGTGTTACTAATTATGCCCAAATTTTACAGTGTATCTTGACTTGACTTTGCTATCTGCTATATTGCTCAAGCATTAAGTTTCTGATTTGAATATCAAGTAGTTTTCTATTGTGTTTAAGGAAATGCACCTTCCTGTATTTATGCACTGGTAGATATGCAATGATGTATGGCTTATAATGAAGCCTTCATAATAGTCTAAAGATAAGGCTTATCTGAACAATTAATTTCATTATGTCGATTCTTGGTACTTTGTGCAATGATCTGGCCTGTTTATATAGTGGTAATATTATGTAAATGGGAACATAGAGATTATGTACTTCAGGTCTAGAAATATACTGAACACTGTTACTGGGAAGCAATTATTAACAAAAGTAGAAAAACATCTTGTTTGAAAATTCATGCTATTAATTTCATAGTATGACTCCCGAATACTCAATTTTTAGATGATGTCATTGATTTTATTTTTTCTTCGAAAAAGGTGGGTGAGTAGGTAGTGGGCTTTTACTTCATTCATTTATGCACTAAATATAGGCTTAACAGTACAGGCTGGGACCATGGTGTGATGCAAGGCACAGTCTTGGTGCAGGATGAAACATACATCTAACATGGGTCGCTCAGATTGGATATCCAATCCCGGGACCCAAAGGTTAGCAATGGTACAAGGTACCACCGACTTTGTCCCCTGATCCGTCTGCGAAAAAGAAAGAAAATGTCCATTGAATCACTATGAGTCTGTACGACATTGTTCCAACAGCTAACAATGTGTATACAACTTTCGTATAGCCTATCTAATACACTTTGAGTCTTTGTAAACTAATATCACTGTATATTTTTACGCTGACATTGTGATGGCTGCCAAAGAAAATAATTACTTTAGGAATTAGATTACTTGTATCACTGACCACAATATTATCCGACTTCGAAGTTAAGGTGTATAATGGGATCCAAGAGAGCTGATGAAATCATTATCTGACAAAAAGTCTAAAGTTCTCATTGTAGTATTGTATGCTGTACAATGTTGATGTGATGAGATGCATATTTGGGGAGAAATATATGCATACCTTCAGGCTTATTTGTCGGAAAAAAGATTATCACCAAAAAAATATGTTTTTATTCAAATGAAAACTTACACTTCCCATAGATAAATTTCTTCTAAGAGATAATTTTTCCTTTGTAAGAATGTGTGAAGCACACCAAATACAAGACCTTTTCTACATTCATGTAACTAACATAATAGAATGAAAAATATCATGAAGTGGAAGGGGGTAGTATTATGCGTAGAGTAGTATGACTATCAAAATGTTAGTTCGGATCACCAAATGTGGCCAACTTCACCCAAGGACATTGTAGACAGTTGTAGGAAGAGGCTTGTGCATTTTCATAACTGGGCAATTTGTAGTTTGGTTGGAGTAGTGTGTAAGTGGTCCACTTTGTTTTTGATACACTCTAATAAATCAAGAACAAAGTTGGCTTTTTGAAATGCCAAAATGTTTGTTGTGTAGAAAATTGTTTTTTCACTAAAACCAGCTGCGTTCATAAAAATACATTTGTAGTACAGTATAGGTAAAACTGTTAATAAGAATGATAAGGAAGACAAGCCCCGAAAACCCATCAGGGTTTCTGTATGAGCTTATTTTTTAGAGTGCATCGTAGGCCTGCATGTATCTGAGAAGAAACTTTAATAAACTGATAAGACTCTTATAAAGTAAGTCTATATTTCCCACCCAATTTCAACTCAATATTTGGTGCATATATGTTCATTAGTGCTTGTAATGAGCTTTAATGTGGTTCAATCAATATATACTTTATCTCACTTAAGTTGAAAGACTGTCTTTGGTAGATATGGGCTTTATTAGATATCTTCTTCTGCAGTGATGCACTCTACATGCAGTGTGTCGTATTAATCTCCATACAGAAAGAAAGAAACAGCAAAAGAAAAGAAAAATGGAAAAAATGAAAGAAAGAAGAAAAATACTCATAGAATGTTCAAAATGAGGCAGATAAATCAGAAATAAGCCGTTACAGCAGAAGTCATAAGCATGTATTGAGAAGTGGTTTATTATGTCATGCTTTCAGGGTATTGCCTATTACAGAAAATTCGTCTAGCTTGGTACAGACTCTCTCAACCTATAGTATAAACTCATTTATGCAAGTATCATCCTGAAGAAGAATCAATGCTTTTGACTTTAGAAACTGCTTTTGACTTTAGAAACTTCTCATTCATTTGATTTTATCAATTATGAAGGTTTACCAATTACAATATGTATTGAACTTTTAAAGTGTTTTAACTAAGTCGCCGTTTCCCCCCTTCAAAATGTACATGATAACGAAATTATAATTTCCCCATCAACTTTCCCTGCATTCAAAACAAAATTCCAATTAATGCAGTGTTACTTAAATTTGACTGGTTTGTAACAGTTTATTTGAAAGCTTCTTGCCTTTGTATTGCACGCATTCAAATAAAATCAATATGAACAAAGAACCTTACAACAATTAACACCAAAAACTTAAATTTTAATTGGCAGAATTCGAACAACTGCATTTTCAACAATAATTATTGTGCAATGAAATCCAAGACCATAATTGTTGAACAATATTGAACATGGTGTTCTGTTATGTGCTGTTCTGCTCCCCAAACACCAAACATCTCAAGAGTGAAAAACTGCATCTCCAGACTTCAGGGGCTGCCTGTGCAGACAATGAGCTGTTTCCGGTTCCTATGGAAAGCTTCCAGTGTCACGCCAGCTAATTGTCATATGTCACTTGAAATGCTTCTTATTCATTTGAAAAGGAACTAAAAATTGAAGGGTTTTTATATATATTTGTGAAGAGCAAGAGATTTACATTTTATCTGATTGCTACGTTGTGGGTAGCAATGTCGTGGTTGCCTCACTGGCCTAGTGTTTAATGAAGGTTCTAGATTTGAGTCCTGCTTTAGGTTAATTTGTTACATCTAAGAGCTAAAATTGGGGAAATTTCAGTCTCTTTTTATATCCTCTACAAAATATGGCTCCTTGGTGTTTGCTTCATTTATGATGTCACAATGACATTCTGAAATATATTTTGCATGAAAGAGGGTATATTGCGGTATCTGGGAATTAAGATTTTGTGAAACTTTAGTTTTCAAGTCCACTGTGCAATTAGGAAGACGGCAATTTATATATCAATTTGTGAAAATTCGCAATTTTTGGGCTATGATGTGTAATCATTTTTGTTTAAATCAAATTTGTATTAAAAAGTAAGATTTTGGACTGTGTACTGTAATATAACCAAAATTAGAATAAGATGACCTTGAAGCTCAGCAAATGGTTCAGACACACTTTTCCCATTGACAAATAGACCCTGTACTGCAAGCTAAATGCCCTCTAAACAAACTGCATAAGGTCTAGGAGGGCCAGACTGGAAGATCTTAACTATGTAAGCCTAGCAGATGGGCAATCTTTAAAGAGTTTTATGAGGGAAAAACTTTAAAAATAAAATAAAAAATAGATGGCGCAGGTGGCATGGCGTTTAAAACTGATAGATAAGACGAATCGTCTGCAGAATAGATTGGACTTTCATTTGATAGTAGGAGAAATATCTATAGTTACTGGTGTTAGAATAATCAGGTAAGCAGATGTATAGTACATAGATAAAACGTATTTCATAAGAATAATGCCAGAAAGATAGATCTATTGTCCTTGATTGGGTGGTGTGGCACTGTTGATCTAATTATGATAGCTAGAGAGATAGATAAATAAATCTGTAGATTGTTTTATAGATAATAAATATGTATAAAAATAAATCGATAAATGAATTAATCTATTAATTTCAAAATAAATCCGGGAAAACTTATGTATTTATATAATTATTATATTATATTCCAATTTAAAGGCACTGTATTGATAGATGCAACAGTTGCATTGTAGAAATATTGTCATTTTATCACTATTTCCTTGAATTTGCCCTATTACAAATTTAATAAATCATGCAGAGCTTGAAGAAATTTTGCTAGTTATTATTGACGTCAGGTTAATCCCAATTAAAGGCACCTTGCACATGTTTATGAGATGCAATTAACTTAAAAGGCGTTAATTATTAAATTTATCAACAAATTAATGTTTCATTGAGAAAATAATTAGACAATATGATGTTAAATTAAAATAGGCACTTTGAGTGTGGCAACACGTTGTGGTTATCATTGAAGCACTCCTGTCAAGAACATGAATCCAAACACCAATAAATGTTTGAATTGGGCTTTATCATAAATAAATTGAGGTAAACGCGGTTTTATTTGAGAAAAATTATGAATCCAAGATGCGACTATGACGCTATTTTCAGTATCCCACAATTGTTAGTTTGCAGCTATTCAGGCCATACCAGCCCATATTGCACTGGGCTGCCAGATCCTATTCTTCTACCAGACCTATTTTATTTTCCTCTCAGTGGGATAAAATTGATTTTGCTGTAAAATCAATGAGATTGTCACAGGTTATAACAATGACAAGTTGTTAAATTGGTCTGTAGTGTTACCTGGCTATTAAAATGTCAATAAAATGAGATTCCAGCCGTTCACTGTAATAGATCCAACAATAATGGCAAAGGGCAATCACACTTCAACTTGAGAAAGAAGTGCATTGCAGAGATTTTCTGCTCCTGAAGAAATATCATAGAAAAGAATAGATAGATAGATAGATACATAGCTAGCTAGATAGGGGGAGTCCTCAACAACATGTTACATCCAGGATATCTGAGTGATAAGTAACGCAAATGGATTTAGTCTATTCACTCTGAAAACAGGTTGGTTAGCAGTCAACCAATTATAAATAAATTGTTTTAATAAGGAAGATACAGATGTTAACCCTAGGTCATACATCCATCTTCAAATTGTTTTTGTTTAAGTAATCTGTTTCAGCACAGGGAAAATGTAGTCAACTTGTAAAGTGACAATTTTATGATTTGAAGATACCTCAACGTTGCTCGCAGATAAATACCCACTGTGCCACAGTAATGTTACTAACAGCTGGCTAACTGCTGTTCAACTGGTTACAAACTGGTTGGTGGCACATTGCAAACTGGTTGATATCACGCCACCGACTCATGATCATTGTTTTATATGGCCTATGATTACCCGTCAGGCTGTTTCACACAAGGCCTATGGCCTATTTGATGTTAACTGACACGGTTTGGGTAATACAGTGTTAGCTTAGTAACTTGAACCTTCGATTTTTATTGAATTCATTGATTTATCTAACGACTTAATTATACCCCCAATCTATATGCCACTGACTTAGGGTGAGGTTAGGTTCTAAGGTTAGAAATGTGATATCTTTAATTACATCATAAAATTTGATGAGACATTACCTTTTATTGACTATTACACTAGCAGATCATTAAATACAGGGACTGCCAGCCAGAGGGGATAAGGCTTTTCGTATTTGCTGATGTGCTGTCATGAGGTTGTATTTCATTAGGTGGTAGGGTGAATTTGATGGAAGGGAGGGATGGTTGGATGATTGAGTCCTTACTGACAAAGATATATAGATAGATAGATAGATAGATAGATAGATAGATAGATAGATAGATAGATAGATAGATAGATAGATAGATAGATAGATAGATAGATAGATAGATAGATAGATGGATAGATAAGGTAAGTTCAGCCCTCTAGACCCTGTTTTGGTTGCTCCCAAGGGTTGATTGATGAGATGGGAGGGAGTCCTCAACATTTTATGCCTTTACCCAATGTGAGGGATCTTTTACCTGACACAAACACCGATGAGGGCCACAAATTAAATGTCACATCGAAACAAAATCCAACTGGGATTTTGCTCTTTACGATCCACTGAAAATGTGTTCCCCACCTGAGGTTTGAACCCATGGCTTGGACCATAAAGCCACCCAGCTGCCGTAGGCTATGCTGTATAAGTATTACCCCACAATAATTAATATTCTTGGAACAAAATTAATATTCTGGGCATACAATCTTGTTAGCTATTCATTGTGGTGTGAAATATTAAAGGTCACAAGTGTGAGAGATTGAGACAAGTGGTGAAGTGGGGTGATCTGTCTTTTGTTAAAAGGGGGGGGGGTGAAAAAGGAAGGGGGCACAAGGGGGCACAGTAGGGGGTTAAAGGGCAGGTGACATTTTGGACTCAGGTGTCCTTTGCCTGACTGTGACTGAGTGAGTGTGTGTTGCTTTGCATAGAGTATTTACCTCACTGTGGTTTTAAAAGGTGTTGTGTAGAACTAAAGCCTGAAATACTCAAGCACTTTGTAAACAAAATGTTATTTAAAAGTGGAACTTCGAGGAGGCGGCATGCTAAGTTGTTTGTCATATTCTGCTTTGATTGTGGGCTTGCGATTGCTTGGACCTAGGTTCGATTCCAGCTGTGGCCTTGTCCACTGGACCTATGTTTAACAGCAGTTTCAATCATCCGCACAGAATAATGAGTTAGGGGCAGGTGTTGGCTGATCACTTTTAATAAGCAAGAATCCTCAGGGTGTTGCCAACAGACAAGACATTGTGAAAAGGGAAAGGGGACAAATTGAGGAGTGACAGCCCAGGAGTCGTGTTAGGCTGACCAGAATACCAATGGCCACAAAGACGTCTCAGGTTGTCCTGCAATTCTATGGAGTGCAGACTTTGTCAGGGTGTTATTCAACGGAGTTTAGAAAGTTATGGCAGCTGTGCAGGAACTATTTTGGTGGTCTCTCAGCTTTACACCTCACGGATGTGTCTGGGCAGAAACTTTTTTTTACTATTCAACAATATGATGGCTGTTTGTCTCACGGGTCCTTCCCTCTTCCCTCCACCTGAGAGGTTGAACTGAACCAGCACTTGGGAGGGGCATCGTCAGTGCCTGTGGTGTAATGCAGGGCTCTCAAATGCAAATGATATGTGAGTTTAGCGGAATGGAGCTGATCTTGCTTGACACACTTTCTAACTCTATCCACTGTATCCAGGTTATTTAATTAAATGGGGATGTTGACAATATGCGGAGAAGGTACTACCCTTACCTTTGGGTATTTCGACTCAATTTTAAATCAGGGGGATATGAGCTGCAGTCCCAGATTTCATCTTGATGTCAGTTGAACATGAGGTGACGTCAGGTGCCCACTGGATGACTCAGTGCCATATAAAGCTGCCAGCTGTACACATGTATGTCCTAAAGGGAAGGGAGCTGATTGAAAATTTTCAGTGAGCCAATGAGCCTGACACTGTATAATGTAAGATGATATGTATTCCTTTTTCATCCTATCCAAATGCGTGCACACAGGCAATACAACACATATTTCTATTTCTGCTGTTTAATCAGAATATGGCCCTTTTGTTAAATCGTATTTACACCAAAATGCTTTATACATAGTGCCATTGTCACAATGCTGGTAAATAGCTTTACATTTAGAAATGAAATATCACAGCATTTCATTTTTATACATAAATTCATCACTTGGTGATGTGCAAAATTTCCATATGGCATACACTTTTATTATCTAACTATCATTCAAATGATGTGCCATCACGTCTGACATGCATATAATTCTACAGTATATCTGTTAATTAAGGCTTTACAGGTATATTCATCTACTCATTTTAGCCATTTGCTTCTTCAAAATACGGTTGACATGATGATTAAGCAACAAAGTATGGTCATATAGGCCATATACATGCTTGCAAATACAAGAGATGTAGGTGCAAAAATACAAGGAACAGATTGTAGAATGACCAAACTGTGTCAGACCAAAGTATATTATAAATCACTTATTTGGCATATTAAACAATTCAATTCCCCAAGCTTCCCTAGTATTCCAATAACTTATATTGCACCCGAACAAGACCTCAGCTGCCTCTCGCAACCCACTAAATCAAGAGAAGGGAGATAAAGTTGCTTATTTGCTGAGGCTACTGAATCGTAATGACCTCAAAATAGTACTATTAACTCAAATCCAGGGGATTTCAACACACAAGTCACAGGTGGAAGAGGCCAAGGAAGGTCATCCTGCCAAAAAAGGTTTGGGGACAAGAGACAGGGGTAGTTGGGCTCAGGAGGACCTTGACAATGTGGCACCCCCTGGGAGTGCTCACCTAATGACCTCATCATTTGCAGACCACCAGAGCCTTCCACAGGGTATTGGTGGCTGCAGTGTCTGACTTGAAGAAAAGGCCACTACACTCTGCATTGGGCTAGTAGAGACAAATAGTGTCAGTGTTTCTTAAAACATAGTTCAGACATTGAAATTTATATAGGACTGTTGATACCTATATTAGCCAACTTAACTAAGGTATATAGTATTATATTAAATTTTTTAGCCATCAACATAACTGAGAAATGCAACATACACCATGTGGCCGTCATATCATTCTGCTTTTGTTGAATGAACACAACTGCTTTGCTCTGATGTTGATATTGCGTGGCAAAGGGATGCTCACTTGTCAACTCAGTGCTTTAGTATTATATTGGAGCAGTATTTTGTCCATTTTGGCTTTGTAATGCTATTACTGTGGATGAAAATAAGCTTAAAAACCGAGTTAGACCAAAATTAGGTGTTTATGTCTATTTTTGTGTCAGTGCAGGTAGATTTGATTATGCGGAACTTTTGGAAAGAAAAACACAAAGATGTAGGCTATCGATATAAATATATGAGTAGGTGTTTGATGGCAAGAATTTGCATTTCAGTTAGAAAAGTTTTGGAAAGTGTATTTGTAGTTATGTTGTATCATAAAGTTCACCAACTTTTACCCACTGGAGATTTTCTACTATTTAATACCAAAATAATGTCATGGGCTTTCCATATAATATGCAATATATGACTCAATGTAATGTCGGCTGTTATAATTATATGATGAGCGCTTATGCACACTTTGAAGAAAGAGATTCAGTGAAAAATATAGACAGTAAAGTATATCATCATAAAATGACCCTATGGCTCTGGAAATAGTACTTTTACCCAAATCTTGACAATTTCACAATGAAAGTCACAGATGGCAGAGGGAAGAAAGGTCTTTCTGACAAGAGAGACTGGGATAGTTGGGCTCAGGAGGACCTTGACAATGTGGCGCTCCTTAGGAGTGTTCATCTAATGACCTCATCATTTACAGACCACCAGGGCCTTCCATTGGGCATTGGTGGCTGGGTGAATAAAAGGTTGGTACATTGGACAAGCTGAGATGGACTGTGTGTGAGGTAGTGGATAGTGAACCAAAAATATCTCAGGTTGTGTTTAGACCACAGTAAGATGGCAACTCAAAAGCTTTGATTCAAGCTTAACTGAACTGGCTGTATATATGGCAGGCCTGTATGACATTGATAAAGTAGAAGAAACAAAAAAAATATAAGAAAAGAAAATCTGTGTATATCTTGTCTGGTGTTCTGCCCAATTTAACCAATCTAAATATAGCAATCCTGTCTCATTTTGTGAATCATAACTCATCGGGTTTCCAAAAAGGGATTGATTTGTACATTCTATGGTAATGATCAAGATGTATTGTATGATGTTGATTACATGACTATGCCAAAGCTTATATTTTTAACAACCAACAATTTGAAATATTTCAGACAATCGTTATTCTCATCTAAACCTGTTACTAGCTCAGGTTTGTGACACCCTCACAAACTAGAAAATAACTTTTGAGTCTTGCCACATATGTAGGACCCATATCTCAGACTAGATAAAACTCACAAGAAAACTAGAGGGTCCCCCATACAAACTGCCAGCAGTGTGCAATCCACTGCAGCTAGTGCAGCTCTCCTCTCTTTACCTCTCCTCCTTTAATCACAATGTATATTTTTGAACACTTTGTACTGCATACTATGTTTTTATCTGCCTTTTTCTTTTTTTTCAGGTTTAATTGATTCTTTTTGTAGTGCCCCCTCATTCTTCAAAAATGTCTTATTTTGGTAGTGCTCCCAGTGATGGAAATGGAAAATCTTAGTCGGAGGAGCTATTAGCTCGTGCGGCAGGGCACCCCATTCTAAAGAACTAATTCTTCCAACAGAGTATGATTATGGCTAAAAATACCATGATAATTGTAATTTCACCACTGCTCATTGGGGGAGCTGTAGCAGGGTACAGCTCCCCCTGTTTTTTTGCCAAGGGAGCTCAGCTCCCCTGTGCTCCCGCCCATATCCATGGGCTAAATGGGCTAACTAGTCCCCCCCCCCCACAGCAGTATATGGGGTCTGGCCATGTGAAGAAGAAGTGAAGGCCAAGATGGCCGTACCAAAAGAAGGGGGGCATAATTAGGAGCATGAAGGAAAATGACAGTGGAGAAACAGACAGCAAATTACACTTTTTACCCATTTGTGGAAAAGAGGTCACTGATAATATATTTAAAAGGTCCTACACGTTGGGGAAAGGCTTCTCAGGAAACATATTGAAAGGGGAAGATTGGAAGTGATTAAGTGAAGGCATGACGAAGCAGCACTGTCAAGAAATTTTAAAGAGTGTGTAAATTCTTCTTTGTGAAACCTATATCCACTGTAGTGGATACTAAGTGTGCCAGCAACACGGCCTGTGTTTCCTGATCATTTTAGCTTTTTAAATTGTGAGAATCGGTTGCTTTTTGGATGTGTTACAGCAATATAACACACAGAAAATAATGAGTTGTGTGGCGAGGGTTAGCTGCAGCACATTTTCTATGAAAATCTTCTGTGCTGGAGGCAGAAATACTGGCTGGACGAATTTTTGAATATGTTTTTGGCGCGAAAATGATCATCTGGATTGACATTCTGGATCCTGAGAAGGAACCAAGGAGGTGGAGCACCAAACTAAGAATGTTGCACATTGGAGAAGCGATATATCTAAAACATGTGAAAAGGACAGGGCTAGATTTAGCTTGAAGAAAAAGCCTTATGCTCTAAATTTGCGAAATTTCACAAGTGTGTAAGCTATTTAGGACGAATTATAGAAACCACTACAGCAGCAGAGCTGCAGTGGTTTAATAATATGACACCAGAAACATCCATTGTACATAGTACTACATGCTGTAGCTTGTTACTTTGGAATGTGACACAAAGTATTTTTCAGCATATCTCTTCAGCGACTGTTAATAAAGCCGCAGAACCAATCCTGGCAATAGCGACATGAATGGCCCCGAATAATGATTTAGGGGGCAGGTGTTGGCTGATCGCTTTTAATAAGCAAGAATCCTCAGATGTTGCCAACAGACGAGAAATTGTGAAAAGGGAAAGGGGACAAATTGAGGAGTGACAGCCCAGGAGTCGTGTTACTCTGACCAGAATACCAATGGACACAAAGACGTCTCAGGTTGTCCTGCAATTCTATGGAGTGCAGACTTTGTCAGGGTGTTATTCAACGGAGTTTAGAAAGTTATGGCAGCTGTGCAGGAACTATTTTGGTGGTCTCTCAGCTTTACACCTCACGGATGTGTCTGGGCAGAAACTTTTTTTACTATTCAACAATATGATGGCTGCTTGTCTCACGGGTCCTTCCGTCTTCCCTCCACCTGAGAGGTTGACCTGAACCAGCACTTGGGAGGGGCATCGTCAGTGCCTGTGGTGTAATGCAGGGCTCTCAAATGCAAATGATATTTTCTAACTCTATCCACTGTATCCAGGTTATTTAATTAAATGGGGATGTTGACAATATGCGGAGAAGGTACTACCCTTACCTGTGGGTATCTCGACTCAATTTTAAATCAGGGAAAGATGAGCTGCAGTCCCAGATTTCATCTTGATGTCAGTTGAACATGAGGTGACGTCAGGTGCCCACTGGATGACTCAGTGCCATATAAAGCTGCCAGCTGTACACATGTATGTCCTAAAGGGAAGGGAGCTGATTGAAAATTTTCAGTGAGCCACTGAGCCTGACACTGTATAATGTAAGATGATATGTATTTCTTTTTCACCCTATCCAATTGCGTGCACACAGGCAATACAACACATATTTCTATTTCTGCTGTTTAATCAGAATATGGCCCTTTTGTTAAATCTTATTTACACCAAAATGCTTTATACATAGTGCCATTGTCACAATGCTGGTAAATAGCTTTACATTTAGAAATGAAATATCACAGCATTTCATTTTTATACATAAATTCATCACTTGGTGATGTGCAAAATTTCCATATGGCATACACTTTTGTTATCTAAATATCATTCAAATGATGTTCCATCACGTCTGACATGCATATAATTCAACAGTATACCTGTCTATTAAAGCTCTACAGATATTCATTTGCTCATTTTAGCCATTTGCTACTTCAAAATACGGTTGACATGATGATTAAGCAACAAAACATGGTCATATAGGCCATATACATTCTTGCAAATACAAGAGATGTAGGCGTAAAAATACAAGGAACAGATTGTAGAATGACCAAAGTGTGTCAGACCAAAGTATATTATAAATCACTTATTTGGCATATTAAACAATTCAATTCCCCAAGCTTCCCTAGTATTCCAATAACTTATATTGCACCCGAACAAGACCTCAGCTGCCTCTCGCAACCCACTAAATCAAGAGAAGGGAGAGAAAGTTGCTATTTGCTGAGGCTACTGAATCGTAATGACCTCAAAATAGTACTATTAACTTAAATCCAGGGGATTTCAACACATAAGTCGCAGGTGGACGAGGCCAAGGAAGGTCATCCTGCCAAAAAAGGTTTGGGGACAAGAGACAGGGGTAGTTGGGCTCAGGAGGACCTTGACAATGTGGCACCCCCTGGGAGTGCTCACCTAATGACCTCATCATTTGCAGATCACCACAGCCTTCCACAGGGTATTGGGGCTGTAGTTCTTGGCTTGAAGAAAAGGCCACTACACTCTGCATTGGGCTAGTAGAGACAAATAGTGTCAGTGTTTCTTAAAACATAGTTCAGACATTGAAATTTATATATTGACACCAGTATAAGCCAACTTAACCATGGTACATGTATATAGTAAATGTATTAGTCATCAACATAACTAAGAAATGAAACATACACCATAACAGTCGTATAATTCTGCTTATGTTGAATGACCACAACTGCTTTGCTCTGATGTTGACATTGCGTGGTTAAAGGGAAGCTCACTTGTCAACTCAGTGCTTTAGTATTATATTGGAGCAGTATTTTGTCCATTTTGGCTTTGTAATGCTATTACTGTGGATGAAAATAAGCTTAAAAACCGAGTTAGACCAAAATTAGGTGTTTATGTCTATTTTTGTGTCAGTGCAGGTAGATTTGGGAAGAAAAACGCAAAGATGTCGGCTATCTGTATAAATATATATGAGTAGGTGAGGGCTGGGAAGAATTTGCATTTCAGTTAGAAATATTTTGGTAAGTGTAATTGTAGTTATGTAGTATCATAAAGTTCACCAACTTTTACCCACTGGAGATTTTCTACTATTTAATACCAAAATAATGTCATGGGCTTTCCATATAATATGCAATATATGTAATGTCGGCTGTTATAATTATATGATGAGCGCTTATGTACACTTTGAAGAAAGAAATTCATTGAAAAATAAAGCCAATACAGGATATCATCATTAAATAACCCTATGGCCCTAGAAATAGTATTTCTTACCCAAATCCTGGTAGTTTCACAATGAAAGTCACAGATGGCAGAGAGAAGAAAGGTCTGTCTGACAAAAGGTATTTTGGAGGGGAGCAAGGGACAGGGATATTTGGGCTCAGGAGGACCTTGACAATGTGGCGCCCCCCTGGGAGTGTTCATCTAATGACCTCATCATTTGCAGACCACCACAGCCTTCCATTGGGCATTGGTGGCTAGGAGAATGGAGGGGCGTTACATTGGACAAGCTGAGATGGACAAAGTCAGTGTGTGAGGTAGCGGATGGTGAACATAAAATATCTGAAGTTGTGTTTAGACCACATTCAGATGGCAACTTACAGAAGAAGTCAAAAGCTTTGATTCAAGGTTAACTGAATTGTCTAGGAACATCCAGTCTCTCTTCCGTCTGATTTGATTTTTACCACCTACTGTGATTGTCTATGAAAGAGCTGCAGTGTATACAAACTTACTAAAGTGTATACCGTGGACCTACACTCAATCACACACAACATGTATTCATATCTCTGAAAAAGAAGCATATATATATCTTTTCTGGTGTTTTGCCCAATATAACCAATCTAAATATAGCAATCCTATGTCATTCTGTGAATCATGACTCATTGGGATTGATTTGGAGATTGCATGGTAAAGATCAAGATGTATTTCATGGTGTTGATTGCATGACTATACCATAGCTTATATTTTTAACAACCAAAGATTTCTAATATTTCACATCTAAACATGTTACTAGCTCAGGTTGTGACAACCTAACAAACTAGAAAATAACTTTTGAGTCACATTTGAAAGACCCATATATCAGACTAGATGAAACTCATAAGAAAAAAACGTTGACACCAGAAACATCCATTGTACATACTGTGGCTTGTTACTTCGCAATGTGATACAAAGTATTTGTCACCATGCCTCTTCGACGACTGTTAACAAAGCTGCAGTACTTGGCAAAATCGACAATGGAGCAGAATAATGAGTCAGGGGCAGGTGTTGGCCGATCGCTTTTAATAAGAAAGAATCCTCAGAGTGTTGCCAACACACAAGACATTGTGAAAAGGGAAAGGGGACAAATTGAGGAGTGACAGCCCAGGAGTCGTGTTACGCTGACCAGAATACCAATGGGCACAAAGACGTCTCAGGTTGTCCTGCAATTCTATGGGGTGCAGAAATTGTTGAGGTGTTGTAGGGCATTGTATGGCATGGTCTGTGGTTTGTTGGTTGAACAACTTATTTGTTGTGACAAGACCGTTTGTTGTGTCCTGATGCAATAACTTGTGTATCTTCAACACAGTGTGTCTTCAACATTTTTCAAGAGAATGTATGAATTGATAGCTGGTATTTACACCCTGCATTTATTATCAGGGTAGGAGGAGGACGGAGCAATGAGATGGTGATGATTGTAACTGCTGTCTAACATACATAGGTCCAGGTGACCCAGCCAGAGAGGAAGTCAGCGCCAAATGATTGAGCGCCTAAAGGGCATCAACTTGTTGCAGCTGACCCCTCTGATAGCATGACTTTTAGAGACTGTTAAGGACAATCAAAATGATTGATATTGATGGTGAACTAGCATTACAGATGGTGCACTATATCCATATATCCAGCCCTTCAATTCAATTTACTTATAAATACCATAGCCAGGACTATACCTATGTAAATAAACTGGTACTAGTTGGCATTGTTTGGAAACACTGCTTACATATGCATTGTTTTGCATTGCCAAAAGAGGTATGTCATGTATGGGTCATCTTTATAAATGTTTACTGGAGGCCTGCTGCATTAACAATATACCTTGTATAGAAACTATAGATTGTATACCAATGTCAATATTTATGCAGAGTGTAGTGCTCCTCTTGAAGAACTGCAGCCACAAGTACACTGTGGAAGGCTGTGGTGGTCTGCAAATGATGAGGTCATTAGGTGAACTCTCCCAGAAGGCGCCACATTATGAAGGTCCTCCTGAGCCCAACTACCCCCGTCTCTTGTCCCCAAAACCTTTTTTGTCAGAATGACCTTCCTTGGCCTCTTCCACCTGTGACTTGTGTCGTGAAATCCCCTGGATTTGAGTTAATAGTGTTATTTTGGGGTCGTTACGATTCAGTAGCCTCAGCAAATAAAGTAAGAAACCATTTTCCTTCTATGGATTTGGGTGTTGCTGGAGGGAGCTAAAGATCCTATTCAGGTTAAAATAAAATTTGGGACATTCGTATTGATAAGTAAGTTGAAGTGATTTGCAATTATATACTTTGGTCATAATATACATGTATAATTATGTTGGTCATTCTAGTTCTAGGATATGTTTCTTGTATTTTTCAACCTGTGCCTTTTTATTTGGTAGTTTATGACTGTCATGTCAACAGGTTTATAATAGGTAGCTGGGTGGTTACAGGTCAACATTTTCATGAGCGAAATTTCAGTTGGATGCTCGCATGAGGTAAAAATGTAACGTGTGAGCACCCAGAATTGGGCTTAAAGAGCTGCACTTACCATATCTACCTATCTATCTGTCTGTCTAACTATCTATTACCTAATATCAGAAGGTAAACTTTACCTGCTGTTATGTCTTCAGCTTCAAAATTGTAATGTTTCATTGATTCTCAAATACTTGCATGCGTTACTACAGGGGAACAAGAAGTGCAACGAATTGATCATGTGGTCAGTTGTACAAGTGGTCTTGTGACAAGCAATATTTTTATGCACCAGTGAGCGCTAAGTGTAAATATTTCTGAAGCTGAAGACAACACTTTTATTTAATCCCTAATTTTTTTTTTAATAATTGATAAGGGGACAACCATTAGGTCTCAGAGAGGGGGGGGGGCTTGAATTTTTTTTTTTTTCAATAAAAAAATGAAAAGTTTATTTTGTATTCTTTCTGGACTGTCTTGAAATAAATAATTTCTGAGGAAGAGCTTTTGCTCCCCAAATATTATTTCACTGTTATACTATTGTACAGTGCAGTTCCGAAGATATGCTGTTTGAATGGTTGAAGTCTTCATTTTGAAATTTGAACAAATATCTGTCCCTCCTCAAAAAACTGCTCGTACCCTGCCTAAGCAAAACTCCTGTGAGTGATTGACTGAATGAATTATGTAGTAAATGAATGAAATTCAATTGATCTCTCTGTCTCATCTACAGACAATGGAATGCCATTATGGGCTTTAAATCCTGTATTCTTTAACTCTGGTACATGCAAATTGGGGGAGGTGTCATGGCAATCAGGCGAAAGATGGTTGTAAGTACTTTTCATGATAGGTCGAGGTTGACCTGCCAAGATCTGGGATCAAACCTTGGACCCATAGATTGGCAGCCCATGTACAGCACCACCAACTGAGCTAACCCCCTGCATACAGAGCAAGAGGAAGAGGTTATTTAACTACATTTTAATGAGAATTTTTTTTTCCCTGTGTAAAATTAGTTACCATTTGGTAAGACATATGGACAAACTTGTTGTGTACAAAAATGTTGATAAGGGATTGTACCATTTCTTGCATTCTAGTGTTCGGTAATTATTTATGCAATGTATTGAAATATTTGTTTCTCAATCAAACAACTCCCTTTTAAGAAATAACCCAATCCCCCCCCCAACAATGAGTGGCTTGATGACTGTTGCTTCAGACCACAACCTAATTATTAGATTATTGTATAAGAGGGTGCTGTTTCACAGTAACAGAAATAATCCTGAAGTGTTATATTCAGAATTTGCTCATTCATGTATGAAAATTTGTGACGTGGCAAAGCTACTTGTACACCAAACACATTGTCATTTCGTTGCACTTCTTGTTCCCCTGTAGTAACCAAGGTGATGGGCATATTCCCAGCATTCATTTATTCTGTAGCGTCGTGTCCACAAAATATTGCGAAGAGTTGTGTCATTTGATTTCCAAACAATTATGCATGTGTGGGAATACATCAATCTTAGAAATGTAAATTGGAAGATTGTGCATGTTTTCTCTTCACAAAATAATTTTTTGAATTGTATGATAAAACCTTGCCTTTCTGATCTCTGTGTAGGTGTCAGACGTGACTGCGGCGATATGTTTGCAGACATACCACATTATTTGAATGATATTTAGATTACAAAATTGTGTGCCATATAGAGATTTAGCACATTATCAAGTAAAGTACAAAAATGAAATGCTGTATTTCATTTCTAAATGTAAAGCTTTTTAACAGAATTGTGACAATGGTATATGTAGAAAGCATTTCAGTGTAAATAAGATTTAACAAAAGAGCTATATTCAGATTAAACGAGAGAAATGGAAATGGCGTATTGTATGTTTGCACACAGTTAGATAAGGCGAAAATAAATAAATATCACCCGATATTATACAGAATGTGTACTTTCGTTGAACAGGCTCAGTACTCAGTGGCTCACTGATCATTCTTCATCCACCTCAATCCCTTTGGGGGGACATACATGTACAACTGGCAGCCTCATATCCCTGGATGGAGTGAAAGAGTACCTCAAGGAGGATCTGCTCCTTTCCTCTATTCACCAACTGAGTTTGAACCTGTAACCTTGCTGTCCTGCATCCAACCCACTATAGTCTGTTTCCCCTGAGTGTGTTGAGAGCAGTGCTTCAAACAACTCCTAAACAGCAACTGTCAACAGCTAGGATAAACACTGAACTGTTTATCATTCTGGAAACCACAGAGGTTCTGTTTTACCTCTGCTGAAAACCCCTAAAAAGTTACCAGAAAAGCCAATGGACACTGATGGAGCAGGACCAGATCTGATGCTTTATATATATGAGAAACAGATGCATTAGGTATTAGTTAGACACCGATTTGGAGGGTTCTAACATGCATTTTTGTCAGTTAGATCCCGACCGAAGGGAGGGATCTAACTGACAAAAATGCATGTTAGGACCCGACAAAGAGGTGTCTAACTGACTTAGACATCATACACTTCTTCTATTATACATTTTAACCCTAATTTTTGCAAAATAAACAATAATCTGATTGTTTGTTTGCTGTTGTAAACAGAGTTAATCCCTAGCCGGGCGCTAACATGCAAAATTGTCAGTTAGATACCAGCTTTTCCAATGATATAAGTATCTTGGTGATGTCTAACACAAGTTAGTGCTATTTGTGATGTTAAAGGTGTGGTACTGCTGTGTGCATTTCTTCGCTCTCAACTACGGGGAAACTGACTATAGACACAGCTACAGATTATATCCCCCACCTGACTAGTTGTATTTCAGTTGGCCTGTTGTGCTCTAAAGAATTTCGGGACAAAACTGGTTTTTTTAAATCCAAATTTTTTTTGAAGAATCCATATTTGTTTTTGCATGGAAATTTGGTTTTTCAAAAAATCATTTACCATTTACAGAACCAGTTTTGTCCCGAGTGTGGTTCGGAGTAGTACCAGTGACATTGCAATAGCTTACATTTTGTTTTAACACCAAAATAACACAGATGTCACAACTTGCCAATCTCAGTCCTGCAATACCTCAACAGAGTCTACACCCCATAGAAT
Source organism: Platynereis dumerilii (assembly GCA_026936325.1). Lineage (NCBI taxonomy): Eukaryota > Metazoa > Annelida > Polychaeta > Phyllodocida > Nereididae > Platynereis > Platynereis dumerilii. The sequence goes on along the minus strand of JAPTHN010000007.1, from coordinate 46,208,305 downwards.
TGCAGGACAACCTGAGACGTCACTGTGCCCATTGGTATTCTGGTCAGCGTTACACGACTCCTGGGCTGTCACTCCTCAATTTGTCCCCTTTCCTTTTTCACAATGTCTTGTCTGTTGGTAACACCCTGAGGATTCTTGCTTATTAAAAGCGATCAGCCAACACCTGCCCCCTAAATCATTATTCCGCTGCCTTTGCCAGGATTGGTCCTGCAGCTTTTTAACAGTAACCGAAAAGGTATGTTGACAAATACTTTGTGTCACATTGCCAAGTAAAAAGCGGCAGCGTTACAATGGATGTTTCCTGTGTCACTGTCTGTTTTTTGTTGTGAGTTTTATTGACTGTCTGTAGTCCTGTAATACTGCAAGGCTCTAATAAATGTGGCAAGACTGAAACTTGTTTTCCATTTGGTCAGGGTGTCATGAACAAACAGCAAATAAAGGATCTAGATGAGAGCAATGGATGTCAACAAACTGTTGTCAAATTCTTAGCATTACCATGCAAGGTTACAAGCTCCAATAAGCACAATGGTGGTCTTGGTGTTGCACAATATTTTTATTTAATTGTCAGTTAGACTTGTTTGGGAAATGGATGGATGGATGATTCGGGCTTTGCATCCTGTATTGTTTATGCACTTGGTAAGCAAATTAGGACAGGAGAAGGTCAAGGAAATAAGGTGAAGGATGATTGAAACAGCCTTCTAACATAAGCCCCTGATATTTGTAAGTGCCATTTCGAGGGAAATGGCAGTGATCATTTCGATGCAGTGCAATTTTGAGATTAAGTGGTAAAAACAAATTGTGTAATCATCAATCTACATATTGATAATAAATGATATAAGAGACATAATTCCAAAATGTCCTACTTTGACCATACAATCCATTATGAATCTATTACCTGAAATCAATGTCCAACAATGTGTCCATTGTTGAAATGTTCACATTTTACACAATTGTGTTTCCATTGTGTTCTTAACAATTCTTAGGACCTGTTGCTTTCTCAAATTTCAAATTTTATTGCTTTTCCCAAATTTGCCAGCAAGAGGCAATACCAATTGCAGCTCATGTTACAGTAAGAAACACGTGCATGCTGTTATGTTCTGATTGGAATACCTATCTGTTTGGACACTTAAAGATCCATAAGGAATTCCAAGATATTATAAGAAACACATGGCTTTCTTTTATAGTATTTCAATTATGGAAAATGAAATGTATCATAATCTCATTTTATTTACTCTTCTCTGAAAGGTACTTTTTAAAAAAAGGAACATGCATCGAATGTTTCGTGTCTGTAAAATACAGTTCTAAGGGAGGCAGGTTAGCTGGTGGTGGTATTGACTTTGCTTGTACGGATCTGTGTTGGACAGCAGTTTCAATCACCCTTTGCCTCATTGCTGGGTCCTCCCATTGTAAGAATCAAGCTAAGTGCATAAATACAGGATGTACAGCTTAAATCATCCATCCATGCATATATAATTTGATACAGAATTTCAAAGTTGAATCATGACTCTTCAGTCTTCAGTAGGGTCAAATATACAATCCTTCTGCTATTACATATTATATGCCTGTGGCTGTTGAATTTTGGAAGTTGAAGTTGGAAGTTGAACATGTTATGAGAAATTGTTTGAACAGAGAAACTTGATGGGTACTCTTACACTACTTCTTGTACAAAATTACAACTAAATTTGTTGTTGACACATGTGACATCGAATTGTGAAGAAAAAAAGTGTGCAAGCTAATTGCTCTGGCTGTCTGCAGGCTTAGACACAAGAATGCACAATTAAATCTGATTAAATTGTGTACTACTTTGGGCCATTGTCACAGTAGACATTTGACTTTTTTGTATTTGTTCTGGTATATTCCACTTAGGAAGTCTGTGTGACATGAATTATATTGTAGAGAATTGCAAAGTTACATTGCAATCTCTGAGTTGGAGGTGAACTTTTCTGCACCTCTAGCAACAGAAGTCCTGTAGAGACTCTAATGCCTTCTCTGCATTTAGCCAACTTCCCTATTAAAATTAAATTTTGGTAAATAGATAAGCATGATGGATTGAAGCAGTCTGTGTTCCAAGCAGTGTCTGCTCATTTCATCCATATCCTGGGGTTGAACCCCCAACCTTGCAACTGTGGCCATTGATCCTGTGAGTCCAGTATCCAATCCACTGGACCACAGGAACTGACTCAGTCTGACAATACATGTACACGACAAGTACAAGTATGTCCCCTTCCCCAGTCCTGGTTCAGGTTGGCATGGCAGGTGGTGGGAAGCCGGGAGGAGGACTCATTTGACTAGTAGCTGCACTGTACCATTTTTTTTGTCTGGATAAATCTGTAAGGTGTAAAGACGTAAGACCACCATAATAACCCCCTCACGCTGGCGCACATCTGCCATAATTTGCCATTCTCTGTTTTGCAACACCTCTCCGGAGTCTGCACCCCATAGAAATGCAGGACAACCTGAGACGTCTTTGTGTCCATTGGTATTCTGGTCAGCGTAACGTGACTCTTGGACTGTCACTCACCAATTTGTCCCCTTTCCCTTTTCACAATGTCTTGTCTGTTGGCAACTATTTGAGGATTCTTGCTTATTAAAAGCGATCAGCCAACACCTGCCCCCTAACTCATTATTCTGTGCATTTTATGTCGCGATTCCCAGAATTGGCCCTGCAGCTTTGTTAACAGTCTCTGGATATGTTGGCAAATTCTTTGAGTCACATTGCAAAGTAAAAAGCTGCAGTATGCATAATGGATGCTTCCAGTGTCACTCTGTTATTTCTTGTTAGTTATATTGATTCTTTCTGGTCCTATTTAGGATCCTACCGATGCGACAAGTCTCAAAGCTGTTTACTTGTTGGTCAGGATGTCACAAACAAACAGCTAATAAAATTTAATAATCCTGGCGGAAGTAATAGATGCCAACAAATCTGACAAATCAAAAGCTGTTGACAAATTCTTAGTGTATTTATGGACTTATTGTGTATATTTCATCATCAAATAGACATGCTTTCGAGACATGTTTTCCAGACCTGTTTCAATATGAAGGTATTGTTAAATATTAAATGTACCATTTTGAGAGGCATGAAAATGATTATTTTACAAATAGAAATCATACATCATGTGCATGCAACTGACAAATCTAAGATTTTTAATCAGGCTGTCCAATTTCTAGATTAAATGGTGGAAATGAATTTTGCAATCATCAATCTACAATTCTACATAATTATAGTAAATGATATAAGATACATAATACCAAAATGTCCTATACTACTTTGACCGTACAATCCATTATGAATCCATTACCTGAAATGTGTCCATTGTTGAAATGTTCACAGATTTTACACAATCCTGTTTCCATTGTGTTATTAACAATTCTTGAATGGACCTGTTGCTTTCTCAAATTTCAAATTTTATTGCTTTTCCCAAATTTGCACAAGAAGCAATACCAATTGTAGCTCATTGTAAAGAATTGAGGTCTGAACTGTTTGTAATTATTGTTATCAATGCTTATTATTATCTAGTGTCAATGTTGTATGTTAAAACCCCACACAGAACTATCAGCTATCTATATATGTTAGGGCAGTGTGACCAATAGCCCCCAGGGTCAAGTATAATGTGTCTAGTAGATTGCTAATTGCCTTTGTGTAGAGAAGGGTTATATGCATATCTGTAATTACCCCACTTGGTATGTCTATACTGTGGCACCACAATGGGCTAGGGTGTAATTAATAAATAATTAGCAGTGGCTTATATGGGTCACACAGCTCCGAGAGAACAGTTATCAGCATTGCAGTAACATAAGTAGTGGTAGGGTACCATAGGTAGTGGTGCTCTGTGCTAGAATAAACTTTAAATGTTTATATTTAATACAGAGGGAAGATGGTTAGCTTAGTTGTTTTGTTGCTTTGCTTTTGTTGTCCTGTTATACCCTGGATCAACCTCCATCTTCGACGGGGAGCTGCACTTATTTTTGGTGACCGCCGTATGATGACGAGTTGAGAAGACTGGGAGTCTGGCAGATGCCCCATTGATTCACAGATGTCTAGGGTCTTTCAGTTGCACCAGCATAGAATACTGGATACAACACACCTCCATTTAAGGACTTGGATCATCTGTTGAACATGTTATCAGATAATTGCTCGAAACAGAGAAATTTGCTGCAAACTCCTATACTACTTCTCGTGCAAAATTACAGCTAAATTTGAGGTTGACACAATGTCATGTGACATCGAATTGTGAAGACACAAATTGTGCAAGCAAATTGCTCTGGCTGTCTGCAGGCTTAGACACAAGAATGCACAATTAAATCTAATTAAATTGTGTACAACGTTGGGCCATTGTCACAGTAGACATTTGACTTTTTGGTATTAGTCCTGGAGTTTTGCACTCAGGAAGCCTGGTGACATGTATTGTATTGTAGACAATTGAAAAGTTACTTAAATCTCAGTCTCTGAGTTGGTGGCCAACTTGTCTACACCTCCGGCAATGGATTTGCTGTGCAGACTCGTTTTACAAAGAATTCATTTTGCAAAATAATTTCATGGAGATGGATAGATTAACTACTTATACTTAGATAGATAGATAGATAGATCGATAGATAGATCGATAGATAGATCGATAGATAGATCGATAGATAGAGCGATAGATAGATCGATAGGTAGATCGATAGATAGATCGATAGACTCTGTTTCATCCATATTTCATTTCATATGATTTGATTACTGTGTGGGACTTTAGTTCTGGGTGAAATGTTGTAAATGAGAATAAAATAGTTCGATATATTGACTAAACCCTGTACGGTCATATTAAGTATCATGTACAGTCATCATCAAATATACTCAAATGCCACTGATAAAAAGGCCTATGTTGTGTTCCCTGATACAATTGTTGTTTAGGTCAACGCTAAAAATTAGTGATCGCATTTTGACAAATTTCAGTGTGTCGTGCAATTTGTGCATTGATTCCACACATGACATTTTGTATCATCATGACATGGTGCAATTTGGGCAAATATCTGATAAATAGGTGAGTTATTTATATAGAATTTGTGCAATTTATGCTTTCACAAAAAATTGTGGTCCTCGGGCTAATATGTCTATGGCAATTTTGTAACAAATCCGTATGTGTTAACTGCGTTGGCATGTACAATTGAACAACATTGTTCTGTACATAGAGTGCTACTTATATTTGGTTCTTTGCATGCTGCATTGAATTTGTCTGTCTGCCTGTCACTGTCTAATAATAAAAGTAAAACAATTAGCCTTGTCCTTAAAAGTTTAAATATTCAGTTTGGTCCACCATTTATATCTGAAAGTTTAATCAGTTGCGGCAAGAGTTACAAGTTACATAAAATGCATGGCTCGTTTTCTTGCTAAAAGTGCAGGATAACGGGTCATACATTTGAGCTTGAGAATTTCTATATGTTTAACTTAGTGGGTAAGTATATGGGCTGTATGGCAATTATCTGTACAGACATATTTTATTCCGACTGAACAAATTGTCAACTTTCATAACAGGTTGTATCTTATAAGGCCTGACTATTTCCTTGAGTCCCCCCCCCTTCTGCTACACCTTGGCCTAAAACTGCCGTCCTTCCGTAACCCTATACACTTCTAAAATCCTGGTTCTTGTTATTAGACATAACACCAATACAATATCATTGCGCATCAGATGGGAGGGGTAACATTCGATTTGGAGGGGGGGGGGGGTTGGGGGGTGGGTAGTCAGATATTGGAGGGGGGAGGTAGCCACATTCTTCATGGATGTTTAGATAAGCATGATTACGGCAAGCCATCCTATAGACCTTATCTGACGAATCTTGTAGCTTATCTTTACTAGTCTTGGGGGACGAAAATCAATTGCTTCCAAGATTGAGAAAAGTCTATTGTCCAATCAGCTGCTGCTGCCAAAGAATCAACTAACCTTTTTTGTGCCTTTTATTTTGTTTAGATGTTTGTCGCGTTTTTTAGATTTTGTTGTTCTCTGTTGTTAAATTTGTTGTGAAACATCGACCACACAGTTTCGAGTGATTGAAGAGCATAGAAGAAAATCCTGGGAAATTGTACTTTAAAGAGTAGATCAGTTAATTGTTAAATTGTATCTATCTATCTTTCTATCTATCTATCTGTCTATCTATCTATCTGTCTATCTATCTATCTATCTATCTATCTATCTATCTATCTATCTATCTATCTATCTATCTATCTATCTATCTATCTCTTTATTTCCAACTTTTTGCATGTAACTTTTGCGTCATCCAATTTCTGATATGATCTTATTCATAATCTAAAACAATTAAATAGATCCTTAAATAAAATACATGTGCTTCATGCCTGTATCTGAAATTCGTCATTTTTTAAGTCCACCGTTGTCGTTGTTATCAACTGTCTCTGAGACATGTTTCTTCAGTCTAAGCAAATCAATTCAGCAATTATATTCACAGTTGGCAACAAAAATAGACTGTTTAGTTATCTCGATTTGCAAGTAGTTGTTGTGGGGAATTTTGAATATATGCCAATTATGTCATGGATATAGGCTAGACTATTCTACAATTACACAACTATTCTGACGGAAATACGATACCAAGCAATTGCATGATTATGCGGGCATATTTCTGAAAGAATATAATTGAAAGCATTTACGATGTATCTTCCGAATCGTGAAATAAAGCATGTGGATCCAGAGGTCCTACGCAACAAAAAGGCAAATTTAATTAAACTTTGAACTTACACAACATTTGATTACAAAAACTGGATGACCATCTTTTGTTATCGTTTCTATTTCTTTGATGAATTATTGAATTAGACATAGGCCCTATTTAAAATATATCACAAGTTTTTCCTGTAATTGAATTGCAAATTCATCAACATGTAAACATGTAAACATGTTATTCTGTGCGATATGTAAAAAAGAAAGAATTTGATTCCAAAAAAGTCGTTTTCGAACCGTTAATACAAAATGCCTAAAAAGTTACATTTGTGACATTTGTCAGCAATTCAAGTTGTGCTTCAATTAGATGAAGAAATTAATTTATGCCTCGGTGTCTGTTATACTCCTTTTGAGAAAAAATGTCACTTTTTCATATTATTTCGCATTTTTGCTGTTATCTATCCAATTTATTGTACCAGACAGTGTATTTGATGATAAAAATGCTTCCACGATATTAAGTTTATACAGAGATGATTGCATTGTTAATCAACTGCTGTTAAAATTAATTAGCTTCAAGGATGCTTTGTATGACCTGTTTTCTGACCCATTTTTATCTAATTGTGGCAAGGATGTAGTTTATTTACGAAATAATGAATTGTTGTCTCTAGCATGCCTGCATAATGCCTGAATTTTAAAAGAATATTTGGTATGAAATTAAAAGTCTACTGTGCTGTGCTGTCCCGTCTTTGTCCTGAGTGGTTAGAGGGTTAGCTCAGTGATCGCGTGCCGATTACTGGGTCCCAGCTTCGAACCCAGCTCTTGCCAGGTCACCTGGGTCTATGTTTAAAAGCTGTTTCTATCATCCTTCACCTGACTTCCGTGTCCCGATCCTGTCCTAATTAGCCAATAAGTGAATTTATACAGGACGTAAAGCCCCTATCAGCCATCTATCCTTTCCACAAGCCACATGCCACATCCCCTTGCCCCGCCCTAATCAAAGATAGTATAAAACTTTGTAAGTCTATCCTGCCTTCATTACCAAGTTCATTACTTTGAGATTTTGTGGTTATCTTGTAATGAAATGTCAATACCCCAGATTCCAGGATGCCGTTCTCATTTACTGTAGATTATACAGAACAGGGTGTAGAGGGTGGTATGTAGTACCATGTACAGTTATAGGAGTTCTGGCTGCTCTTGTGATTTGGTTATTTTTCATTTTCAGGCAAAGTATTTTTAGGGGGGGGGGGTTAGGGAATTTTTGTACCGTCTTTTGTATTATAATTGGGACTGCAAGGGGGCGTATAGCAATGAGGCGAAGGATGATTGTATATGCAGCATGTTCCATATTACATGTACATATGTATGTTTACTGTACTGGTAATAGTTTAGATGATGTCAATGTAACTCTTCAAAAATGTATCAATGATGTTGCTAACTGGTATGATAAAAATAAGCTTGTATTAAATGTCGATAAGTGTAATACAATGTTAGTTGGTTCAAAATATATGCATTCAAATTAGAAAGTAATGATTGTCTCAAAATTAATTTAAATGACTCTATTGTAAAGCAAACAAATGTGGCTGATTATTTGGGGATAAAGATACAGGATAATTTAGCATGGGATTCCCAAGTTCACAAAATTTCCACCCAATTGTCAAGAAAAGTTGGTATGCTAAGTCGCCTTAGAAAATCAATATCAAAAGACATCTTACATAAAATATATATGACGAGTATTCAGCCATGCATTGATTATGCTCTTACAATATGGGGAAACACAACCTTGAAAAATTTAAGTAAAGTACAGAGAATTCAAAATTATGCAGCTAGGATAATTACAGGTCAATTTGATTATGTCAATATACGAGGTTCTGAGCTTGTCAAACAATTAGGTTGGATGTCAGTTAAGCAGCGTTTCGATTATTTTTGTATTTTGTTAATGTATAAATGTATACATGGCCATGCACCAGATTATCTTACTTGTAATGTGATTATGGAATGTGAAGTTTCTGACCGAACAACAAGGTCTATTAATTCCAGTGATCTCTATGTGCCATATGTCAATAATGAAATTGTTACAAAAACTCTTATGTATACTGGTGCTAAATTATGGAATACACTGCCTAGTCATCTTAAGGATCTCACGAATACAGATGTTTTTAAATGTAACCTAAAAAGATTTATTTTACGATAATTTTACCATTTACTGCTTTTATATTATATGTTGCTTTTATCTTTATTGTTTTACTGAATTATTGTATTGTGTGTTTGAAGGGCATCAGTGTAAAACAGCTTTAGCTGACTGATTTTACCCTTGTAAAATATATTTGTAAATAAAAAAAATAAAAAATAAAAAAATGAATATGTATTTATCACCTGGTTGGCTGTGAGTATCACTGTTTACACTTTACAGTCAAAATATCAGGGCTCGAGTGATATTAATTCACACAACAGCTCATGATATTGTTACTCAGCGACCCTGACTTGAGTTGTTTTGTTATAATATATACAGGTCCAAATGACAGAATCAGAACTGGAATCGATCCTGGGACCCAGTGATGGGAGGCCAATCTTTGAAAAGTACTGTTATGAAATATATAATGAAGCACTATTTGTCAGAAATAAATACTCAAACAATCAGCAAATATAAAATCAAAATAATGTATCAAACTTCAGCAATTGAAGAAGAATAATGGTGACTGTTTCAAAGTTCACATTTTTAACATTCAAGACCATACAACCATACAAGACCATAGTCCATAGAGCAAAGACTGCTGTATGCCTGCAGTCCTGAACACTTCAAAACCCTGTAGAGCAAGATTAATTGAACAACCCCTCTGTGGGAAGTGACATGTGTTTTGTGTGAGAACAAAGTTTTTGTTCATGAAGGGCACCACTGTTTAAATACACTCTATCAAAGAACTTTCAATGCGAAATGGCGTTTTTGATCTACTGTTTTTTTTTCTTCATATAAATTGATAAGACAACAAGATTGGAAATGTCTTGTAATTAAAGTGTTTTGGCACTCAAATACCTGAGTGTCACCAAGTAGGCAAAATTCTCTCCAAGTAATTTAGTTATTAGAGAGAAATGTCATATGATTTCTTCTCTTTGTCTGTTAAAACAAAATAAAGAAAGTTGTTTTGACTATCTGTAGCCAATTAGGCCATATAGCGCAGCAAAACTGAACTTGCAGCACATGTTCTTCATTAGACATGGTAATATTGACCCAAATGAGTATTGACCATCCCATAATAGTCAGCGGTCAGTGATGTCCTGGGAGGGGTCAGTGGTGGTCAGCTGTTCTGTCTTATCTTTGAGGTCCCTCAATGTCACACCCTGATTGGCTGCACATGTTGGTCAGCAGTGGAGTAGTTATGAGTGTGTTTATTCTTGAGGTGCTGTGTCAATTTAATGTGTGAGATGATTCATACAGCCTTTCCATTTCTGGGTTTCACCCCGTGTCTGTAATATGTTCTGTCGATATCATATTATGAATCTTATCATTGATATAATTTATTAAAAACTTATAACACTAGCACAGTGAACATCTGAATAGGCCTACATGCTTTCATACTTGAAGGTATTTCTTTGCATGCATTAACCATTTTGAAATTGAGTTTAGCTCATTTGTAGTTGCATTATATTTCTAAAATATAAATTTATGATCTTAATTGGCTTTCAATCACTTGGTGCTACATAGTGGGCCTCTGCTTTATAATAATTATATAAGCAAGTGCATAAATTAGGTCATTCTCGCACATATCAAAATAATTTTTTTTAAATTGATGAACAAATAAAGCATGAAATTATATAAATAACTTAGGAATATTAAATTAAATATATTAATATTCTTATAATTTTCATGCTTTATTTGTTCATCAATTTAAAATAAATATATTATGAACCACTGAACATGTGACAATTGATAACATTTCCTAATTGTTTTTGCCACCCCTCTTCCTCCTTTTTTCCCATCTAACTATTTAGAACAACAATGGCACAATTGCCCAACGACACATTAATCAGACACTTCGCACTACTGGAATGATCAAATCAATATATTTTATCAATAATCCTGTCACTCTTGCCATTAAGATGTCAAACTACCTCTTGTATGTTTGCTAATGTAAGGGGAAGTAAACATTGTTTTTAGAAAAGAAAACTATTAGATATAATAAGAAATTTTAAAGGCTACTGTTCGGCTGTCATTATTAGTTGTTATATTTTAGGCAATGAACATTAATATGTGTCTTGGCGCATGGTGAATCTGTATATTTCAGACAATTTTCAATCTCTACATGTATGACCAACTATCCTACAATTTTATCAAGAAATCTTGCATAGACTCTGTAATACTTGTATTGTAGGCCGCAACACGAATTTGTCAATGGAGGAAGGAGAAGTAACATAGCTAGAAAACAAGATAGCAAGTTAGATAGGTAGATAGATGGATAGATAGATAGATAGATAGATAGATAGATAGATAGATAGATAGATAGATAGATAGATAGATAGATAGTCTTGTAAGTATAAAATATTTATCTTCATTGAGTCATATATATTACATGTTGTATATTTGCAGATCCTTTGTGTTTAGGCCTATATTTGCAACACTGTACGAAGGCAATCTTCCATGCTTACATGCTGTATCCATATACAACACCCCTCTTTTGAAGTGTACATGTTTATGAGCATAGAAGTTTATTGCCTTAGCTCTTTGAGGGTGCTGTCACAGATTTCAGACTCAGAAGTACCTCACAGAGGCTTTATACCTCCCTCACATGTTCTAATGCGAAAGTAGCATGTAAGCTTTGAATTAAAGCTATGACAGTTCTAGAATTTAGAAGTGTAGGATTCAATCTATGCCAGGTGGAAGTGTAATGGATTTTGTGTAAAATCTGGGAATGTATAGGCCTGTGCGAGCTTGTTTTTTGTTCTCAACATTGCAGCTTCTCCAAAGGTAATTGAATCAAGTTTCAACTGCAATATTTTCTGTGTATTTGTAAAGGTTATTCACCACGGGAGAGGGAATATGTGATTTATCACCCGAGCCTCCCGAGGCCTTTAGCCCGAGGTGTGATAAACACATATTCCTGATCCCATGTCACATGAGGCAACTTTTCTATATTCTATGATTTTATTCATTGTGAAAATATGCACCGCAGTGTATTTGTGAAGTAGATATAGGCCTAGCTAATTACCTGTAAATTTCCCCCAAATCTTTCAAAGTTTCGAATGTTGTTTGATTGAAGAATTATATGACATACAGTAAACTCCCCCAATTGTGTAAAAAATGCAATAAACATTTATTAAAAAGTTTAACACAATTATATTGTATAAAATCACCATGAACAGAAACTTTAAATTCTTCAACATGTTAAGCAAAAACTACAGATTACTTTTACACTGAAGTGTTGTAAGCTTAGATGATTCACATTTGCGACTCATTGTTCTAAGGATGATGGATGGCTTGATCCGAAAATGTTTTGATTGATGGTTATTGACGTTTATTGTGGTGGATTGAAGCATTTTAGACAAGCCTCAGTAGCCATATGTATGATGTATGACTATTTAGTGATCGGACTACATTTTTGCCACATAGATAAAATACTTTCACATGTAGGCGTCAAGTATTTAACAGATTTCGATGTCTCTATCGCATGCCATATTTTTATTTGTGCCTTTCGTCTTGGGTTCTATCTCCATGCCCCTGAAAACCCATGTTAGATGAATCTTTCATCCTGTGCCAACAAACGCGATCAGCTTGCTGTGTGTAAATGCCGGACGTAAAGCTCTTATAACTCAGCCTCTCAACCATTATTTTTTTGTTGAAGGTTGTTACTTGCATTTCTGATTTTCCTGCATTATTGGTCTGAGCTTGGACACTAGCATGGTCTTCTAATACTGTGTAGGCCAATTTAATGATGTGATGACAGATTACCACTCCATCACAAGGCATATCATTATTATGGCTCATGACGTTGTGATAGATGATTGACGTGGTCATTTATTGTCTTCATTGTTTTCTTATGCACTCGCCTCGGTATAGCAACTACTTTGTGAACGCATGTTTGTATATGTCTTCTTGGTCCCTGCTGTGCGGATATTTCGTGGTGAGCCTTTCACTGACTACAGCTCAGTGCTGCCACAGAGCAGCAGCCGTGGTCAGAGGATTTGGGAACATTGGTCAAGGTTCCTATGCTGTAGTTGGTGATCGTCGAATGATGATGATGATTGATGAGGAGACTGGAAATATGGCACCTGAATATTAATTAAGGGTGACCAGGGTCTTTAAAAACACTGGATACAAGCCACCTCAATTTGATGTCCAATTGGTTCGGACAAAATTGAGATCCGGGGTGGGATTCGAACCCATGCTCTCAGAGCCACAGATTGCAGAAACAGGCACTCTTGACCATTAGGCCACGGAGAAACATCAACGCCATGGCAAAACATAATTGGAATATTATACATTGAGTGCCAAGGCTGGGATTAAATAAGATTTTCTGAGATCTTCAGAGGCGCATATCATTCCCATGCCCTAACCATTTAACTGAGCACTGCTGCTGTTTCCTTGCAAGAACTATGATGTGTAATTGTAACTCCATACCCTCATTCATGACCTAAAATATTGTATATATAGGCCATGCTTCATATATAATGTGCCTCATGACCACCAGAAGGACACTTAATCCCACTTCATAGCCAGCCAACATGTGCAGCCAATCAGGGTGTGACATTGAGGGACCTCAAAGATAAGACAGAACAGCTGACCACCACTGACCTCTCCCAGGACATCACTGACCGCCGACTATTATGGGATGGTCAATTCTAGTGTTGTCAATATTTCCTGTTTAGTATAGAGCTTGTTTGTCGATCTGTTTTTGCCCTGTGTTGATATGATTGCCATTCTCAACATGTCAATTGTTTTGTTGATATTTATTTCTTGAACTGAAGCTTTGTCCGTTCAGTAGAGGCTGGAGTAATAATGAACTGTCATTCCACGAGCTTACTACATGTCCAAAAAGAGATCAGTTAATCTTTGGGTAGTGGGCACAGGGTTCGATTTCCCAATGGCCTACTTAATATGTTGGACAGCAATTTCAATCACCCTTCGCCTCATTGCCATGCACTGCACAGCACAAGTCGTATGTTTTCAAATGCCACTCTCTGTGGCAGTCTTGTGATGACAGTTGTGCTGCTATCCTTGATCAGTCTCCGAAAGTGCATAAATACAAGACGGGAAGTCTCAATCAGAGAGTCTAAAATCCATAATAAGATATTATAAATCTATTCTTTATATTGTTATATTGCTCTATTTGTGTGTCAGTTCTAGCTTTGTTAGATTCCAAACCATTTCTGCACCAGTAACTCTTTTAAAATATGAATGTTCGTCCTTTTTATAAAATATTTGAGTTGGCATCAATATAAATTCACACGTGCCATGTACAGAAAGGTTATGATCTATAAATCGGTACTGGATACTAAAGGTGCACACAAATTACAATTTTAAGCCTTTGATAAGCTTTGCAAATCGCCTTTGCTTTGGAATAAATAGCTTATATATATAAATTATTTTGATTTTATTAATGTTGATGTTATCAATTTTCTTGTAAGATTTATAGCTAATGTGATTGAGAAATAATCCCCGAAATTTGAACTTAATTTTGGAATGTAATTTTTTTTGTGAGCCATCCTCTCATCCGGCAATTCAAGTTGAAAGGACTGAATTTATGCTTTACAGTTATACACACACTTTGTGTTTGAAAAATATCACCAGATATTATGCTGGGTTTTGGTTAGAAACTAATTTGGAGGGTTCTAACATTCATTTTTGTCAGTTAGATCCCGATCGTTAGAACCCGACAATGAGGTGTCTAACTGACTTAGACATCATACGCTTCTTCTATTATATCTTTTAACTTCATATTTTTGAAAAATAAACTACCATCTGATAGTTTGTTTTAAAATCCTTTGCAGGAACATGCAAAATTGTCAGTTAGATACCGGCTTTTCCAATGGTGTAAGTATCTTGGTGATGTCTAAAGGGAATTATCTGTGCATCCTGCTACATAATCACTGTTTTTGCTTGATTAGAGTAATCAATTTTATCTCCTCAGATCTTTCTTGGTCTGGATATTTGATGAATATCTAGCCACAGCATCAAAGATATAGAAAATGAGTTGTGTGACTGAATAAGTAGTGCACTGTTGTAGGCCTATAGGTCGTGTTTTTGTGTGATGCCATAATTGAATATCGAGTTCGTTTTTGTACACATTTTTAAAAGGCTTTTAGATCTATTTCTCTGAATGGATTTATAAAGGTGAGATGCCGTTATTATGCTGATATTTTGGTGTGTTTGAGAATTTGAAGAAGAATCTATCTTGACATTTTGATAAATGAAGTGCACTTAAGTCAATTGTTCAATGAACCTATTAGACTCAACATCCAAAATCGTTATTTCTTCAGTGAAAAGCATCACCTTATTGGCGAGACATTTCAGACACAGATTTCTCGAAATTAATTATAAGATAATAGCTCTGTTATATTCCACATTATGTTCACACTAGGAGATTACTCGATATGCACACCGTGCGGAGCCCATCATTTTAGATTGGTGAAATAGATCGACATTTATGACAATTAAATTTGAATAAATAATACCGAGTTAAAAATACTCTCTTCAAACATTTTCTCTACAGGCATAATTGTACTTATGCCATTCGACACCTCTGTCAGCCAATCACATGCATGCATTTCAGGAAATAATTCCCATATTCTTTGTTGTCCAGTTATCGCCTCTTGTTTGATTGCTTGAGCGTTTGTCTCATGGTATAAGCCCGTTATTCCCCATGGGATCAGGAATATGTGTTTATCACATCTCGGGCTAAAACCCTCGGGTGATAAATCACATATTCCCTCTCCTGTGGTGAATAACCTATACAAATATCAACATTCCACATTATCTGTCTGAGTGAAAATAGGTTGTTTCAGTACACGACCTTGTTGAACACCATTGAGAATGCCTTTGCATTTGGATGGCCATTTGTGTAATTTAAATTTCTTTCCATTGTCTTGCCATTGTCTGTTGGCCATTAACATTGGAGGGTGATTAATTCATGAAGGTGTTGATTCTTCCTACCATGCGATCTAATGCTTTTGTTTTTTAAATAAGAAGCCATATTAAACACAAATATTGATATTAAGGAATCTTGTCTAAGGTCCTTTCTATCACCATGGTGACTTTTTTCCCCTCATCTTTACTCCTTTTCCTTTTTTCTCCTCCTCCACCACACTGTCCTCCTCCTCCCTCTCCCTCTCCTCCTCCTCCTCCTTCTCCTCCTCCTCCTCCCTCTCCTCCTCCTCCTCCCTCTCCTCCTCCTACTCCTCCTCCTCCTCCTCCTCCTCCTCCTCCCTCTCCTCCTCCTCCTCCTCCTCCTCCTCCTCCTCCTCCTCCTCCTCCTCCTCCTCCTCCTCCTCCTCCTTCGTCCATTTTCCTTTATCATTTTTCCTACCTCCATTTCCCTTCTTCCTTTTTCCTTCCTCCTATTCCCTTCCTCCGTTTCCTTCCCGCTTTTTCCTCCTGCTTTTTCCTTCATCCTTTTTCAGAAATGTATAGTTTCAATTGTTGTTCAATAATTTTTAAAGGATTTATTGTCTTATTAAAAGTCCAACTCAACTGGCAATTATTAGGTGCCGTTCCATATCACTAAAACTCTGTTAAGTGAGTGAAATAATCGCAACTGCTATGAAGTAAATGACTTAACAACCAGTTGATGACCAATTAAGTAGCAACGCTATCAGTTTAGTTTGACAGCTGTCAATCAAACTGCAAAAGAACGTAAAAATAAATCGCCGTATTTTGGAATTCTAAACCGCACTTTCTCAGTATCAGATTTATATATTACGTTATAAAGTGACACATTTTATTGATAAACATCACGGTCAACACGAGATCCATTACTTTTGTAATAGTGACTTTAAATCCAAAGGATGGTAGATTTGTAAAGTTTAGAAATGATTTGATAATGATTTGATAATTTACTTGAACTGATTTGTTTATTTTAGTGCTTATTTTTGAATTAATAGAATGACATAATTTATGACAAGCAAATCTGCCCAATTTTTAATTTTTTTATATATTTCGACCATTTCCAGTAGAGTACTACTTAGCTAAATCCAGAAAACCAGTGTAACAAAAAATGTAGTTGCTATTTGGGAGTATTTGCCCATAGCTCTAGGGAGTTTGTTGTCAGGCCATGACTGATTGGTAACTAAAAGAGCAACCTACTTAGCCCCGGTAAATTACATGGTCACCCAGTAATTGACAGAGCCCCCGTAATTGAAAAGCCCTAACTCAATGAGGGCTCATTTGGTCTGGAGAGGCTACTTAGCTTGCTCTCAGAATGGTCTTTGGTCTGTGATTTTAAAATTGCTGTCGTAAATATATGAAATATAAAAATGTTTCAAGTCAAAATATGTGTTTTTTTTAAAGCCAGCTCCACAGAAGCCAACCCAGTGATGACATGATTGATGATGATTTATATTGCAACAGTATTTGAACATACAATTATTTTAAATAGGCCTATGACGAATAAACGAATTATAAGATTTAGCTGGGTTTTATGGGATGGGATCTTAAATTGCTGAGTTTAAGGATGGGATGTTAAATTTTTGGTACCTTTTAACAATGTTTATCTGGACAAATAAAAGATTCCAAGAGTCAATTTGATAATTATATGTTGACAACTCCTCTATCTAATCTCAATTCATTGTTGAGATGTAGGCCTAATATTTTGTCTCACATATGTAGCAGAAATGCAATTAATGATGAAGTGAATATTTGACTATGTTTTTTTGTTTTTTTTCTTGCAGGTGAGTCTGATGTGTTTCCTTCTAAGCGTCATGTGCCAATTGGTCTCAGATAAGTTTCATCTATCTGTCTTTGCAAATTCTGAAAAAAGGATCTAATAGGGTAGATTTTATTGTAGAAAATTATATGCATTGGGTAAGAATAATGGGCACAATTTTTGTAGTCTTACGTGACCATAAAAAAAAAAAGACCTCAGAAAAAAAAAATTCAATGCTGACTCCCTTGTCATATATAGATAATCTTATTGTTTAAAAGTTTCTATAAATATATGCTGGTACGATTATTAAAACTTCAGAGTAGACTATTTATTGTTAGATGTGATAATTTCTCGGAAATCCATCAAAAAGAACTCACGAAATTCCGACATTTGATGTAAATACTTCTACAGATTAAAATTACTTTTCATATAAATATCTATTTCGCAAACTCATAACTAATGAAATTAAAACCTCAATTTATTTGCTATATGCTTTCAACGATATTAAAATGTTCTCAATTGCTTAATTCTTAATTTAAATGCTTTCATAAAGTGGATTTAATCCTAACCCTGTTTTAAAGAAATCTATTTACTTCACAAATGCGGTTTGACTTTGCTGCAGCACGGTCCGCGTGAGTCACTGATTGTTTATAGTTGTGAGCTGTCAATCATTTTTTGATTGACAGCTCCACTAATTGTTGACTATTAACTGTTGCGTAATAACCATGCATCTTTGCAAATAGCGTATCATTGAGAAAATAAAAGAATCTTTGTGTTACTCCAATAATAGGCAATCTGACTTGTCATGGAATGTTAGATAATTTTGCAAATTATATAATTTGTGGTTTACCCGTCTTTAATATTGTTGGCATTTTCAGCATAAATTCTATGGGTGATCATTTGCATTGAAACTATTTTAAGACTATGATACACTAAACTAATAATTAGAAAATCGCTGGAAATTGCTTTTGACAGCGACTAAATTAATTTCTAATTAGATTGATAATTAAAATTCGATTCTATCTATCTATCTATCTATCTATCTATCTATCTATCTATCTATCTATCTATCTATCTATCTATCTATCTATCTATCTATCTACCTGTCTATCTATCTATCTATCTTTTCTTTATTTCTTTTTTTGTCTTTCTTTCTCTATTTCGTTCTTTCAATCTATTGTTCTTCCTTCCTTTCTTTCTTACAGTATGGCTACCATGTAGGTTGAGCCTTATTCTTGTCTGTACATAGCCACATAATCATTAGGCCTACACCTATAGTGCTGTACAGAGTGTACACAAATCAACATATATTCCTATGCAAATATGTATTTTGCCAATGGTATTATCAGCAAGCCTGTCATGACAATTCCATAATGTTTGCTGCATAAATATGCTTAGATGATTGATGTATAGTAAATATGGGTCGTAGGCCAAATTACTTGTAGAAATACATTATTCTCTCTCTATAGGGCGTTGATCATACCCACAATATGATTGAATTAGGGTGGTGGGGTGGGAATAGACTAAAGATAGCAATTTTCGATACTCAGATAGGTTTTGATAATTTAGAAGGCCAAGTGATGTTTTTATGTCATATTGTATAAAAAAAATTTTTTTTCTATTCTTCGTTCTCTACCCTTCCCTTCTTTTCTTTTTTTGTCTCCTTGCTGTGTTAATTTTCTTCCTTCTTCTTTCTTTCTTATTTCTTTCCTTCCTTCTGTCATCTTCTTTATGTTTGTTATTTATCATTGCTCTTTGGTTAATTTCTTCCTTCTTTTAGAAAGACCAGTTATTTTCTTACCTCATCCTCCAATTCCTGCCTTGGTTTCTTCTTCTTCTTCTTCTTCCTTGTCTCTGATTTAGCCTTGTTTGTCCTTTTCGCCCTTTCTCACTTCATCACTGTTTGGTTTTCTTTCTCAATCTTGTTCTGTCCTTGTTCTGTCCTTGTTCTGTCCTTGTTCTGTCCTTGTTCTGTCCTTGTTCTGTCCTTGTTCTGTCCTTCTTCTGTCCTTCTTCCTCTTTCTTCCCTCTTTCTCCCTTCTTTCTTCCCTCTTTCTGCCCTCTTTCTTTTTGTTCCTCTTTCCCTCACAAGTTGTTCATGTCTTGCACAATATTAAAGGTACTACAAATTTCCACTTAGGAAACTGCAAGGAGCAATTATTTAATTAAAACCATAATTTCTCCGAGTAAAATACGACTCAATAAGAATTCCATTTTGGGATCTATCAACCAAATTTCGGATCATTTCGATTTTAATTAAATTATTTAATTAAAATCGAAATGATCCGAAATTTGGTTGATAGATCCCAAAATGGAATTCTTATTGAGTCGTATTTTACTCGGAGAAATTATGGTTTTAATGAACATAATGGTGTTTAAGATTGCCTTTTAATGTAATATTTTGTCCCGATTGTTCCCCTTGTTCATTTTAAGAGTGTTGGGAAAAAATCAAAATGGCAAGTTGCATTAAATTGGGGCTCGTTGAAGTGTGAAGTGTTTTGGTTCACTGTGAATATTTTCTTGAAAATTCACAAATGAGGCATGGTAAATTCACTTGACATCACATTATGCTATTTGATTTATAACAATTTCTGGGGGAAGGGTTGGTCTAGTGGTAGCGTGCTTGGCTGCTAAGCGCTCGGTCCAAGGTTAGAATCCAGCCCTTGCCAGCTCGTTCGACTGCGTCCATGTTAGATGGCTGTTTCAATCATCCTTCGTCTCATTGCTGTGTCCTTCTCCTGTCCTAATTAGCCTACCAAGTGGATTTCCACTACTGTTTATATCGCAACTTGACCATTTAAATATTGTTCTCTGAAGTACATGCATTGGCCTTCATTACTGCACAACTGGTCGAATTTTTAAAGGAAGGTCTTCTTAATTACAGCCAAGTTTTCCAAGTTCTGCCTAATGACACTCCTCCAACCCACTTCTCCCATTTCCTTACAATCCAATGCTGCCAATTTCAGTTCGAATAATTTGCCAACAATTCATTGCAGTTTGATAATGGGCGATGGTGGCACATGCTTGTCCCAAAATAGCCTTTATCCAGTGCCACTGGTGTTAACTGATACCAATCAGCAATCCATCCAAGGGTAATAGTATAGGGTACATGTATGTAAGCAGATAAGCATGTGTAAATATAGGCAATACTCAGGTGGGTGAGCACGAATATTTAAAGGTTTTTTCATAGCTTGCATTTGCCTCTAAATAGCCCACACTGGTGCTGACGGGGCGTAAAACACAACCTCACTCACTCACTCATAGCTTGCATGGTCAGTATTTGCTCACTGAAATAGTGGTCGAGGACGAATTCAGGGAAATAAGCCTGCAGCTCCAGCCATATGATCTATTGATTCTATATAATACTTTCCCTCTAAATTCTGATACATTCTTTTATGTTCCACATATTCCATATATTCCCTCTTAATCTTTTCCCGATCAAATATCACTTTGTTGTACTATTTTATCACATATCTGTATTCAGAGAAAAGTGCCATGCAGTATCTGAACAAAAGTGACAAAGACTAACAATTAAGGACCAAAATATAGAGAGACAGACGAACCTATAGCTTTATATATTCAAATGATTCACAAAATTATAATTATTTCAATATATGTCCACAAAAATCATCCTGCTATTTTTATTTTTATCTATTCTGCTATCTATGTCACATATAACCATGCCTGTAACCACATACTTGACGCATAATATACTATGTGTAGCCCATAATAGAGACATAATGCCAGCCTGATGAGCTACTTGATGCCCTTTAACATTGCTGAGTGGACCTGGGTCTTGGTTAAGGACCTTCCCTGGTCAAATGAAGCTGTCTGATTTGGCCTGTCACTTCTAATTCAGGATGACCTACATTGCATTGGTGTAGGGTCTGTAGGAGGGCTTGGGCTGTGATACAGGCTGAAAAGAGACAGGAAGGCAATATTTTTTTGTCTGACATGTACACTGTGTACTAACCAAGTGACCTAATTAAGGATTTCTTTGTTTCTCATATATAGAGCAAACAACAAACTTTGCATTATAGCCAGTATGTCTTATGATACAACAATGTACAAGTAGTACACATGAAAAATTAGGAATCAATCAGTTAAGTTTTCTAGGAGATTTGGTAGTTTTAGTAAATTATAGCGCATTTTTTACTAGAATTCCCAAATCTTTTGATTGTTGAATATTTAATGCTTGTAATTTCACATCAAGATGTCTAATACATAAATACAGCATACTGGCTATGTTTTGTTATAATTGAATTGTTTTCTTGTCTAAAATTTAAGATTTTGTGATTAACTAGGCCGCTTCGCATAGAGCAAACGGTACACAGTGTGTATCTTTAGGCTACATATGGTTAGGGCCTATAGGCCTATATTTGCTCTTTTGTTTTTAACATTTAAGGAAAACAATTGAGCATCAGGGGTAACCATTAGATTTCCAAGGGGGCCTTTGAGTTTTCCTTTGTGAACATTATTTATTTCACGGTCACAGCAGCAGTCATTATTTTTTTCAAGCGTGCAAACTGCAAAGTCCTCGAATATTCATTACAAAATTAAGCAAAACTTTGTCAAGAAGTACCCCTAGCAGAAATTATTTATTTCAAGACCAAAACTGACCAAGAATTTGTTTCTTAAAAAAAATTAAATCCAAGCTCTCCGCCCCTGGACTTAAATTGTAATGTTTGCCCAATACAATGTACTAACAAGGCCTCCAACCCCACGACTGTCACCCGCACCCCCCCCCCCCCTATCCAAACAAAACTCATCCCTGCCATATTTATTCTTCAAACTGTTATCCAATATTACAGCACAGGCCAGTTCACAGATCTACTATTCTACATGGTGTTCATGTACTGGCTGAGTTTACACCCCAGATTAATCATTGTCTTCTTTTGAAGCAAGTAATTGATTGAGATATTAATGTCCCTTTCAATGATCGATTTGTTGTAGATGGCCACTAATCTTATTAGAGTAGCTTCGGTGTATTGACCAGCCCAGAATTATTGTCCCTTGGTAATCACACTGTTGGTCATTTGCTTGCTGTGAGTAGCCCATGTAATACTGCTTCTGTGGGGTTATTTCCTTGTGTTTGATAATATCTTGACTGATATGGGCGATTCTTGATAAGAATGATGAAATAGACAATTAATTAGACCCAATCACATGGTAGTAGAGTCTTAGTAGCTGAAAAGTTATAAGCTTCAATCTTTCACTCTGTGACTTTTTGATTTGCAACAATAGCAATATTCTGGCATTTTGTTCACTTGGTACTTGTATTTTCGACCGCAACTAACCTTATGTTGACCCTTGATGAAGACAGAAAGTTGTCAGACACAAACAGGAAGAGACGGACGGATACACTAATACGAGATAGATAGATGGACAGATAGATAGATATAAAGATTGATATGGATAGAAGGATATATAGTTTGAAATATTTATATAATTAATATGGTAGATAGATAGGTTGATAGATCAGAAAGATGGATAGCTAGTTGGATGGATAGATAGATAGATAGATAGACAGATAGATTAGATAGATAGATAGATAGATAGATAGATAGATAGATAGATAGATAGATAGATAGATAGATAGATAGATAGATAGATAGATAGATAGATAGATAGATGCGTTGCTGTTTTAAAATGCTTCAATTGACCAATTGACAAAGAGAAGATTATCGGACAGGAACTGGACAGGTCATTATATGAAAATGTAATTTTCGTACAGTTATGTGAATTCTTATGAATACTTCTATGTATGCACATCTTCTTGATATAGCATTTATATAATATACTAGCAGGAATTTTGTAGTAGGACACTCCCTGTGTCATTGTGGCATTGTCTTTGCTAGTTTGTTGATACCCTTCCCCTCTCTGCCTTCTAATCTATGGCAGTCCCTGGAGCTTTATTGATTTCTTATAAAAAAAACAGTCCTTCAAAAAACCCACAAAAAGACACAAATTCTACTTGATAAATGGCAGCTATCTCAATTTGGTATCTAGATTGAGTGAATTATTATCCCTAGTTTGATGAGTTTGTAGTTTCTACATCCTTGTCAAGTTTTGATGCTGATATAATTAAGTGATCTTTTGAAGGCATTGACAGCCTTAACTTAAGGTCACTAGGAGTCATGTTTTCTTGTTAAGTTAGCTGTTGATTATAAACTGAAAGTTTGCAGACCAAAGAATGGCATATTATTTAAATGCAAAATAAGATAACGAAATAAATAAGTTAAACCATAATGATGTTTCCTGAAATTGAATATTTTGGTTTGGTAAATTACCAGAAATGCACATTGACGAATATTGACACGCACTGAGAACTGCAGCCAAATTGAAAAAAATTGCAATGGTTATAATAAAGGCATTCTCAATTTTTTTGTGAAAACGGACACAGATCAGATGTCAGGAAACTCATGAACATGTGCAGGCAAATGATCAAATTATGGAGAATTACAATCACAAGGATCCAGTGAGATTTTTCAATCGACTCTGCAATTGTTTGTATAATTTGTGACATTATTTGTCTTATTCAGTGGGAAAATAAAGCTTAAGGTGGCTCGCTACTCATGGTGCAGCAATGGCGGCGTCACCATAGCAACAGCAGCCTGCTGAGCTCTGTGGACTGCTTTTTTTGTTTTTTATAATTCCGTGCGACTGCCGCTTCGTTTGTCATTTGCGTCACTTCTATTAGGGTTAGAAACTTCTGGTTTGAAGCATTAGATGCGCTATGAACAGCACTATAACATGCCAGAGATTCAGCTTTATGGTCCGAATAGAAACTTTTTACACGCGATTTTCGGCAAGCAGGTCTAATTTCTAAAAATTGACTTGGAGATATAAATAAATTTTTATCTCAATTTCTATCGCGGTAGAAAACCTTCTCTGATGCATTTTATTGTTCCTAACAATATTTGGAAATTAATTACAAGAAAATGAGAAATCCTATCCCGTCAATTTTTTTTAGCGCCATGGTTTATAAAAAAAATTAAAATTGTCAAAATAAAAACTTTTATTCCGAGCCCCTTGGAAAGTCCTTTAAACTAAATATATCTCTTTGAAATTGCAATCAGCAGTTCCATTGAAGTTTCTTCTTTAATTTCATGTTTCATTTCATAATATGGGATGCATGACCACTGAATGGCAGGACAAACTTCACAGAAAGAAAGATAAGAAAAAAATTGAGTTTTTCAGGTTTGCATGGACTGACTTTCTTGTACATAACCTCAAATATTTTGAAAAAAAGGCTGGTTGCGACCGCTTTTTTTTACATATCCTTGCTATAAACTATATTTTGGATCATTCTAAACTATTTTTGAGAAATCCTATCCTAGAAAGTTCACGAGTATCGAGCCACCTTAATGCAATTCTGATTAATTTGAAAATTGTCAATTTTTTAGAAAGTCATGCCCAATAAAGCAAATGAAACTGAACATATATTTGACAGTGAAACAAATTTCAAAAGTTTTCGAATAGTTTTGTGTCTGACTTATAATTTCCAAACAATGTTTTGTGCTTTATTGGCTGGCAGCACAGAAGTCAATCTTTGAATTGCAATTTGCCAATGACGAAACAATTTATTGTGTGGCAATATCCTGTGTAAAATTCATTGACAGGATGTGTATGAACGGTGCTGTATGTTTCATATGTTTTCAGCCAATTCCAGCCCAGACTTTGTTTTGGGGGTCTACATAAGCCTTCATAGTTCCAATCTGTCTGACAAATTTTCATCCCAATAAACATTACATGTTTTGACTTACAAAACTTTAGTGTACACTGTTTCGTAATAATTATTCCACAAAATTAAAGTGTGTTCTAATAGTAACTTTCTTTGCCCCTCCTGTTTCTAGTAAATTAGTCAATGCATAAATTTAGATTGCACCTTTACCTTTTACACTCTATTATAAGGACAGAGAACATTCCAAAGAAGCTATCAAGCTCCATTGACAAAAAAAAAAAAGATATCATTTATTGATGGATGATTTGGTCCTGTATTTATGCACTTTGGAGGCTACTTTGGAAAGGAAGAGGACATGGAAATGAGGCGAAGGATGATTGAAATAGCTGTCTAACATAGGAAAAACAAAAAAATAAAACACATCAAAAGCTGACGGACAGAACACCTGGATGACATGAGAACCTAGACATGTGAGCTGGTTTGGTGGCTTTGCTATTAATAGCTCAATGACACCTCAAATTATAACAGAACCAGACAGGCAACCTTCTTCCGCATCTAGGTAAGGAGAGTTATTTTAGAAAACAGTCTAGGTTACTACAATAAAAATTATTGCACCAGCACCAAATGCCACAATAGATGGACTACCTAAATGAATGAAGAAATGGAGTTTCAACTAACTGACCTTTTAATTAATTATCTTGGTAGAAATGAGTTTCACATCAAAGTTACAACCCAGTTTGATCTTTGTTGTAATGAAAATAAGTCAGATTTTCAGCCAGTATTTGTACAGTCTGAATCTAGTAATCATGCTATTTTTAACACTAATGCAGGACAGGAAGGTTGAGCTTAGAAAATCCACACATATTTTGATTTAAACAAAAACGTTTGGCTTTCAAACCTTGCCAAATTCCAACCCTCTCTAAAATCAAATCATATAACTTCAGAAAATTCGAATTTCCAAAACTAAATTGTTAAAATACATGTCTGATGTTTAGTAACTTCTGATTTCAATGTCACCTTGATGCCTTTTCATGTTACAGACAGGTGCATGACAATAGGTCTGTCTCCATTTTGTAGTTCTGAATTTATGGACAGGTGGTGTCTCCAAGCAATAGGAGCTCAGATGGAATCCCCTTTGCCTTTCAGCAAGGTGATTGGTGTTGTTGACCAAGCCAAGGAGTCTGACTTAATGAGTGTGTTTGTTGAATGTTTGATTGTTTGGGTCAGCTACACTGTATTGATTATGTTCCCAAAACAGCAGTTCGACAGAAAAGAGTGTTGTTACCGTACATATTGGGGGATTATAACATGTTAACAACCAGATTATTATTAACTGTTGGTCACAGGATTTCACTCACTTTGCAAACAAACCAGATAATATGTCATCAGGTGGGCTTCCCCAAGACAAAAATAGCACTCCCCCCTTATCATTGCACCACCTACCGATAATACCTGTCGTAATCCCCATATGGAGACAGACCTATTGGCAATAAAGAACTCATGGCTTATAACCTTGCTCGTAAAACTGGGAAATTGTTAAAAAAAGAGTAATTTAAGAAGTGGTTAATCTAGGAAAGTGAGATAATCACACAAAAGATACATTACTAAAATCATATCTCATTTAAAAAAAGGGTAAACCAGAATGAAATCATGAAAGGGAGTAATTGAAAAAGATATGAAGATGTCATGAGCAACTGGCATATCCATTTAAAACAATAAAATATTGAATTTGCATGGGAAGCATCACTAAGAAAATGAAAAGATTAAAACACTCAGGTCTAAGTTGGACTCCACACACAATGATACTGCCAACAATATCGAAACTGCCCCTCATACACTCCGACACTTCAGAAGGCTATCTCAAAATGACATAAAGAAACTGATCAGAGAAATGCCAGTTAAACACTGCCAACTTGATCCCATTCCCACATGGCTTTTGCTGCAATGCATTGATGAATACCTCCCAGTTATAACCAATGTTGTCAATAAGTCACTAACACTGGGAGAAATGCCTCTGGAGCTGAAACATGCTTTAGTAAAACCTTTGTTGAAAAAATGTGGATTGGATCTAATCAAAAAGAATTATAGACCAGTATCAAACCTGTCATTCCTTGGCAAACTTATTGAAAGTGCTGTTATTAAGCAATACACAGACCATCTTACTACAAACAACCTGGACGATGAGAAACAGTCAGCTTACAGAAAATTCCACAGCACTGAAACCCTTCTGACAAAGATCCATGACGACATCATGTTGAATATGACCAAAGGTGAAGTAACGATGCTTGTACTGTTGGACCTTTCAGCCGCTTTTGACACAATTGATCACAAGATTCTACTGAAACGTTTAGAAAGCAAATACGGTATTCGTGATTCTGCGCTATGCTGGTTCAAGTCATACATTTCTGAAAGGTCACAGTCGGTGATAATTAACGATAAGACATCAACCAGACTGCCACTAAAATTTGGAGTTCCTCAAGGTTCAAAATTAGGACCAATCCTATTTAATTCATACATCGCTCCATTAAGTGAAGTGGCTGAAAAACACCAAGTCAAAGACCAAAAGTATGCCGATGATGAGCAACTTATACTCTCTTTCAAACCAACTTTCTCAGAACAAGGAAATGCTGTAGTCAAAATGGAAAAGTGCATTGCTGATATCAGAAAATTTCTCAACGAAAATAAGCTGTGTAACAATGGAGAAAAAACAGAACTACTGCTCATTGGCAGTCCACATCAACTTAATAAACTCCAAGTAACATCAATCCATGTCGACAATGTCAAAATCAATGCAGTCGATCATGTTAGAAATCTGGGTGTAATCTTTGACAAAAACATGACCATGGAAAAACAAGTCAACAAAATGTGTCGGAATGCCTATTTTAATATTAGAAACATTTCAAAAATCAGGAAGTCATTGGACAAGGAAACCTGTAAAACAGCGGTCAATGCTCTTGTCACACCCCACCTAGACTATGGAAATGGTCTTCTTTATGGAACATCAAATCGTTTGCTGTATAAACTTCAAGTGGCCCAAAACTCAGCCGTTCGACTCATTGAAAAATTGAGAAAGCATGACAGTGTAAGCCAGCATAGGAAGCAGCTACATTGGCTGCCCATTCCAGCAAGAATACAATTCAAACTCATGTTAACAACTTGGAAAGCAATAAACGGGCAAGCTCCCTTGTATATTCAAAATATGATTCAGCCAAAATCTGAACGAAACTGTAATCTGAGAAGCAATAACAAAATGCTCTTAAATGAACCACCCTCCTGCAATAAAAACAAATATGAAGACAGAGCCTTTTCGCATGCAGCTCCGAAACTGTGGAACCAACTCCCTGAGATAGTCAAGGTCTCCAAAACACTTGAAGGGTTCAAGAGAAATCTTAAGACTTACCTATTTAAAAGTTTCTACAGATAAATCCAGCATCCACAAGCGCTAGTGAGCAGTTTACTGGAATTAGCGCTATATAAATGCCTATTATTATAATCCCCCGCCGCTTGCGGGGGATTATATTGATATTGTTCGTTTTATTATGAATTCCCCGTAGGGGAATTCATCTTGTTATTGCTACTTTTGTTATTATGAATTCCCCGTAGGGGAATTCATCTTGTTATTGTTAGTTTTTTTATTATTATTATTCTTCTTATTATTATTTTTCTTCGGCCTCAATAATGACTTTTTCATTGCCTATTATGAAAAAAGTAATGGAGATACAACAAAAGGGATACAACAGTCAGAAATGTTGGCTGAATCAGTATTTTCAGAGGAAATTTCGCAGCGGAATTACTTCTCAGTCTTGCGTAATTCCAGAAACTAATTTTTACATTGTTGACACGGTTTCTCAGAAACTAATACAGATAGAGAGATGAAATTTTTTTTCAATATATTTTAGACACTTGCGCATTGCAGAAAGGAGCCTAAATGAATTATGTTGAAGAGATTCCAAGTTATGATTTTTGAAAAAATGGAATTCCGAAAAATGCCATTTCAACCTCCAGAAAACAAGGAAGGAATGTTCACATCAACCTGATTTTATATGTGTATACAGCCCTACCCTAGTCTAACAATCCCACAAAATTTTGTTGTCGTCGCGTAAGCCGTATCGGCGCTATGACCGCACAAAAACGGAATTTTCAATCGCCGATATCTCGCTTACTATTGGACCTACAGAAAAATAAAAAATATCATCAGAAAGTTCAGATTCTCTTCTTTCAGATGATGTATAGAACTTTACTGTAGCTGCTTTATTATAGAATCGCGTCAGACATTGAAAATTTCATGTCACTTTTTCAGCCTCCCAAAACCTATTTTGCCCAAAAAAAATATGAAGCTCTTCATGGATGTTCATGTTAATTTTTTTAGTGGTGCCCATTGTGGCCCTGCATAATGTGTCCAAAGGAAATTTGTCTACTGCAAATACTTTTTCCTAGAGAATTTTTTTAATTTCAAAATTCTAATGCAGATTGCTCAGCTTCTACTGATGCAAATGTCATGAAATTAACACCAAAAAATGCGTAAATTTATGCCCTTTTATGAGCTCCAAGGGCATATACCTGTAACTAATAGTCAATTTTGCATTAGCAATTTCACTTTTTCAATTATAACTCATTAAGTATTCATTAAAATCAATTTAAACTAATTTGACATATTCCTAATTTTTTCCAATATTTTACCATGTAAGCACATGTTCCTACCATGAATTTTTTTTTTCTATTTAAACTCTTCCAATAATGTTTCAAATCACTTAAAACTGATATGATATGTTGCTTATTTGTTGCCCTATTGTTTGCAAATAACCTCATATTTTTTCCATTAAATTTATAATTAAATTATAACTTGTGAAATACTGCTGCAAATCACTTAAAACTAATTTGACATGTTGCTGACTGCTTGCCCTCTGTGTGTATGTAAGCACATCTTCCTACCTCTTATGGTTTGTCCATAACAAATCATTAGGGTTAGGGTTTCGTCAAACTTTTGGTTACGGTTAAGTCAAATTGTATTGCTTTGAGGGTGGTATCATTGGTCACAACACACCTGGCTGCATGCTAAACACTATATGAATCTCAGCAACTGTACACTTCCATGGACTACATAGCGTCCAAAAGTGGCCTGGGTATGGAATAGAAAAGGAAGGAATAGCACATGAGGGAATGGATTGGAAGGGAATGCAAGAGGAGGGAGTGGAAAGGAAGGAAGGGAATGGAAGGAAAGGGAAGGGCGGGTAACGAGGGAGGGAATACGGGGAGGGGAATTCATATCTTAAAATTGCTGTGCAATTTTAATTATTCTCTAGTTATTATTATTATTATTTTTCTACGGCCTTCAAAAAAAATTTTTGAAAGGCAGATTATGAGAACAGTGATCAAAATAAAACAAAATGGACACAACCTCCTTACAGATTGACAGAAACACTATTATCAGAGGTAATTGCATGGTGCAATTACTTCTCAGTGAGACGTAATTCCAGAATTTTTTTTAAATATTGTATTCACCGTTTCTCATAAACTAACACAGATTAAGTCATGGGAATTTTTTTCAAAATACCTCAGACACTTATCCAGTGCAGAAAGGAGCCTGACGGAATTACGTTGAAAAAATTCCAAGTTATGATTTTTTGTAAAAACGAAAAAAAAAAAAAAGGAATTTCAACCTTCAGAAAACAAGGAAGGAATACTCAGATCAAGCTGAATTTATATGTGCATGCAGCCCTACCCTAGTCTAACAATCCCACAAAATTTTGTTGTCATCGCGTAAACGGTATCGGCGCTATGGCCGCACAAAAACTCAATATTCAATTGCCGATATCTCGGTTGCTATTCAAGCTACAGAAAAAATAAAAACACCATCAGAAAGTTCAGTTTCTCCTCTTTGAGATGATATATAGCATTTTACCTTTTAAGGAAGTTTTTATATCTCGCGTAAGACATTGAAAATTTCATGTCTGTTTTTGGGCTCATCAAAACTTTTGGGCCCAAAAAAACTACGAAGCTCTTCATGGATGTTCCTGAATATTTTTTTACAGGTACCCACTATGAGCCTGCATGATGTCTCCAAAGGAAAAATTTCTACTTCAAGTACTTTTTCCTTGAGAATTTTTTGAATTTCAAAATTGCAATGTAAATTGCTCAGCTTCTACTCATTCAAATTTCATGAAATTAGCACCAAAAAATGTGTAAAATTATGGCTTTTTGTGTGCTACAAGGGCTTATAGCTGTTAGCAATAGCCAATTTTACATGTATGATTTTACATATTCAATAATAACTCAATAAGTATTCATTAAAAATCAATTACAACTAATTTGATATATTGCTAATTTTTGGGCTTATTTTACCATTTAAGCACAATTTTCTACTTCAAGTACTTTTTCCTTGAGAATTTTTTTAATTTCAAAATTGAAATGTAGATTCCTCAGCTTCTACCCATTCAAATTTCATGTACTTAACACCAAAAACTGCATAAAATTATGGCCTTTTATGTGCTCCAAGGGCATAAACCTCTTGCTGATAGCCAATTTTACATTAGCAATTTCATATATCCAATTATAACTCATTAAGTATTCATTAAAATCAATTAAGAATAATTTGACTTATTGCTAATTTTTTGCCTTATTTTTCCATGTAAGCACATGTTCCTACCTTGAATTTTTTTATCCTATTTAAACTCTTCCAATAATGTTTCAAATCACTTAAAATTGATATGATATGTTGCTTATTTGTTGCCCTATTGTTTGCAAATAACCTCATATTTTTTCCATTAAATTTATAATTAAATTATAACTTGTCAAAAACTGCTGCAAATCACTTTAAACTAATTTGACATGATGCTGACTGCTTGCCCTCTGTATGTATGTAAGCACATCTTCCTACCTCTTATGGTTTGTCCATAACAAATCATTAGGGTTAGGGTTTCATCAAAGTTAGACTTACGCTTCAGTCCAATTGTATTGCTTTCAGGGTGGTATCAACTCTAGCTAAGCGCTATATGAATCTGTCCAACTCTACACTTCCATGGACTACATAGCGTCCAAAACAGGCCTGGCCATGGAAT
Source organism: Platynereis dumerilii (assembly GCA_026936325.1). Lineage (NCBI taxonomy): Eukaryota > Metazoa > Annelida > Polychaeta > Phyllodocida > Nereididae > Platynereis > Platynereis dumerilii. The sequence goes on along the minus strand of JAPTHN010000007.1, from coordinate 46,176,069 downwards.
ACAGATGAGGGCATGGAATGGAAGGGCATGCAAGAGGGTTGAGTGCAAAGCAAGGGAATGGAAGGGAAGGAAAGGAAAGGAAGGGGGGGGGTAAAGAGGGAGGGAATACGGGGGAGGGGAATTCATATCTTAAAATTGCTGTGCAATTTTAATTATTCTCTAGTTATTATAATCCCCCGCCGCTTGCGGGGGATTATATTGATATTGTTCGTTTTATTATTATTATTATTATTATTCTTATTATTCTTATTATTCTTATTCAGCTCAGAAAAACTGCGATTACTTCAAAAGTATTACAGATACTGTTCTGCAAGTCAAGGGTAATATGCAACTCCATTGCGTGCTACTTCATACGAAATTTCATGATCAAATTTCATGATGCTTATGAGTTATGAGGAAAATATAAAAAAAATTTCCGGCGCAGGTTTCTGAGAACCTAAGCATAACTGAGACCTGTTGATTTTTTCTAAGATACCTTGACAAAGTCTCCAGTGCAGAAAGGCGTCTCGTGGAGATTTCATGAACACATTTCAAGATACGATTTTTTTAAAAATAGACATCCCGAAAACTGGCCAAAATTTTTCTGAAAAACAGGGAAGGAATGCTCGTAGAAAGCTGAAAATGGGCGTGCTTACAGACCTAGCCTAGTGTACTAACTTCACAAAGTTACGGACCGCTCGGACAAACGGTCTGTGCGCTACGGACGCACAAAAACTCAAACTTCAAGTGGTCATAGCTCAGTCCCTATTGCAGCTACAGACTAGTTTCACATATCACAAGAAAGGTCTGTTTCTCAGCTTTCCAATGGTGTATAGCATAATAGTGTCAGGCGCGCGGCGTAGAATCGCGTCGGACATTGAAAATTTCATGTCACTTTTTAGGCCCAAAAAACCTTTTCGGCTCAAAAAGTCAATGTAATTCTTCATGCACGTCCATCATTATTTTATGTGGGCTACCCATATTCGGCCTGCATATTGTCCCCAAACATAAATTACCTACATCAAATAGTTTTTCCTAGAGAATTTTTTTAATTTTCAAACTTCAAATATAAATTGCTCAGCTTCCGGTTATTCAAATTTCATGAAATTAATACCAAAAGATGCTTAAAATTCTCGCCTTTACTGTCCTCTAAGGCCATACAGCTCGTAGTAATAGCCAATTTTACATAGATGATTTTATATAAGCCACTATAACTCCTGCATTTATGTTTCAAATCAGATGAAAATGCAATGACATGTTCCTAATTTATTGCCTGATTTTTCCATGTAGGCACATCTCCCCAACTCTTATGGTTTGCCTGCAGCAAGCCATTAGGGTTAGGGTTAGGGTTTACTCAACATGCACTGCTTGCAGGGTGGTACGCTTGGCCACCACAGGTATGTCTGGCAGCCAAGATATTTGATAGGCATATGCTCCAACAACATTGCAGCGTTCATACATGCTTTTAAGAATTCATCATGAAGGACATGAATTGGAAGGTGAGAGTAAGCAGGGAAGGGGAGACAGGGGGGGCGCGGGGGATTATCCGATATTGCCGTACGGCAATATCAGTTATACTAGTTATTATTATTCTTATTCTTATTATTATTCTTATTATTCAGCTCAGGAAAACTGTGATTACTTCAAAACTATTAGAGATAACATCCTGAAACCTCAAACACAATATGTGACTCCATTGCGCGCTACTTCACACGAAATTTCTTGATCAAATTTCATGATACTTATGAGTTATGAGGAAAATATAAAACAAATTTCCGGCGCAGGTTTCTGAGAACCTAAGCATAACTGAGACCTGTTGATTTTTTGTAAGATACCTTGACAAAGTCTCCAGTGCAGAAAGGCGTCCTGTGGAGATTTCATGAATACATTTCAAGATATGATTTTTTGAAAAATAGACATCCCGAAAACTGACCAAAATTTTTTCTAAAAACAGGAAGGAATGCACTTAGAAAGCTGAAAATGGGTGCACATACAGACCTAATCCAGTGTACAAACTTCACAAAGTTACGGACTGCTCGGACAAACGGTCTCTGCGCTACGGACGCACAAAAACTCAAACTTCAAGTGGCCATATCTCGGTCCCTATGGCAGCTACAGACTAGTTTCACATATCACAAGAAAGGTCTGTTTCTCAGCTTTCCAATGATGTATAGCATTATAGTCTCAGACGCACGGCGTAGAATCGCGTCAGACATTGAAAATTTTTTGTCACTTTTTGCACTCACAAAAGTGTTTTAGGCTAAAAAATCTATGAAGTACTTCATGGATGTTCATCAATAATTTATGTGGGCTACCCAGGTTGGGCCTCCATATTGTGCCAAAAGGAAATTTGCCTACATCAAATACTTTTTCCTAGAGAATTTTTTTAATTTCAAAATTGAAACGTAAATTGCTCAGCTTCTACTTATTCAAATTTCATGAAATTAACACCAAAAGATGCGTACAAATACAGGCTTTTGACTTGCGTAAGGGCATTCACCTCACACAAACAACCGATTTTACATAGATCATTTTACATATTCAATCATAACTCATGACTTACTGCTTCAAATCAGTTACAACTCATAAATCATGTTGCTAATTTTTTGGCCTATTTTGTGGTATAAACACATCCACCTATCTCTAAAAAAAAAAATTTCAAACTTTTAACAGATGCATGTGGTCTGCAGTCGGGCCATCCTGTCTCAGTGCCACCTTTTACAAGACCTAACCTTACTTTACTGTCAAAGCAGCTGAACTAGCGAATAATATACATTGTACATTGAAAGAGTATGATGCATATAAGGGTTTCACATAGGCTGTTATATTGTGTATTAGTGCAATAGACTTATTAGGGCAGGCAGGGACTATTGTAATGATGTGATGTGCCCTCTTGGAATCGAAGTTCATCCCCCAAAAACCAGGCCACGGGACATACACAAAAATAGAGGACATGAATTTCAAAAGAAGCGTATGCCGGCCTGGGAGTAATACGGGGCCCGCGGGGGATTATCCGATATTGCCGTACGGCAATATCAGTTATACTAGTTATTATTTATTATTAGAATATGGCTTTTTGGATATGAAGTTATTATATCTGAAATATAAAGGTAAAGTGGAGTCACAGTTAATCATTAGGATGTATCAAATGCCCATTTTCTCTCAAAATATAATCAAACATGAATGAAGTTGTGTGCTTTGGTTTAAAAGGCATCACAGTTGACCTATTACTATATATGCTGAGCATATCTTTTTGAAAGTCTCACCAACATGTTTCACCAATTAAGCTTATAACGTGGTAGAGTCAAGGAGGGTAAATCCGTCCACTTTTGGCTAAAACTATATTTCAAGGAAAATGGTAATAGATACAAAAATAAAAATCAGTTCATTGGAAGGGGCATATTCCATACTATCGTCAGCAGTCAAAAAAAGTAAAATATTTAAATAATTTTGGCTGAAACCATGGCAACAAAGATTGAAGGTTAGGGCACTTAAATCCGTCCACCCTGCTGGTAAATCCGTCCAACAAGGATGGTAAATCCGTCCATAGGCCATGGTGCAGTCCTCACCTATCATATCTTGGTATTTTTTCCAAGTATTTATAGTCTTGCAAAGGTTTTTGTGTCAATTTTTAAATAATGTGTCGCTGATTACACTTGCAATAGAATAATTAAGTTAAGTTCACTTTGAATAATTTCAATTGACACCCTCAATTGCAATTATAGAACCTTTTATCCCAATCAAAGTGGTATCACTGTTCCTATCTAAATTCTGTAATCAGGGAAATGCCATTTATGAATATTTAAAGTCATAAAGTACTATAAAAGTTGATTTAATGTGGGTGGACGGATTTACAAACAACAAATCAAGCTACTTCTGAAATATTGATGGTAATTCCGTCCACTTTTGTTTTTGTTGTATTTCCTTTCAATGTGTCACAATTTTACAAATCCTGCTAGAATAATTTAATTTTGCATCTCATTCACTGATTTTCATCTTATATACATTTGTTTGATAACAAAAAATAGGCATACCATGCTAATAAGTCGAACTTCTGAAAAGCTCAAATTGGCTGTGATGACGTCACAGGATTTGATTGTACTTTATCCTTTGTCTTTAAATTGACCTGAAATGCTGTTTAAATTGCTGGAAACACCAAAATAACGGAAAAAATAGTTGAAAAAATACTTTCTCTTGCTTATAAAACTCACACAGCTGTAACAGATATATTTATGACCATATAATAGGGGGTGGACGGATTTACCCTCCTGGACGGATTTACAATCCTTGACTCTAGCCAATTAGTGCCAAATCCATGGTGATTAAGCTATTACAGTCTGTCACTTTAATATTATATAGAAAATATGAGGACCAGTTCACTTTTACATTGTGAAAGTGTTTGAATAGATGTTTATAATAACTGTGAAAGATGCACTTTGTGACTCGTGATAGCTGATGAAGTGTCGTCTTCTCTATTTTCAACATGGGAACATAGAAGCTGTTGGATTAGGCATGTTCAAGAGAAGACCATTTGACTTGTCATAACTGATTTTAGAATGAAAATAGGATCATAATCCTTTCGTTTGTCTGTCACCAACAAGCTGGATAAGTCTACTTAAATCAAATTAACATTGAAAGTAGTGGGTATGATCATGACAAATCATCAGCATGATGACGCACAAAGTGCCATTTTCACAGTGCAGCAGTCCACTCTTTTTCTACATCAAAGTGACAGACTGTGATCAAGTAAGTTTCATTGTACAATGATAAATAAAGTACTTTCTCATCGCATCATATTGTATCATATCATGACCTCAATACAGCGGCACAGAGCAGATCGTTTGCAGTGAATCAGATCGCTACCTTTCTTGATGTAGAGTGATCTTTATCGAACTTTTGACTTCTACAAGTTGCATGTCAGCCAGCTATTTGGCTTCAAAGCGCCATAATGTCTCAGTTTTTTCTAAAGCAGCAAAGTTCAAACTTTCGTCACACATTAGGCCTTTTTGCTCCTTAATCTACCGTTTTTGTAGAGTTCCAAAGTTTTAAACAGCTTTTCAGAGAATGTTTTCAAGAGGAGCGAATCATTACTTATTCAAAATTAGGTTGCACTTTAACATTATTCATTTGCCAATTTCACAGAATTTACTACATATGTGGGATATTTCACAGAGGTGATATGTACAGCGGCAAAGAAAAATACTGACATCATAAAAGCCCAGTCACATTTCATAAAGATAGATGCATATCCTGTCATTACATACTTTAATGTGGTCAAAATATCAGGTACCCTGACTCCAAACAATTGCTTCTCCTGGTATCAGGGACCAGCATTGTCTGGTTTAATCTGTAATGACGTAATTACTGACAGCAAAGGAATCACCAAATAAAAGATGCAAGGCTGCTTAGACAAGAGATTGCATCATCAGCAGTTTTAATGATGCTGCTATTCCTTGATTGCATAACTCACAGTCAAGAATCTCTGAGAAGATAATTAACAACAAAGGCAGATGAGTGCAAAGTCATCGATCAAGGTTTGGATTGAGTTAGTGGAGTGACATGAAGTTGTAAGTTAGTTATTCAACAGGCACTTAGATTTCACAATGAGATATATTGGTGATTGCAGAATGATTGAAATATTCAATGCACATATCTCAAAATGAGAAAAATGTTCCTTTTCTTACTGTTACACTACAGGCAAGAAGTAATAATATAACTCATCCCAACTACACTACAATAACTGTTCCTTTTCATTCTTTTTCAATAGGAAATTAGCACTAATTTATGGAGTGGGAATAAATATCCTACAATTTAAGGAGTTTCCAGATTATAGGGGCAAGGCAGCCAAGTTGGCCCTAGGGATTGAAAGACACTTTTTTCGAGACAAGGGGCATTTATAAATCGTGGTCAGAGGTGTTTATCCTGACAAGAATGGGGTGCTGTATGATGACTGAGTTCAAAGGCTATCCCCTGGCTACCCATTGTCTCTTAGGGCTTATTTGGTGGTTAGAGCTACACTGAGACAAAAGCTGTACCAGGAGTGAATTGCAGAACACTTAGATGTCCGGAAAAACTTCTTCCGTGAAGTGTTCTTAATCAAAAGTTGTATAAAAATATCAGAACTGACCTGGGATGGTGTCATCAGGCAACCATGAATTGAAGTGGTACTGATGCAAATCAAGATGTTTCTATATAAATTTTATTAAAAGAAATAAAATTTGCTGTTTTTCACCGATTAGAAACATTCTCTTTATTTCAGTAGTATACTGAGATGCCTTATTGTATCTCTAACCAATGTGACTTGTAGTGGACAAGGGTGGAAGTATCTGATTATGCCTGCCCAGAGCTTGGTGACCAGGTGACCTCGGGCTGTCTCTCTAAGCTGATAATTGACCAGTTCAGGGACTTGGATCCTCCAATCTCAAGCTAGAGGGATGAGTACTACCCAGATGTTGCTGCAGACTGCAGGACACATCAGACTGGAGTTGCTGTTGTTCTGCTTAAGGTTAGATCAGCTGACACATAAGGCAAAGTTTGATACATTCATAGATATTTGAGCATTTCCCGCATTTTTAACTCTTTACACGGAAGAGATAATGCATTTTACTGCATGGAAATGTTTGTATAGAATATCTTTTTGAAGAGCAAATTATTTATGTCATTTATTCCAAAATTGTAGCCTCTAAAATCCCTACACATTCACACAAGCAATATAACCTGATGCCGGTTGACCAAACAGCCAAAGGATAGGCTTGTTTTTTTTTCATGACGGATTGGTAAAGCTTCATCTCGAGATATGATCAGCTAAACCACTTTAGCGGAGGTAAGTTAAATATCAACAAAGGTGATTGTTGACAGTTTCCCCACATGTTTATCAAAAGATATTAAAATGACTCTGTGCAATTAACTTATTTTTGCTCATCACTCTTTTGCCATATTGAGAACTTTTCATTTTGCTTGATTCCTACTTTGAAGTGGTGAACAACTTTCTGTGCCCTTAAAGTACTGGTTTGAATAAGTTATGATGCCATTTAAACTCTCTTGGTTGCTTCTTAAGCTTTATTGAAATGCTTTCAGGCTGCATACAATAGGGAATATACGAAAGAGCTTAAATGCCACTTTGTGACCATTTTATCCTCGTCAGCAATTCCATCAAACAACAAAGATTACAAAACTTTCTTCCATCTTGATAAGGGGGAAGGGTTGGTCTAGCGGCAGGGTGCTGGGCTGCCGATCGCTGGGGCCAGGATTAGAAACCCAGCTCTTGCTGGGTCACCTGGGCCTATGTTTGACAGCTGTTTCATTCACCCTTCGCCTCATCGCCGTGTCCTCCTCCTGTCTTAATTAGCCTACCAAGTGAATATATACAGGACATAAAGCCCCAATCATCAATCAATCCATCCAGCTTGATAATAATAGGCGGAGAACAGTATTCCATATCAGTGGTTTCAGATATTGAAAAATCATTTCAGAAATGTCTCTCATTGTCCCAGAAATAATGCATGAAACTACTCGTCATTTGCATGGGATGACCTGGATTAAGTCTTTCTTTACATTGACATTTTTCTAGGGGATAAACATTTTTTAATGTTTGAGTTGTACTAACTGCAATCAGGATGAGGACAATTCCTTGATAACACCAAAACTGATGAAAAAACAGATTTAACAGAATGAAATACATTATGTATCATGTAGGACAGACACTGTTTACTGTTCTACAAGTTGGAAGCATTGACAGTGCACACACATAATCTATTGTATTCTGGTTGCTTTTATTAATCAAACAGTCCGAGGAATATCGCAATGAATACGACAGTCACAATAGTGGACAATACCTTGTTCCAGCAACCAATGTTTTGAAACATCATTTGTAATATATATACCCAATGCAAATACTAAACTGAACTGATGTAAGTTGAGATATTTGCAAAATAAAGTTAAGTAATTTGGACAAAATTCCAGGAAATCAATCACATTAATTCGTCAAAGAACTAGATTCAAACTGTTCATAGTTTTTGGAAAAGTAAAACTGATTGAATGACTGAATAAATGTCTAATGTGCTAAGTATTTTGTCACATTAAGGCCTCTAGAAATGGCCAAGCATCCAGCAAGACCAGCTCAATGATATATATAGCCCCTTTTTGACCATAGTGTCATTTTTGCAGCATGTAGCATGTTTTGGGCCATAAAAGGGAAATGGGTGTCGGGTGTACTAAAAGTGATGTGGCCCCCTTATGCCAATGTAACATGCAGTGGAGGGAAGTTAAGGCCGATTTTCAATGTGTCGTTTTGTGACTTTAGTCATGAGGACCTCATGCCGTCTCTTGCTTTGCATTTAGATTGCACCTTAACCTTTTACAGCCTCAAAGAAGGGAACATTTTTTTCAAAATGCATTCAAGCAACTTCCAAGAAAAACATTTAAGCTGACACTAAAGATGAGTTTGCAGCCATGTGAGGTTCTTTTGTGACCTTGCTATTAATAGTCAATACCACCCAAAATCAAAGCAACAGTGTGACATGTTTCACCAGAGTGAAGGTTGTAACCTGTCCTATACCACAATAATAAAAAGAGAATGAAAGTAATTAATTAAACAGAATGTTGACAGTAAGCATGACTGTAGCCCACAGCTCTTTCAAAGTGCACGGTTATGACAGATAAAAGTTGTTTTTATTTTCATCAATGAAGAGGACTACCCTTGAAATGGCAGAGTGACATACATGTAAGAAACCACAACCGTAAAGAGGGGTTTAGGTCTTTACTTACAAGTGTATATCGATTATATTCTGTCTGTAAAGATGGACAATGCATTATTTGCCAAGGAAGTGAGATGAACCTAGATGAGATTACTAAATTGTGTATTCTAAATGAATATATTTCAACATCTAAACAAACTGTGTAATTCTCATAGTTGCATTTATTAATATCAGAGAAAGCAATAAAGATAGTAATTGTATGGAAACAAACTTTTAAACCGGCATTTCTTGCCAGGATAACACTGACCGGCCAGCCTTTGTACTTTGTATTCCCAGCAAACACTAACATTCATAAAACGTTGAATTAATGTCATAAAAACGTTAAAAAACCAAAGTAACATTTTAAAAAGGTTTTTTTAACGTTAGAGTGCTTGCTGGGTTTGGTCTACAACATTGAAGGGGCTGGACATTTAGAAGGCCCCTTGCAAGATTAATCAGTAGTGGAGGTAATAAACTGTCCCCATCTCACATCTACTTGCCATAAACCAAGACATTGGGAGATACCAGACTAATCAGGGATGGAGTCATGTTGACTTGATGTACAGCTCTTATCATGGACTCTAAGCCTGAGCCATTGTACAACTGCCAGTAATAGTGCCTGGCCAAGTTAATACTGGTCTATGGTCTATCTAAGCCATCCCTTTAGATTGTGATGTCCCCTACAGGCTCCTATAAAGAAATAAACACACCACAAAGGCAGTATCAGGCTGATCCTTCTATTGTGATGGAGTATGGTAGCTCTATGTGGGATTTTGTAGGGAGGTCCGCAAGATTGTTTCTCTCTATCGATCCGAGCGGACTGAGTCGTTACTACAATGTCCAATGGTGATGATGCGTCACTGAAAAGTTCATAAATATTTTCAGTTGAAGAATATACCAATGGTTCAGTGCAGTTGCATTTCTGCCTGTGCTTGTTAGAAAGAGTGACGCATCAGTTCCTGGTAGAAATCTAATAAAAATTAGTGGGACTGTTCACTGAAATTTGATAGAATATTGCTTTGGAGAAATCACATTTGTTTTTGGAAGTAAAACATAAACTTGTATAAAGTTGGCTAATTACAAGACCTTTGGCTACTCTTTCAGATCAAACAATGAATGATGAACGGCAATGAACATTCTGAGATAACAAATAATTAAAAACCAAAACCTACAAAAATAATATTAATAGCTTCAAAGACAACTTGCAGAGCCCTAACAGCTGATAAAACCTGCAGCAAAGGAACTGCAACTTCCAGCCTGCAGCAACATCTGGGGAGCACTCATCCCTCTAGCTGCAGATTTGGGGGCTCTAAGTCCCAAAGCTGGTCAATTAGTGGCTTAAATAGACGGCCCCAGGGGTCCTTTGGCTACTACGCCCCTCAGCAGCATTTAGCTGCCCCTGTCCACCTAGAGGAGAGGGTTGGAGCAACAAAGATGTATCTGCATCTATCAAAGAGACACGGGCAAGCCTGCAGAACCTGACATTTGGTTTAGATACCAGTGCTCTGTGTAACCAAATGTGGAGTGAAGTTCTGTTAACTTAGAATTGTATGTGCTGAAATGTATCTTTCTTAAAGGTAAATAAATTATTAAAAAATTATGGTTATTCGCAACAACAATATGAACGATTGACCAATTATGATCTTTCGAGAACGCCATGGAGAACCGTTTTACGAAAGTTTGAAATATTTCTGCCTGTGTTTGTCTATCGAATAATTATATAAGCCTGCAATATTACAATTAGGATGAAGAAGTCACTTACAGAGACAGAAAAGGGAGTTTTTCAGAATGCTTAATTTGTTTAGGACTTTGAACAGCACAAAGAAGCAAATAAAAAGCTGAAAGTTTTGTAGATTGGAAATGTTGTATTAGACACTACATCTATGGAACTGCAATAAATTATTCAGTGTTGTGCATGAAGAAAACATCTTTGAGGACTTTTGGCTATTTCATTAAAAAATTGACTCATGGTTGTGGAATAGTATGGGAGATCTAAAATTGGAATTAAGAGAAATTGTCTTAAATTGTTTACCTTATACAGTACAACCCAAAATAAAATAAGAACATTTTCTGTCAGAAATCCTCTGTTTACCTATTTTCCCCTCTTTTCTCCTCTCCACCCCAAATCTCCTTACAAATCCCTTTGACTCCTTTCTACAACCTTAGCCCACATTAAGAACTGCATTTAGACAGCTACCAATGTAACTGCAAAATAATAGGTGCAAAATATCAAGTAAATCAAACACAATGGGGGTGATTGAATTTAAATTGGTGTTGTTTAAATGAGATTTTAAAATAATTTTAAAAGGCAGTTTCATGTAGGTAAAAGTAGGAAGTAATTCAGGGGTAGCCAAAAGGTGTGAAAGGGTAAAGTAGTGGCTGATTCTTCCTTCCTGCTAGGGTAATCATACTTTATTTTGGGTTTTACTGTAGGCATATGAAATCTTTCAGACGGACAGGAAATTATGTTGTTATTTAGATGTGATATCACACTGCTCTTTTGTGATTATATCACGAATGGCAGGTAGTTAACACCAGAGCTGCTTAGAATCCGATGTGCAGGAAGATTTAAAGGCCATTATGAATTTCTTGCAGACTTCTCCTTCAGGCTATCAATAGAATGGTATTCCAGTGTATCAACAGCTACATTTTGGTGTTCTATATTTTTGGTATCAACTCAAACCTGTTTCTCTCATGGTCCATTGCAACACCATTGCATTCTCAAAGGATGTCCACTTCCCAAAGTTTGTAAAAGGTCAAGGTGCAATCTAAATGCAAAGCAAAAGACCACATAAGGTCCTCATGACAAAACGGCACATTGCCAATCAGACTTAACTTCTCCACTGCATGTTACATTGGCATATTGGCTACACTACTTGTCCGTGTAGTATATCCAACACTCATTTCCCTTTTATGGCCACTCCAAAACATGGCTCATGCTGCAAAAATGTCACTCTGGTCAAAAAGGGGCCATCCTCATATTATATCAATAAAGCAAGCAAATAGGCCATCTGAAACAGCAGCACATCTATTATTCTGTATACCTGTGACAAATATCATATCTGGATTAATCAAACTAAGCCTTTCCATGAATCTTTTCAGGGCATTGTGATAATTTTGCTCTGTTCATCAACCATTCTTACTATTCATGTGTCCAGTGAATCTCCAAAATAAAAGTACAACATTGTGGTTGCTCTTGTCATTCAAATACATTATATGACCAAACCAGCTGAGAGAATAAAAATGTCAGAACAGAATAAAAGCACTCAAATAGCATTGGTCTCTGTTTGCAGTGCTTCCAATTCCTCAAACAATTTGTGACAGTTCTGTTGTTCTGTCTGATATTTTTCTGTCAGACTGTCATCCAAGAATTATTGTATTTCCCAGAAGCTATGTATATAGATTATGTGATGCTGCTATCATGCACAAAAGGAAATAATATTATCATGATTGTTAACAGTCTTGCTCTGAAATGATGAGATAATTGTTATCATCGAAAATATTTTATTCTTCATTCGGCTATTTCAAAATGATAGCTGTTTCTTCATCACATAATACAAAAAATAATAATACAAACCACAAGCATTTTTATTGTCCAGCTGTAAAACAGCTCCAGCTGTAAAACAGCTGCAACTTTTCTTGTCCTGCAGAATGTTACAGCTTCTGAACAGTACAGATCCCTACCGCTATGGCTTTTGGGCCTATGAGTCCCTAAGATGCTCAATTAGCAGCTTAACTAGACTCCCCGAGGGCTGGGGCCTGTATCATTATTCCATGCCCAGCAATGCAGCTAAGAATTATTTGCTCCTGATAATACAGGATTCTTGTCAGGGCAAGAAGGTAGTTTGGTAATTTCGCATATCAACCATGTCAATGAAGATCCCGCATCTGGAGTATTTCTAATTCCTATTTGTGAATACTACATGGACACTTTAAATTGTTGAACTTATAATATTATGCAGATTACTCTTACCTTAACGTATCATATTGTAGTCATTAGTCTGGAAGATATTTCTAGCCTTCTGCAGGGTACACTGTATGTAGAAAAGCATTGACTAAAATAAAGTATATCTTTGTCATTATCGTGATCATAATTGAAAGTCATTTGATTCGAAAAGAGGCCAGAATGTGAGACAAAACTTGTGAGAAGTTTGTGCTGTTTTGTAAGAAACTGAGACCTTAAGACAGTTTGGCACAGTTTGAAGCCAAGTAGATGTCTGACATGCAAGTTACAAAACAAAAAGTTGAAAAAATCTTATTAGATATGAAGGAAGATCGAAATCTGTTCAATTGCAAGTTGTTGTCTCCTTGAGTCTGATAGAATCTTTATTTTTATTTGTTGAGTATAGTTAAGATACTTGTATTTTGAGTAAACCCATCTCACATGAAAATGCTTCACTGTAATTCCCTTTATCTGAGTCAGATAACAGGCTTCAAAAGTGATAGTATGGTGCATTCCTCAAGGGGCACCTTCGTATCGAAAAAGAGATGACACTGCTCTGGTTATTCTACACCACACTATAGATGTATATATGAGGAAGTAATGCAATACTTGGACAACATATCATTGCATGGCTTGCACTAAATTTCCCTGATATTTTTTCTCGAAACCAGCGAAAGCTGGAGAAGCTAAACAATCAGGCTTATTCATCATTGATCTATTAATAGCAAGGCCACAAACCTGCTCATGCCGTGGCATTCCATGCATACCATCCAGGTGTTCTATCTTTAGTGTCAGCTTAAATGTTTTTCTCACATGGAGTTTGATTGCATTCCTAAAGAATGTCCTCTTCCCAGAGGTTGTAAAAGGTTAAGGTGCAATCTAAATGCAAAGCAAGAGACGGCATGAGATCCTCATAACTAAACGGCACATTGTCAATCTGTCTTAACTCCTCTCAACTGCATGTTACATTGGCATAAGGGGCCACGCTACTTGTCCCTGTAGTACACCTAACACCCATTTCCCTTGTATGGTCAGTTCAAACATGGCACATGCTGCAAAAATGACACTCTGGTCAAAGAGGCACCACACATCATTGCGCTAGTCTCGCCAGTTGAGGTGCATCACGTTCATGAATAGTGACCACTGTTATTGTGGATGCATAGAGCAAAATAATTACAATTCACCTAATGGTTTGATGGAAGCATTATAGTCCGATGAATCTAAAATTGCAGGTCAGTTGTCAGATTTAGTGTTTGTCAGATGCAAATAGCTGTATTACTGTTTTAGATAGTACCTCCTATAGTTCTCTGAGGATCGTCAGTGTGTCTGCTCTTATGATTCAAATACATTGTCTGACTTAAACCGCTGACAGAATAAAAACAGCCAGAGAGAATCAAAGCACCCAGAAATCATTCATTTTCCATTTCATTGCCCCTTATTCCTCAAATAGTACATTGTGACAATTCTCTTTTGTTGTATCATCCACCAATTATTGCCTTTCCTTGAGGCTATTTAATTGTGATATTATGCACCAGGAGAGTTGACTCAAAGGTACATGAATTGCTTTTGTTATAATCTCATTCATATGCTTTCAATTATATTGCTTTTATCAATTTCCACAATTTTGTATGCTGTAGTACATGTACTTATTTAAAGGATGATTACAAAAAGCTATTGTCTTCCCAGTATCAGAATCACTATGCTGGGCTTTTTGTCTGTTTTTCCTGCAGCAGAACAGCTGCAGCTTTCCTTGCCCTTGGAATGCTACTGCATAAGGTCAGTGCCAAACCTGTGGCTTTTGGGCCTATGAGTCCCTAAGCTGCTCAATTAGTGGCTTAAATAGACTTCCCTGAGGCCTGAGTTCTGCACCACTGTTCCACACTGTTCTAATCTTGACAATATTTGTTTGCTTGTCAGGGCAGGATAATAATTTCTGACATTAAACATTATACCGTTTGGGTTCCAATACAAAATGCTGCAGGAGACTTTGTTTCATATAACCTCTGAAAATTCATTATTCCAAAACAAAATTGTCCAAATATATGCCTGTTGTTTTACAAATGGGTCTAGTAACTTCTGATTTAAATGTCATTATGATGCTTTGTCATGTTGCAGACAGGTGCATGACAATTGACAATAAAACACTCATGGCGTAAAACCTTGCTCAGAAAACGTGGAAATGGTTGAAAAAGAGTAATTTAAGAAGTGGTTAATCTAGGAAAGTGAGATAATCACACAAAAGATACATTACTAAAACCATAGCTCATTTTGTAGAGGGTAAACCAGAATAAAATCATGAAAGAGTGAAATAGCAAAAGTTTTGAAATATCATGAGCAACTGTCATATCATTTTCAATCTAAAAATATTGTATTTCCATGTGAAACATCACTTAGAATATAACTATTGGATCGCATCATATTGTATCATATCACCACCTCAACGGCACAGAGCACATCATTTGCAGTGAATCACATCTCTTCCTTTCTAGATGTTGAGCGATCTTTATCGAACTTTTGACTTCTACAAGTTGCATGTCAGCCAGCAATTTGGCTTCAGACCGTCAAAATGTCTCGGTTTTTCACAAAACGGCTAAGTTCAAACTTCGTATCACATTAGGCCTTTTTCAACTTGATCTACCATTTTTGTAAAGTTTCGAAGTTCCAAAAAGCTTTTCAGATAATGTGTTCAAGAGGAGTGATACATGTTGATGCTGTTCAAGTACCGCTTCCCTTATATAATGTTTCAATGATGTCTCTCACTCATTTCACGTTGCCTCTAAATAGCCCACACCGGTGCTGATGGGACGTAACACACTAACTCACTCACTCATTTCACTGGAAGCCTTTACTACTTATTCCAAATGAGGTTGCACCTTTAGATTCTCCATTTGCCAACTGGGTAACATTGACTACATGTGTGGGATATTTCACATGTCCAAAAGGCACACAAATCACATAGTTCTGACCATGCAAACAGAGATATTGTTGGATGGCCAGGGCGTGATTGAGGCTCCAAAAGTGATACGTACAGCGACAAAGAAAAGTAAAGTCCTCATAAAAGCCCAGTCACATTTCATAAAGATAGATGCATATCCTGTGATTATTATATACTTCAATGTGGTCACAAAATATCAGGTACCCTGACTCCAAGCAATTGTTTCATCTGGTAAGAGAGACCAGCATTTTCTGGTAGAATCTGAAATGACGTAATTACTGACAGCAAGAGAATCATCAAATAAACGATGCAAGGCTACTGAGACTGAGACAAGAGATTGCATCATCAGCAGTTTTAATTATGCTGCTATTCCTTGATTGCATAACTCATTGTCAAGAAGCTCTAAGAAGATAATTAAGAACAAAGGCAGATGAGTACAAAGGCATCAATCAAGGTTTGGATCTAGTCTGTGGAACAATGTAAACTTGTAAATTAGCTACTCAGCAGGTACTTTGATTTCTGAATAAGACAAATTGGTGGTGATCGCAGAATGATTGAGAGATTTAAACCAATGATCGGAAAGAGAAATTTTCCGTTTCCCAGGGTTTTGGCTTTATTGAATTTAGCAAAAATGGCACATAATGATATTCAGTATGTTTGGAACTGGAGTCCTTTACAGGATCTGAAAGACAATGTCTAAGCTTTGAGAAAGAAACACAAACTATTCCCTGTTTTTACTACATGTGAACTGTTCAATTTCATTCTTTTTGAATACGGAGTTGAAATAAATAGCCCATGATTTAAGGAGTGTCCAAATAATAGGGGCAAGGCAGTCAAGTTGGCCCAAGGGATTATAAGACACTTTTTTGGGGACAAGGGGCATTTGTTGTAGCCAGGGGTGTTTACCCTGACAAGAAATGGGTGTTGTATGATGACTGGGTTCAGAGGCTACCCCCTGGCTACCCATTGTCTCTGTGGGCTTATTTGGTAGTTAGAGCTACACTCAGACATAAGCTGGACCAGGAGTGAATTCCAGAACACTTAGATAACTGGAAAAACTTCTTCCGGAACGTGTTCTTTATCAAAAGTTGTATAAAAATATCAGTTCTGACCAATGATGGTGTCATCAGGCAACTACGAATTATTGAAGTGGTACTGATGCAAATCAAGATTTTGTATATTATTGTATTAAACAAAATAAAATTTGCTGTTTATAACCGGTTAGAAACATTCTTTGTATTTCAGTAATATACTGAGATGCCTTATTGTATCTCTAACCAATGTGACTTGTAGTGGACAAGGGCGGAAATATCTGATTATGCTGCCAAGGTCTTGGTGACACGGGGACCTCAGGGCTGTCTGTCTAAGCTGGTAATTGACCAGCTTTGGGACTTCTAGCCTCCAATCTCAAGCTAGAGGGATGAGTACTCTCCAGATGTTGCTGCAGACTGCAGGACACAACAGACTAGAGTTGCTGTTGTTCTACAGGTTAGATCAGCTGACGTGTAAGGCAAAGTTTAATACATTCATAGATATTTTGAGCATTTCCAACATTTTTAACTCTACGAGGCAGAAATTTTACAACATGGAAATGCTTAGATTAATAATATTTTTTTGAAGAGCGTAGTAGCTATGTCATTCATTCCAATTCGTTTAGGCTTCTAAATATGTACACATACACACCAGCAATATCTACTGATGCTGGTTGACTAATCAGCCAAAGGATAGACTTGTTTTCATAATGGCTTGATAGATCATCAGAACAAGATACGATCAGCTCAGTCACTTTACTGGAGTTCAGTTAAATATCTGCAAAGCGCAGTGAAATATTATAAAATATCCGTAACGGATTACGAAGTAGATCATTGACATTTCCCAAATGTTCATCAAAAGCTATGTAGTTAGACGAAGTTAGTGAAACAGCTCAAGAACTCCATTTTGCTTGATTTATACCTTGAAGTAGGTGAACCACGTTCTGTGCCATTTAAGTACTGCTTTCAATAAGTTATAATGCCATTTAAACTCTCTTGGTTGCTTCTTAAGCTTATTGAAATGCGTTCAGGCTGCATACAATAGGGAATATTCGAAAAGAGCTTAAATACCACTTTGTGACCCTTTTATCCTCGACAGTATTCCATCAAACCACATAAATTACAAAACTTTCTTCAGCTTTAAAATAATAGGTAAAGAGCTGCATTCCATTTAAGTCGCTTCTGTCTAAGTTAACGCAGTTTGGGACTTGTGGATAATAAGGTCAATTCAGGAAATATATTTCAGATTATCTCTCATTGTCTCAAATGCATGGTACTCCTTGTCATTTGTATTGATGAAAAATCTGATGCATAACCTGGATTAAGTCTTTATATTGACAGCGTGAGTTACAATGCACTGTCATTTATTATGAAGTTTAGTTTTAACTGACTCATCAACACTCTTTTTTGACATCATGTATCATTTAGGACAGACACTATTTGACAAGTTGGAAGCATTGACGGTGCAAACACATGATCTATAGTGTGCTGGTTGCTTTTATTCAAACCTTCCTTCTAGGAATATCACAATGACTATGACAGTCACAATAGTGGACAATACCTTGTTCCATCAACCAGTGTTTGAAACATCATTTGTTAGATATACCTGATGCAAATACTAAACCGAGCTAATATACATTGTGTCATTTTGCAAAACAGAGTTAAGTAATGTGGACAAAATTCCAGGAAATCAATAACATTAATTTTTCAAAGCATTAGATTCAGACTGTTTGTCTTTTGGAAAAATAATAAAAATAATTGAATTAATGTCAGAATTCATTTTGTCGTCTTCGTGTCCGTATTTTGTCACATGAAGGCCTCTAGAAATAGCCAAGCATTAAGCAAGACCAGCTCATTGATATATGGCCCCTTTTTGACCATAGTGTTATTTTGCATCATGTGGCATGTTTTGGACTGGCCATAAAAGGGAAATGGGTGTTTGGTGTACTACAGGGACAAGTAGTGTGGCCCCTTATTGCCAATGTAACATGCAGTGGATAGGAGTTAAGGCTGATTGGCAATGTGCCATTTTGTCAGGAGGACCTTATGCCGTCTCTGGCTTTGCATTTAGATTGCACCTTAACCTTTTACAGCCTCAAAGAAGGGAACATTTTTTCAGAATGCATTCAAGCAACTTGCAAGAAGAACATTTAAGCCCACACAAAAGAAAGACCACCTGTCTGGCATGAGATTGTTGCCATATGAGGTTGTTTTGTGACCTTGCTATTAATAGTTCAATACCACCTCAAATCAATGCAACAGCGTGACATTTTTCACCAGAGTATGATTTTAATTCAAGAGGATTTCAATTTGTCAAAATAAAATAAAAATTTTGCCTGGCAGCTTCAAATAAATAAGGCCAGTGCATCCTTCAGGAGACTAGAGAGTTAACTTTGATGAGAAGCTGACAGGACGAGACATTGTGTGACCATTGCAAGATTAATCAACTGTGAAGGTTGTAAACAGTCCTCATAACACCTTTATCTGTCGTAAACCACAACAATGAAAAGACCATGAAAGTAATTAATTCAACAAAAGGGTGGCATTAAGCAAAGTGTAGCCCACAGCTCTTTAAAAGTGTCAGGTTATGAGAGATAAAAGTGTTTTTTAATTTTCATCAAAGGAAGAAGACTGCCCTTTGCAATTGCGAGAATGACATACCGGTAAGAAACCACAACCTCAAAGAGGGGCTTACTGTATTTGCTTATTATGATTCTATCAGTGAAGAATGGATATTCCGTTACAGTGATGCACTTTGATACCGAAAAAGAGTGTACTGTTGCAATGTGAAAATGGCACTTCGTGTGTCATCATACAGATGATTTGTCATGATCATACCCAATACTTTCAATGTTAATTTGATTTAAGGAGACTTATCCCTCCTAATTTCGACAGCCAAACAACAGGATCATGCACCTGATTTTCAATCCAAAATCAGTTTTGACAAGTCAAATGGCTTTCTCTTGATCATGACTAATCAAACTGCCTCTATGTTGCCCATGTTGAAAGTATAGAAGATGACACTTCATCAGCTATCATGAATCACGAAGTGCATCCTCATTTTTTCTTTATCAAAGTGCATCGCTGTAATATTTGCCAAGAAAATGAGATGAACCTCTATAAAGTTACTAAATTGTGTACTTCTAAACTGTGGAGGCCTCACAGTTGCATTTATAAGTATCAGAGCAAGAAAATATAGTGATTAAAAGGAAACAAACTTTAAACCTGTCTTTTTCTTCAGAGCACCACCAACAGACCAGCCTTTGTACTTTGTATTTGGTCTACAATATTGAAGGGGCTGGACATTTAGAAGGCCCCTTGCAAGATTAATCAGTAGGGGAGGTAATAAACTGTCCCCATTTCACATCTACTTGCCATAAACCAAGACATTGGGAGATACCAGACTAATCAGGCAAGGAGTCATGTTGACTTGATGTACAGCTCTTATCATGGACTCTAAGCCTGAGCCATTGTACAACTGCCAGTAATAGTGGCCAGCCAAGTTAATACTGGTCTATGGTCTATCTAAGCCATCCCTTTAGATTGTGATGTCCCCCACAGGCTCCTATAAAGAAATAAACACACCACAAAGGCAGTATCAGGCTGATCCTTCTATTGTGATTGAGTACGGTAGCTCTATGTGGGATTTTGTAGGCAGGTCCGCAAGATTGTTTCTCTCTATCGATCCGAGTGGACCGAGTCGTTACTGTGATGTCCAATGGTGATGATGCGTCATTGAAAAGTTCATGAATATTTTTCAGTTGAAGAATATACCAATGGTTCAATGGAGTTGCATTTCTTCCCATAATTGTTAGAAAGAATGACACATCAGTTCTTGGCAGAAATCTAATAAAAATAAGGCAGGACTGTTCACTAAAATTCAAGAGAGATTTGCTTTAGAGCATAAAGTTGGCTAACTACAAGACCTGTGGCTACTCTTTTATATGGAACAATGAGTGACAATCAGCAATGAATATTCTGAGATAACAAGATAATGAAAGACACTATAACCTAAAAATAATATTTAAAGCTTCAAAGGCAACTTGCAGGGCTCTAACAGCTGATGAAACCTGCTGCAAAGGAACTGCAGCTTCCGCCCTGCAGCAACATCTGGGGAGCACTCATCCCTCTAGCTGCAGATTTGGGGGCTCTAAGTCCCAAAGCTGGTCAATTAGCGGCTTAAATAGACGGCCCCTTGGGTCCTTTGGCTACTACGCCCCTCAGCAGCATTTAGCTGCCCCTGTCCACCTAGAGGAGATAGTTGGAGCAACAAAGATGTATCTGCAGCAATCAAAGAGACACGGACAATCCTGCAGCACCTGAAATTTGGTTCAGATACCAGTGCATTGTGAAACAACTTGTCAGAGGGATTTAAGTTTCCGCCATTCTGAGGTTATTGGGCCACTACATGATAGCATTTTTGGCTAATCTGATTGGTCAAGGGACAACTGAACGTTACACACTTGGTAGATCATGTATATGAAATCAGTGCCTGAAGTGTGTTGATTCCTCAATGCCAACTGTGAATGCCCATATTAATAGTGTGGTAATTAAAACGCCTGTTATTAACTGATGACTGTTACTATTGTATGTGCTGAAAATGTCTTTCTTTTAAGTAAATAAATTATTTTAAAATTATGGTGATTCCCAACAACAACATGAACGATTGACCAATTATTATCTTTCGAGAATTAATGCCATGCACCTTTATTGTGTCTCAGCAACTGTATGGGACAAAATGGTCAGTAGAATTTTGAAAAATGTCATTGGTGCTGTGGGATGTCCAAATTTGCACTTACGCATATGCCTACAATCCATTTCAATATATTCCCCGTTGCATGACTTCTAAAAGCTTTATAATTTGGCCTAAGACGCAACCATCAGGGAAAGAAAACGGGTTCATCATTTATTCAAAGTGAGGTACTTTGAAGACACATAGAATGCTTAATTTGTTTAGGACTTTGAACAGCACAAAGAAGCATATAAAAAGCTGAAAGTTTCGTAGATTGGAAATGTTGTACTATTAAGGCAGAATAAAACTATGAGAGAAATGTGATTAGAAAGACACTACATCTATGGAACTGCAATAAATTTATCAGTGTTGTGCATGAAGAAAATGTCTTTGAGGACTTCTGGCTATTTCATTAAAAAATTGACTCATGGTTGTGGAATAGTATGGGAGATCTCAAATTGGAATTCAGAGAAATTGTCGTAAATTGTTTACCTTATAGGCATATGACACCTTTGAGACAGAAAGGAAATTATGTTGTTATTTAGATGAGATATCACACTGCCTCTTTGTGATTATATCACGAAGGGCAAGTAGTATAACACCAGAACTGCTCAGAATTGGACATGCTGGCAGATTTAAAGGCCATTATGAATTTCTTGCATACTTCTCCTTCAGGCTATTAATAGAATGGTATTCCAGTGTATCATACAGCTACATTCAGGTGTTCTATATTTTTGTTATCAACTCACATCTGTTTCTCTCATGGTCCTTTACAACATCATTGCATTCTAAAATTATGTCCTCTGCCCAAAGGCTGTAAAAGGTTAAGGTGCAATCTAGAGACCACATAAGGTCCTCATGACAAAATGGTACATTGCCAATCGGACTTAACTTCTCCTCTGCATGTTACATTGGCATATTGGCTACTCTACTTGTCCGTGTAGTATATCCAACACTCATTTCCCTTTTATGGCCACTCCAAAACATGGCACATGCTGCAAAAAATGTCACTCTGGTCAAAAAGGGGCCATACTCATATTATATCAATACAGCAAGCAAATAGGCTATCTGAAACAGCAGCACATCTATTATTCTGTATACCTGTGACAAATATCATATCTGGATTAATCGGACTAAGCCTTTCCATGAATCTTATCAGGGCATTATGATAATTTTGCTCTGTACATATACCATTGTTACTATTCATGTGTCCAGTGAATCTCCAAAAGTACAACATTGTGGTTGCTCTTGTAATTCAAATACATTATATGACCAAACCAGCTGACAGAATAAAAATGTCAGAACAGAATAAAAGCACTCTAACAGCATTGGTCTCTGTTTGCAATGCTTCCAAATCCTCAAACAATTTGTGACAGTTCTGTTGTGCTGTCTGATTGTGTTCTGTCAACCAGGAATAGTTGTAATTCCCAGAAGATATATGTCATTCCAAGAAGATGTACGAGGGGTTTTCCATAAGTTCTGTCCAACTAGTCATAACTTTTGCTATATTATACACATATACATGAAATTTTGGACAGTTTATATTCAGGTAATATGCATTTGATTTGCAAAATATCAGATTCTAGAAATAAAAATAAATGGTTATTCTGTTACCATGGAAACCTGAAGTCATGGAATGCGGCCCAGATTTTGTGGTAATTTCTTATTATAAGCTCAAAACCTGTCCATGTAACTGGCTCCACTTAATAAATCAAAGCATATTAATATTTTTTTTTCTTCTAAAAATCAACGGGCTTATTTTGAAGAACTCAATAACAATAGAAACAATGTTATTGAACATATTTTAGTCACTTAACCATCCTTGATTCAGTAACATCGGGTTTCAGTGAGATGAGCAACTTTGTGATTAGTAAATGAGATAACAGACATCTATGAAAATCATATAATTTGCTTGAAAAATCTGACAGAGAGAGTAAGAATCTTCTTAAATATACATACAAGGAAGATCGAATGAGTAATAAAACCATCTGAACCTTATATAGGTATTCTTGGAAGGAATAAAAGACAGATGACAGAATCCAAGAACCGGAAAAACGCATAGCTCCGAAACTATCCTCAACCTGAAGACACAGAGATATGCTTTTTACAGGGAATAAAAGTATGAACAAATACTAATGTACCTTCAATTGGTCATTTGGGGATGTTGTGAATTATGATGCTTGTTTTCCACAAGTTTCCAGTTGAAAATCTCTCAAAATTATTAACTTTTTTGACAAGACATTAATGTCACTGTCTATTTTTGTGCCCTGGGCCGCATTTCAAGACTTCTGGTTTCCATGGCAACAAAATCAAGCATTATTTGTATTTCTATGATCTGATTTTTTGGGGATCAATTGCCAATTACCTTAGTATTAACTGACCCAAATATCATGTGTCTGCTTAAAATATTGCTTAGGTTATGGCCAGTTGGACAGAACTTCTGGAAAACCCCTCGTATATGTAATTATGTTATGCTGCTATTGTGCACCAAGGGAAATATTATAATCATAGCAAAACGCTGGTATTTTGATAGTCTTAAGGTTGGTATTGTGACAGTCTGATAGACTTTCATGATTGCTTAAGACAGTCTTGCTTTGAAATTATGTGTGCTTGTGGCTATTTATATAACTTTATTTAGCAACAAGTTTCTTCTGACATGCTAAAATCCACAAAGCTTTTTCATTGTTCTGCAGCAGGACAGCTGCAACTTTTCTTGTCATGCAGAATGTTGCAGCTTCTGAATAGTTCAAATCCCTACAGCTATGGCTTTTGGGCCTAAGATGCTCAATTAGCAGCTTAACTACACTCCCCTGAGGGCTGAGGCCTGTGCCATTGTTCCATACCCAGCAAAGTAGCTAAGAATTGTCCGCTCCTGGTAGTGCAGGATTCTTGTTAGGGCAAGAAGGTAATTTGGTAATTTCTCATATCAGCCATGTCAATGAAGATCCAGCAGCTTGAGTATTTCTAATTACTATTTGTGAATACAATATAGACAGTTTACTTGTTGAACTTCTCTGCAGATTGCTCTTGCTGTAACACATCATATTGCAGTAATTAGTCTGGAAGACACTTCTGGCCTTCTGCAGAGTTCATTGTATATAGAAAACCATCGAAACTAATTAGATTCCAAAAGGGGCCAAAATGTGAGACCAACCTTTTAGAAGTTTTATAATGTTCTGCAAAAAAAAAAACCATTAAGACATTTACTCAGTTTGGCACAGTTTGAAAACAAGTAGCTGTCTGACATGCAAGTTACAAAGCTGAAAAGTTGAGAAAATCTGATTAGATATGAAGGAAGATCGAAATTTGGATTATTGCAAGTTGTTGTCTGCTGGTGTTTGAGAGAATCTTTATTTTTATTTGATAGTTATAGTTTAGACACCTTTATTTTGAGTAAACCCATCTCACGTGAAAATGCTTCACTGTGATTTATCTGAGTCACATCACAGGTTTCAAAAGTGATTGTATGGTGCATTTCTTTAAAAGGGACACTTTCATATCGAAAGAGATGATAATGCTCTGGTTATTCTACACCAGACTATGGGGATATAATGCGATACTTAGACAATATTTTATTGCATGGTTTGTATTTCCCAAGACCACAGAAGGCTGGTGAAGATAAGCAATCAGGCTATGCGGCTTTAATATTATTCATCATTGATCTATTAATAGCAAACCCACAAACCTGCTCATGCAGTAGCATTTCTATGCATGTCATCCAGGTGTTCTATCTTTAGTGTCAACTTAATTGTTTTTCTCACATGGAGCTTGATTGCATTCCTGAAGAATGTTCTCTGCCTGGAGGTTGTAAAAGGTTAAAGTGCAATCTAAATGCAAAGCAAGAGATGACATAAGGTCCTCTCCTCATGACAAAACGGCACATTGCCAATCGGCCTTAACTTCCCTTCACTGCATGTTACATTGACATAAGGGGCCACACTACTTGTCCCTGTAGTACACCCTACACCCATTTCCCTTTTATGGCCAGTCCAAAACATGCCACATGCTGCAAAAATGACACTGTGGTCAAAGAGGCACCACACATCATTGCGCTAGTCTCGCCAATTGAGGTTCATCACATTCATGTATAGTGACCACTGTCATTGTGGAATGTGAATGCATAAAGCCAAATAATTACGATGCCCTTAATGGTTTGATGGAAACACATAGTCTGGTGAATGTTACAATTGCGGGTCAGTTATCAGATTCGTATTTGTCGGAGGCAAATAGCTGTATTACTGTTTCAGATAATTACATACCTCCTATAGTGATCTGAGGATCGTCAGTGTGTCTGCTCTTGTGATTCAAATACATTGGACTGATACAGCTGACCAAATAAAAACATCCAGAGAGAATAAAAGCACCTGGATATCATTCGTTTTCGATTTCCATTCCCCCCCCCCCCCAATTCCTCAAATAGTACATTGTGACAATTCTCCTTTGTTGTATCATCCAGGAATTATCGCCTTTACTTGAAGCTATGTAATGGTGATATAATACACCATGAGAGAACATTCAAAGAAACATGAATTGCTTTTGTTATAATCTCAGTCATAATTCTCAATCATTTTGCTTGGATATACATATGCTTTCAATTATATTGCTTTTATCAGTATCCACAACTTTGTATGCTCTCGTAATTGTTTAAAGAATGATTGCAAAAAGTTGTTGCCTTCCCATTATCAGAATCTCTATGCTGGGCTTTTTGTTTGTTTGTCCTGTAGCAGAACAGCTGCAGCTTTCCTTGCCCTCGGAATGCTACTGCATGAGGTCACTGCCAAACCTCCCAGCTATGGCTTTTGGGCCTATGAGTCCTTAAGCTGCTCAATTAGTGGCTTAAATAGACTCCCCTGAGGCATGAGATCTGCACCACTGTTCCACACTGTTCTGTTCTTGACAATACTTGTTCACACGTCAGGGCATGATGATAATTTCTAACATTCCCGTAACTTGGGTTCCAATACAAAATGCTGCAGGAGACTTTTTTTCATATAACATCTGGAAATTCATTATTCCAAAACTAAATTGTCAAAATACATGCCTGATGTTTTGCAGATGGGTTTAGCAACTTCTGATTTAAATGTCATCATAATGCCTTGTCATGTTACAGACAGGTGCATGACAATTGACAATAAAGAACTCATGGCTTAAAACCTTGCTCGTAAAACTTGGAAATGGTTGAAAAAAGGCAATTTAAGAAGTGGTTAATCTAGGAAAGTGAGGTAATCACACAAAAATTACATTAGTAAAACCATAGCTCATTTTATAAAGGGCAACCAGGATAAGATCATGAAAGAGAGAAATTGAAAAAGTTATGAAATATCATGAACAACTGACATATCATTTTCAAACTAAAACTATTGTATTTGCATGTGAAACATCACTTAGAATATGACTATTGGATCGCATCATATTGTATCATATCATAACCTCAACAGCACAGGGCAAATCGTTTGCAGTGAATCAGATCTCTGCCTTTCTTGATGTAGAGTGATCTTTATCAAACTTTTGACTTCTACAAGTTGCATGTCAGCCAGCTATTTGGCTTCAAAGCACCATAACGTCTCAGTTTTTCACAAAATGTCTAAGTTCAAACTTTCGTCTCACATTAGGCCTTTTTTCTACGTAATCTACCATTTTTTGTTAAGTTCCAAAGTTTTAAAAAGCTTTTTCAGAGAATGTATTCAAGAGGAGCGATACATGTTGATGTTGTTCAAGTATCCCGTCCGGCCTTCACCTATATAATGTTTCAAAGATGTCTCTCACTCATTTCATTGGCAGCTTTCATTACTTATTCAAAATGCGGTTGCACTTTTAGATTCTTCATTTGCCAATTTCACAGAATTTACTACATGTGTTGGATATTTCACAGAGGTGATATGTACAGCGGCTAAGAAAAATACATGCCTCATAAAAGGCCAGTCACATTTTATAAAGATACATGCATGTCCTGTCATTACATACTTTAATGTGGTCAAAATATCTGGTACCCTGACTCAAAACAAATGCTTCTCCTGCCTGGTATCAGGGACCAGCATTGTCTGGTTGAATCTGTAATGACATAATTACTGACAGCAAAGGAATCACCAAATAAAAGATGCAAGGCTGCTTAGACAAGAGATTGCATCATCAGCAGTTTTAATGATCCTGCTATTCCTTGATTGCATAAATCATTGTCAAGAAGCTCTAAGAAGATAATTAAGAACAAAGGCAGATGAGTACAAAGTCATAATTCAAGGTTTGACTGAAGTTAGTTGAATAATGTAAATTTGTAATTTAGTTATTCAACAGGTACTTGGATTTATTAATGAGACACATTGGTGATGGCAGAATGATTAAAATATTCAAGTTATTCAACGCATATATCGCAATATGAGAAAATGTTCCCTTTCTTACTGTCACACAATAGGCAAGAAGCAATAATATAACTCATCCCTGCTACTCTACAGTTACTGTTCCTTTTCATTCTTTTTCAATAGAAAAGTAGCAGAAATTTATGGAGTGGGAATAAATATCCTATGACTTAAGGAGCGTCCGAATTATGGGGGCGAGGCAGCCAAGTTGGCCAAAGGGATTGAAAGACACTTTTTTTTGGAGACAAAGGGCATTTATTGTGGCCAGGGGTGTTTACCCTGACAAGAATGGGGTGACAGTCCAGGGGTGTTGTATGATGACTGGGTTCAAAGGCTACCCACTGGATACCCATTGTCTCTGAGCTTATTTGGTAGTTAGAGTTACACTGAGAGCAAAGCTGGACCAGGAGTGAATCGCAGAACACTTAGCTGTCCGGAAAAACTTCATCTGAAAAGTGTTCTTAATCAAAAGTTGCATAAAAATATCAGAACTGACCATGGAAGGTGTCATCAGGCAACCATGAATTGAAGTGGTACTGATGCAATTTTTTTTATTAAACAAAATAAAATTTTCTGTTTATAACTGGTTAGAAACATTCTTTTTATTTCAGTAGTATATTGAGATGCCTTGTTGTTGCTCTTACCAATGTGACTTGTAGTGGACAAGGGCGGAAACATCTGATTATGCCTGCCCAGAGCCTGGTGACCAGGGGACCTCAGGGCTGTCTGTCTAAGCTGGTAATTGACCGGCTTTGGGACTTAGAGCCCCCCATCTCAGGCTAGAGCCCTGGATGAGTACTCTTCAGTTGTTTGGCTGCAGACTGCAGGACACATCAGACTAGAGTTGCTGTTGTTCTGTTTCAGGTTAGATCATCATCTCACATAAAAGGCAAAGTTTAATACATTCATAGATATTTTAGCATTTCCAATTTTTAACTCTGTGCAGCAGAAATAATGGATTTTACAGCAAGGAAATGCATAGAATATTTTTTGAAGAGCAAATTAGCTATGTCATTTATTCAAATTGTTTAGGCTCCTAAATCCGTACACATTCACACAAGCAATATCACCTGATGCTGGTTGACCAGTCAACCAAAGGATAGACTGGTTATTTTCATGACGGATTGGTGTATCATCATCTCAGGATATGATCAGCTAAATCACATCAGCACAGAGTTCAGTTAAATATCAACAAAGTTGATCGTTGACAGTTTCGCCCATGTTTATCAAAGATATCAAATTAGTAAAATGGCTCTCTGCAATAACCTTATTTTTGACTCAATACCCTGTTGCCACATTGACAAGTTTCCATTTTGCTTGATTCTTACTTTAAAGTGGTGAAAAACATTCTGTGCCTTTAGGTACGGTCATGAATTAGTTATGATGCCATTTAAACTCTCTTGGTTGCTCCTTAAGCTTTATTGAAATGCTTTCAGGCTGCATACAATAGGGAATATTCGAAAGAGCTGAAATGCTACTTTGTGAACCTTTTATCCTCGTAAGTAATTCTATTAGAAATCATAAATTACAAAACTTTCTTTCAGCTTGATAACAATAGGAGAACAGCATTCCGTCAGTTGTTCCTGTTGTTTCTGTTCAAGTTCGCACAATTTGGGACTAATGAAAGTAAGGTGATTGAAGAAATTGAAAAATCATTTCAGAAATGTCCCCCACCCCAAATAGAATGCATGAAACTCCTTGTCATTTACATCGAATGACCGGAATGAAGTCTTTCTATATATATTGACATTTTTCTAGATATATTCATTTTTTTAAATGTTTTAGTTGTACTAAATGCAATCAGCTGATCAGGGATAGGACAATTCCTGGATGAAACCTAAGACTGATGACAATACAGATTTGACTCAATGAAATACATTATGTATCATGTAGGTCATTGTAGGACAGAAATGTTTACTGTTCTACAAGTTGGAGCATTGACAGTGCACACACATAATTCTGGTTGCATTTATTCAAAAAGTCCTTCCAGGAATATCACAATGACTGCGACGGCCACAACAGTGGACAATACCTTGTTCCAGGAGCCAATGTTTTGAAACATCATTTGTAATATATACTCAGTGCAAATACTAAAGCTAGCTAATGTACATTGTGATATTTGCAAAACAGAGTTAAGTAATTTGGACAAAATTCCTGGAAAGCAGTCACATGAATTTGACAAAGAATTAGATTCAGACTGTTAATCTTTTGGAAAATAAAACTGATTGAATGATTGAATTAATGTCTGAATTCATTTTTTCGTCTTTGTGTACTAAGAAGTATTTTGTCACATGATGGCCTCTAGAAATAGCCAAGCATTAAGCAAGACCAGCTCAATGATGTATGGCCCTTTTTGACCACAGTGTCATTTTTGCATCATGTGGCATGTTTGGAGTGGCCATAAAAGGGGAATGGGTGTTGGGTGTACTACAGGGCCAAGTAGTGTGGCCCCTTATGTCAATGTAACATACAATGGAGGAGAGTTAAGAACGATTGGCAATATGCAGTTTTGTCATGGGGACCTTATGTCGCTTCTTGCTTTGCATTTAGAGTGCACCTTGACCTTTATATGGAACACCTGTCTGGTATGAGGTTGCAGCCATGTGATCTGGTTTTGAGGCCTTGCTATACCACCTCAAATTAAAGCAACAGCATCACATGTTTCACCAGAGTATAATTTTCTACATGTGATGAGAGAAAAAAGTTGTGCCTGAGCACTTTCAAATAAACAGACCAGAGCATCCTTCAGGAAACTTTGGTGAGTAGCTGACAAGAAAATACATTGAACATTGCAAGATTAATTAGCTGTGAGGGTATTAAACTGTCCTGATAACACATTTATTTGTAGTAACCACAACAATAAAAAGAGAATGAAAGTAATTAATTTAACAAAAAGGTGGCATTAAGCATGACTGTTGCCGGCAGCCCTTTCAAAGTGTCAGGTTATGAGAGATAAAAGTTTTATTTTATTTTCAGCAAAGGAAGAAGGGTACCCTTTGCAATTGCAGGAATGACGTACAAGAAACCAGAACCTTAAAGAGGGGCTATACATGCAGTATTTGTGTATTATTATTCTATCAGTAAAGAATGGATAGCCCATGATTATTTGCCAAGAAAATGAGATGAACCTCTATAAAATTACTAAATTGTGTTCTTCTAAACTGTTGAGGCCTCACAGTTGCATTTATAAGTATCAGAGCTGGAAAAGAAATTGATTATAAGGGAACTAACTTTCGACCTGTCTTTCTTGCCTGAGCACCACCAACCAACTAGCCTTTTATAAATACTTTGTATTTGGTCCACAACATTGAAGGGGCTGGACATTTAGAAGGCCCCTTGCAAGATTAATCAGTAGGGGAGGTAATAAACTGTCCCCATCTCACATCTACTTGCCATAAACCAAGACATTGGGAGATACCAGACTAATCAGGGAAGGAGTCATGTTGACTTGATGTACAGCTCTTATCATGGACTCTAAGCCTGAGCCATTGTACAACTGCCAGTAATAGTGGCCAGCCAAGTTAATACTGGTCTATGGTCTATCTAAGCCATCCCTTTAGATTGTGATGTCCCCCACGGGCTCCTATAAAGAAATAAACACACCACAAAGACAGTATCAGGCTGATCCTTCTATTGTGATTGAGTACGGTAGCTCTATGTGGGATTTTGCAGGGAGGTCCGCTAGATTGTTTCTCTCTATCGATCCGAGCGGACCGAGTCGTTACTATGATGTCCAATGGTGATGAATCTGATGACGCATCACAGGACGGTTTCTGAATTTTATTCACAGTTTAAATTAAATAATTACATGATATAGATCATGGTTGATTTTCTTTAAATACTTTAGAGAAAGAAAGTCACCTCTTCTAAGATCTTGTTAAAAATCAACTATTCCATTTTTACTAAAGTCCCAGATGTGTTGTAAAGACATAACAGTTATTTTATATCGAGAAAATAAGTATGTGGTTGACAAATTACAAGACCTTTGGCTACTCTTTAAGATCAAACAATGAATGATGAGCGGCAATGAATATTCTGAGATAACAAATAATTAAAAACCCAACCTAAAAAAAAAATATGAAAAGCTTCAAAGGCAACTTGCAGAGCTCTAATAGCTGATCAAACCTGCAGCAAAGGAACTGAAGCTTCCAGCCTGCAGCAACATCTGGGGAGCACTCATCCCTCTAGCCGCAGATTTGGGGGCTCTAAGTCCCAAAGCTGGTCAATTAGTGGCTTAAATAGACGGCCCCAGGGGTCCTTTGGCTACTACGCCCCTCAGCAGCATTTAGCTGCCCCTGTCCACCTAGAGGAGAGGGTTGGAGCAACAAAGATGTATATGCAGCAATCAAAGAGACACGGACAATCCTGCAGCATCTGAAATTTGGTTCAGATACCAGTGCTTTGTGAAACAACTTGTCAGAGGGATTTAAGTTTCCGCTATTCTGAGGTTATTGGGCCACTAAACGATAGCATTTTTGGCTAATCTGATTGGTCCAGGGACAACTGTACGTTACACATTCGGTAGATCATGTATACGAAGTAAGTGCCTGAATTGCATTGATTCCTCAATGCCAACAGTGAATGACCAGAATCGTGGGGTAATTAATACGCCTGTTAGTAACTGATGACTATAAGTATTGTATGTGCTGAAAATTACATTTCTTAAAAGTAAATATTTTATTTGAAAATTATTGTGATTCAAAACAACAACATGAACGATTGACCAATTATTATCTTTCGAGAATTAATGCCATGGAGAACCGTTTTACGAAAGTTTGAATATTTCTGCCTGTGTTTGTCTATCGATTATTTATATGCCTGTAACATTACAATTGGGCTGAAGAAGTCATGATGCACTTAAAGGCACAGAAAAGGGAGCTATTACTTTTTCAGAGTAGATAAACCCTAAAAACATGCAGAATGCTGCACCATTATTGTGTTTCAGCAACTGTATGGGACAAAATGGTCAGTAGAATTTTGAAAAATGTCATTGGTGCAGTGGGATGTCCAAATTTTCACTTACGCATATGCCTACAATCCATTTCTATATATTCCCTGTTGCATGACTTCTAAAAGCTTTATAATTTGGCCTAAGACGCAACCATCAGGGAAAGAAAATGGGTTCATCATTTATTCAAACTAAGGTACTTTGAAGACACATAGAATGCTTAATTTGTGTAGGACTTTGAACAGCACAAAGAAGCATATAAAAAGCAGAAAGTTTCGTAGATTGGAAATTTTGTACTATTAAGGCAGAATAAAACTATGAGAGAAATGTGATTAGAAAGACAATACATCTATGGAACTGCAATAAATTATTCAGTGTGGTGCATGAAGAAAACATCATTGAGGAATACTAGCTTTTTAATTAAATTTAAATTTCACTCGTGGTTGTGGAATAGAATGGGAGATCTCAAATTGGAATTCAGAGAAAATGTCTTGAATAGTTTACATTATAGGCATATGAAATCTTTCAGACGGACAGGAAATTATGTTGTTATTTAGATGTGATATCACACTGCTCTTTTGTGATTATATCACGAATGGCAGGTAGTTAACACCAGAACTGCTCAGGATTTGACGTGCTGGCAGATATAAAGGCCATTATGAATTTCTTGCATACTTCTCCTTCAGGCTATCAATAGAATGGTATTCCAGTGTATCAACAGCTACATTTTGGTGTTCTATATTTTTGGTATCAACTCAAACCTGTTTCTCTCATGGTCCATTGCAACACCATTGCATTCTCAAAGGATGTCCACTTCCCAGAGGCTGTAAAAGGTTAAGTTGCAATCTAAATGCAAAGCAAGAGACCACATAAAGTCCTCATGACATAACGGCACATTGCCAATCGGCCTTACCTCCTCTCCACTGCATGTTACATTGACATAAGGGGCAACACTACTTGCCCCTGTAGTACACCCGACACCCATTTCCCTTTTATGGCCCCTTGGAAAACATGCTATATGCTTCAAAAATGACACCATGGTACAAGAGGCAACATACATCATTCGACTTGTCTAACCGTCCTCATATTATTATGAGAGGCAAATATCTGAAACAGCAATAGATCTATAATTTTGTATACCTGTGACAAATATTATATCTGGATTAATCAAACTAAGCCTTTCCATGAATCTTTTCAGGGCATTGTGATTATTTTGCACTATGCATCAACCATGGTCACTATTTATGAGTCCAGTGAATCTCCAGTAGTCCAACACTAAACTTGCTCTTGTCATTCAAATACATTATATGACCAAACCAGCTGAGAGAATAAAAGTGTCCGAACAGAATAAAAGCACTCAAATAGCATTGGTCTCTGTTTGCAGTGCTTCCAATTCCTCAAACAATTTGTGACAGTTCTGTTGTTCTGTCTGATATTTTTCTGTTATCCAGGAATAGTTGTAATTCCCAGAAGATATATGTCATTCCCAGAAGATATTATGTAAGTATGTAATGCTGCTATCGTGTACCAAGGGAAATATTATAATAATATAATAACAAAAAGTTGGTATTTTGATAGTCTTAAGGTTGGTATTGTGATAGTCCGATAGACTTTCATGATTGTGTAAAACAACCTTGAGGTTCTATTATCTTAGAAAATATTTTGTGCTCTTGTGGCTATTTATATAACTTTTTTTGGCAATAAGTGGCTTCATCACATAAAACAAACCACAAAGCTTTTTCATCGTCCAGCCGCAAAACAGCTGCAACTTTGCTTGTCCTGTACAATGTTACAGCTTCTGAACAGTACAGAACCCTACAGCTATGGCTTTTGGGTCTGCGAGTCCCTATGATATTCAATTAGCAGCTTAACTAGACTCCCCTGAGGGCTGAGGCCTGCGCCATTGTTCTATGCCCAGCAAAGCAGCTAAGATTATTTGCCCCTGATAATACAGGATTCTTGTCAGGGGAAAAACGTAATTTGGTAATTTCTCATATCAGCCATGTCAATGAAGATCCAGCATCTTGAATATTTCTAATTCCTATTTGTGAATACAATATGAACAGTTTAACTTGTTGAACTTATACAAGCTTGTATGGAGATTACTCTTAATTTAACATGTCATATTGCAGTCATTGGTCTGGAAGACATTTCTAGACTTCTGCAGAGTACATTGTATGTAGAAAAGTATTGAAACTCATTTGATTCTGAAAGAGGCCAAAATGTGAGACAAAACTTGTCAGAAGTTTGTGCTATTCTGTAAAAAAAATGTGAGACATTAAGGCAGTTTTGCACAGTTTGAAGCCAAGTAGCTGTCTGACATGCAAGTAACAAAACTGAAAAGTTGAGAAAATCTGATAAGATATGAAGGAAGATCGAAATCTGGATAATTGCAACTTGTTGTCTCCTGGAGTTTGATAGAATCTTAATTTTTATTTGATAAATTTAATAAAGATACACATATTTTGAGTAAACCCATCACACATGAAAAGAAATGATGATGCTGTGGTTATTCTACACCAGACTATAAGGATTGTATGCAAAGCTTAGACAATATGTAATTGCATTGTCTGGACTGTAATTCCCTCATATTTTCAACTGAGACCCTGCATTTCCCGAAACCACAGAAGGCTGGAGAAGATAAACAATCTGGCTATGCTGCTTTGATATTATTAATCATTGATCCATTAATAGAAAGGCCACAAACATGCTCATGCAGTGGCATTTCCATGCATGCCATCCAGGTGTTCTATCTTTAGTGTCAGCCTAAACGTTTTTCTCACATGGAACTTGATTGCATTCGAAAAGAATGCCCTCTGCCTGGAGGTTGTAAATGTTAAGGTGCAATCAAAATGCAAAGCAAGAGACGGCGTAAGGTCCTCAAGACAAAACGGCACATTGCCAATCGGCCTTAACTCTTCTCCAC
Organism: Platynereis dumerilii; assembly: GCA_026936325.1. Classification (NCBI taxonomy): domain Eukaryota; kingdom Metazoa; phylum Annelida; class Polychaeta; order Phyllodocida; family Nereididae; genus Platynereis; species Platynereis dumerilii. The sequence goes on along the minus strand of JAPTHN010000007.1, from coordinate 46,140,487 downwards.
TGCATGTTACATTGGTATAAGAGGCCATACTACTTGTCCATGTAGTACACCCAACACCCATTTCCCTTTTATAGCCAGTCCAAAACATGCCACATGCTGCAAAAATGACATTGTGGTCAAAGAGGCACCACACATCATTGTGCTAGTCTCGCCAGTTGAGGTGCATCACGTTCATGAATAGTGACCACTGTTATTGTGGATGCATAGAGCAAAATAATTACCATACACGTTATGGTTTGATGCAAATGTATGGTCTGATGAATCTGATGACTGCAGGTCAGTTGTCAGATTTAGTGTTTGTCAGATGCAAATAGCTGTATTACTGTTTTAGATTACATACATGTGTAACTCCTATAGTTCTCTGAGGATCGTCAGTGCGTCTGCTCTTGTAATTCAAATACATTGGACTGATAAAGCTATAAAATCATCCAGAGAGAATAAAAGTACCCATAATAGCACATTGTGACAATTCTCTTTTACTCTTTTGTTGTGTCATCAAGGAATTGTTGCCATTGCTTGAGGCTATTTAATTGTGATATTATGCACCAGGAGAGTTGACTCAAAGGTACATGAATTGCTTTTGTTATAATCTAAAGTCATAATTCTAAACTATCTTGCTCTGGTATCTGAATGGTTCAGTCCTATTGCTGTTATCATTATCCACAATTGTGTATGCTCTAGTACTTCGAAAGGGATGATAACAAAAAGTTTTTGCCTTCCCAGTATCAGAATCACAATGTCATGGCTTGTTGGTTTGTCCTGCAGCAGAACAGCTGCACCTTTCCTTGCCTTCGGGATGCTACTGCATGAGGTCAGTGCCACAGACTCAATGAGTCCCTCCACAAGCCGATGACACGAAGTGTCAGAGGGACTCCTTGAATTGGATTGTTTTTATTCACCAATAATGTTAACTGATTGGTTACACAACGTTTTTATAAACACTGGTCTTTGCAAAATATCTCTAACTGACTGGTTACCGTAGAACGGGGTGACTTTGAACAGCCGGGGTGACTTTGAACACTTTTCTGAAAAAGATTGATCCTCTATGAATGCAAAGCTAAATGAGATATTGGAAGTATTTGACTTCTGATTATATTCTACTAAAGCCTAGTTTCTTCCTACATAAAGTCATTGTGACTGGAATTTTTTTGTCATGATTTTGTTGAATAAACTTAGCATACTTCTTTTTGCAAAATACCAAAGCCTGTGAACTTCTGTGCCCACAACAGTACTAGATGACCCTGGCCTTATAAATACTTGTCTCATTACAATGTCACTCAAATACTTCCAAAATCCACCAGAATCTTGTTGGAGGCTATTAAGAAAGACTAACAACAAATTATATAAGTGGATGATTTTGAATTGTTACAAACTTCGGGGTGACTTTGAACATCACATTGTGATGGTGAGCGAAGAGACCGTCACCTTTTCCCGTAAACTATATTCACAGATATATCATATTTCATAATACAATGCATATAATTCAATGTCTGAATGCATATTTCACTATATTAGGCAATCATTTAGCTCCAAAGGCACGGAAGTAGATCAAGAATAAAAAAGTCACAAAACATAAAAAAAACAGTGACAAAATTTTAGGGAAAGGCAATCAAGCCCTGCAAAATTCATAAATACAGATAAACATTTGTTTTCTGAGAATTGATGGTTTTCTTTCATTGAAACTCACTCTGTTCAAAGTCACCCCGGATCTCGGGGTGAGTTTGAACGCCCATTTATCCACTGACACAGGCACATACATGATATCTATCTCAAAATGCCAATGCACAGGTTAACTGCATGCCAGTGACCAATATTTTATCCCATGAAATACCACATAGATCTTATATATTTTTAAAGATAAAGGAATTGAGGTGAAAACTGTTCAAAGTCACCCCGTTCTACGGTAGGTAACTTTTCATAAACATTAATTTTTGTTTATATCGTTTATGACTAATAATCAAAGCTAGTTATGTCACTTTGTTGTGTTCCTCCCATTGTTACTACATAACTTGCAGAGGCGTTAATAACTTACAAGTACAAACATTCATGTTGTTATCCAATGTTATTGTTATTAATCTAAGATTCCCACAGTATGAAAGAAAACTATTGTGTTCTGCCAAATCGTGCTCATTTGCATGTCAATTGCATGCTGCTTTTGGCTGTTTACTTGGCCAGTTCCAGCAGACTGTCAGTGCCAAACCCCTCAGCCATGTCTTTTGGCCCTATGAGTCCCTAAGCTGCTCAATTAGCGGCTTACACTGTTCCGCGCTGTTCTGTTCTTGACAATGCTAGTTATTTGTCAGGGCAAGATAATAATTTCTAACATTAAAACAGTGTGCAGTTTGTGTTCCACTGCAAAATGCTGCAGGATACTTTTTGCTCTGTTTTTTTCGGTGACACAATGGATTAAAGTCTACAAGAGACTTTTCACACCTATTTTTACCTTTATAGGCCCTATGTATCTAATTTCCTACAAGCTTCCAAAGTATACTTTTATAACTGAGGTGGGCGGCAACCATGAAAATTTAGTCAAAATTCAACAGAGTACCAGTGATCAGAGACCAGAAATAAATTTCAGCATCAAATTTTTATGTACAATGGTGTCGTAGAATAGAACATTTTTTTATTATTTACTAACTGTTTGCAAATTGTTACTTGGCTGTGACTGATGACTTCGCACTCATTTACCTTTTGCCTTAATTACCTTCTTGGTCTTAATTAACTTCTGGACAATGCAGTTATGCAATCAAGGAATAGCAGCATCATTAAAACTGCTGATGACTCAAGCTCTTGTCTCAGCAGCCTTGCATCTGTTATTTGATGATTCTTTTGCTGTCAGCAACTACATTCATTTCCATCTTCTATCAGACAAGGCTAGTTTACATGATGAGGCAATTGTATAGTGTGGCAGTACTATATTTTGTTGGTCATCTCTGCTTTCAGACTTCCCTGTTGTGGGCAGTTTACATTTTTCTGGCATTTCTATGTAAACGAATGTAATGTATTACCTGATGTTTCCAATGCATATAGTCAGAGTGACCCTAGTCCCGTTTTGTTGAACTGCGCTAGTTGTGAGGAGACTGGCAGAATTCGTATATAATATATGCTTTAATGTTTTTCATTTTCAACTACCAGGGCAGTTGTTCCACCACAGGAGCATTTGCCTGGCTGTTTCTTCCTGCGATTTCTGACAAAGTTCACTTTTTCGCAGCTCACTGAGATTGTGTCTTCTGTGCATGCAAAAGCTGTTCTCACTCAATGAGGATCAATGTATAAACAGTGTGCAGATCAGGAAGTAATGATCATGAAAAACCATGATATGTCTATTGCATGAAATTTGCACTTGTTCAGTTTTATGATTTAATCATGGTTTACCCATCATAAAAAGAGCAATGGTTTTAGTAATGAGTCTTTTGTGTGATTTCCTCACTTTACAAGTTTAAAAACTTCTTAAATTACTATTTTTGATAATTTTCATGCTTTAGGAGTGAGGTTATTGACAATGATGACATTATGCCCAATTGTCATGCACCAGTCAGTAATGTTACCTCATATAGAAGGTGATGAAGAAATCAAAAGTTGTGAAAGCCATGCCAAAAACTTCATATCAGTACAATTTACCTTGCTTTATCATTAGATGTAAACATGGAGTCATCACGCAGTTAACTTGAAATTTGTGCATTTGTGAATCTTTGCTGCAGAAGTCAAAAGCATAACTCCTAGGTGGTTGAGTACGTCACCAAACATACGCACCCAGGTGTGATACAGGTTAAGCAGGGTCTGGTCAGTTGTTTCTGAGTATGCAATTTTGACTTTTGCTGAAGATTTGCAATTTGACATTAGAATTGCCAGTGCAATAACTAGAAATTTTATTTAAATTGCAACTAGATTAAATCGGACTCATTTTTAATGTTACAAATCTCACAGTGGTTCCCTGCGTTATGCCATTAAAAAGTCAGTAAGGCTACGCCACATTTCTGCATGGAGGCTCCAGTTTTTCAGTGCCGGTTGTTCTCATATCATCACGAAACTCAACCACTTTGGAAAGAATTCTTCTATTACCTGAAGGTTGTAGAAGTAAAAAGATCTGGTTAGGCTGTTTCAATTTGAGGCATCTTTGAGCTATTAATAGCAAGCTACAGAACCAGCTCATGTGGCTGCGTTCTCATGCCAGCCAGGTGTTCGATCTTTAATGTCAGCTTAAATTTTTTTTTGCACATTGAGCTTGATTGCTTCAAAGGAATGTTCTCTGCCCAGAGGCTTTAAAAGGTTAAGGTGCAATCTGAATGCAAAGCAAGAGCCGGCATATGGTCTTCATGACAAAAAGACACATCGCCAATCGGCCTTAGGTCTTCTCCACCGCTTATAACATGGCATAAGAGGGCTACACTACTTGTCCCTGTAGTACACCCAACACCCATTTCCCTTTTATGGCCACTCCAAAACATGCCACATGCTACAAAATGACACTGCAGTCAAAGAGGTGCCATTCATCATTGGCTTGTGTCACCAGTTTATGTTTAGAGCATTAGTAGTTGCTTGCATTGGCCACTATACTACATATGCACTTAGATGAGTAAGCGAAATCTATGCATCTGATTACAGACAGGTTGATTCAGACTCAGACTATTTCATTTAGCCAAAAATATACTAAGTTCACATGAGAGAACAGTCTAATGTTATTACAATTGCATGGTGTCCTCTAATTTACTTTATCTGCATTATGCAACAATATTATGCAAATATAGCGATTGGTAATGGCTGTCAGTTTTAGTATTTGCATTAAGGGTATATATGTAATTTAATGGTTTGCTCTTACATAGTATTGGTTTCTTGAAACAACTTATTGTCCCTATCCTGTGAATCTGCTTGTAATTGAAATATTTCTGAAACAGCTCCCAATGGAAGCAACAAGAATACAATGGACTGTATGGACTAGGTTTCAAGTCATCAAACAATTCTTCGTCTGGAGCTCATGATGATATATTTTTACAGTATTGTATTGCTTCTATTCATGTCTCCATGGAATGTTTCTTAATTGCTGGATGTCACTGCTTTTGTTGTCCTGTAGGCCACACACAGTGTAGGGTACCACATTTCATCTGAAAGGTACCAATCTTCTCGGACATGGCTTTTGGTTTCTCAATCCGTAAGCTGATCAATTAGCAGTTTAACCAGACACCCCTGAGAATTTGGGCTTGCACCCACTACTCGTGGTGCAGTCCTGTTATTTCTTGTGAATGTGTCAAAAAGATGGCAATAAGGAAATCTAATGAGGCAGGTTAAAAAAAGAATTCACCTTGCAAGAAGTTTTTTCTCTTGTGGATGCCTTGTACATTATTTAAAAGACAGAAGAAAGTTTTGGCTAATCTGAAATTGATTTTCTTCGAAGGATTTACCTTTTAGGATAAATAAAAGGGTAACAACATTGCATTTGGCATTTTTAAATATTCCCTACAGCATTGAGCCTGAAAGCATTTTGATAGAGCTTAAGATGCAAGCAAGAGTGAGGAAATGGAATCATAATTTATTCATTGCAGAACTTTAAGGACACAGTGTATACGTTGTCTGCTACGTACAACAAGAAGAAAAAAACCAAAAAACATGTATACATAGGAAAATCGCACAAAGCTGATGAAATTTTTTATCAAATGGAAATTAATTCACATGTGCATTCAAATTTGAGATGTCTGAATTCAAAAGAGATTGAATACCATTGGAGCATGCTTGATTAACATGCAAAAACCCTACAACTCATCAATGCTTAACCCCTGCTAATTCTCAGGGTATTCCTCTTTCAGTAAAATTGTCATCATCTGACTCGAAAAGAGAATCTACTGTTAACTTCGAAAGATAGCACTCAGACAAATATATTGATACAGAAATTTTCTTGTGTGAACCTAAATAACTTTTTTTAGAGTGCCCTCTGCCCTGAAGCGGTAAAAGGTTAAAGTGCAATCTGAATGCCAAGCAAGAGACGGCATAAGATCCTCATGACAAAATGACACTTTGCCAATTGGCATAAACTATTATCCATTGCATGTTACATTAACATAAGGGGGCTACACTACTTGTCCCTGTAATACACTCATTTCCCTTTTATGGCCATTCCAAAACATGCATACCACATGCTGCAAAAACAGGTACTTCAGATGTATATCACGGCATGGATGTTCTTATTTAACTTATTTCATTTGAAACATGACTTACCCTTTTTATTTTCAGGGATTATTGTATTGGAGATGATATACATAGATATCTAAATACAAAAATTCTAGGATATGCCATTGATTTGATATTCCAATGAAAACTATTATCTACTGTACTTATTTTTCAGAGATACACTTAAAGCAATACGACAATGCAGTTATTTTAATGAATGAGACAGGCTGTCTGCTATTCCGTGAAGTCCAATGCCAGTCATATTCCTAGAACAGAGAAAAAATAATCACTGAACGAATGAGTTTTTGTAGAATATAGTCTCTGAACAAAACAGTAAAATAAATTACAATATTTAATTGGTAATACGCTTCCATAGATAAATGCACATAAACTTAAACAAAAAGGGTGTATTCTAATGGCACATACTCGCAAAACTTAATCAATGAATAATTGTGTGTTCGCTTTACAATTAGATGGGGATCAGTAGGCCTACGCAAAGTTCTGCTTTAAACACCAAGCTGCATAACGTTATGACATACCATTTTAATAGAAAATACTTGCTGAAGTGTGCTGGTTTGCTTATGTATGAAAATAGTCAAGACAACACTTCTGAATGCTAGCAATGCAACTGAGTATATATTCATAAAATAATACAATAATAATCTTGCCATTTGCCTGTATCAGCTTCACACCCTTTCACAGCTGATCAGACCTTGCACCAAAGCAACTGCAGCTTCCAGTCTGTGTCTTCCAGCAGCAATGACTTGTCACTCTAGCTGCTGCATATCTGAGGCCCTAAGTCCCAAAGCTGGTCAATTACCAAATAGACAGACAGCCCTGAGGTCTCCTGGTCACCAAGACCTTGGCAGGCTTAATCAGATATTTCCGCCCTTGTCCACTACAGGTCGAAAAATTCAGACCTACAATGAGGTATCTTACTGTCTCAGCATATTCTATTGCAAATTAAAAATAGTAATTTGAACAAATTTGAGTGACTTAAATATATTATCATTATCATATAGCCAATATACCCAATTGCTGTCCTTGGCCAATTTGTACCTGACTTTAGACATAGTCCTTCCATATGGTAATGTCTTGAAATTGTTAGAAAACAGCCATACAACAGAAATTGTGTGTGCCTCATATTTTCCTAGTGTATGATTATATTTTTTGTATTATTCTATTTCTTGTCTATTTTCACGGAGTGAATTCTGTCAAACTGAGTAAGTTAAACCTTCCAGATGGTAGACTTGTCTCCGTGTAGCTCTAACTACCAAATAAGCCCACAGAGACAATGGGTAGCCAGGGGGTAGCCTTTGAACCCAGTCATCATACAACACCCCATTCTTGTCAGGGTAAACACCCCTGGCTACGACAAATGCCCCTTGTCCCTAAAAAAAGGTCTTATAATCCCTTTGGCCAACTTGGCTGCCTTGCCCCTATAATTTGGACACTCCTTAAATCATGGGCTATTTATTCCTGCTCCATAAACAAGAGACATTCTCTTTTTCATTCTGAATATTTCCATTTATTTACGTTAGATCTGTTAAGGAAAATAACGTAGTTTCCAGAAGATATTGGCTGTGAATAATAAAATTGCTCTGGATTCATAATAAGCAAAACGGGTTCATTTTGTTAACTTCCACATTTGAATCAAAGGAGTAATAACATACCTGTTCTCAGCTGAGTGAAGGATAGTTATTAATGAGCTACTTGAAGTTTGTATTAATCGCTGGATGATATTATGTATCTATCTAACGTATGATACTTGAGTGGGTCTTTGTGAAGGTCACTTTTCTTCTCTGCGGTTGTAAAAATTTCGGCTAGAACAAGGGTCTGTTCTTCTTTTAGAACAACCATTTTTTATCATTATCATGAAATCTTTTGAATATGTGTTGGACTGTTGGTCAGGTTTGCCCTAAATTCTATCGATTTCACTCTAGATAGTCTAAAGACTCCCTTGATAATTTCATTGTTCCTAACTTGATCATTTCTTTAGTTCTGCACAAGCAAAGATATTTTGTTTTGTACAACATCTTCATGTTTCACCTTTGTTGAACGCTAAACTTGACCCTCTACATATGCTGGGAAGTTTAAGACTTTGAAAGTTTGCCAAAAGTGGCAGATTAAGTGAGAAGGAAACGTAAATGTGAGACAAAAGTTTGAACTTTAACAACTAGGCCTACCATTCGTAAGCTTTGAATAATAGAACTGATTTGGCAAAAAGACCGACTGTCACAACTGTATATAGACTAGAAGCTGTGGATCTTTCTTGAAGAGGCTACTAAGGCGATAATGATTAGACCATGGCCCAGCAGCCACACTTAGCATTCATCACCTAAATAAATCAGTTGACCATTCCCCTGCCCAGCTAATGGTCAGCTTAGCAAAATAAAACACATTTATCTCCAGCTTTCATTGAATAAACATGTGCACAGGGTGGTTTTATTAAGGGTGACATTCAGTGCAGGTTGAATATAAGACTAGTTCCTAAGGGTGTGCATGGAGATGTGTTTTGCAGTATTGCAGATGTGTAGCATCTTTGCATTAAGACATTGAAACAGAGATTGGTGCACGAACACTGTGATTAAAGCCAAATTTATACTTCACCATAATGTGCATACACGTAGTTGATACATGTAAGGTGTGACATAGTCAGTCATTCCTGAGTCTATGCTTTTGACTTTTGTCATACGGTTGGAAATTTGACATTATTATTACCAGTGCATTAACTAAAGACATCTTACTAAAATTGCTTGGAGATTATATCGAGCTCCTTTTAATGCTACAAACCTGACACTTGTTCGCTACACTATACCCTTAGAAAGCCACCATGGCTATTTCAAATTTCTGCATTTTTGTGCCAGTTTTTTTGTATCGGTTGTTAAATTCTTATCATCTTGAAACTAAATTACTTTGAAAAGAATTCTTCTGCCACCTGAAGATTTCAGAAGGAAAACATCTGGCTGAGCTATTTCAATTTGAGGCATCTTTGCTATTAATCACAAGGCCACAGAACCAGCTTATGTGGCTGCATTCTCATGCCAGCCAGGTGTTCGATCTTTAATGTCTGCTTAAATGTTTTTTTGCACATGGAACTTGACTGCTTCAAAGGAATGTTCTTTGCCCGGATGCTGAAAAGGTTAAGGTGCAATCTAAATGCAAAGGATTACAAGACATAGGGTCCTTATGACAAAATGGCACATTGGTCTTAAGTCCTCTCCACTGCTTACACAATGGCATAAGGAGCCACGCTACTTGTCCATGTAGTACACCCCGAAACACACTTCCCTTTTATGGCCACTCCAAAACATGCCACATGCTGCACAAATTGCACTCTGGTCAAAGAGGTGCTATTCGTCTTTGGCAGGTCTCACCAGTTGATTCTTGGAGCATTTGTAGGGGTTTACATGTGCCATTTAACCACTTATAATACAAGGTGTGCGCTCAGATGACTAAGCAAAATCTGTGTGTCTGTTTTGATACCTACAGGTAGATTCAGATTCAGACTGTTTTATTTATCCAAAAATTGATGAGGTTTCAGTTAGTGAGAGAACAGACTAATGTTATCACAGAGAGTACAGTGTCCTGTAATTTGTTCAGAATTATGTAACACTATTCTTCAGATATAGCAATTGCTGAAAGCTTTCAGATTTTTAGTATTTGTAGTAGGTGCATCCATGTGAATTAACGGTATGCTGTAACACAGTAGCGGTTTCCTGATATCATATACAGTGAATCTCCTTGTTATTTTAATATTTCTGAAAGAAGTCTCATACCAATGAAAGCAACAAGAATACAATGGATTGAATTGACTAGGTTTGTGGTGTCAATGCTTTCAACTCATCAAACAATTCTTCAGTTGGAGCTCATGATGATACATTTTTACCGTACTTTTTCTCCAGCTATTCATGTCTCCATGTTATGCATCTGAAGTGTACAATCCTCCTGGATATGGCTTTTGGATTCCCTAGCTGATCAATGAGCAGCTTAACTGGAATTATTAGACACCCCTGAGGGTTTGGGCTTGCACCTACTGCTCCTGGTACAGTCAATATTTATTTGCTCCTATTATTTCTGATTTTCATGTTTAAAAGATGGCATTGCGGAAATCTGATGAGTCAGTTGAAAACAAAACTTCACAGTGCATGAAGTTGTTTCTGTTGTGGATTACCCTCTACATTATTTAAAGGACAGCAGAAAGTTTTGGCTAATCTGAAATTGATTTTCTTTGAAGGATTTACCTTTTAGGATAAATAAAAGGGTAACAAAATTGCTTATGGGCATTTTTTCATATTCCGTACAGCATTGAGCCTGAGAGCATTTTAACAGAGGCTAAGATGCAAACAAGAGAGGAAATGGAATCATAATTTATTCATTTCAGAACTTTAAGGACACAATGTAGTATGCATTGTCTGCTATGTACAACTAGAAGAAAAGAACAAACAAACATGGGTGCATAGGAAAATCACACTAAGCTCATGAAATGTTTAATCAATTGGAAATTAATTGAAATGTGCATTCAAAATTCAAGATATCTTTATTCAAAAGAGATTAAATACAATTGGAGCATGTCTGATTAACATGCAAAAATCCTACAACTCACACATGCTTCATGCCTGCTTATTCTTGGGGTATTCCTCTTTTAGTAAAATTGACATCATCTCACTCGAAAGGAGAATCTACTTTTACGGATAGCACTCAAAGTAATATAGCATTGATACAGAAATTTTCTTGTGTGAACCTCAATAACTTTTTTTAGAATGCCCTCTGCCCAGAGGCCGTAAAAGGTTAAAGCACAACCCAAATGTCAAGCAAGAGACAACATAAAGTCCTCATAATAAAATGGCACATTGCCAATTTGCATAAAGTATTATTAACTGAATGTTACATTGACATAAGGGGCCACACTACTTGTCCCTGTAGTACACCCAACCCCCATTTCCCTTTTATGGCCATCCCAAAACTTGCCATATGTGGCAAAAAGACGTACTTCAGATGTATTCATTGCTTGGCTGTTCTCATTAACCTATTTCATTGGAAACATGACTGGTCTTGTCCTTTTTATTTTCACAGATTATTGTATTGGAGATGATACATAGATATGTAAATTGACAAAATTCTAGGATATGCCATTTATCTGATTGATTAGATATTGCAATGAAAACTATTAAGTACTGTACTTATTTGTCAGAGATGCACTTAAAGCAATACAAAAATGCTGTTATTCCACTGAATGAGGCAGGCTGTCTGTAATTCCATGAAGTCCAGTGCCAACCATTTTCCTAGAACATAGATAAAATAGTCACTGAACAAATGAGCTTGTGTAGAATAAAGTCTCTGAACTAAACAGTAACATAATTACAACATTTGATTGGTAATACACTTCCATAGATAAATGCACAAATTAAACAAAAAGGGTATATTCTAATGACACATACTACAGTTTGTCACGTCAAGCATTGGGACAAAAATTTAGCATTGTTTGTACCGGCCGTAAAAACGAACACGATGAGATAGGTGGTTCTGCTTATACCAACTTGACAAGAACTAAGTCTGGGGTGGCACTGTAGTGCACTTTAGTGATGTCACCACCCATTGTTTGTCAGATTGGGAGCATCACAAATGTCAAAATTTTGCGAAATTGGACTGCCATTTTCATAAAAACGGCACCAAACATTGTGAAAATGTGATATTAGTATTACAAATGAGCTGAGCTATACATAGGTATGTGTATTTCTCCTGTGCGGTTTGTGGTTGCCGAGATATTTGGGCAAACGTCTGTCCTCTGCTTGACGTGGCAAACTATAGCAGAATTTAATCAATGAATAATTGTGTCTTTGCTCCAAAATTAGATGAGGATCAGTACCCAAAGTTCTGCGTGAGACACCAAGGTGCATGACATTATGACATACCATTTTTTATGAAATACTTAAAGTATGCTGGTTTGCTTATATATGAAAATAGTTGTGACAACTATCTCTGCGATCAAATGCTAGCAATGCAACTGAGTATATATTCATAAAATAATACAATAATAATCTTGCCATTTGCCTGTATCAGCTTCACACCCTTTCACAGCTGATCAGACCTTGCACCAAAGCAACTGCAGCTTCCAGTCTGTGTCTTCCAGCAGCAATGACTTGTCACTCTAGCTGCTGCATATCTGAGGCCCTAAGTCCCAAAGCTGGTCAATTACCAAATAGACAGACAGCCCTGAGGTCCCCTGGTCACCAAGACCTTGGCAGGCTTAATCAGATATTTCCGCCCTTGTCCACTACAGGTCGAAAAATTCAGACCTACAATGAGGTATCTTACTGTCTCAGCATATTCTACGGAAAATTAAGTTAGTCATTTTAGCAAATTTCAATGACATAAATATATTATCATTATCATATAGCCAAAATACCCAATTGGTGTCCTTGGCCAATTTGTGCCTCAGTTTAGACACTGCCCTTCCATGTTGTAATGTCTTGAAATTGTTAGAAAACAGCCAAGCCATAGAAACCCTGTCTGCCTCCTGTTTGCCAGAGAGTATGATTATTGCTTTTATGTTATTATATTTCCTGTATTTTATGTTATTATATTTCTTGTCTATGTTTTCCCGAAGTGAATTCAGTCAAACTGAGTTAGTTAAACCTTGCAGATGGTAGACTTGTCTCGGTGTAGCTCTAACTATCAAATAAGCCCGCAGAGACAATGGGTAGCCAGAGGGTAGCCTTTGAACCCAGTCATCATACAACACCCCATTCTTGTCAGGGTAAACACCCCTGGCTACAACAAATGCCCCTTGTCCCCAAAAAAGTGTCTTATAATCCCTTGGGCCAACTTGACTGCCTTGCCCCTATTATTTGGACACTCCTTAAATCATGGGCTATTTATTTCAACTCCATAAACAACGGAAATTGTCTTCTTTTTTTTCTGAATGTTTCTATTTATTTGCGGTAGGTCTGTAAAGGAAAATAATATACACTGTAGTTTCCAGTAGATATTTGCTATGAATAATAACATAGTTCTTGATTCATAATAACTTCCACATTTGAAGGAATAATAACATAGATTGCACTGTTCTCAGGTGAGTGAAGGACAATTATTAACTAATTAGCAATTTTGTCTCCCTTAGCGTGAAGTTTGCAACTTCTGCCATCTGGATAGTTATAGTAAAACATCCTTTGTTTTACTATAACTATCCATTTTTAGCTCTAAGTTCATATTGGCTAAGAAAAGTGTGTGTTCAAAGAAGAATGTGCACTGATTTATAATTTTCTCGTTTTTACAATGTTTTACTAATGTTGTGAACTGGTCTAGTTTATTGCAAAAAAGATAAGTGTTGTAAAGTTCTTCTGAACTATTTCATACTTCGTGGCTATCTTTAAAATCGTATCTATTGCAAATTTGCAGTCTAATCTTGATTTATGACTTTGCACTCATTAACCTTTGGTCTTAATTATCTTTTAGAAGCTACCAGACAATGTAGTTATGTAATCAAGGAATAGCAGCATCATTAAAACTGCTGATGACGCAATCTCTTGTCTCAGCCTCAACCTTGCATCTTTTATTCGATGATTCTTTTGCTGTCTGCAATTACATTCATCTGCAGTTTCCATCAGATAAATGCTGGTCTCTGCTATAGGGTGAGGCAATTGTTGGTAAAAGTGCCTGATTATTTAAGCTGCTTGAAGTTTGCTGGATAATATTATGCATCTATCTTTAAAACATATGATAAAGTATAATGCATGAGTGGGTCTTTGTGAGGGTCACTTTTTTTTCTCTGCGGCTGTAAAAATTGCGGCTGGAACAAGGGTCACGCTCTGCTTTAGGAAAACAGTTTTTTATCATTACCATGAAATCTTTTGAATATGTGTTGGACTGTTGGTCAGGTTTGCCCTAAATTCTATCAATTTCACTCTAGATAGTCTAGTCATTTCTTTAGTTCTGCACAAGCAAAGATATTTTGTTTTTTACAACATCTTCATGTTTAAACATTGCTGAACACTAAAGTTGAAGTCATTAGGAGCTATTTTCAACCTTCTGCATATGCTGGAAAGTTTAAAACTTTGAGACTTTGCCAAAGGTGGCAGATTAAGTGAGAAGGAGACCTAAATGTGAGACAAAAGTTTGAACTTTGCTGCTGTTTTGTAAAAAACTGAGACATAATGGTTGATGGAAGCCAAGTAGCTGACTGACATGCAAGTTGCAGAAGTGAAAAGTTGGGAAATTCTTTGATAAGATATTAAGGAAGGTTGAACAGTTATTTTCAAAATGAGAAAGAAATGATCCATCTCACGCACTGCGGCTATAATATAACACAAGGGACAACTGCATGTATAAACTTGAATAGGACATGTAGTTATTGGTCAGTTGGCCTAGCTGCAACGCAATACCTGACATGGTATCACATTCTAAAGGCATGCATTTGTTTTTCAATTACACACTTTGTGATTTGGTATACCGTTTATCATGTTTATAAAATGAGCTATGGTTTTAGAAATGTACATTTTGTGTGATATTTTCACTTTAATATTTTAACTGCTTCTTCTATTACTCTTGTCTTCTTCTTTTTTCTACAATTTCCCTGTTTTATGAGTGAGGTTATTGGCTATGATGTCTTTATGATCAATTGTCATGCGCTAGTCTGTAAAATGATCAGATATTTAAGGTGATAATGAAATCAAATGTTAATGAACCCATCTGAAAACTTGAAAATCAGATGATTTAAATCTTTCACACTTGATGAAAAATAGATGAAAGTCACAGTTCATCTCAAGACTTGTTAAAATTATGTCTCTGACTGTTGCGGTTTGTTACATAAGTAATTATTAAGCTATGCCTAAACCTGTGCAAGTGTTACAACTGTTAGATTTTTAGACATATGCTGATATATTACAATTAACTGATCACTTTATTTGTGTGTCCTTGCATCATATGTGCTGATGAAATCCACGTGCTATCAAAAATTATCGTCATTGACCAAAAATCACACTCTGATGCAATTTAGTAGATCAGTCTGTGCTGTGCATGTTATAATTATCAACTGCAAGAATTTAAAATAAAAAAACATTTTAAACAACTAGGCCTACCTTACATAAACATTGAATAATAGAACTGAAAGAGTTGGTCAAAAGACCAACACCTATAGTCCAATATGTAGACTAAAAGCTGTGGATCTTTCTTAAAGAGGCTGCTAAGGCGATAATGTGTTGGACCATGGCCCAGCCCCCACACTTAGCATTCATCACCTAAATAAATCAGACAGCCATTCCCGTGCCGAGCTAATGGCCAGCTTAGCAAAATAAAACACATTTATCTCCAGCTTTCATTGCATAAACATGTGCACAGGGTGATTTTATTAAGGGTTACATTCAGTGCAGGGTGAATATAAGACTAGGTCCTAAGGGTGTGCAATGTGCATGGAGATGTGCATGTTTTGCAGTAGGGGAGACCGGGGCTATTTGAAGCGCGGGGTTATATGAAACATGGCCTAAATTCGACTTTTAAATTTTTTTCTTGCCAAATTGGTACTTTTGGCAGATACTTTGTTTATTGGCACATGTTATCACACCCTTAATCATCCAAATTTCCAAAAAGCTAATTCTGTAGGCACAGATTTTGATTGGAGTTATTGTATGGTAAATACTAATATCCAGGTGAACTAACCCTTATTCCAAAAGGGCAAACCAATTCCTAATTCACACCCAGAAGTATTTTGTTACGCGCATTTGATAAGACAGAAAAATAAGACAATATTGTGTTCCAGGTGTGATGGGGTTAGTTGAATCGGACATGATGGAGTTGGACAAAACATGATTTTTCTTGTTCAAATTGCCTTGCAAGTCATTGCAAGTTTGAGTTATTGCATTTGAGAAGTAACACAGTGGATATTCGCATTGCAGAATTTTTTTTTTGAAAAACCGGCTTTTTTACCCAAAACAGACAAAAAATTGTGTAAATTACGATGACAATATCTTTTCAAATAAGTATTTTACTAAAGCTGGTAGTCATCATAGGGATAGCAGTGATGTAAAAGAAAACCCTGTTATAAGTAGTTGTTTAAAAAAATGTATGGTGCTTCAAATAACCCCGGGGCCGGGGCTATTTGAAGCAAAAAAAAAGTTGGAAGTTTGTGTCTGTAACACGGAGTTCAAAAATTATTTACAATATATCATAAGCTGATCATTGAGTTAAACACACCTACTATCACATGCCAAAATTTGGTGTGAATATCTTATGCCATTAACTCTCCAGAGCAAAAATAAAAACAAGTGCTTCAAATAGCCCCGGTCTCCCCTACTGCAGGAATTTGTCATGCATGAGTCTGTAATGTAACCTGATATTGAAGCTGATGAAGAAATCAGAAGTTGTGAGAGCCATTCCAAAAACCTTTTATTAATGCAATTTACCTTGTAATATTATTAGATGTAAATATGGAGTCATCGCAATGTAGCTTGAAATATGTACATTTGCGGAACTTTACAGCAGATTTGACTCAAAAGCATAGACTCGAAAGTGTTTGAATACGTCGCCATGCTGTATGTACACACATTTGATACACGTAAGGCTTGACGTGTTCAGTCATTAGTGAGTCTATGCTTTTGACTTTTGCTATAAGGTGGGCAATTTGAGATTATTATTACTAGTGAATTAACTAGACATTTTACTAAAATTGCTACAAAATTAAATTGAACTCATTTTAATGCTACAAACCTGACACATGTTCCCTACACTATGCCCGTAAAAAGCCACTATGCCAAATTTCTGCATTTGGGTGCCAGTTTTTCAGTATCGGTTGTTCAATCGTTATCATCTTGAAACTAAACTGCTCTACTACTTTGGAAATAATTCTTCTGCCACCTGAAGGTTTCAGAAGGAAAACATCTGGCTGTGCTGGTTCAATTTGAGGCATCTCTGAGCTATTAATAGCAAGACCACAGAACAAGCTCATGTGGCTGCACTCTCATGCAAGCCAGGTGTTCGATCTTTAATGTTTTTTTTTTTGCACATTGAGCTTGATTGCTTCAAAGGAATTTTCTCTGCCCCGAGGCTGTAAAAGATTAAGGTGCAATCTCAATGCAAAGGAAGAGGAGACATAAGGTCCTTATGACAAAATGGCACATTGGTCTTAAGTCATCTTCACTGCTTACAAAATGGCATAAGGAGCCACACTACTTGTCCCTGTAGTGCACCCCGAAACACATTTCCCTTTTATGGCCTCTCCAAAACATGCCACATGACATGCTGCAAAAATTGCACTCTGGTCAAACAGGTGCTATTCATCTTTGACTGGTCTCACCAGTTGATGCTTGGAGCATTTGTATGGGTTTACATGTGCCATTTACAAATTTTACATGATATAATACATGATATTAACTCAGATGACTAAGCCGAACACATGTGTCTGGTTTGATACCTACAGGTAGATTCAGATTCAGACTGTTTTATTTATCCAAAAATTGATGAGGTTTCAGTTAGTGAGAGAACAGACTAATGTTATCACAGAGAGTACAGTGTCCTGTAATTTGTTCAGAATTATACAGCACCATTCTGCAAACATAACAGTTGCTGAAAGCTGGCTCATTTTTTCAGTAATTTTAGTAGGTATATAAATGTAAATTAATGATTTGCTGGTACACAATATTTGTTTCCTGATATCATATACAGTGAATCTCCTTGTTATTTTAATATTTCTGAAAGAACTGTCCCAATGAAACCAATAAGAATACAATAGAGTGAGTGGACTTGGTTTGCAGTATCAATTCTTTCAACTCATGAAGCAATCTTCACACATGCAGCACATGATAATAGTTACACTGTACTTACTTCCAGCTATTCATGTTTCCATTATTATGTTTCTCAGCAGGTAGCTGTCACAGTTTTTGTCTTTTTTTGCCCTGTATAGTACAAGGTTACGGGATCTGAAGGGTACAATCCTCCTGGGTATGGCTTTCGGATCCCTGAGCTGATAAATTAACAGCTTTACTGGAATTACTACACACCCTGAGTGTTTGGGCTTGCACCCCATGCTCCCGGTGCAGTCAATATTTTTTTGCTCCTGTTATTTCTTATTTTTATGTTTAAAAGATGGCATTGCGGAAATCTGATGAGTCAGGTTAAAACAAAACTTCACAGTTCATGAAGTTGTTTCTCTGTTGATTACCCCCATATTATTTAAAAGACAGTAGAAAGTTTTGGCTAATCTGAAATTGATTTTCTTTGAAGGATTTACCTTTTAGGAAATAAACGTGTAACAAAATTGCTTTTGGCCATTTTCTTATATTCCCAACAGCATAGAGCCTGAAAGCATTTTAATAGAGCTTAAGATGCAAACACGAGAGAGGAAATGGAATCATAACTTATTCATTTCAGAACTTTAAGGACACAATGTAGTATGCATTGTCTGCTATACGCACTAAACGGAGAAAAAAAACAAGAAAAATCTCTTGAACAAATGTACAGCAAAATCACGCTGAACTGATGAAATGTTTAGTCAAATGGAAATTAATTCAAATGTGCATTTTAAATTCAATATATCTCTATTCAAAATAGATCAAATAGAAAGAACATTTAAAAAGTGTTTGGTGCCATTGCAATGCCCCTGTTATATGCAATTGGAGCATGTTTGATTAACATGCAAAACCCAAAAACTCATCAATGTTTAACCTCTGCCTTATCGGGGGTATTCCTCTGTTGGTAAAAACTGACATGATATGACTTGAATGGAGAATTTTTTGTAACGAGGGATAGGCGTTTTCTTGTGTGAACCTCAATAACGTTTTTTTCTGAATTTAATAGCAACTGAACAAAAAAAAAGCTTGCATAGAATATAGTTTAAGAACTATACCACAACGTAAATTACAACGGAACATCCATAATCTAATTTAGGTGAATTTTAGGATTTTTAGAGTTTAATAATGCACATGCTATGAGAGCAAAGTCTGAAAATAGTGTCCTGCAACTAAATAAGTAATTCAATTTACATGTACTATAAAGTCATTCAATTGTAACATTGCCTTTTGCCTATATTAGTGGTATCTTAGCTTCATACATTTTAACAGCTGACCTGACATGCACATTAGCAACTAAACTGCCTACCAGTGTGTCTCTTCAAGTAGGAATGGAACTTGTCCCTCTAGCCGTGGCAGATCCAAGGCTCTAAGTCCCTGAGCTGGTCAATTACCAGCTTAGACAGACAGCCATCAGGTCCCCTGGTCACCAAGACCTTGGCAGGCATAATCAGATATTTCCGCCCCTGTCCACTACAAGTCACGTTGGTTAGAGATACAATAAGGCATCTCAGTATGTACCACTGAAAATTAAAGTTAGTCAAACAAATTTGAATGACATTCACTGATTCACGGACCTGTATTTGCACAGGAGGGTCAACATTTGTTTGAAGGGTCATGTCTAAAACGGGTTTCTTTCTCTTGTTTATAACTGTAGTGAGGTCATCGAAATTCATCTTTGTTTGATGCTATGTAGACAAAAGACTTCTCTAAATCAGATTGAAAACAGAGTAACTGATTTTTTGACCAGTATGTTGAAGAACCATGACTGTATGTACTTGATCCTTCAGGATATTATCATAATGCGTTTGTTCTTCTAAAAGAAGAAAAGGGATTGATGACAGGCCACCCAATATATGTTTTTTACGTTATATTTTCCTATGGATTATGATGATAAATTGTTCTAACTGTAGTATGTTTGTCTATTTCATTGAGTGGATTTAACTGAAGTAAAATGAAATTAGAATGTTCAGCTTGTCTCGGTATAGCTCTAACTACCAAAGCCCACAGAGACAATGGGTAGCCAGGGGAGGGGGGGGGTAACCTTTGATCCCAGTCATCATACAACACCCCATTCTTGTCAAGGTAAACACCCTGGCTACGACAAATGCCCCTTGTCCCCCAAAAAAGCGTCTTATAATCCCTTGGGCCAAATTGGCTACCTCGCCCCTATAATTTAGACGCACCTTAAATCATTGGATATTTATTTTATTCCCTCTCCATGAACAAAATGAAGCCAATTTTTATTTCGATATATACACAAAAGAGGAAATAGAGTAGCTTCCACTCAGATAAAGTTGGCTGGAAGTAATTTTACAGCCCTCTCTTAATAAAGTGAAGGAATTCAGGTTTTAACAATCACATTTGCATTAAAAAAGGAAAAGCAGTGACAAACTGTTCTCAAGTGAGTACAGAAATTGCTAATGATTTTTCTTCTTCGATATAAACCTTGTTACTTCTGCTGCAATGTTGACATGATTTGTTTCACCTTATTTAGCACTGAATTAAAAAATGTATTCAAGAAGAACTTAGTATTTTTTTTTTTTTTTTAATAATTTTCTACTGGTGTTGTGTATGACCTAGGTTATTATCACAGAGTTTATTGTTGTATGGTTTTTCTGAGCCATATCATACTTCATGGCTATTCTTTAAATTCTTATTGATTGCAAATTTCAATCTATTTTTGATTTATGACTTTGCAAGCATTAAGCTTTGGTCTTAATCATCTTTTAGAAGCTACCAGGCAATGCAGTTATGTAATCAAGGAATAGCAGCATCATTAAAACTGCTGATGATGAAATTTCTTGTCTCAGCCTCAGCAGCCTTGCATCTGTTATTTGATGATTCTTTTGCTGTCATTAATTACATTCATCTGTAGGTTCCATCAGATAAAGGCTGGTCTCTGCTTTAGAGTGAGGCAAATATTTGGTAAAAGAATGCCTGATTATTTGAGCTACTTGAAGTTTGTATAATATTATGCATCTATCTTGAAAAACATATGATAAAATATGATACATGAGTGGGTCTCTGTGAGGGTGACTTTTTTTCTCTACGGCTGTAAAACTTCGGCTGGAACAAAGGTCATGTTCTTCTTTTAGAACAGCCATTTTTACCAGTAACCATGAAATCTATTGAATATTTGTTGGACGGTTGGTCAAGTTTTCCCTAAATTCTAACGATTGAACGAAAGTCTAAAAAGTCTAAAGACTCCCTTGATAATTTCATTGTTCCTATATATCCTGATCATTTCAACAGTTCTGTATAAAAGAATATAGTTTGTACAACATCTTCATGTTTCACCTTTGTTGAACGCTAAACTTGAAGTCATCAGGCGCTATTTTCAACCCTCTACATATGCTGGGAAGTTTAAGACTTTGAAAGTTTGCCAAAAGTGGCAGATTAAGTGAGAAGGAAACGTAAATGTGAGACAAAAGTTTGAACTTTGCTGCTGTTTTGAAAAAACACTACTGAAACATAATGGCTGCTGAAAGCCAAGCAGCTGCTTGACATGCAAGTTGCAGAAGTGAAAAGTTGGGAAATTTGTTGACAATATGTTAAGGAAGGTTGAAGAGTTATTTTCAAAATGAGAAAGAAATGATCCATCTCACGCACTGCCACATAGTATAACATGCGGGGTCGGGGAGTCTTGAAATGTAGGGACCGCTGCATGTATAAAGTCGATTAGAACAAGTAGTAGTAGTTATTGGTCATTTGGTTTACATGTGCCATGAAGCTGAGAGCATAACATCTGGCTTGCTGACAATACCCGACATGGTATCACATTCTAAAGGCATGCATTTGTTTTTCAATTGCTCACTTTGTGATTTGGTATACCCTTTATCATGTATGAAATTAGCTATGATTTTAGAAATGTAAATTTTGTGTGATATTCTCACTTTAATAATTTTACTGCTTCTTATATTACCCTGAGATACCCTCTCTTCTTCTTTTCTACAATTTCCCTGTTTTATGAGTGACATTATTGGCTATGATGTCTTTATGATCAATTGTCATGCGCTACTATGTAACATGATATGATATTTAAGGTGATAATGAATTCAGAAGTTACTGAACCCGTTTGAAAACTTGAGAATCAGAGAATTTAAATCTTTCACACTTGATGAATAGATGAAAGTCACAGTTTGTCTCTAGACTTGTTAAAATCATTTATCAAGCTATGCCGCAACCTGTGCAAATGTTACATCTGTTAGATATTTTGTCATATGCTGAGATATTACAATTAAGTGATCATTTTATTTGTGTGTCTTTGTATCAAAATGCACTGATGAAATCCACCTGCTATCAACTGTCAATTATTGTCATTTACCAAAAATCACACTCTGATGCGATTTAGTAGATCGGTCTTTGCTGTGCATGCTATAATTATAAACTGCAAGTATTTAAGATAAAAAAAACATTTTAAACAACTAGGCCTACCATACATAAACATTGAATAATAGAACTGAAAGACCTGGTCAAAAGACCAACACCTATATGTAGACTAGAAGCTGTGGATCTTTCTTAAAGAGGCTACTAAGGCGATAATGTGTTAGACCATGGCCCAGCCCCCACACTTAGCATTCATCACCTAAATAAATCAGTTGACCATTCCCCTGCCCAGCTAATGGTCAGCTTAGCAAAATAAAACACATTTATCTCCAGCTTTCATTGAATAAACATGTGCACAGGGTGGTTTTATTAAGGGTGACATTCAGTGCAGGTTGAATATAAGACTAAGCAGGGGTGTGGTGATGTGTTGGTAATATAACAGGTGTTTTCTAAAGCATGTTCTACAATAAATCTGGTAATATTTCATCAGAATATCATCATCCCAAGTCATACCATGAAAAAATGGCCCATAACCTTTGCTAATTCATGAATACTTAATTAACTGACCCAGTTTTGGCTCAGCCAATCAGGGACTGCTACATCACAGTTTTAAATTGTTGCTTCTGTTTCACACAGTTACAAATGGAGAAATTGTGTATTGTTGGAAGGTGCTATCACAGTTCCGAAAATTCCATTGAATTATGTATTTTCACAGTTCTGAAATGAAACTGTTTGAAAGTTTGCTTGTTTTACACTGTTTTTCTTAGTTGTCAGTAATCCTCTAAGTGTCCATAATCGGACTAAATCTGCCTGCAAAATGCTTGTGATTTAAATAAGCAGCCAATCACAGAAGAGGTTGGAAATAGCAGAAAGCCCTGTCAATTTTAGCAGGGCTTGCGTGGGGAGGATGCAGAATATACCCTTATAATCGTCTTATTATAATTGTCTTATAAATATGTTTTAAAGGGTGAGTGGCATTTGCCAGGCTTCTTAGTTAAAGTTCTGACAGTGGGGAGTGTTATCTCACCGTGGGTCACAGGTTTGATTGAATGGATTATTGGGGCTTTACGTCCTGTATATATTATGCACTTGCTAGG
The DNA here is from genome assembly GCA_026936325.1 of Platynereis dumerilii. NCBI lineage: Eukaryota > Metazoa > Annelida > Polychaeta > Phyllodocida > Nereididae > Platynereis > Platynereis dumerilii. Next base: position 46,117,119 of record JAPTHN010000007.1, on the reverse strand, counting down.
CTAATTAGGACGGGACGAGGATTCGGTAATGACGTGCAGGATGATTGAAACAGCCATCCAACATAGGCCCAGGTGACCCGGCAAGAGCTGGATTCGAACCCTGGACCCAGCGATTGGCAGTCCAGCACTGTACCGCTAGACCAACCCTTCCCCCCCCCGCCACTCTGCTTGGGTCACCTGTTTTTATGTTGGACAGCTATATCAGTCATCCTTGACGTCAATGCTGTGTCCTCTTCCTGTCCAAATTAGCCTACCATATGCATAAATACGGGAAGGAAAGCACACATCATCTATACATATTAGTTCTGATATTTTTAAAAATTATGTTTTTGGTGTGAATCTAAATTTGAGCTCGGTCTGATGTATTGCGAGCTTGTATTGGTTGGTGTAGATTGTGGAAATATGACTAGGCCTACCTCCGTCAGGGGGATATAGGTCTGCAATTTAGCAAATTTAAATTTCAGTGATCAATGAAAACTTAATTTTCTCAAGATATATTATAAATCAGATATGCAGACCCACAGTCTTACACGATACCATATATTCCAAGTTTCTTTTTTAAAATATTTCTTTTTTCCATATTAATTCATTTTTAAATTATTTTTTCTTCGTATAATTTTCAATATCAATTCTGTCAGTTAATTAGTCCAAGGCTCTCATACTACAAAATTTTAATTGGATTTTGTAATCTGTCTCAGTGATACGACATTTTTCTTTGAAATTACACGAATTAGAATTAGTCTGGAGGGATTCGTATGGCCTTGACTTGGTATTACATCATGTCTAGCTATTAATTAAGATGACTTAAATGATACTGCCATACTCGTTGTATCACGTTCTTGAGAAGTAGGACATACACCGAATCGATAAAGATTTTCTGAACTACAGAACTTATCATTTACTTCAGAATGATGAAAATTATATTGAGTAAATATCTTAAAATGAAAGATTTAAACTTTTTAAACTTCACAATAGTGTGCAGTTTTCGGTTGGTGTCAGGGTGTTTCCTTCAAACGAGTAAATCTATAGTACAATATAATGGATGTTAGTCCTGCAGCTGGGTGGCATAGTTGTTAAGGTTCCCGCCTTGAATCCCGGATGGGGAACCCGAAATTTTCAATGGACCTTCATGAGCAAAATCCCAGCTGGATGTCATTTGGATGATGCATTAATTGGCGACCCCTTGTACAAGTGTCTGTGCTGGGCTACCAAAATAGCTCTTGAATTTGGTAAATTTGTATCATGTTGAGGTCTCCCACCCTCCCATTTCATCAATCAACCGCTGTGAGCTACCAGAACTGGGCTTAGAGGGCTGCACTTACCATATCTATCTTTGTACCTGCGCTGATATTTAGTGCTTTCCCTTCACAAGACAACAGTTTGAACTATTCTATAGGCGAGAGCGGGGCACAGTGAGATGGTGGGCACAGTGAGACAAAGCCCGTATCATCTACCTGGTACTGTTCGGTATAGTGCAAAAATTAAGTAAGTGAGAGACTGTCCTATATCTTGAATGCTTACGCAGCATACCGAGAGTGGAATTTCAATATTTTTGTTTTTAGCCTGTGAATTTAAATAATTTTGCTAATCGACTTTTTGTTATAATTCCCAAGAAAAATGGTCTCACGGGGCACAGTGAGACACTTAACGAGCACGTACATAATTCAAAGTTTCTCCAAACCTGTAATAAGTAGGAACCTGAAACTATGTGACAATATACCCAACGTCATTATCTATAATGTGGACCTGATCTCATTTAACTCGTGCAGCCAACATTTTGGAAGACTTGAAAATAGAAAAAGTGTGTCACTGTGCCCAGCTCTCCCCTAGATTCCATATGCTGTATATTCTAGCTTGTACACCCTGTAAGTGCAGGACACTGTTGTAGCTGTAATTTCATTCTGACCAACTGTCAACATCAACAAACAGTAATACTGACTGCGGCTTCAGGAAAAAATATATGAATGAAAAAAATATATATGCTGCGTTTGACATTATGCTACATATAATACAATTTCCGGCAGGCTGGGGAAGCCAGAAAAACCTCTCAGGGATATGCTTTATGGAAAACTAGAAATGGTTTTTCTGGCAATAAGCATTTGCCTCCAGCCAGGTGTGTGATTTCTTGCTAGTAATACTTTGACAAGGTGAAGTATTGAATGCTATGTCATAATATGACAAGAAATTGTATTATAATGCATATTGTGCATCAATATTTGTTTTAGTCGTTGCTAGGATCTCTCAGAAACAAAAAAACTTAAATTGAACGTGGGGGGAGGGTTGGTCTAGTGATAGCGTGCTGGACTGCCAATCGCTGGGTCCAGAAAATGACCTTAACTTCCGAAAAATATGGCAATAGATAAGACTGTGACAAACACATCAGTCTGTGCTTGGACTTTTATTGTCTTCCAGCCCAGGCAGACAAAGAAATTGTATTTCTTATTGGTGACTTTTATTCTGAATTATGACAGGGTAAAACATGACATTGTTTGAAGTTGTTTGGCATTCACTTAAGCAAATGACTCCTTGTCACCATTTCTTGGTTTTATATCAAATTTCGTCATAGTAACTGGAATTCTATGCTGAGAAAAGGGTTTACTTGGGTGGGTGGATAATATTCGTAATCGCTGCAAAAATAATACTTGGTAGAAAATGATAGTTGAAATAATATGGTGAACGTGTATAATTATACTGTGGACTAATTTTCACTGATTCCATTTGCAAACCTCAAGAGCATGATTGATTGATGGATGAATGACTGGGGCTTTACGTCCCTTATTTATGCACTTGTGGGGATAATTAGGACAGGAGGAGGACATTGACATTGGGTTGTATAGAGTGTTATATAATATGTATTTGTAATCTGTATTTGGGCTGAAAGACCCTGAGCATCCCTGAATGATTAGGACATGTGCCAGACTCAAAGTCTTCTCTTCTCTTTGTCATTCGCCTGTCAGCGACAACAATGTGCAGCCCCCTCGAAAAAAAGTCAAGTTTTAGGATACATAAATATTAGAATGCAAGCCCAATCATCAATACTGACCATCTTGCGGTTTATAAGGCTGGAGGCATAGTTAACCAGCCTCAGTACCATTCTTTTAGATTTTGAACTAACAAAGTTCCTTTTTCTTCTTCTCCTGCTTTTATAGTTTCTCTTCTTTTCTCTTCTTTTCTCTTTACTTTGTAACCTTTTTTGTCAATTAGTTTCAAGTAAATATTGGAGCATCTCATGCAATTTCAACATGTCCTGATTACAAGATGACCATGATGAGATCATTAGCAAATACTGTGTTAGCTTAAATTGATAAGATGAGATGAAATGATTAGGCAAGGCTAACTGATAATGCTGTTGTTGCCCTGCTACTAAAGGTTAATGACTGCTGGCACGCCAGGTGAGCATTTGTTAATTACACATCAAAGGGGTTTACTGAGATTTACCTGAGATTCACCTGTGTGGGGCCTTCAGTTGGGAAAAAGAAGCAGCATTCATTAAAGAGGTAGAGTAGAAAAGATTTTAGAGGGAACTGTGCAGTGTTTGAAGTTAAATTTTGTGAATTTGGTTAGAAGTAAGCTTGAAAAATAAATATGAAAATCTCAAATATTAAAATCTCAGTGTATTAATTTTGTTATCACAAGAAATGTTTATTTTACATATTAGATGTTGGAAAGAAATGGGTCAAATATTGCGCTATTTGCCAATTACATGTATTACTATTTATTATAAAGAATTATGTGTATAGACCTACCTTAGATGGTATAAGTTGAGAATTGTCGTTTTCTTTGCCAAAGTTCTGTTCTTTTCTCTCAGCATCATCTTCTTTCTAAGTCTTCAAACCAGGCCATCCAATTAAAACGACTGATTAAAAATTCTCCATCGGACGATGATGATATGTTATGCTCTACATTATTTCTTGAGTATCTTTCTCCAATCAAGATGGTTTGATTGTCTTTCTTCTAAACAAACTGGGCTTCAAGAAAATGACTTTATTTTTAGAATGTGCAATAAGCTTGACATGCATGCAAGATCATTATCTAAGGTGGTTATTATCATATCAAGTAAACAATTTGGTTCATTTGTTAAAAAGAGATCATTATATATAGATTTTCCAATATTTAAATGCTTAAACCTCAACCTCTATACCTATATACTAATAAAGAAGAGCAAAGAAGCTTTACGACGAAGAAGACTAAGGCAAAAGCTATAGGAAAACAATTCCAGAGTCTTTCTCAGATGGGAACTATAGGAGATAAGTTGGGATGGAAAGATAGTGTCTGTCATTTGGAGGCTTATTGGCAATTAATTGAAGCAGTGCCAAGAAAATGAGACATCAGGCCTGAATGACAATATCTTGGAGACTATGAGATCTGGGAAAGAACAGCGAATGACATTGACATGGAAGGAAGGGATGGTGACTATATATTTGTTTATTTTGAGATATTTAAGAAAGATATTCATACAGGATGAGTTCCCTACATTAAATAGGCCATTAACCATCTTTCGCTAGGCACGTTGAAACGTAATAAAAACAATATAAAACCACTCAGGGAAGTAGATTTATAGCGTTTGAAAAACAAGCCACATTGTAGAATTGCTTCCAAAGGTACCACTGTACAGCCAGTAGGAAGCAGAGGTGGCGCAACGCTTCAAAAAGTGGGGGGGGGGGCACCAGGCAATAAGGAAGATACATGCAAAACTTAATCTTTGAATATTTGTCTATTTACTCTGCAATATGATTGAGAGCAAGATCCATCTGCAATATATACCAATCTGCATAACGTTATGACATGCCCCGTTTATATCAAACATTTTGATACATGCTGAAGTGGGCTGGTTTGCTGTCTGAAAATTGTCAGGAAATAGCGTCCTGAAACTAAATAAGTAATGCAAATTACTATAAAGTCATTCAATTGTATTATTGCCTTTTACCTGTATTACTAGTGAATTAGCAAGTGATCTGACCTTGCACCAAAGCAACTGCAGCTTCCAGTCTGTGTCTTCCAGCAGCAATGACTTGTCGCTTTAGCTGCTACATATCCAATGCTCTAAGTCCCTGAGTTGGTCAATTACCAGCTTAGACAGACAGCCCTGAGGTCCCCTGGTCACCAAGATCTTGGCAGGCATAATCAGATATTTCCGCCCTTGTCCACTACAAGTCACATTGGTAAGTGATACAATAAGGCATCTCAGTATGTACCACTGAAAATTAAATCAATTTGAACAAATTTGAATGACATTCACTGATTCATGGAACTGTACATGCACGGGGCCAAAATTAGTTTGATGCTTTGTTAACAAATTAATGGCATCTCTATACCAAATTGAAACAGATCTAAGGATTTTTCTGACAAGTACCTTGTAGAAACATGTCTAGGTCCAATGACTGCATCTACTTGATCCTACAGGATATTATCATAATTGTTTTGGAAGTTCCAAAAGAAATTTCTGCAATCACCCATGATATGATTTCTTTATTGTTTGAAAGAATAACTTTTGAGATGTGTTGAGAATAGTCGATTCTAGGTCAATCAAGGATGAATTGCTTTGACAGTTATGGTATTTAGAAGTGACTTGTTTACAGCTGCCCAATTGTCGTTCTTTTTCTTGGCCAAAATATTCTTTAGTTTATAGACAAAGACAACCCCTTCTGTAATGTTGAACACTGAGAAGGTCTTAAAGTGATTGATGACAGGCCACCCAATATATGTTTTTTACGTTATATTTTCCTATGGATTATGATGATAAATTATTCTAACTGAAGTATGTTTGTCTATTTCACTGAGTGGATTTAACTGAGTTAAATAATGTAGCATTTATTATTTATTTGTACAATTTTCTACTGGTGTTTTGCACTGACCTAGTTTATTACCACAAAGTTTATTGTTTTATAATTTTTCTGAACTATTTCATACTTCGTGGCTATCTTTCCAATTTTTATTGATTGCAAATTTGCAGTCTAATCTTGATTTATGACTTTGCACTCATTAACCTTTGGTCTTAATTATCTTTTAGAAGCTACCAGACAATGTAGTTATGTAATCAAGGAATAGCAGCATCATTAAAACTGCTGATGACACAATCTCTTGTCTGAGCCTCAGCAGCCTTGCATCTTTTATTCGATGATTCTTTTGCTGTCTGCAATTACATTCATCTGCAGCTTCCATCAGATAAATGCTGGTCTCTGCTATGGGTGAGGCAATTGTTTGGTAAACAATGCCTGATTATTAGGGCTACTTGCAGTATGTATAGTATTATGCATCTATCTTTAAAAACATATGATAAAATATGATTCATGAGTGGGTCTTTGTGAGGGTCACTTTTTTTTCTCTGCGGCTGTAAAAATTGCGGCTGTAACAAGGGTCACGCTCTGCTTTAGGAAAACAGTTTTTTATCATTACCATGAAATCTTTTGAATATGTGTTGGACTGTTGGTCAGGTTTGCCCTAAATTCTATCAATTTCACTCTAGATAGTCTAAAGACTCCCTTGATAATTTCATTGTTCCTAACTTGATCATTTCTTTAGTTCTGCACAAGCAAGGATATTTTTTTTGTGCAACATCTTGATATTTCAACATTGTTGAACACATTAAGTTTAAGTCATTAGGAGCTACTTTCAACCTTCTACATATGCTGGGAAGTTTAAAACTTTGAGACTTTGCCAAAAGTGGCAGATTAAGTGAGAAGGAGACCTAAATGTGAGACAAAAGTTTGAACTTTGCTGCTGTTTTGTAAAAACTGAGACATAATGGTTGATGGAAGCCAAGTAGCTGACTGACATGCAAGTTGCAGAAGTGAAAAGTTGGGAAATTCTTTGATAGGAATTTAAGGAAGGTTGAACAGTTATTTTCAAAATGAGGAAGATTCAGATCCATCTCGCTTACTGCCACTGTAATATAACACACGGGGTTGCAGTCTTATAATGCAGGGACAACTGCATGTATAATTTGAGAGCATTGCATCTGCTGGCTAGCCGACACTACCCGTCCCGACATGGTATCACATTCTAAAGCCATGCATTTGTTTTTCAATTACACACTTTGTGATTTGGTATACCGTTTCTCATGTTTATGAAATGAGCTATGGTGTTAGAAATGTACATTTTGTGTGATATTTTCACTTTAATATTTTAACTGCTTCTTCTATTACTCTGTCTTCTTTTTTTTCTACGATTTCCCTGTTTTATGAGTGAGGTTATTGGCTATGATGTCTTTATGCTCACTTGTCATGCGCTAGTCTGTAACATGATCAGATATTGAAGGTGATAATGAAATCAAAAGTTACTGAACCCATTTCAAAACTTGGATATCAGATGATTTCACTCTTTCACTCTTGATGAATAGATGAATATCACACAGTTTGTCTCAGGACTTTTATGTCTCTCACTGTTGAGGTTTGTTACGTAAGTAATTATTAAGCTATGCCTAAAGCTGTGCAAGTTTACATCTGTTAGATGTTTAGTCATATGCTGACATATTACAATTAAATGACCACTTTATTTGTGTGTCTTTATATCGTATGCACTGATGAAATCCACCTGCTATCAACTATCAATTATTGTCATAGACCAAAAATCACACTCTGATGCGATTTAGTAGATCGGTCTTTGCTGTGCATGCTATAATTATAAACTGCAAGTATTTAAGATAAAAAAAACATTTTAAACAACTAGGCCTACCATGCATAAACATTGAATAATAGAACTGAAAGACCTGGTCAAAAGACCAACACCTATATGTAGACTAGAAGCTGTGGATCTTTCTTAAAGAGGCTACTAAGGCGATAATGTGTTAGACCATGGCCCAGCCCCCACACTTAGCATTCATCACCTAAATAAATCAGTTGACCATTCCCTGCCTAGGTAATGGCCAGCTTAGCAAAGTAAAACACATTTATCTACAGCTTTCATTGCATAAACATGTGCACAGGGTGATTTTATTAAGGGTTACATTCAGTGCAGGGAGAATATAAGACTAGTCAGGGGTGTTGTGATGTGTAGGTAATATAACAGGTGTTTTAGAATGTATTGCATTATGTAAAAGTTGGGGCATGGCCGTATAGTCAAATATATTCTGTTTTTGGTGCTCCTTAATTTAGCTTGATGTTATTGTAATTTGTAAAACATGATTTAAAAATATTACTTTTGTAAAAACCCAAGACGGATATAGGCCTATAATTCGGTTTTGCAACTGAAATGAATAGAATGGTCACATTTATAAATGTGTCCTTTCTTCTGAGTTCTGACATTTGAAATTATATATTTTTTTTGTAAATCTAAATCTGAGCTAATCAGATGTATTGCCTGCATTGGTTGGTGTGGATTGTGGTGATATGACCAGGCCTAAATCCATCAGGGGGATACAGGCCAGCGTGCAGTTTAGCAATTTCAAATTTCAGTGATCAATGAAAATTTAATTTGAAAAGATATTGTAAATCTGGTATGTACACCTACAGTCCTACACAATGACTTCTATTCCAAGTTTCTCTTAAAATATTTCTTTTTTCCCATATTAATTCATTTTTGAATTATTTTTTCTTTCTCATAATTTTTCAAGATCAATTCTGTCGGTTAATTAGTCCAAGGCTATCATACTACAAAATTTTAATTGGATTTTGTAATCTGTCTCAGAGATACTACATTTTTCTTTGAAAATACAGGAATCGTGATTTAGAATTAGTCTGGAGGGATTTGTATGGCCTTGACTTGGTATTACATCATGTCTAGCTATTAATTAAGATGACTTAAATGATGTTGCGATACTTGCTGTATCACTTTCTGTAGAAGCAGGACGTGCACCGAATTGATAAGGATTTTCTGAACTACAGAACTTATCATTCACTTCAAAGTGATGAAAGTTATATTGAGTAATTTCTAAAATGAAAGATTTAAACTTTTTAAACTTCGCCATAGTATGGGGGAGAGCGGGGCACAGTGACACACTTTGTTTAATTTTCAATGTTCCAAAATGTTGGCAGTTAAGAGTAATATGAGTTCAGGCCCACATCATAGGTAATGAAGTTGGCTATATTGTCTGGCAGTTTTAGTTTCCTTACTTTTGCAGGTTTGGAGGAACTTCAAGTTTCGTCCATGCTCGTCAACTGTCTCACAGTGCCCCGTGGGTGGGGCACAGTGAGACAGCAGGCGGGGCACAGTGAGACAGGGCATCTGCTGCCATAACCGCCAGTCCTTATGACCTGCGGAATTGTTCTATCAACTGTTGCTACAAAAACTACTATACTCTAATAAAAGCAACTGGCTAGGTGATTTTTAGGTCCTTTTTTGATCATGAAAATTCATTGCACAGGACACATGCACGACTTATTTAACCTGCCACACCTGTTAGACAATATTCAAAATTCTTCTCTGATGTTTCCCTATCGATATGACAGACTAAAATCAATAGTTTATAGGAGGCATTTTGTTTTTAATAGTGGATTGTGAGCCGTGCATTACATTCAGGTCGTTTCGAGTGTATTTTGTGATGTCTCACTGTGCCACACAGCTTTCTTTTATTAAATTTTTAATCCTGTGGACCGGATGCCTGCATTTTGCTTCATCATCTCACTAAACTAAGACAAATAACCAAGGTTTGAATCGCTGGCAATTGATTTCCATTATCCCATTTTTCTTTGAAATTACGACAAAAAGTAATTTTGCGAAATTATTTACTTTTACTGGCTAAAAACAAAAATATTGAAATTCCACTCTCAATGCGCTGTGTAGGCATTCGGGATAAAGGACAGTCTCTCACTTACTTACCTTTTGTTCTATATAAAAGAGGGTTGATCTGTTAACATTGCCAGATAGACGCTACTGGCTTTGTCTCACTGTGCCTGCCATCTCACTGTACCCCGCTCTCCCCTACGGTTTTCCGTTGGTGTCGGGATGTTTCCTTCAAACAAGTAAATTTTTGGAATAACACAATGGAAATTGCTCCTGCAGCTGGTTGGCTGAGTGGTTAAAGGTTCCCGCCTGCTCCGCTGAAAGTCTTTATCTGCATGTGTTTGAATCCCGGATGGGGAACCCGAAATTTTCAATGGACCTTCATGAAAAAATCCCAGCTGGATGTCATTTGGATGAGGTATTAATTGGCGACCCCTTGTACAAGTGTCTGTGCTGGGCTACCAGGATATCTCTCAAACTTGGTACATGTGTAACATGTGGAGGACTCCCGATCTCTCGCCTATCTCATCTATCAACCCTTGTGAGCTCCCAGAACTGGGCTTAGAGAGCTGCACTTACCATATCTATCTATGTTCCTACACTGATAGGATATTTAGCACTTTCCATTAACGAGACAACAGTTTGGACTATTCTTTCTATAGATTCCATATGCTGTATATTCTAGCTTGTACACCCTGTAAGTGCAGGACACTGTTGTAGCTGTAATTTCATTCTGACCAACTGTCAACATCAACAAACAGTAATACTGACTGCGGCTTCAGGAAAAAATATATGAATGAAAAAAATGTATGCTGCTGTCGACATTATGCTACATATAATACAATTTCCGGCAGGCTGGGGAAGCCAGAAAAACCTCTCAGGGATATGCTTTATGGAAAACTAGAAATGGTTTTTCTGGCAATAAGCATTTGCCTCCAGCCAGGTGTGAAGATTGCTGAATATGTGTGATTTCTTGCTAGTAATACTTTGACAAGGTGAAGGATTGAAGGCAATGTCATAATATGACAAGAAATTATATTATGAGGCATTATAAGCATATTGTGAGTAAATGCTTTTTTCGGTCGTCGCGTAGATCTCTCAAAAACAAAAATACCCTAATTAAATGTTTTAATGTTATAGAAAATTATGTGAGATACATTGTAAATGTGTTCCGCAGAACTGGGTAAATTTGGCAATCCGGGGGAAAGTTGGCCAGCTATTTTAACCCACTTAATGGTAGAAATGCCAACTTTCCTCACTTACACAGGTACAATGTGGCAAATTTTCCAAAGAAACATGTGTCAGTGAGCAAATTAGGCATTTCATCCGTTAAGTTGGTTAAAATAGCCAGCCAACTTTCCCTCGGATTGCCAACTATACCCTGTTTTACGGTAAATAATTCGTAAAAATCTTCAGAAAATGACCTTAACTTCCGAAAAATATGGCAATAGATAAGACTGTGACAAACACATCAGTCTGTGCTTGGACTTTTATTGTCTTCCAGCCCAGGCAGACAAAGAAATTGTATTTCTTATTGGTGACTTTTATTCTGAATTATGACAGGGTAAAACATGACATTGTTTGAAGTTGTTTGGCATTCACTTAAGCAAATGACTCCTTGTCACCATTTCTTGGTTTTATATCAAATTATGAGAACCATAACTGCGGCAAAAGAGGGTCACAAACAGTTTTAGCCATTTCGTCAGAGTAACTGAAATTCTATGAGGAAGTAAGGGTTTACTTGAGTGGGTGGATGATAATGGTGATCGCCGAAGAAATGATACTTGGTTAAAATGATAGTTGAAATAATATTACGGTGAATGTGTATAGTTATACGTTGGACTCATGTTCTCTGATTCCACTTTCCAAACCTCAAGAGCATTATTGATTGACAGATGGGTGGATGGAAGACTGGGGCTTGGCGTCCCATATTTATGCACTTGTGGTGATAATTGGGACAGAAGGACAACATTACAACTGGGTTGTAATGTATACGGTGTTATATAATCTGTATTTGTAATCTTTATTTGAGCTGAAAGACCCTAGGCATCCCTGAATGAATAGGACATGTGCCAGACTCCGAGTCTTCTCATCTCTTCGTCATTCGCCTGTCAGCAACAACAATGGGTAGCCCCCTCGAAAAAAGGCAAGTTTTAAGATACATAAATATTGGAATTCAAGTCCAATCATCAATACAGACCATCCTGCGATGTAAAAGGCTGAAGACATGGTTAACCAGCGTCGGCACCATTCTTTTAGATTTTTCACTAACGAAGTACCTTTTTCTTGTTCTCCTGCTTTTATAGTTTCTCTTCTTTTCTCTTTACTTTGTAACCTTTTTTGTCAATTAGTTTCAAGTAAATATTGGAGCATCTCATGCAATTTCAACATGTCCTGATTACAAGATGACCATGATGAGATCATTAGCAAATACTGTGTTAGCTTAAATTGATAAGATGAGATGAAATGATTAGGCAAGGCTAACTGATAATGCTGTTGTTGCCCTGCTACTAAAGGTTAATGACTGCTGGCACGCCAGGTGAGCATTTGTTAATTACACATCAAAGGGGTTTACTGAGATTTACCTGAGATTCACCTGTGTGGGGCCTTCAGTTGGGAAAAAGAAGCAGCATTCATTAAAGAGGTAGAGATTTTTAAAAAGAGAACTGTGAGGTGTTTGAAGTAAAATTTGGTGAATATGGTAAAGAAATAACTTTGAAAAATAAATATGAAAATCTCAGTGTATTAATTTTGTTATCACAAGAAATGTTTATTTTACATATTAGATGTTGGAAAGAAATGGGTCAAATATTGCGCTATTTGCCAATTACATGTATTACTATTTATAAGGATTTATGTGTATACCTTAGATGGTATAAGTTGAGAATTGTCGTTTCTTTGCCAACTGTTCTTTTGTCTCGGTATCATCTTCTTTCCAAACCAGGCCATCCAATTAAAATGACTGATTAAAAATTTTCCATCGGACGAAGATGATATGTTATGCTCTACATTTTTTCTTGAGTCTCTTCCTACGATTAAGATGGTTTCATTGTCCTTCTTCTGAACCAACTAGGCTTCAAGAAAATGACTTTATTTTCAGAACATTCACTAAGCTTGCCATGCATGCAAGATCTTTATCTGAGGTTGTTGTTATCATATAAAGTAAACAATTTGGTTAATTTGTCCAAAAATATCATTTATATATATAGAATTTACAATATAAACTTCCTAAACCCCAGATTTTCCTATATAAACTGCTTAAACCCCAACCTCTATGCTCTATATATATACTAATAAAGAAGAGCAAAGAAGCTTTACGACGAAGAAGACTAAGGCAAAAGCTATAGGAAAACAATTCCAGAGTCTTTCTCAGATGGGAACTATAGGAGATAAGTTGGGATGGAAAGATAGTGTCTGTCATTTGGAGGCTTATTGGCAATTAATTGAAGCAGTGCCAAGAAAATGAGACATCAGGCCTGAATGACAATATCTCGAAGACTGCGAGATCTGGAAAGAACAGCATATGACATTGACAAAGAAGGGAAGGGCAGTAGTGTCTTTATATCTGTTTGTGCAAAAACTTTTTGTAAATATTTTAATAATTGTGGATGGTGAACACAATATAGGCCATTAACAAACTACCTCGATTTAGGCTTATGTCTGTCCAATGTCCATGTAATTTTTGTTAACATGTATTGGGATAGATAGATAAACAGATAGATGTTTACAATTATATGGTAAATTTGGATCAATCCAATTGTAGATCCAGTTTGTATTTACTACTGACAATGCAACCAACTAACAAACTAAATATTGTACCAAGCACGCAAATCATTTTAATATGAGCGCAGCTCATGGCTGCCGAAGGCAGCCATGAGCGAAGCTCACTTAGCACAAGGACAGCTCATTCTGTGTGGTGCTCCTGTCTGTAGTGACTGCCTGAACAGGAAGTGCCTGTAGTTGCCATAAAAGTGGAGCTAGTAGTTTAGTCACAGTTTAGTTTGGTAAATAATTAAAATATGTCAAATAAAATCCAAAATAGATTTAAAATTTCAGTCTTGTCCTACCTTCAATGACATATTTCAGGGATTTAAATCAACATGTGTATCAACATTGGAAATAATTATTTCCACACCACCTGATTGCAAGAAGTGAATAAAAATTAAAAGTCAATACAAATGTTAATGACTTAAATAGATCACCAAGTAAGAAATCATAACAACACTTAAAGGTAGTAAGTCCGCCGATTCTTTGTAAAATTAAACTTGCATTTATAGATCATAAACTGATAGATTTTAAGTATAGTATGCACTTCCAATCAACAGAGTTGCGTGTTTTCCATAATTAAGTGAGTTTAATTGATTGTAAGGCCTTAAATTACTTAAGGAGAGCCCTGCATTGCTTGATTTGTAAACAATGCAGGACTTTTTCACGGCATGAAAAACTATTTGTTTACATTTTTCAAGGAAATAAACTTCATATATTGCCATTAAAATAGCAATTAGGTAAATTTTTCAACTGGAATGTGTTAAATATGACTGAAATCTATCCATAGACAGTCAATTAAATATGCGGACATACTACCTTTAAGGTTACATAATCTTCATTAACTATCAACCAATTATGTAACAGTCTAATAGTAAACAGTCACCTCTGAATAGCTATGGTTTTAGTGATCTCAGTTATGCAACATCAACAATTTAACATAATAGATCCAAATTTACCATAGATTTGAATTACACAGCTGTCAGTGCAATCTGTCTATTTATCTAATTATCTATCTAATTATCTATCTATCTATCTATCTATCTAATTATCTATCTATCTATCTATCTATCTATCTATCTAATCTTATCCATAGATCTGATCTTATTCTATCTGCCCATTTGCCCAGTCCTTTAAAAAGATAAATTTGCCTTCTGCATGGAATGTTGAAGATAATGCAGTAGTTCTATGACAATGCTGCGCGAATTTCATGGCAGTGCCATTTACATATTATACCTGTATAACTACTCTACTTCTACCAACTCTAATCTGTATGATACCAGCTGATAAGAAACTGCGCAGAGATGAAAAACTAATATTCACGCAGAGAAACGGCCGCAGGCCGTTTCGCAAAGCGAAATTGAGCACAGGAGAAGACTCAAAAATCTGTGCAGTGATGGTCTCAACATCAACAGTCCACAGTTTGAAATTAGGTCAAGTGGGCCCAGCTTCTTATCAATGATTTAGTTTCGTATATAAAAAAAAATTTTTTTGAAAAGTGTCTTAAAAATTCATCTCCATAATATTCCCTGTATCTATAATTTTTATGGAATACTCAATTATTAGCCTTGACAAGCTAAATTAAATTACATGTATTAACAAGTGCACAAACAGACAACAAGAAAACATAACAAAATTAAGTTGCATAATTATTATAAACTGATGATTATGTAACAGTGAGCAATTAATCTACATGCAAATCATGTTATTGTTTTTTAATACTATTATGCTATTATGTTATGTCAACAATCTAATCTAGACTTAAATTTGGCAGCCTTCAGTATTGTCTGCCTTTTACCATTGAGATGATTATTGATCAATCTATCAATATTAGGCCTATTTATCTGTTTAATCTATCTATCTATCTATCTATCTATCTATCTATCTATCTATCTATCTATCTATCTATCTATCTATCTATCTATCTACCTATCTTTCTACCTATCTTTCTACCTATCTTTCTATCTATCTATCTACATTCTTATCTATTATATTTCTTTTATCTCTCTATTATTCTACAGTTATCTGTCTTTCAACATTATGTCTTCCTAATTGTTTTGAAACAGTTACATAACTGTCTTTATTCATTGGATATGAAATAAAAATACAAGTTATGGTAACACTGTGAGTCCTAAAACTTTGAAGTGCTGCGCGAATTTCATGGCAGTGCCATTTACATATTACATGAAGTCCACCGTGACGGAATTACGAAAAATAGTGGAAATTATGAATTCAATTTGTTGCAGGGAAAAATACACTCTACATAGGGTATTGAAATATTTTTTTTTATATTGCCATGACACTCAGCTAAAATTAGAACGTAAATTTGAGGGAAAAATTAATAAGGGTTATAAAATAAGGGTGGCAGAAAACACCGTGACGGAATTACGCTACTTGCTACCCCCTTTCCGGCAACACGCGAAACACATTAAATCTCTGTGAATCATACATTAACACATCATCGGTTGTCCTCAAGTACTGCGCTTGACATATTGGTTGTTCATTTAAGCCACTATCTGCGTTAATAGAATGATTTTGTCTTTCAATTTTACCCTGTTGAATGTCATTGTGACGGAATTACGAGCAACGTGACGGAATTACCAAAATGGCTCCCCATATATTAAACCCTACAGATCCTCAAATATTTACCAAACTTTTCATAATTTATTGTGAAAAATATGTGTCAAGTAATTGCGTTGTCTTTTTACAAGAATAAGCCACTCAAAAAAAATATATTTTTGATATATAAGTTATTTTTCAATCACATTTATGACAGAACATACTATTATTAATAAAATCTCAACTAATCACCAGTACATCAAAAAGAACAATTTTGATATGAATATAATAATGCTTTTGAAAACTTTAAAATTGTTTGTAACAATGACAATGAACAATATTAATCATACAGTACGTAAACTCATGAATGCAACAACATCAAGAAAACGCTTTTTTTTGTAACATTTTAACTCCTTCCATTAAATTGACTTGATTTGCAAGCATGTTTATTTATAAACATCTGAACTCACAAACAGCACAGCTTAAGTTTGTGAAGCTGTGGAAAAAATACATGGTCTTTTCAATGATGTGGACCAGATTTTATTAAGCCAACTTTACCTTGACCATGCAGGAGAAATTTGGAATTAACTTAGGAATAAACACATTTACAGCCATACATATTTTAATGAAAATGTCCACAATGATTTCAGGAATTTATCTTTATAGGGAAGATTATCAACGCTTATGAATTTATGATGCAACAATTTGGGACAAAGGTGTGGCAGACAGAAGTAAAAACACCAAATCAATCAAAAACCCTCATACAATGCAGTAAAAGTGTGTCAATGTCTCCACATTCCAAATACTGAGCTCTGATAAAGATTTGAGTAGGCCTACATACCAATATGATAAGTTTGCAATGGTTATAAGTTTTGCTTTTTGAACAAGTTGTACCTAGGTGACATCATTCAGCCAGATCTTGACTGTTTCTAAACAGATAGGATAGTCCCGAAAAAATTGCCGTATTCTTAATTAGTGCCCTGGATAGTAAGTAACGGTATAATGAATGTTTAATTTGCTCAATATACGTCAATATGGCAAGTCAGATTTTACTGGTGATATGAATGCCATGTAGTGTAAGTCTATCAGGAAGGTTTTGTTACACATATGGAAATACAGGTCCCGTGAACATTTAGGTTGCCTACGCAGGTACAGGACTACAGGTATACAGGATACGTAGATGTGTAACAAACCTCTAACTATGAAAATGTTGCTTTCCTCTAAAGGAGCATGTAGGGCAAAGAAATCATGCAATTTGGTTTTAGGGGCCATTAAATGGAAACTAGAGGTCCTGTGAGGAGGGCGGCCATTTACGTATGTATATGTTACAGCAATTCTGACTTTCTTCCAAGGTGGACCACTGGACCTGCAGAACTGAGTGCAGCATGCTAAAAAGTTGTGTTTTGGCAAACGCTGTCACTCCATTTTCAGTACTGGTGAAACTGTTAATAAAAGAGAGGGTTAATTGGAGGGAAATTGTCAATGAACAAATTACAGATTACGTGTATATTGTTTGGACTTCCACATGGCCTAAAGGTTAAGAGTGCTTGTTTTTGCAAACACTAGTGCAGAGGTCATGGGTTTGAATTCCACTCCTTGAACACAGTGTATCCAAACTCCATGGGACATGAAATGGAGGCGTGTTGTGTTAAGTGTTTCTTGCTTTAGCAACTGAAAAACCCTGGACATTCTTGAATGTACTGGGTGTGTGCTGGACTGCCAGTTACTTGATAATTTCATCTTGAAATGGCAATCGCCAACACTGGAAAATACAACTTTGAGAAACATTCCCTTTGTCTCTTTCATTTGCGCCATTCAATGGTCTTTCAAGCTGTATCATTATAGTTCTATGACTTACCACAAATCTCAAATCTCATGCCACATTGTGATAAAAAAAAAAAAGTTTCCGATTATTTGTGCACATCTTCTGCGTGCTTACAGTATCTCAACTGCTCTACATCTTGCTCTTGACAACTACTCCTTCTGCGTCTGTACCTCACCTGCTATTTACCGTTGTATCCTCTTGCCTAGAGAATAATTTCAGCTAATAAGATCTAGCTAATCCCTCTCTAAAAGTTAGGCTTAACCCTTTCAATTCCACAGCTTGAAGTCAGATATAATTAAAATATATTCTGAAATAAAGTTCCACATTAGCCATTTGCGCAACCCGCGGGTTCTTGTTGAGCTCTAAAATGTGCATGATACTATTATATCTCATTAGTTCTTAAGGTGTTCCACATAAGCCTTTGCATTTTCTTTAAGTCTTTTCCTCTTTATCTCTTTGTTCCACATCTGATTTTGATGACATTCTGCAAAGAAAACACTGATGTAATTCCGTCACGTAGCATTCGTAATTCCGTCACGGGCCATTGTAATTCCGTCACGGCGCTATTTTAAGAATTTAACCCCAATTATGATGAAAGTAATTAGTGCTACCTAAAGTGACATGTATTAAGAAAGAAAAAACAAAGTTTTGTGCTATTATCTTGATCCATTGTCGAAAGAGAAAAACTTTTTCAAGTTTTTCGTGACGGAATTACGAGAACTGTTTCCGGGAAAGCTTCAAAACTTAAAAGGAGAGCCGTTGGTTTATTGAAAAATTCAGAATTTTTCACAGCAGATGGGAAAATTATAATCTTATGAATGAATACAAGCTTTAAAATGATGTATCATACGTCCATGTGGTTTAATAATTACCTTCAAAAATCTCCCACCATAGCGAGCCTCCTCATCCAAAAAAAGAAGCTAGTCGGTATTTGATATTATCATCAAAACTATTTTTCTCCGTCTTCACACAAGAATTCTGGATGGAAAAATTCTAAATAGACACCACCTCATGATCGGTCAAAATGTCGGCTATCTGGTCATATACATTGTGATTGCGCTACTAGAATTTTGAAAAATGAGCAAAAGGTTGACATTCTCATGGATTTGATGATTACATTTTATGACTGCTGTCTGCAAACAAACAGCAAGAAGGCAAGCAAAATACATAATATTACCTGATACCATTACGAAAAACCACCACATATATACCACTGTTGCACATTGACAACAACATCCTGTGTCCTGTGGATCTGCATTCTATTCACAGAACCTTCCAGACACTTGAGTATGCTCGATGAGGGGCCCCATGTGGTCATTGGCCCACTTCATCATTGACAAATGGCTGATTGAGCGCCCCCTTGAGTCCACCCTTCTTCCGCTGGAGGGCAGTGTCAGGTGTCACGTGACCCCTTGACCTATTTCTTGACCTAATTTCGCCACAGCAGTCGCGAATCAGCACTGGCAATTTGGACAGTGATCTCGGACTGTTTTCAATCTCACTGCTATGTGACGTGAATTCCAGATTATTCTGGCTGTGTTGAAAAATCTCAAATCAATCTGGACAATCTCCTAGATGCTGGAACTTTGTAAATTTCAATCTCTCACTTAGTGACTTCCTGACTTGCAATCATAGCAATACTCTGGCTCACAAGTTACTTACATTTCAGACCGCAACTATACATTCGAGATGGTGCAGAGAAAAAGTTAATGTGTTCTGACAGACAGAAAAACTAATTTTGATAAAAACAGATAGATAGATAGATAGATACTATTAGATAGATAGATAGATAGATAGATAGATAGATAGATAGATAGATAGATAGATAGATAGATAGATAGATAGATAGATACAATCTCATGTAGGCCTATAATATATCTTTATAGAATCTAATGTTAAAAAGTATGAAACTCTTCTTGTTTCGTGAGAGTCTGAGATTCATAATCATTTCATGCAAACATTATATGTGATAATTGTAAAAAGGGAAATCAAGTCTAAATTGTATACAATCATGAACAGTTATTGGTTTGCCAACTGGATGATTCATAACACACATCAATTTGCATTCAAGTCTCATTCATGTTGTCATCCTACAGGTGATAGGTAATATTCCGCATACATTTGCCAACCTCACTGTGATATTATTGTTTGCTTCTATGAAAATATAAGTGGAACTGTTGCTTAATAGAAATGCACAGTTATACTTCCCCTGTCATGATTCTGAGGAGTCTTGTTATTTTGTAATGCTGACTGTTTCACATTCCTATTTTGATTCCAAAATGTAGCACAATGATTTACAGCTTTATTGGGTATTTTCACCTGAGTTGGATGAGCGATGCATAAAATCACATGGTTATGAAAACTGCTGTAATGCTATGATGAACACCAAAAATAGCAAATGATGTCTTCACGGCTGCTTATTTACAAATGACTAATGTTTGTTATTTTTATATTTTCAGAAAAAATTCCGTCCGAGGCTACATTTTACGGAGCTCATTATTTAAGCTACGACCTCTCACCCCACGGGGACCCCATCGTTAGCAGCAGTGACCAGGTCATCTTATATTTCAAAACTAGACAACCTAATGGCCTTATTTTCTATACAGGTATGTCACTTCATGTTGTTTTCATAATTATCTTATGATATGGGTGGTTTATTATGATGTTGTTATATGAATATAGCATATATTAGTCATCCCCTTTTCTGTCAGTTTTTTACCCTCTTGTTACTGTGTGTTGTCCTTAGATTTTTTGACAAGGAAAACTTTCTGTTTTTGTCATACTCGGAAATTATGATATTAAAAGCATAAATCACTGACATCGATTCAACCATGTTTTAGAGATGTTACATCAAGCTGAATGGAATATTGTAAATGTCCCTTATTCAGATTCTTTTCCTTTATTTATTTATGCTTTCTAAGAATAGACACAGATTGGATGATGATTTTTGCAGGTTTTTAAAACAAATGTATAGACATATAGCTACATATGTATGTAAGCTTACTAAAACAATCCTGCAGTATCAACTGATGCTATATAAAGGTATGAAGCCATATTTAGCTGAAATTCTGAAAATGTATATATATTCACTATAATGCCAAATGTGACTAGTCCATATGAAGATTACAAATTAGTTATACGCTGTTCCAGTTGTACCCAAAACTGTCACTGTCTCTCCTTTGATTTAATCTTGCCACGAGCTATTTTTAGGCAGCCTCTTCCCATTAATCCATTGCCTTATTAACCAGCAACACAAATGAAGCCATTGCAGCATCATGCTTTTGCCATAAATTCCATCATCAAACAGCAACAAATTGTGCCCTAGTGTCAAACCTTTTTGTCACCCCTGCTCTTGCTATTCCTTGATTAACATCCAAATTAACCCCTCCCCCTGAAGTGCCATCTTTAGTTATTACATGGAATTAATCCTGTCTTTCGTGCAGCCAAAGCATCTAGCATGTAGGACTACTCCCGGTTGATATCAGACTTCTGCAGTGTATTGAGATCTGTGTAAATATTAGCACTGCTCTTGTAGGCATAGACATAGAATTAGATCTGCACTAATCAGAACTAAGAACTGAGTAATTTACAGACTGTCATGTGATGTGCAAACAGAAATAAAAGTAATATGTACATTGTAAAACTGGCTGCGTCTCTTAGACTGCATTTGTGAAGACAAAAAAAAATCACTTTATGGTAGAAAAACTGTTTTTCTAATGTCAGGAATCGTTGATTTTAATTTGTGGTAACTGTTGTGAAAGTGACGGGAACTGGTTTTTTAGTGTAACAATCAAGAAATGTAGTTCTGCAATATAGAATCACCAAATCTGCAGAACAATATTTATCTAGATAGCTGCTGCTCATAAGTGGAAAAATCTTTGCTTGTCTGTATTATGAAAAACCCGAAAGTCCATTGATGTCATCTGTCATGTGCGTCATCTACTCATCTTACAATGACAGCCTCATTTTGGGATATGTAAAAGCACCTTAACCGACAAATCATGCCAAATGCTACATCGCTACAAGTCCATTAATTGCCTCCTGTGGATATGTGTTAAGAATTAACAAAAAATACCCGTAGGAAATGCTGTTATCAAATTAACCTAAATGCACATTATTGTTTGCAACAGAACACAATAGTTTTGCACTTGCTAACCTCGCCATCTTTGCCCAAGTCCTGCAGGGTCTTTTAGATAACCATTGACACTCGTTTTGATGGGCAGACATGAATAGGAATAGGCAATTCACATGATAATTTCTGCAGATCACTCCCAGTAAAGCTACATAAAGTGGCAATGTGTAACTTAACCTTTTTTGCTCTCAGACACCTAGTATCATTAATATTTCAGCTTTCAATATGAGCAAGGTACATTATCTTTTCATTAAAATATAATATATTATATTGTTGGTTACAATCCTGTTTCGGTCATTTTGGAAGCGTCCAACATCAATGCTCACAAAGATTATTGTGTATACAAAACAATGGAATCTAAAAGGTAACAACAGCATAATTATGAAATACTGCGCTAATGATTATATGGATGACATATTGGCAATGCTTTAGTGGAAGTCCTAAAAAGTATAGGTATTCTTAAGTGGAATTGTAATGCATGTGAACTACACACTGGGGCATTTAAAAAAAACAATTGTCAGAGTCAGATTTCAGTCAAGTTTCAGTTTGACCATACGCTACTTTGTACTGCCCCAACATGTTATCTTGTACTACTTTAAAAATAGCTCTTCTGATTTTTCTATGATTAATATTTAACTTCTCTGACTTTTGAAAATAATCATTTATATTTACTCAACTTGCTGCATGGTATTTATCAACTGTTTAGATATAAAGCTTTAGTCCATCTATTAGCTACTTTGGACCATGTCAGCGAATATATCATTACATTTTATGTCCAGGAATGGAAGCATTCCCCTGCATCAAATATTTGTCCTCTGCTGCATGCTCATTTATTAATATCCAGATTGACTATCCCCTCTCAAGTGCCATCTTTAGTGATTACATGGAATTAATCTTGTCTTGCCCGTAATCATGATGTCAAGCACTCAATAAACGCCATGTAGAACTATTCTGGGTCAAAATCAGTCCAGACTGTGCTGTATTTAGATCTGTGTAGAGTGTATATATTGGCGCTGGTCTTCAGAGTACCTTTAAACAGAATTTGATTTACTATCACTCAGAAAGTACATGTACGAATTTATTGTAGAAGGTATGATTATAAATGAAACAAATAGTTAAGTTGTCCAGTCCAATGGGATAGCGGTGCGGTATACTGATACCTATTGGTTTCTGATTCACACACAATTTTCACAAAACATCATCAGAAAAGGTGTAAGAGACGAGGAAATTTCTTTTTTTTCTTCTTTTTGGCATTTTTACCACTTTTTATTGACCCCGTCTGAACTGATACAGACAACCAATGGACTGTTTTTTTGGAACTGAGGGTGGTCTGGTACTGACGGGGTAGTGGTGCTGGTCCTAAGCTATCTGGTTTGCAATCAAGAGTGAACCCTGCAACTTGCTCACTGGTCATGCAACTTACAGCACACCTATGGCTCATTCTTGATGCTCAGATGGCAGTCTCTGCATGGTGTTTTTTTTTCAATAAACGGGGATGTTCCAATAATTTAAGCTTGTTCTTCTTCCTCCAGAGCATTAAAAGGGATAGGTCTCAAGTTTTCAGAATTTTCCAACAATTTGCTTGGTCTCCATAGACCAAATTAGTGATTGAGACATTTTGACCACTGCTCATTTTCCGCTTGAATGATAGTTATCCAAACAAAATTTCTATCAACTCTTTGGACAAATATACCAATTCTGATGTCAGTTTTACAAGGGCAATCCTGATATTCCAGAAGAATGTTGAAAATGGGACGTTTCTTATTTTTTGCCTAGTGTATTAATTTCGAAGCAGTTCAACTAAGTGATTGAGCTAAGCATGTAATGAATGAATAGCTGAGCCTAACAGAAAGTGCAAATAGTTATCCAAAATCTCCCAGGAAGTCTTTACAACCAGTCAAAGATTTGAACATTTTAAAACTTGGCGCAATTTTGATAGCTGAGGCTTAACCACCAATGACAAGCCTCATTTGAAAATATGTACTGTAAATAGAACTGGACAACTGCAATGTTTTCCTGCTCTTTAGAAAGATGTATGACTTCAAAAATACTTTGGCAGGGAGCAGACTCCTCAAATGAGTTGGCTAAATTATGGCGTGACATCCATTTGTAGTCATCGACTGTCAGTTTCAATTGAGGGCCACTTCTTTGGCTTGTCCAATTGTAACTTGTGGACAAGTCCCAATATTTCAGCATATGCATAAAAACTAGTATGATAGCAGACAGTTACTTCCACAAGATGATTGGGGTAAACAGCCAAATTCTTCTTTGCAATCTGCAAAATATGTTCCGGCTGTGTAAGTGCATTCAGGATAATTAATAGACAGAGTGGTATATTGGATTTACTCTTATGGTTATCTTACAGGAGATGAATACAATTTGAAAAAGAGACAATCATTTATGGACTGATTGACACACTTTTATAATTTTGATATCTGGCGGAAAACTAAGCTACTCGAAGTGACTACATTTTTTCAGTGATTTCCAAACTTGACTTCTGCAGTATGCCAAAAATCCTCCAGTCATTACTAAACAAAAATATGTTTCATCTTTGATTATCAAGACACTTTTGAAAAACATAAACTTATTTAATCTGTGAACTATATTTTTACGTTTTCATTTGTAAGCAAAAAAGGCCTTTGCATGTCTGTATTGTGACAAACCTAAAAATCCATTGATGCAATCTGTGAGGTGGATCACACAATAGCATCAAGAATGACCTCTATCAAATGTAATGGCCACAAAGTCAGATTCTGGGACACATTGAAACAACCCAGCTGGCACATCAGGCCTAAGTCATTAAAATTCCCTTGTTATTGATATGTGCCTAACATTAACAAAAAATGCCCCTTTTATGGGCTAGAAATGCTTTTGTCAAATTAACCTGAATGCGTATTATCTTTTGCGATGTAACACAATAGCTTTGCACCAGCTAACCTTACCATGCATGTCAAATCCTGCAGGGCCTATTAGGTAACCATTGACACTCATTTTGATGGGGGTCATGAATAGGAATCGGCCTTTCACATAGTAATTTCCTAACCTACTGCAGATCACCCACAGTAAAAGGTTACACACTCGACAGCATAGCTATGAAATGTTGAGGTCTTGAATTTATTATGGCATCCCTGGAAAAGAAAATTCACTTGGGTTTGCGTTGTTTGTATTAATCTGATGCCATGATACTTGGTGAGAGTGTGTGTTTCAAAATGGCGGACGGGAGTGATGTAAATTCAGAATTTTGTGATTTTGTTAAGTTAGTAATTGGTGTAATATTATTCTGTATAGGTGGTGAACTAGAGTTTCACGATCTATACCAATGCAGACGAGCCTCAAGCCTGAACTGTTGTATCAAAATCAGTCCCAATTATAGGGCTATCTCTACTTTGTAGTGATTCCTTTATTGATGTCCTTTAATGGCTGCAAGTGCTCATTTCTCTCTCTTTACACATTTTTAGAATTCAATTATAACAGTTGGGTTTGCTCAGTTGGCAGTGCCCTGGACTGCCAATTGCTGTATCCAGGGTTCGAGTGCTTAAATACAGGATATAAGATCAAATCATCCATACATCCAGCCAATCAAACCATTAACTATTTTGGACTACACCAACAGATACTTCATCACATCACAATGTTTTGCCTGCGACAGAATGTATGCATGTCCCTCCACTATCAAATATTTTGCCTTTTGCTTTTGCTTCTCCTTCATTTACATCCAAATTAACTATCTCCTCTCAAGTGCCATCTTTCGTCATAACATGGAATTAATCCCATCTTGTCCATAATCATGGCGCACTCAATAAAACATCATGTAGAACTATTCTGGGTCAATATCAGTCCAGACTGCGGTCTATTGAGATCTGCGTAAATATTGGCACTACTCGTCAGAGTACCTTTAACAGAATTAGGGCAACTGTAATTCATCAAATGTACATGTATTCCTGATATTTGGTACGGGGAGGCAACAAAATGCATTATTGTCAGTCTGACAGTAAAAATGGTTTGTAAGACCTATACTATCACAAAGTAGGGGAGAGCGGGGCATGATGGGCACCTTAACTTTGAAGGTCCACCATGTCATCACTATGGCAACAAAAACAAGAGCAGGTATACTGCCTCCATATCCCCCATGCCCTACACATCTACCAACTAGAACGGAGTGCATGAGATGCACAAACGTAGCTCTGCTACCAGTGCACGACATCGCATTAAAATACTGTGCAACCACTTGAAGGCTTGCTTGAAGACAGAATACACCCATCAGTATACACCCATCGATATAGAAACCCATCATCGGTAGATACAACTCGGTAGACACCCATCGGTCAGTAGACACCCAGCGGTCAGCGAACACCCAACGGTTGGCATACACTCATCAGTCAGTATACAGCCTTTGGAATGTATACATCCATTGGTAAGCATTATTATTTTTAACACATACACCCTTTGGTACATGTACATCATTCGGTCCGCGTACACCCTTTAGTATGTATACATCCTTTGGTACAGTATACACCCTTAGGGAATGTATACACACATTGGTAAACATATACGTTGCCAACACTTGCACCCGTTGCCAACACTTGCACCCGTTGCCAACACTTGCACCTCGTGCCAACACTTGCACCCCGTGCCAACACTTGCACCCCATGCCAACACTTGCACCCCCTGCCAACACTTGCACCCGTTACCAACACTTGCATCCGGTGCCAACACTTGCACCCGGTGCCAACACTTGCACCCGTTGCCAACACTTGCACCCCATGCCAACACTTGCACCCGTTGCCAACACTTGCACCCGTTGCCAACACTTGCACCCCTTGCCAACACTTGCACCCGTTGCCAACACTTGCACCTGGTGCCAACGCTTGCACCTGTTGCCAACACTTGCACCCATTGGCCAACACTTGCACCCGGTGCCAACACTTGCAACCGTTGCCAACACTTGCACCTGTTGCCAACACTTGCACCCGTTGCCAACACTTGCACCCCATGCCAACACCTGCACCTGTTGCCAACACCTGCACCTGTTGCCAACACCTGCACCTGTTGCCAACACCTGCACCTGTTGCCAACACCTGCACCCGGTGCCAACACTTGCACCTGTTGCCAACACCTGCACCTGTTGCCAACACCTGCACCCCCTGCCAACACTTGCACCCGTTGCCAACACTTGCACCCTGTGCCAACAACTTGCACCCCGTGCCAACACTTGCACCCGGTGCCAACACTTGCACCCGGTGCCAACACTTGCACCCCGCGCCAACACTTGCACCCGCGCCAACACTTGCACCCCGTGCCAACACTTGCACCCATTGCCAACACTTGCACCCGTTGCCAACACTTGCATCCCGTGCCAACACTTGCATCCCGTGCCAACACTTGCACCTGTTGCCAACACTTGCACCCGTTGCCAACACTTGCACCCGTTGCCAACACTTGCACCCCGTGCCAACACTTGCACCCCGTGCCAACACTTGCACTCGTTGCCAACACTTGCACCCCTGCCAACACTTGCACCCCCTGCCAACACTTGCACCCCGTGCCAACACTTGCACCCGGTGCCAACACTTGCACCCGGTACCAACACTTGCACCCGTTACCAACACTTGCACCCGTTGCCAACACTTGCACCCCGTGCCCACACTTGCACCCCGTGCCAACACTTGCACCCGGTGTCAACACTTGCACCCGGTGCCAACACTTGCACCCCGTGCCAACACTTGCACCCAGTGCCAACACTTGCACCCCGTGCCAACACTTGCACCCATTGCCAACACTTGCACCCCATGCCAACACTTGCAACCCGTGCCAACACTTGCACCCGTTGCCAACACTTGCACCTGTTGCCAACACTTGCACCCTGTGCCAACAACTTGCACCCCGTGCCAACACTTGCACCCGGTGCCAACACTTGCACCCGGTGCCAACACTTGCACCCCGCGCCAACACTTGCACCCGCGCCAACACTTGCACCCCGCGCCAACACTTGCACCCGTTGCCAACACTTGCACCCGTTGCCAACACTTGCATCCCGTGCCAACACTTGCATCCCGTGCCAACACTTGCACCCGTTGCCAACACTTGCACCCGTTGCCAACACTTGCACCCAGGGCCAACACTTGCACCCGGTGCCAACACTTGCACCCGTTGCCAACACTTGCACCCCGTGCCAACACTTGCACCCGGTGCCAACACTTGCACCCGTTGCCAACACTTGTATCCCGTGCCAACACTTGCACCCCATGCAAACACTTGTACCCCGTGCCAACACTTGCACCATGTGCCAACACTTGCACCCGTTGCCAACTTTTGCACCCGGTGCAGTCACTTGCACCCGCGCCAACACTTGCACCCGGTGCCAACACTTGCACCCGTTGCCAACACTTGCAACCCGTTCCAACACTTGCACCCGGTGCCAACACTTGCACCCGGTGCCAACACTTGCACCCGTTGCCAACACTTGCACCCGGTGCCAACACTTGCACCCGTTGCCAACACTTGCAACCCGTGCCAACACTTGCACCCGGTGCCAACACTTGCACCCGGTGCCAACACTTGCACCCGTTGCCAACTTTTGCACCGAGTGCCAACACTTGCACCCGGTGCCAACACTTGCACCTGGTGCAAGCTAATACCCACAAGAATTCCAATTTTAGTTATGCCAAATATTTCCACCAGGTGCACAACTGTGCATATATGTAAGGATGTGGAGACACCTGGGGGTGGAGTTCGCTTTTAAAAATAACATGGCTGCAGGCCAAAAGCACAGCAAAAAGTATTTGGAATGTGGAAATGGTTATGATATTTATTGATTTATGGTCAGATTTGACAAGTTGAGGGGGGTCTTTGAATGTTGGGAAAGGATGAGCATTGTGCATGGTGTGGTGTTTGAGATATTTGATGGACGCCATGACATGGAGACTAAAAGTAAATCCCCCATAGCATAGCATGGGGGATAATAATTACTATTTGTTGCTGACTGGTTTTGCATTAGGTTCTACTTTAAGCATAGAAAATCTTGTTATGCTCAATGAAATAGTGTTTGAGTTATAAGCACTTTAAATTTTTTGGCAAGAGCCCATCATGCCCCGCAAGGGTGGGGCATGATGGGCACCTTGTTGGGGCATGATGGGCAGCTTCAAATTTTGGTCAATACTTACGGCATTATAGTTGTAAAACTGAAATAATTCCAGTATTCTTAATTAAAAACTTGCATTACATGATAAATGGTAGTTATTGAACCAACTCAGCAAACTATAATCACTTTTTCATCTAAAAAATGCAGGGAACAATCCTAAAACGTAAATTTAACATCATAAAAGGTGATTTGGCACACAAATTATGTTCTTAATTCTATACCTGATGTAGTAAATAAGATAATACCAATAGACATTGGAATACGCAGTATTGTCCATTCTCGCCAATCTTCAACTATTATATTGCAAGAAATACATATTCTTAGTTCAAATGGGGCATGATGGGCCTGGGCTTCATTTTTCATAAATGCCCTCATACACCAGTTTCCAAGAATAAAGTCAAATCAAAGAGTTTTCATGTAAAATGTTGATATATCTCTTTGTGGAAGTAAAACAAGACAGCTGTTAAAATATCACTTATGCATAATCACAACGCACTTGGAAAATCAGGAAAAAAAGTTGTTATGGCTTCAAAATCCTAGAAAGGGCAATATCTGCTAAAGTATTGGTATCTGAACCATGCAATTTTTTCTTCAATAAAGAATTGGAAAATTAATTCTAAACAACAAACATCGGCTTCCTCCAGTGTTAAACTTTGGAGTTAAAGCCCAAACCCATCATGCCCCGGGGGCCCATCATGCCCCGCTCTCCCCTAATACTTAAATATACAGACCTTTTAAAAAAAGTTGTTTCGCCAAGTATTGTCAGCGGCGGAATTCCAATGTACCACCATAGATTCACATGGTCATTAAAAAACTACCCCAGGAACCTGTATTTTGAATTTTGTTTCTTTTTAGCATTGTACTCCTTTGTCAAAAATAAATGTGTATTAGGTACAAAGGTCACAAACAAAAATAGAATTAATGTATGGTGCCAAAGGTTTAAGATATCTCAAGAGGACTCAAATCTATGGAATATTTCAACTGAATGATTACAAGATGCAAGAGCTAAGCCTGACTAAATTTTTAAAAAGTTATCCCTAATAATTATTGAGGTTACTCTATCTGATTAAGTACATTTACTTCAGATTTAAATTAAAAATGACAAGTTACTGTTATAAATCCGAATCTTTCTTAATGTCAGTACAAACCATTCTCATTGTCAATCTTAGTTACTAGTTAATGTCAGTCTGAACGATAATATGCATTTTGTTTCCTACTCATACCAAATATCTAGAATATATATGTACATTTTCTGAATGTATATTGTAAATGGAATGAGACAGCAGCGATATTTTTCAGCTCTTCTGAAAGACCGATGACTTCAAAACACTTTGACAGGGAGCAGACTGCAGAAATGAGTTGGCTATTATCGTGACATCAATTTGTAGTCATCGACTGTCAGTTCCTATGGATGGCAACTTTTTTTGCCTGTCCAATTGTTAGTTGTTGACAAGTTGCAATATTCAAGCACGAAAACAAGTATGGTAATGTAGCATCCCTTCCCAATGCCTAGTGCACAAAAGGACTTAAATATGAAATCGAGTTCAGAGGGTTTATTAGCCCCTGCCTATCTGCAACCATATACATGGGAGTGTGCACCCTAGCCTGGTCCTACTGTTACTATCCTCCTGCTGCTGCTGCAGGGGGGTTAAGCCCCTTACCCTGGACTGGTCATGTGACCAGTCATATATGTAAATGAGGTGGCCACCTACTGGCCATCCTCCAACACCTTAGTAACTTGGCCTGAAGGGCTGGGCCATTACATTACCCCCTCTTTTAAAGATCTGCACTCCGGGGCAGAAAACAATACATAATATCTTAAAAAGCAGCAAAATTAAATTAAATTCTAATCAATTACTTTAAATAATTACTTTACTTTACATAATATTAAATAACTTTAAATCACTAAAATAATAATAAACTTGTTGTTGGCACACACTCATTACAATAGGTTGCAGAAGGCTCAGGACACATAAAAAAACAATATTCAATCAATAACGTTCGTTACTGCTCCTGCTGCCCTTCCTGTGCTGACTCCGGTTCCTGGGGGTCCGACGGATCCTCTGGGCCTGCCTGGGTTGCTCTTCCTGGTGTCCCCTGTTCTCTGTGGACTGGAGGGGTCGCCGGAACTGCCTTGGATCTTCACCAGCCTGGGCCAGCACAGCTGCTTTTTGTTCATGCAGCTGTCGGTGCTCCCGGAGGAGGGCAACGCATCTCTGCTGAAAGTCCTCCTGGACATGCAGCTGCCTCACCAGCTCCCTCTTCAGGGCCCTCTCCTTCTCCAGCTCCTGTTGAAGTTGCTCCAGGGCCTCGGGCCCTTTCTGCTGTTGCTGAGGTGGATCGGACGGGGGGGTATTGGGTAGCTGATAGGTGACCTTCTTCAAGGTCATTCTTGCTACCATGCTGGCTGCAGTCTCCGGCTGGATCCCGTGCAGGCTCTGGAGGTGGGACCTAACCTGGGACCTCCCAAAGGCAGGGAAAGTTGTTCCACAGACAACACATTCAAATCCCTCCTCAGGATGTTCATGGTGGTAGAAATGATGCTGCCTTAGGCCTCTGGCCGAGGTGAGCATCTTTCCACACAATCCACACCTGTGTGTCCCAGGTCCAGACAAAGTCTGGGCTGCATGAGCTGCACACTCCAAAGACTCCTTTGGTGTGGTCTTGGCTTCCTCCTTGAACCAAGGCTTCTGGGTCACAACCTCCATGAGGCGCTCCACATTAGCCTGCTGGTCCAACTCATGCAGCAGGTCCTCCAGGATCAGGGACAGGTCCTCCAGGATCAGGTCATCAAAAATGGGTCTCATCCTGTGCCTGAGGCGCAGGACAAGATAATCCCTCCCAGGGTAGCTCCTGATTCGGATGTCCAAGTTTGGGGGAAGCTCCTCGTAACTCTGGGCTTCCATGAAGCGCCAGAGCCTTCCCAAAGCTAAATCCCTCCTCTCAACAGTCCAGTAGGGAGCCTCAGGCTCACCTGTAGCTGGAGACTGTTCCTGGGCAGACACATCGTAAGGTAGATCCATCCCTGGATGAGACTGGGGCTCTCCAGTTAAAAACACCTCCACAGTTTGAGCTGCATGAACCTGGGGCTCTCCACTCACGGGGGCATCAGCAAGAGGGGCTAGAGGAGCCTGGGGCTTCTCAGCCATGGGCGTATCAACTGGCAGAGGTGGTGGGGCCTCTGGCTGACCTGCAGCTCCCTCCTCCACAGCCATGTCTCCCTCCTCCACAGGCAGGTTATCTTCAAAAAGCTGAGAAGGAGACCAAGCACAATGCTCATCTCCCTCACCAACAGAGCCCATGGAGAAGTTGTCAATCTCCTCCTCCGTAGCATGTATATTGATATCAGCGGCTACAACCTGCCACAAGCTTAAATCCTTCTGGTTTTCCATATTGGAAATTACAAGTATCCAAAATCAAAAGCTGTCACAATCAATCCTTTTCCTTTTAAAAGTAATTGTAATGAGGGGCGCCTTCCTCAAAACCCAGTATTTCCAAGTGAAATAATATTACTAAGAAAAGGTGGTCTTCTCTCCTTGGCAGCTGCTAGAGCAATGACCAGTGACCAGCATGGACTAGAGTAGACACAAACAGTGGCCCCAGTTATCAGCAGAATGCTCATTAGTACCAGGCCACATCATGGTCCCAGCTCAACCCAGTCCACATTAAGACTTTAAGCAGGCATTATCCACTGACATGAGTAACATGAACTGCACATGGACCAAACAAGGTCTCACAAGGTCAGACAAGGTCAGACAAGGTCAAACAAGTGGGAAGTCCCAAGGGGACATATCACAGGTTCAAACATGTCAAACTTGGCACATAACTGTTTGCACTTTAGATGCAATCAGATACATGTACCTCAAAGTTAAAACTTATACAACTTTATCAATACAGCCAAGGAACTCTTTATTTTTTTCTAGGTACACCACTGTGCATGGTGCCTACCAGGTTTTAGAACTACTTTTCTAATTCTATCCCAGATACATCACTGTGCATGGTGCCTACCGGGTCTTTATATAACACTAGACTATTTAAAGCCCACAATGTTGATTAAAACAAATTCAAATTATCTCAGTCTAAAAAATTGAAAATATCTCCCTATATGACCGATTGATTATCCCTTTGTATCTATACAGCTAACTATCAGTCAGACCCTCTCCTAGTCAAGGAGCTAATTATCTGCTGACACTGTAAAATAAACACAAACCAGGGCTACAATCTTAACCATCTATAGAGAAGCAGACATTAAAATCACTGAGCATAATTATACAAGGAACAGCCTTTACAGCTTCTTTTTTTTAAGCCACATAATATCTACTATAATATATTTCCAAGCACAATTCACACATCAATAGAGAAAATAAACTAGTATCTATGTCCAAACAGTACTGCTATTTATATACACCCAATTAAAACACTCTGTGCCTCATCACTCAAGATCTCATCACTTAGCACCCTGATAGAGCTCCTGACACGGAATTTCACTGTATCACATGTTGCCCAGCACAGTGGCCCGTTGCCCTAGCAACCACACCAGCAGCACACCAGCACTGGCCGTTTCCATAGCAACCACTGCAGCCACTGCACTCTGGCTAACTTTTCTACAGTTCATCCCCTCTTTTCCAGGCTCATGACCCCATGTGCCCCACCTAATGTACTAATTAGTGAACTCCAGATCTTGTCGTGCATTTATATAAGCAAATGGAGCTATTATACCAGAGCCAGTATACACAGCCACTCTGGATATACAATACCCCAGGACACCTAGAAATATCTATCAAATATCCACACTTGAACTATATGCTACAGAAAACACACTTAAACAGTGAAAATAACAGTTAATATCTTATTTTCAGTCAAACAACCAATTTAACTGAAGCCCACATTGTGCCCAAAACGTGCAGGAGGCTGTCTACTCCTTCTTGGCACAAATTCAGCAGCATTAGGGTTCAATGGAGTCACTGGGACCTGGGGTCCTGCATCTCCCGCACCCTGGGGGTCAACAGCATGGCCTGAATGATCAGACTGATCATTTACTTCATCAGCTGGACCTTCATCTTGGTTATGAATGTCCAATGCATCAACCGTATCTGCCTGGGCAGGCAGGTCAGGCAAATGCACTTGGTCAGCCTCAGTTACCTCAGACAAGTACTTCTTCAGGTGATTCACATGAACCACTTTTTTCTTGCCAGTCTGAGGTGCTTCAATTTCATAATTGACCTCACTCAGCTTTTTAGTGACCCTGTAAGGCCCCAAAAACTTCAGACCAAGCTTTTGCCTTGCCAAAGGTTTGTAGTATAACAAAATCCAGTCACCTATGTTATACTTTGGATCCCCTGTAAGGCGATTGTAGTTTTTAGCCTGCCTGGCAGCAGCAGTGGCTGTATGTTGTCTACAGCGATGGAATGAATCTTCCATGGCCTCCCTGACCCATTCCACATACTCAATAGGACATGACCTTTGCTCAGGCACGGCATATCCATACACCAAATCAACAGGCAGTAATGCCTCTCTGCCCAGCATGAGCAGGTTGGGAGTCATGCTTGTTGATTGGTGAGGAGTGGCCCTGTAGGCACACATGACATAAGGGAGAATGTCATCCCAATCATTGCGATAATCATTGACCAATTTTGCAATCATATCTTGCAGGGAGCGATTGAAGCGTTCTACAAGCCCATCAGACTGTGGCCTGTAGCCACAAGTCCTAGTTTTGCGAATTCCAAGGAGCTTGCAGATTTCACTGAACAATTCTGATTCAAAGTTTGGACCTTGATCAGAATGGATGACATAAGGGGCCCCAAGCCTGACAATTATCTCAGTAACGAGGCAGTCTGCCACAGTTGCTGCTGTCTGGTCAGGCAGAGGAAACGCTTCAGTCCACCTTGTAAAATAATCAGCAATCACTACCACATATTTGTTGCCTTTTTCAGTTTCTGGGAGAGGCCCCAGAATGTCCAAAGCTATCCTCTCCATTGGCATGCCTACAGGCAGCTGTTGCAGCGGAGCTTTTGGTCGGCCATGATCTTTTCTCTTTTGGCAGATGTCACACCAGGCTATCCACCTGATCACGTCCTCTTTGTAGCCAGGCCAGTAAAACCTTCGTCTGATCTTGGAGATCAAACTACTAATTCCCATGTGGCCTCCCAATTTAGAGGTGTGCAAATAGTGGAATATTTCACGTCTCAGACTTGCTGGAACAACTAATTGCTCCACCTCCTCATCACTAGGGAGCTTATGCCTACGGCACAGCTTGCCCTCACGGATGAAGAGTGTGTTGAACTGAGCCCACAAGTTTTTGACTACACCAGGCTGGGCTGTGATGTCTTTGAAAGCAGGTCGAGTCTCAGACTCAACCCATTCCTTTACCAAAGCCAGTGCAGGATCTTGGACCTGTCTATTGACCATGTCAGTGACTGTCCATGAATCCAGCCAATTAGTGTCAATTTGCTGATGAGTACAACTTGCATTTACTTGGATCTCATGATTGTTATCACAAGATGATGACACTGATCCAGCAAGAGCCTCTGGCTCTGGATCAGCAACAACAAAAGCATTCAAATTCTCAATATGAGCAGGGTCTGGGCAGTCAGTGCGTTTGCACTTCTTGACAGGTATTCTTGAACACCCATCAGCATTCCCATGCTTCTTACCTGGCCTATACTGAATATTGAAGTTGTACTCACTTAGGCTGGCAAGCCATCTTGCTAGCATTCCCTCAACATCTTTGAAGTTCTTTAACCAAAGAAGTGCACGGTGGTCCGTACGCAACAGAACTTCACTCTGACCATATATGTATGGCCTAAAGATTTTAGCCATTTTCACAACAGCCAACAATTCCTTGTAGGTTGCACAATAATTTCGTTGACTCTGGTTAAGAGATTTTGAAGCATATGCAACGACCCTCTCCTTGCCATCAATTACCTGAGATAACACCCCTCCTATTGATACACCACATGCATCTGTGTCCAGCACCACGGGACAGCCTTCTCTAGGCAGAGCCAGAACCGGGCAGTTGTTAGAGCCTCAATCAGCCTTTCAAAGGCTAATTGACACGCCTTTGTCCATTTGAATTCGACCCTGGTGCCAGTAAGATCATGCAAGGGGGCCGCGACTCTTGAGAATTGGGCCACATGCTTACGATAGTACGATGCAAAGCCTAAGAAACTGCGGACCTCATGCGGTGTCTGCGGCACAGGCCACTTCTTCACAACCTCAATCTTCTTTGGGTCGGGTTTCACACCCTCCTTGCAGACCACATGGCCCAGAAATGATACTTCTCTCTGGAAAAGCTCACATTTGCTGGGTTTGAGTCTCAGGCCAGCATTTCCAATCCTCTTTAACACAGTGACCAAATTAGCCAGGGTGTCCTCAAAGGTCCGACCCTGAATAATAATATCATCCATATAACACAAAGTGGTCGAGGAATCCAACCCACTAAGAACTAGCTCCATTAGCCGTTCCAGGGTGGCTGGACCATTTGTAACGCCGAATGGCATCACAGTAAATTGAAAATGGCCTCTAGGAGTAGTGAATGCAGTTTTCTCTTTGTCTCCAGGTGTCATGGCAATTTGCCAATAACCCGAAGAGAGATCCAAAGTGCAAAACCACTCTGCCCCTGCAAGGGCATCCAAGCAATCTTCAATTCTTGGAAGGGGGTATGCATCCTGCTTTGTGACCTCATTCAATCGTCTATAATCGATACAGAAGCGGAAACTTCCATCTTTTTTCGAAACTAGCACCGGAGGACTTGACCAAGGACTGCTGCTGGGCTCAACTACTTTAAGCTTCAGCATACGGTCAAGTTCCTCTGATAAGGCTCTCTTTTGAGCCCATCCAAGTCTTCTAGGTGGCAGTTTGAATGGTTTTGCATTTCCAGTGTCAATGGAATGGGTGGCCATGTCAGTCTTACCAAGACCAAACTTGCCTCCCTCAAAACAAGGTTCAAAACGTTTTAGGGCCTCAACAAAAAGGTCCTTTTGACCCTCAGTCAAGCCATTAGTTTTGTCAACCATTGTTTGAAGGTGCTCAGGGAGTGGTGCATTATTTGCACTCTCAACCTGACCATTCCTGGAAATGGCATTCACTTGTTTCCCTGATGCAGGAACCTCAACTTCCTCAAGGTCAGCCACAACCAAGCCTTTGGTCAACCACAGGTCCTTTGTCCCTGGGTTCACTACTTGGATAGCTGCATCAGAGATCTCACTGCTGATCAATCCCCTTGGCACAACAATATTTTCGTTGTGACACACAGCAGGCAATGGTTCCATCAGTTGGTGGTCAGGGACCTCAGGCCCCCATCTGACCATCTCCACATAAACCACTGCAGTGTGACGAGCAGGCAGGAGCACATTGTCTTTGACAATAGCTCTACCACCTTTTCCAGGGGAATATGATTTGCAGTGCAGTCTGTGTTCGTTCAGACTCACAGTGCCTGTGGCACAGTCAATCAGAGCTTTGTTGATGGACAAGAAATCCATCCCAATTACGCCATGTAGAGACCCCATATCAGCAACAAGGAAATCACACTCATACTGGACTCTGTCCAGCATAAAGTGAAGTTTTGATCTCCCATAAATGCTGATAAGATCACCATTGGCTGCACAAATCCGCTCCTGGGTAGGCCTCAATTTTGCTCTGCTGCCTTCTGGCAATCTGTCATATTGAGCTTTGCTCAACATGGACACCTGAGCACCTGAGTCTACCAGCAGATTTACAGCAACCAAGCCTAAATAGGCTACCAAATACCAGGCAGCTGTGTGATCATTCAATGATGCCACCCTTGGCCAGTACTGGCCAAGGTATACATCTGCCCAACAAGGCAGGGGGGTCTCCACTGGTGGGTGGGGTAGAGACTCTGAGACCATAAGTTCATCTACCCCAGGGAGTTTTCCGAATCCTGTCTAACTTTCTTACTGGGCTTCTCTGAAGCCTTCTTTTCTGCAGGTCGTTTTTGGCCATTTTTTGGCCTGGGTGCTTCATCATCATTCACCAGCTCCGGACACCTTCTACGAATGTGGCCAGGCTGTTGGCAATGATAGCACTTAAAAACCTTAGGTTGCTTGCCTTTACCTTTGTTAAAGGGCTTCTGAACCTTGGGTTGATACTTCTGCAGAAGTCTTTCAACTACCTTTTCAACTTGCTCAGCCAAAGCATCATTCTGCGACTGAGAGCTTCCCCCTTTCTGATCCTCACTCTTATTCCCTGGCGCCTCTGAGAAGGCAGCCACCATGGGAAGAGCAAGATCAGGCTTCTGGGATTTGTCAGAAGAATATGCAGACTCATATTGAGTCGCCAGGTCAATTGCATCAACCAAGGTCTGGGGCCTTAAAGCCCGTAACCAGAACTTCATGTTGGGATTGCCTGCTGTCTCAACAAACTTGTCCTTGGCAAACCTCTCTTGTTCCTCAGGAACAGACAAAGGATCGGCCTTTCTTGACAAATCAAGGAGAAAATGGGCATATGTGTCCAAGTCCACATTGCTGCCCCTCTTGGCATCCAACCATTTGCTCCTAAAAAGCTCAGTAGCTCTCTCAGTGCAAAAGATCTTGGTTAGACGTGCCACCAGCTTTGACCAGCCTGTCTCATAAGACAAAGCCATTATCTTCAGCTTGGCACCTCCTTGAATTGAATGAAAAAGGTGGAAGCACATTTCTTCCTCCCCCCACCTGTTAAACACGGCCACACGGCTGAATTCAGATAAAAAATCTGAAAATGCCATGCCCAGGCCATCAAAGGTAGGAGCAGACACCTCTTTCCTGCGACGAAGTCTCAGGGAAGAATCTGATTTAGCTGATTTTGTGCTTCTCCCAGAGACATGCTGTCTCTTAGAAATAGCACCAACAATAACCTCTGGAGCCTGTTGTTCCGGCTCTTCATCAGAGGAAGAATCACAGAACTCTTCAGAGTCATAATTCTCCTCCAGCTCAGCACCTGTGGTGCTCCTCTTATGTGACATTTGAGTTGGCTCTTGGTCCCTTTGGGACACTGTAGCACCACCCAAATGCTGCTTAGAGGTTCCAGGCCTAGGCTCAGTAGTCTGAGCAACAGTTTTTCTTGACTTGCCCCTGATCCCTGACCTCTGTGAGACCCTGGGATGCTGAGGCACGGAGTGGGGAGTATCATGGCTGCTTGGTAGGCCTGTGGCCTCCAGAGCTGCACCAGCAAAATCCCCTTCTCCCCCTGCTGACCTAACTCTTCCTCAGCTTCTAGCTCATTCTGAGTTCTTGAAATGGGAGTCTGTGACTCTTCATTCCCCAAGTCAACAGGAATGTCATTTGAAAAAGAAGCCAGTGGCTCACCATTTTCATTAGGCACTGTTGAGTTTCTCCAAGGCCTTGGCCTCAGAGAAGGTCTCCCAACCTTAGACATTGCAATGAATACAGTCAAGCAAAATCACAAAACACTCAACAGACACACACTGGAACTACACAGTTACCAGAGTCAGTGCACCAAACAAAGGAAGGAACACAATTGAGTTCAAAAGACCCGAAGGAAATCTCACAAAGCAAACAAAAATTCACAAACCTGTTCAAAATCCTTCGAGTCCCACATCGGGCGCCAATTTTGTAGCATCCCTTCCCAATGCCTAGTGCACAAAAGGACTTAAATATGAAATCGAGTTCAGAGGGTTTATTAGCCCCTGCCTATCTGCAACCATATACATGGGAGTGTGCACCCTAGCCTGGTCCTACTGTTACTATCCTCCTGCTGCTGCTGCAGGGGGGTTAAGCCCCTTACCCTGGACTGGTCATGTGACCAGTCATATATGTAAATGAGGTGGCCACCTACTGGCCATCCTCCAACACCTTAGTAACTTGGCCTGAAGGGCTGGGCCATTACAGTAACATACAGCTCTGAACACAAGATGATTACTGTAAAAAGTGCTGTGGGAGTTGCTATTTTTAAACGAACATACTAGATAGATACATGTATATACACAGATACTTGAATTGATACATGGATGGATGGATAGATAGACTTCAAATACACAATATATATGATATATAGATCTACAAAGTTTAAACTTGTACAACATGGACGCTGACACAAGCGATCAGCAATTTCATGCCTGGAGCGACATCCCATCCACATGAGATTTTGTTCTTGAATGCATGCAGAGTATCAATTTAATTATAATGTCTACAAAGCAGCAAGATATGGCTGAGATCATGTCCAGGTCGACTGATTAAGCGAAAAATTGGAATTTAGCATTATATAATTGAGCTACTATTCCCAAAAACGCATTTTTTATATTAAAAACGATTTTTTATAAAAGGAGGAAATACCAAAAATATTTTTAAAGTTGTGAAAATATGACTATATATATGGATGCGAAAAGATGATCTGGAAACAGAGGCCACCAAGCCTACTTCCAACAACTCTTAAGCTAAAGCTATAGTGGATGCACAAACATTATCTCACATGTAGAATTCTGTAAACTAAATTTGCAAATGATGTCTGAGGCTGTTTTATATGAAAAGTTCCAAATTTGAAGTCTAGAAATAGACTAGTTCATTACAGATTTAGTGGAAATCAAATCATGTTGTGTACTTTGAAGAGTATTGTAAATATTTACACAAATCTCAAAATGCTACAGAAGCTGTGGTCTGATATCAACCCAAAATAGTTCTGCTTGATGTTTCTTGAGTGCTCGATGCCACATTAAATGACAGGACTACATTATTTGCTGTAATTATATGTTAAGTTTTGATGGTACTTATGGGGTGAAGGGTTAATTTTTGTGTAATAGGATGGATCATACAGTTGCGTATGAGCAGGGTTGACAACAAAAATTCTTTACGAAATTCCTGATTACCTGGTTAGGCGGCTTTACAAGTATTCCAAAAGAAATTTACTAAGTGAAGTAGATCCCTCTGGCATTTTCTAAACATCTTCCTAAGTTCCAGTGAATAATATATTTTTATATTTTTTCATTCCCCTTCTTCTTAAAATCTAGACTCTAGCGTGGGATTTATTGTTCTGAAAAAAAAAATGTAATTTTCACACAGTTTCCCTTGAGTAGTATCATTGTTCACCTTTTTGACCTTCATTATTTCGTATTGCCAGTCTCTACATGGACAAACAATGAGATACAAAGTGTACAGAAGGTCAAATTAATCATGTTACACTCTGTGGGTTCTTTATATATGCCATCAAGAACATTTTGCGTTCAGAGTGTATGAAACTGTAGGTGTGGGCTGTGGGTATCTTGAAGCCTTCATTGATGCAATCTACGCCAGACTGGGGCATTATCATGTAAATGGCAATTCATATTCATGTCAACTCAAGAAAAAGAGTGTATGTGGTTACATAATAGGCCCCACAGGACCTAGGCAGACAGGTCAAGGTCAGCTAGTGCAAAGCTATTGAGTTACATGGCTAAAAGATGTCTATATTAATTTGGTTTATGGCTGGCTGTTGTAATAAATGGCAGCATTTATGTTTTTAGTGTTAGACTGCATATTGTTTAATATGGAGTTAAACGAATAAGTTATTAGGGTGCATTATGCATGATATGTTAGCTGGGATGTGTCTACAGGAACCTATATGGCACAGTCCAGGCCCTTTGTGTCATTTGCAACTGGGATAACACTAACCTGGAACAAGTGTTAGAACTTCATATTATGGGGCAATAAAGATGTTTAAATTGAATAGTGAATCAAACTAGGCATCAATTGGTTACCAGTTCCCTTTAATTGTCTATTTTTTTAACCCTGTGTTTGAAGCAAAGCTCCTTTAATATTAACAGGGCCTGATGCTCATCCAAGAAACGGGTTGCAATTTGCAATTTATGTCATATTGTCTTTTTACTAAGTTTTGAAATATTGGAATTTTGGTAAATTAATCTTGGATCTAAACCCGTTTTAGAAAATTTCACACCAGCGTCAATATTTACATGATCATATAACTTCACTGTATTGTCTCGAACGACTACACAGAACATTCCTACGTTT
Organism: Platynereis dumerilii; assembly: GCA_026936325.1. Taxonomy (NCBI): domain Eukaryota; kingdom Metazoa; phylum Annelida; class Polychaeta; order Phyllodocida; family Nereididae; genus Platynereis; species Platynereis dumerilii. Next base: position 46,075,081 of record JAPTHN010000007.1, on the reverse strand, counting down.
ATTTGGTGCTAGACGCCTTGGCTGCAGGAAACACGGGATTAATTCCATGTAATAACCAAATATGGCACTTCAGGGGAGGGGTTAATTTAGATGTTAATCAAGGCATAGCAAGAGCAGAGGTGACAAAAAGGTTTGACACAAGGGCAAAATTTACTGCTGTTTGATAATGCGATTTATGGCAATAACATGATGCTGCAATGGCTTCATTTGTGTTAATAAGGCAATAGATTAATGGGAAGTGGCGGACTAAGAATATAGCTCATTGTAAGATGAAACCAAATGGGACACCAATATAGTTTGCAATTCATCATGAGGAGCAGGCCTACTTTAAAAGGAATGTCAGTACCAGCAGCTTATTTTTGTAAATCTGCCAATTAATGCTTGTAGGAAGTTGTTTTTTTTTGTAGATTCATTCAACTTTTATTTTAATTATGACATTGCATCCCTCATATCAATATGTCCTATCATTTATCTTTAATAAACACCAAATGCTTACAATACTGATCACTGCTAACTTGCACAGCCAGTATATAAGTTGATTTAGACCACAAAGAAGTACTCGGATGTTTCCAATAACTGGCATTTGTACCCTGCTGCCTGTCATCATTCAGGTTTATATATATATATAATTATATATATATACATGTACTAAAATATTGGGACTTGTCCACAAGTTACAATTGGACAGGCAAAAGAAGCAGCCCTCCATTGGAACTGACAGTTGATGACTACAAATGGATGGCACAACATAATTTAGCCAAGTCATTACTGGAGTCAGCTCCCTGCCAAAGTATTTTGAAGTCATAATCTTTCTGAAGAGCTGAAAAACATTGCAGCTGTCTGGTTTATTTTACACAACATATTTCCGAAAGTGTCTTATCATTTTTTGAAGTCTAGTCTTTAAGTACATGTACTTGATTACAAGCAAGCATAGAGTCTTGGATAAATAACATATCTGAATTTGGGTATATGATAATACATTTAGATTTTATGTAAAGAGCCTGCTCTAGATGTAATGTAATGTAATGTCAATACTGAACGCAGGCTTGAGAGCCTCTATGTTCAGATCATTATCAGTCCAATCTGTAGTGCGGATGAACTTGCTCACCAATGCTCAAAATTTCAAATACCGACTTCCCAGTGAAACTGAAATGTAACTTTATAGTTTGTGTCATAGTGGTAATGTAGTGAAAGATACTGAAAATTAATAAATGAATAGTAATAATTAGTATGTAATAATAATATTTGACAATATTTTGAAAATCCTGAGTTCCCCCCAAAGCCTGAATGAATTATACATTTTGTTGCCTCCTCATACCAAATGTGTAGAGTAGATGTACATTTTCTGAATTATAGTGGATCTAATTCTGTTTAGGTACTCTGAAGAGCAGTGCAAATATTTACAAAGATCTCAATAGACTACAGTGTGGAATGATATTGACCCAGAATAGTTCTACATGATGTTTATTGAGTGGTAGGTGCCATGATAATGGATTAGTTCTGTGTAACGCAATTAGTTCCATGTAACGTCTGAAGACGACACTTAAGAGGGGATAGTTAATTTGGATGTTAATGAAGGAAAAGCAAGGGCAAAGACAAATATTTGACATTGGGGAGACATGTCTTTATTCTATGAATTTTATAAATGGGAGGATATATATCTATTGGTGTAGTCCAAAGAGCATTTTAACTTATTGCTTAAATACTTGACATAACATATATCATTCTGACAGCCAAGTAAAGCGAAATTGTTACGTCTTGAAATCAGTGATATAATCAAAGAATCACCTATTTTAGTGCAGATATTGATCAACCGATCATACTAGTCACATTGAACAGTGACATCATTGATTGGTGAAATGACCTATTTGCTTAGATGTTCCTACAGCAGAAGTCATAAACATGCGCTCATAAGAAGCTGAGTATGTCTGACTATTGCTACATTCTCACGGCGGCTCCCGGAGAACTATTTAAATCGGCGTCGAAGTATTTCCTGGTAATTTGGATGAATTTGGGTGATCCGCCGTCGACTTTTCACATCCCCCCAGGGGAAGTTTTTGTTCCCCTCAGCGGTTCCTAGAAATGGAAAAACTACGCCGTGGATGTCAAAAAGATTCAACAGGTACAAACTTTTTTTTCATGACGGCGGAACAGAGCCCAAAATTTTTCTTGATTTTTGGATGTCCGGCATGGATTTTTTCAGTGAGAACGCCTCAAAAACATCTCTGGCAGGATTTTAGGACATCCCCTGCCCCTGAGGGGACCTCTCCTGCCCCCGCGGGGACCTTTCCTGCCCCCGCGGGGACCTTTCCTGCCCCTGGGGGGACATTTGAAGCCTCGCCGGCAGTTTTTGACATCCCGCCGCGGTGAAAAAGGTTCACTGAGGGCAGTTATAGGTTCCCTGAGGGGTACTTTTTATATCTCGGGTGTTATAAAAGTATCCCTCAGGAGGAGGAAATTCCTTCCCCCCGGCGAACTTTTGGGGACAGCGTACAACTTTTCTTCCCGCAGTGAACAAAAAGAACCCCGCCGTTATATGCTTTTAATTAATTATGTAATGGTTTTATAAACATTGTATGTCGCCGGGATAGTCATTTTTTTCCTAGAATTCAACTCAAGCTACCCCTCAGTGGCAAAAAAGTTCTCCGTAACGTGCCGTGAGAACTGGGCATCAGTCATGCTTCATAGTATTCAAGTAACCTTGAAAAGCCTTCCATACTTTTGGCCATGGTAAGGCAATTTTATTTTACACTTTGAATTTTAAATTCTGCTATGTCAGAAAAGAAGATTGTTATCCGTTATACACATTTCCTGTGAAAGATAATATCTCTTGCTCAGCTTGAATGGTTAAATGTCAATGATACAAGGTGTTTGCGAGCAAAGAGGTTAAGTTACACAGTGCAACATTATGTAGCTTTTACTGGGGGTAATCTGCAGTAGGTTAGGAAATTATCATGTGAATTGCCTATTCCTATTCATGTAGCCCATCAAAACGAGTGTCAATGGTTATATAATAAGCCTTACGGGAATTGGGCAAAGAAGAAAGGGTCAACTAGTGCAAAACTATGGTGTTCCATAGCAAAAGATAATATGCATTCAAGTTAATTTGACAAAAGCTTTTTATCACATGAAAAGGGGTATCTTTGTCAATCAATAAAAACACATATCACTAACATGGCAATTTATAGAGTAGTAGCAGTTGCATTTTGCATGACATGTCATTTGAGGTGTTTTTATGCGTCCCAAATGAGGCTTTATGTGCCGTTAGTCCCATTATATTGGATAAAGGTCGTTCATGCAGCTTTCAAGCCTTTCGTAGTTGTGACATAATATACGTCACAGATGATGTCTATGGACTTTTGGTTCTGACACAATACAGACATGCAAAATAATTTTTATTTCATTTTCACTTTCACACGAAGACATAGAAATATAGGCCAAAAGTATAATTGTTTCCTGCAGTATGTCCCTTGGTTGAAGGATTAAACATTTTAAAATCTTTTCGCAATAGTGTCTTTAAAATCAGTACTTTTATTTGAAAGCGTGATGACTTGGCAGGTGCTTGGCATACATTGCAGTAGTCAAGTGCTGAATATTTCATTTTCTTTCAATGCAGACATCCGTGATGTTGAAGTGTTAATTTTTGTTGTTTGCTTGAAGTAAAACTTTACTGAATGCCTCTTTTCCCACTTAGCTAAGATCCCCTGCCTCTTTGCCGTGTCCTCCTCCTGTCCTAAGTAGCCTACCATCCAACCCACTTAGTTAAGGAATGTACATTACCTCTACATGTTTCCATCCATAGTAAATAATCATTGTCAGGTACATCAAAGAGCACTCCTGGGAATCTGAAGAAATATATATAGTTAAGTGTAGTTCCTATTTCCTTACAGTGACTTGATTTTGTCTGTAAGGTAAAATATTTAGGGCCGGTAAGTACAGGCGTATCAGAGATTTAACTCACCCCCTCCCCCAAAAATGGGAGAAAATACCTAAATTCGGGCAAAGAGGCTAACAATTTGGGTAGATGATCACCTTAATATTTACAAAGCTCTCAATATACTGCAGAAGTCTGATATCAAACCAGAGTAGTCCAACATGATGTTTATTTGGTGCTAGACACCTTGGCTGCAGGAAAGACAGGATTAATTCCATGTAGTAACTGAAGATGGCATTTCAGGGGGAGGGGTTAATTCGGATGTTAATCAAGGAATCGCAAGAGCAGGGGTGACAAAACGTTTGACACCAGGGCACAATTTACTGCTGTTTGATGATGAGATTTATGGCAATAACATGATGCTGCAATGGCTTCATTTGTGTTTCTTGTTAATACGGCAATAAATAACAGAATGCTCTACTCCAATAGAATCATGATATCATTTCATAAATTGATGGTTACATTATGCGATTGGAAAGTATAAATAATATTCCTATAAGTTACATGCATGTTTGATCACGAGACTTCAACAACTACTTCATTCACTTCACAAATTCAAGAAATAACAATTAAAACTCCAAATAAACTAACGAAAACTTTAATGAGAAGCACTTCTTACAAATTGTTATAAATTGCTTCTTATATTAACTTTTAATCATGCAATGCAATAAGTTTGGATAGATGATGTTGCCAATGTTATGCTCGCATGTTTCTTTATAAAACATCTGGCATCAGGAGCATAACAATCTTTTTTCATCTTTTGGCATTTTTCTGCTTCAGCTTTGACGAGTTTCTTTATTGAGAAAGAAACGGACTTGCAAAAAAGTTTCGAAAAAGTCAATTGATAAAATCACGAAAGGCTGTCATTATTTTTTTGTGAAATTCCATCAGTCTCATGTTTCTAATAAGACAGACTTAGCAAAAAGGCTGCTAAAAAATCAGCCTAATGGTAACAGGTTCATTTTCTGAATCTTTCATTTGTAACTCGAGATCACCATTCGCAAGGTGAGCTGCTCAATCAGCGGAAATTAATTTGAGAAGTGCGTTTCAGGTTTTCATAAAAATAAGTGCAGGTGTCAGGCTGAATCCTTCAGTTTTTCAGATTTGATGCTTTCCATTTTGTTGTGTTATTGCGAAGAAAGGACATTGTTCCCTTATCCTGTACCAAAATATCTTTCAAGTCAGATCGGCTCTTTTGTACTGTACAGGTGAACAGTTGACCTTACTCTATGGTTGGTATTTCTTTAACTGCACTCATTAAAGTGGCTATTTCACAGAAGTCACACCTGTAAAATTAGACTCTTGCATGCTTGGTATATAATTTTGGCCTGTAATCTCTTATAGTCCTTTGGCCTTGGCGATTTATGCATTAACTGACTGTAAATAGTTCTATTGATACTAATTAAATCTACCAACAACTGTTAGATGCAGAGATTTTGGATATAGAGACGTCAGTTAATAGCTCTGAATAGAGACACTGAAAATACTGGATTGCCGCGGATTCAGGGATCCTTGCATTTATACGCAAGAGACAGGTGAATAAGCTGTTTTTGGAGATGTGTATTTTATTGTAGCATATGATCTGATTGTATGGTAGAGCCTTACTGAAGCAAGTAAGTCTTGACCTGAGTATTGAAGTAAAGACTTATCTAATTTGACTCCTAACACCTTAGAATTATAAAAAAAGGTTTACAAAATACTTTGCCATTGGTTTCAGGTGATGGTCTGGATTATATGAATCTTGCGCTAAGAGAGGGTGGAGTTATCCTTACCATGAATCTCGGATCCGGTGTCTTTAAAACGGAAGTCAAGCCCCAAAAAGGAAGTGTCCGCTTTGACGACAACATGTGGCATAAACTTGTGGTGGACAGAGAAGCGCGCGAGGTGAGTGTTCCTAATGACCTTTAAAATTTGTAGTGTCTATAACTACCTTGAATCATATTTGCAATGTCATGATTAAGGAAGATGGTCTGGCATAGTCTTTCCAGCTTCTGTACTCTTGACCACTGCATGAAGTACCGGAATTTTGCCTGCTGCTTTTTGAGAAGGATTATTCCTTCGTATCCTGTACATGCACCAATTATGTGCATTATTAAAACTTGTATAAATAGATCATATAGGCTTCTGTATTATGTTAGCAGAAGTTATTCACCACGGGAGAGGAAATAGGTCAATCGAGGGCTTTAGCCCGAGGTGTGATAAACGCATATTCACGACGAACACTCAAACAGGTAAACATACGGGGATAAGTGGACAATAAAGAATATGGGAATCATCGCTATGAAATCAGGGATGTGACTGGCAGAGATCTGTGTCAGATGGTATAATAACAAATACAGCGCTTTGCACTTCATTTTTGTTACCATCAATGTTTCATAAATATCACAGTTTAAGATTTCGTATCTGTACAATATGGGACTCAGTGATGTGCATGATAATACAGAGGTTGAAACTCTAAGAGAAGATATTCTACTGTGACTTTCGGGGGGAAAATGCTTTTATTTCAACTTTGAGTGACTCGCAATATTAGAATATTCAAATGTAGTTAAATTGGTAGCCATAAGACATATTCTCCTCTGATGTGGAAGAAAGTCGTGACTTATAAAAATCTTCAAAAGACTGTTCGCACGCATGAAAAATACCCTTACATGACCAAGCATATCATGCAATTCCAATGAAATGAAATCAAAGAAAACCTTCACACGCAAGAATTTGAAGTAAAATATATAACATCAGAATTTTATTGAAGCCAGCTCATTAGAAGCAACATGCCATGTTCTCTCACTTCATATTTAATGCATATTTCTACATCAGCTCCGCAATGTGGAATGTTGGAATTGTCTATATGAATGTTGTTGGTTGGAGAAAGGCAGTGGTATTGGAACTTTTCGATAATTGAATTATTAATATAGTGTTCAAATAAACCTCAGTGAACCTCTTAGGGTTAACCAGTTGTAGCGCTCTGGGCTGGTCACTTTAATGACCTCGGTTCAACTCCCAGTCTGGGTAACCCATGTTGGATGGATGTTTCATTCCGTACCAAGAGTACACCTCAACTCATAACCATGCATGGTCACTGCATGGCTTATCAGGGCCAGTTTTCTTAGTTCCTTCTTGAGGCCAGCGGAAGGGAGAGCTCAGTTGGTAGCACACTGAGTTGCCAATAGCTGGGTCCCGGGCTCAATTCCAACTCTGGCCGTGTTACCTGCACTTATGTTGGATAGCTGTTTCAATCCCTTTAACTCATTGCTGTGTCCTGTCCTAATTGGCCTAGCAAGTGCATAAATACAGAATGTAGAGCTCCAAGCACTCATCTCTCCTAAGTTGTTTCATGTCTACTCCTGCTAACCTTCCTTCCTTCCTTCCTTCCTTCCTTCCTTCCTTCCTTCCTTCCTTCATCCTTTCCTGAAATATCAGTTCAAACAAAGTCATAAAAACATTGATTAAGCAATTACTGCAATTGTTGTTATAGGCATATTTTCTTTATCAGTATTAGCCTCTTTTTTGATACAGCCAATTTTTCTATCCCGTCTTCTTCTCTTTTCTCTTTCAAATCTCATAAATCTATCATCTTGCATATCTGATCTGCACATACATCTTACTGGAACTCCAGAACTTTTGTAACACATTCTAGACAGTTGTCGCAACTACTGAGCAGTGAGCATATGGGGTATTCTTATGTCTGAGCACGTAGGAATGTTGTAGTATGCAACATAGATGCAGCTTCAGAATACAATTGGTAATATCTATCTTTGTAAAAATGTTATCAAGAATATATCTTGTTTCATAAGATACAGTGTTTTATCTGGCACTATATCTATATGTTTCTTTAGCAACGGAACCTGGTTTCGATATCCACCATTTACATCTCAGTTATAAGTTAAGTTGAAGTTCAGATGGATTTTGAATTGGTGCCATCTTGTTTCAGCATTAAGATGAATTGAAGCTAGTATCATTGCAAATGTTTTGGAGTCATCTGTGCTCTGTGGTTCAATGAGGGTTAGCAATCAAGGTTTTCACCAAGAGGTAAACCCAGCTCAGCCTCTGACACATGCAGTATAATCAAGAAAGATTTTAACGATCACTTACAATTATGAAATTTTTAATTTCCCTTTGAAAAAAAAAAAAAATGGTTGGTTGCATGCACCTGATTGGTTTGTCAACCATTCGTTTTCAAATTGTGTCAGTACAAAAGATTTTGCAGGATGGATGTCCTGGTAATACATGTGTAACTTATCAAACGACTTGAAAGTATCGCTGCTTGACCCTAGCTGCTTATTTTGTGTTTTAAAATGTGGAAGTCTGTTGCACTTTCTAAAATACTGGTGGCCTATTACTGATATTAAATTTTTTTCTAACATACACATATCTCAAGTACAACGTATACTGCAAGCGAAAAGACTGTACATTGCCTATTAAATTACTTTGCATGAAACTTTAGGCAAAGCCAAAAGCTAAATATAACCACCTAATTGGACATTCTTACTTTGATTATAACTTGATAAGCCAAACATCCCCATAATTATATATGGCATTCTCTTGGGGACAATTCTTATTTCATTCCACATATTTATTTTTGTACGACATAGCCTGCCAAATTGTGAAATATGTCTGATTTAATGATATGAACAAAAATACTGTTCTGGCATTGTGCCTACTTTATTCGTAATAAGGAAAACACATCAATGAATAAATTCATCTTTCAGGGATTTTTGGAATGACTTGCATTGAGATGTCAAAGGGCTTCTCATTAAGACTGACCCTTACCATCTGATGATTTCACTGCAAGAAAAGGTCAACACTCTAAAAAATGTCGGGACAAAATTGGTTTTTTAGATTCAAAATGGTTTTTTGAAAAACCAAATTAAAAAAAATCCACGTTGGTTTTTTGCTTTGAAATTTGGTTTTTAAAAAAAATCCATGTTGGTTTTTTGCATTGAAATTTGGTTTTTCAAAAAACCATTTTGAATCTAAAAAACCAATTTTGTCTGAAATTTTTTAGAGTGAACATTATGAGTCTTGATTGGTACAGATATTTGATTGAACATAGGTTGAGAACTGTCCTCAAAATTATACAAGGAATGAAGGCTCAATAATTAGATGCATTGAATATTACCAGATGAGATGCAAACTTTCCAACTGAGGAGAACTTTTACCAAAATGGAATCCTCAGTTTGTCACCTTATGGCAAGTTGTGACCAACTTCAAATCATATTCACCATCACAGCAACACATAAATCTGGCTTGACAAGATCCTTGATAAATCACTCTTTTGGAATATTATGATTCACATGGAACCCCTACAGCAGTCAGATTAGTGCATTTGATCAAGAATGATTGATTACCTGAAGGAAATATACCCAGGACCTCTATCCTCAGAAGTAACCGACTGAGTTTCTTATATTGACTTAACAAGTTCTAGCTTGTCTCGCAGGGAAATATGTTCCCAAAGGATTGGGACTTTTTGAAGGAGAGTATCACAGATATTAGGGTATCTACCCCCAGAGACCAATTACATTAGCAGAGCAATGGCTGTACCCATTAGATTGTAATAGGGTGTCACACAAAAGTTCACAATGGCAGTAGGAAGTAATAAGAAACCTGAGAAAGAACTTTACCCTGACTTCTCATCAACACATTCCTGTTTCATAATGGCACATATGGTTTATTCACCATTTGCATTAGCAGGGTTACAAAAGTGTGCCTGACGTATGATTCAACCATGTCCAATATGTATTTGATATCTGGAAATTGTTTACAAGAAAAGACATAACAGTCTTTAACTCTAGTTTTCTACTTTGGAAATAATATATTTGTAAACGTTGATATTAAATCAACAATTCGTTCTGTGATTTTCATTGGAAACCAACGCATCAAAACTGAACAAGTAAATGTAAAGTAGAACCTGGCATAACATTTGAAGACAATGTGAGGAGAGGTTCATTATATATTCGCTGAGATGCATCATTCTGGATAATGAGAAGCTCACAGTGGAAAATGCTGGATAAAGGTAAACAGCAGAGAGAAAACCTTGAAATAACAGATTGAAAGAGCTGATTGTCCTTGCTTGTTCTTTGTTCTTCCTTGTTGCTTCTCTTCGCTTTGGTTGCAAGAGACATCAGCTCCTTAGACACAGAATTACTAATGAGAGCAGCAATTAATGCCTCCAGTCAATATAAAGGGCAAACTGTTTTGCATTGTTTGGTATTCACACTGTGATATTGAGTAACGTTGTGCAATTAAGGAAACATTAACTGAATATCCCTTTTCTATCTCTTTTTAGAACAGCTTCTTAGCACTTGGGTTTTCCAGTGGTGATGTACATTGCATGAGCTTACAATACTCCACCAAAGTGTCCCTTGAGTCATTGTCTATGCTGGCCAAGTAAATAAAAGATGCTCTTAGAGTTCTTCATGTCAACCATTTAATTTATCTTCACCAGCTAAAGCTGTGGCATTATCAGTATACTTAGGCTAAATTCAGACATTTTCCTATTAAACAGTTTTCCTTCAGACCAGCCATGCCCGATATGGCTTATTAACCATTGAAATGAAGGGTTTGCAATTCATTCACCAGCCACTTATTTAATGCAAACTTGAAACACTTAATCCAAATTAATTTCCACTGAGTGAGTAGCTCAACTTGCTGATGGCAATCTCAGGTTACAAATGAATGATTGAGAAATTGAACTTGTTACTACCTAGCTGATTTGCCATTTTGCTGAGACTGTCAATTGACTTCATTGCGATTGTAGAAGTTTCTTTTGACCTGCTGTCATGAACAGAACCTAATTGTTTGTGATCAGTCTGGGCTTAACTGAAAAGGAAACACATAACAAACTTAAAAGGATATCATGAAAAAAGATAACTTTTATATTTTCTTGAAGACAGATGTCTTTCAACTCGCAGATGATCTCTCCCTACTATTTGTTTTGCTATTGCATGTTCTTGGTTGAAATGGATTTGCCAAACAAAAATAAAAGGGAATATTTTCATTATATCTCTTCGGGAACAATATAGGGCCAATGATTAAAATTCCATGTAACATAATTGCAATTTTGCAGAAAAAATTGTCATTGTGATAGTGTTGTGAATTAATACTTCACACTCTACAACCCATCTTAATTTCTTCTGCATGTCTGACTCCATTTCTTTTGGCGACTAAACGTCCTTGGTATAATATAAACAATAGTCAACAATTTGACTGTATTATGCATCACAAATTAGAGGATACTTTTTGTTTATTTCCTTCATTTTTTCAAGATGATAATTATTCAGAATATGTACACAGTACATGCTCTTAATATGATAATAAACCTCATAAAGATAAGAACACATTACACCCTGCAAAATGGGTAATGGCTATAGTATTTGCCTCCTGTATCCCATGTGTGGATCTTCTCAGTGCAGCCATTAAGCGTCCTATCATATTGGTCATTATTTCTGATTTTGTCATCTTTTGCAGATTAATGTGTTTATAGGGCCACAAATGGGCTCATTACTGGCCATCTGCCGACGCCTTCTAGAGCCTAGTTAGCAGACTGTAAGGTATAGCAGACCCATGATTAATGGTCTGATTCAATCAAAGGTGATTATCAGAGATGGATTCATGATAAAGGAATATGGTTGTATACTGTAGTGTTTTATTTGGCTTAGATGATTTGCTATACAGATTATTCGGCCCTGAGGACAAATATTCATTGTGAATAACTTATTGTCCAACTAGATATGATGCATCTAGGATTTAGTATTGAACACATGCAAAACAACTTAATGTGAAAAGAGCACTTTCTTAGCATATATACAATTGAAATCATTCTGGTACCAATCTGGCAGTGTAGTAGTTGAAAGTTTTAAGAGCATCTCTTAATATTGGTGTTCACCTCCTTAAAACAATTAACAATCATAACTTTATACCAGGTCTGACTTGAGCAATACCTTTCCATTTTAGAATCAGTAACTCGAGGTCTTTTGACTGCAGCATGCTGGTCTCATAGCATTGGGATCAGTATTGAGCCAAAAGGATTTCTCCAGGTAGTTAGGGGAGGACAGAGTGACCCTGTTGGATCCATCATATTCCTCCGCCTGCTCTATCAATGACTAAAACCTGGCAGGATTTGCCAGTGCCGAATTGAGATACAGTTAGAGGAATGATCTCTTATATTGAGCTGCGATGGTTCAGAAATATTTGATGCATGATATTTTTCTGTTAAATGCACAAATTACAGGTTGATTAAAAGGCTAGTAATTAGATAATGCAGGTAGCATAGGCCCAGCATGGTATTTTCTGTCTGATCTAGCCACTTCACAATAACAAAATACCACTTTTTGACTTTTTGGCAGAATCAAGTACAAGGCTTCTTAATCACAGCCGAAGTCATTTCTTGCCAGCTCTTAAAATTATGCATGGACAGTTTAAATGATCTTTTATGATTTTGAGATGGATTTGATTAAGTAATATGCTGTATGCACCTTAGTGATTTATAAACTTCATTTTGTGACTTTGCAAAGATCGTCTTACATTGTTCGTGTATTTTTTGTATCAGATATAGAAAGTTCGTAGTAGTTGATCTTTCCATTATAATGTTTTACTGATATTTGATTCTCCCGTATCACAAGTATTTATACAAACTCACACCAAATAGCTCTGCAGTCTAGATATTCCATATTGCTAGAAATACACAACTATTCTATTATGCAGTATGACACTTGAGGCAATATGCTAAATATAGCCACATAATTGTATTATCCAACTTTGAATATAACTTGATAGGTCATGCATCTCCATAATTATATATGGCAATTCCTTTTAGGACAATTCTAACTAAATTTCATATAATATTTTTGAAATATAGATCTGCTTGTCACATGTTAAAGGTAGTTTCTGTATTTGATGATATGGACAAAAAACTGTTCTAACATTATGTATGCTTTCTGACTATTCAATTTGAAATGTGAACATCTCAATAAATTATAAAGGAGTTGCAACTTTTACTAAAAATGATTTAGAGTGGCATTTGAAAGGTAAGGCTACTCTTCATGAAGATTACCCAATATCATCATAATCCCAATGCGATAAAAATTGTGCTTGAACTTAGTAATGCGATGGTATGAGATATTCATTTACTGTACAGATGAAAAGTTTCCAACCAAGAAGGACTTCTAACCAAAGGGACCCTTCAGTTAGTCACCTTATGGCCAACTTTAAATCATATATACACTTCCAGTGCAACTCATAAATCTGGTTTGACAAGATCCTTGATAAATCACTCTTTTGGAATATTACGATTCACGGGGAACCCCTACAGTGGTCAGATCAGTGGATTTGATCAAGGATGATTTATTACTTTGAAGGAAATATGCCCGACACCTCTGTCCTCAGAAGTAACTGACTGAGTTTCGTATATTTACTTTACAAGTTCAGACCAGTCTCACAGGAAAAGGTGTTCCCAATACAAAGGTTTGGGACATTTTGAAGGAGGGTGTGACAGATATGAGACCAATTACATTGAGAAAACATCAACGATTACATTACAGTGTAATTGGGTATGATGCAAAAGTTTACAATGGCAGTAAGAAGTAAAGTATTGCTGACCCTTTCCGACTTCGCAATGTTGTCTTCCTGTTTCAAAATGGTGAATACGTCTATGTTTATTGACCATATATGTAGAATAGTTCAATAATTTCAATGAAGAAGTAAACTGTAAACCAAAAAACATAGGTAGAGGATAGTAAAGCAAAATATAAATTGAAAAATCCATCAACAGAGGGCATAAGGAGGGTTACAACGTTTCACGACAGGTTATAAGAGCTTGTCTAAAATGTATTTGGTCTCTTTAAAACTGTTTGAAAGACAAGATCATCCTTAAGCCTGTTGTCTATGATATATTACCAAAATGACTTCAATTGTAACAAATTGCAAAATAATAGAATACGAACAAGTGAATCTAAAATATAAACAAGACAAGACACAAGAGGAAAAGTTCATAACATATTCAACGAGATGCATCAATCTGGATAACGAGAAGCTCATTATGGAAAATGCTGGATAAAGGTAAACAGCAGAGAGAAAACCTTGAAATAACAGATTGAAAGAACTGATTGTCCTTGCTTGTTCTTTGTTCTTCCTTGTTGCTTCTCTTCGCTTTGGTTGCAAGAGACATCAGCTCCTTAGACATCGCTTAGACACAGAATTACTAATGAGAGCAGCAATTAATGCCTCCAGTCAATACGCAGGACAAACTGTTTAGCATTGTTTGGTATTCACACTGTGACATTGAGTAACATTATGTAATTAAGGAAACACAAACTGAATATCTGTTTCTATCTCTTTTAGACAACTGCTCAGCACTTGGGTTGTTCAATGTAGTACTTATAAGTTTGAAATATTCCATCAAGTGTCATTGATGTCTGTGTCTATGCTGGACAAGTAGAATACATCATTAAAGCTCCTGCAGGCATCTGCATTCATTAATCCTCACCAATCCAGAGAGCTGTAGCATTATCTGTTAAACATGGGCCTAAATTGAGACATTTTCGTATTCCAACTTCTGATTTCAAACTTATCAAACCCAATATGGCTTATTACCATTAAATGAAAGGGTTGACACTTGAGACACATGTCCCAAATTGATTTCCACTGATTGTATAGCTCAACTTGCTCATGGCAATCTCGGGTTAGAGTCAAGGATGGTAAATCCGTCCAGGAAGGTAAATCCGTCCACCCCCTATTACAGGCATATACTTACATTTGTTGCTGTTGTGTGAGTGGTATAAGCAAGAAAAACTCTTTTTTTAATCAATTTTGCCGTTTTTATTGTGTTGACAGCATTTTAAATGATATTTCAGGTCCTTTTAAAATATGAAGACAAAATACAATGAAACCCTGTGACGTCATCACAGCCATTTTGTCAGGCAGATAGTTGCTCTTGTTGCCTTTATATCCACCAACAAAAAAGTATTAAAGGTAAAGAATTGTTGCATGAGATGAAGAATGTTATTATTCATGTAGGATTTCTTAAACAACTTAATTCCAACACTTGGAAAGGATATACAAGGGCAACAAAAGTGGACGGATTTACCATCATTATTTTAAAACTGGTTTGATTGGGTGATTGTAAATCCGTCCACCCACTTCAAATGGTTTTAAAAGAACTTTTATGACTTTTGATATTTGTAAATGGAATAACATTGATTATAGAAATTAGAATTAGCCATTATATCACTTGATTGGGTAAATATGATTTTTTTAATTGCCATTGAGGCAGTCAATTGAAATTCTTGATTGTTAACTTAACCTCTCTTATTTATTCATTTCATTGTAAGTGAAATCAGCACCCAAATGTTCTAATATCGACAGAAAATTCTTTGTGAAAGTTAAAAGAATGCAAAACTTGAAGAAATCATAAGATATGATAGGTATATGCTGCATGATGGCCTGTGGACGGATTTACCATCCTTGCTGGACGGATTTAGCAGCAACCTGGACGGATTTAGATGCCCTAACTTTCATTTTTTGTTGCCATGGTTTCACCAAATATTATTTGAATATTTTACTTTATTTTCTGGAAGTCATAGCACGGTATGTACCCTTTCCAATGTACTCATTTTTATTTTTGCATCTTATACCATTTTCCTTNCAGCAATTAATACCTTCTGTCAACATGCAGGACAAATTGTTTAACAATGTTTAGCATTCACACTGTGATATTGAGTAACGCTGTGTAATTGAGGAAACACAAACTGAATATCTCTTTTTCTATCTCTTTTAGATCGACATTGCATGAGCTTACAATACTCCACCAAACTGTCCCTTTTGTCAGTGTATATTAGGGCGTGTCAATTTTGGAAAAAGTTTGAAATTGCAAAAAAAGCCCCTCCAAAAGGGTGACAATGGTCCATGGGAGTCCATTGGTACCATCCAAATTGAAATTGAAGGATGTTTAGCTTGGTAAATCTTAATTTGAAAATTGTATGTTTAGTTTTATTCGAAAAAAAACATTTTCTCAAATAACTTAAAAAACTATTGGCCTTAGGCCAACAAATTGTGTTGAAGTTGAATAGGAAAAGGTGTATTCCGGAAATTCTGATGCCATTTGCATTTCTCTAGCTCCAATATTAACCGAGATATGGCAAATTTAGTGTTTTTATTGATTATATTATCTTTTTTGAATCGATGGGACAAGAAAATTTGGTTTTAAATGTCACCTTAAAATTTAATTCTAAGGTATTGTTCCAAGAGTGGATACATAGATATGTGTACTAGTTAAAGTGTAGTTCCAAAAATGCAGCATATTTAAGGTTATTACACAATTTGGTGCTTGGATTATAATGCAACATTTTGTATTCTCGAGACGGATCATTGAAATAGTCAATATGTCACATCACAAACTAAAATGTTGACTGTGAAACAAGTAGATCTTGAGTCTTTTGTTGAAGAACACATACAGAGCATTACAGGCAATTTTAAAAAGGGAAATAATCAACTATTGTTACTCAGCAAAGCCAACCTGTTTTTGCACAGTCAGGAGCATTTATGATACTAATGTTATGGCATTGCAATATCATTATGATCATTTTCAAATGAAATAGAATTTGTGAAGCTCATTGAAATTGGCATGCTTTAGTATGTCTGACATGTGTCTTCTGATTATTTCTTGAGCACAGGTATACCATCACATGCATTTTTAGGAATGAATACTTTACTTGCAACATTAGTACATGTAATCTTCTTTATGAAGTGTGTATATTTCTTTGTCCTTTCAATAACATGGCCATTGCTGGTACAGCTGTGACATGTGAGGACTCATCCATGAGCATCTTTATCTCTGTTTAGCATGTTTAGGGGGGTGGCTAGTACCAGTTTAAATTCCTAAAGTATATCTTCTGCTAAGTTGATCACCTGGAGAGGGATTTGTGCATGTGTCGACATTAGGTGCCTTTTTTGGAGTGCAGAGAAAGAACTCTTGATTTTGACCTGCAATCTAAATTCAAGACAGTAAGGATGTCTTACAGCAAAGGCAGTTCCTAAACTTCCTGCCAACAAAGTTTCTGATAGTTGAAAGGAGAGGGAATACATTGCATATGTACATTAGGGCGTGTCAATTTTGGAAAAAGTTTGAAATTGCAAAAAAGCCCCTCCAAAAGGGTGACAATGGTCAACGGGAGTCCATTGGTACCATTCCAATTGAAATTGAAGGATGTTTAGCTTGGTAAATCTTAATTTGAAAATTGTATGTTTAATTTTATTCGAAAAAACACATTTTCTCAAATAACTAAAAACTATTGGTCTTAGACCAAAAAATTGTATTGAAATTGACTAGGAAAAGGTATATTTCTGATATGTTGGTGCCATTCGCATGTCTCTAACTCCGATAGTAACCGAGACATAGCAAATTTAGTGTTTTTATTGATTATATTATCATTTTTGAATCGATGGGACAAGAAAATTTTGTTGTAGATGTCACCATATCTTGAAAATTGAGTTCTTCGGTATTGTTCCAAGAGCGGATACACAGATATGTGTACTAGTTAGAGTGTTGTTCCAGAAATGTGGCATATTTCAGGTAATTATAATCAAAATCACACAATTTGGTACTTGGATAATGGATAGTAATTCAGGGTTTTGTTTTCTCAAGAAGGTTGTTGGAAACAATATGCCATGTTACATACTAACTGTTGACAATGAGACTAGAAAATATTTCCTTTAGTAATGTACAACACATCAACACCATGTACAAGGTATTATAATAATAATGATGATTGTGTATTATCTAGACATTTTAAAATTGCTATATCGCATTGTGTTACAAATGAAATATAACAAACTTAAGCAAACTTGTTTGTGCAGATGACAAACATTTGTGACACCAATTTTATGATGCATGACAACAATTGACAAAATATCTTTTTTAAAGTTTACTTAATTGTCAGATCTGTGTCTGCTGCATGTTAGGTTACTGAAACAGAAGTCATCTTTTTTTTTTTTTTAAGGTGAATACTTGACTTGCACAAATACAACCAACCCCGCATAATCCTTAATACATTATTCTGTATCCTGACAATGCCCTGGTCACTTTAGTTCCTGTGTGGGTTCATCCCCAAATTTCTAAATTCTTCTGTAGTTAGTAAGATCACATGTATCAGCATGCTCAGATACAATGCCTGATGAGCCACTCTTTTCAGGAAGGGGTATTTAATCTGTGTTAATGAGAGATAGCCTGGCCTCACAGAACCGCTCAATGTACATATGCAATGTATTCCCTCTCCTTTCAACTATCAGAAACTTTGTTGGCAGGAAGTTTAGGAACTGCCTTTGCTGTAAGACATCCTTCCTGTCTTGAATTTAGATTGCAGGTCAAAATCAAGAGTTCTTTCTCTGCACTCCAAAAAGGCACCTAATGTCGACACATGCACAAATCCCTCTCCAGGTGATCAACTTAGCAGAAGATATACTTTAGGAATTTAAACTGGTACTAGCCACCCCCCTAAACATGCTAAACAGAGATAAAGATGCTCATGGATGAGTCCTCACATGTCACAGCTGTACCAGCAATGGCCATGTTATTGAAAGGACAAAGAAATATACACACTTCATAAAGAAGATTACATGTACTAATGTTGCAAGTTAAGTATTCATTCCTAAAAATGCATGTGATGGTATACCTGTGCTCAAGAAATAATCAGAAGACACATGTCAGACATACTAAAGCATGCCAATTTCAATGAGCTTCACAAATTCTATTTCATTTGAAAATGATCATAATGATATTGCAATGCCATAACATTAGTATCATAAATGCTCCTGACTGTGCAAAAACAGGTTGGCTTTGCTGAGTAACAATAGTTGATTATTTCCCTTTTTAAAATTGCCTGTAATGCTCTGTATGTGTTCTTCAACAAAAGACTCAAGATCTACTTGTTTCACAGTCAACATTTTAGTTTGTGATATGACATATTGACTATTTCAATCATCCTTCTCGAGAATACAAAATGTTGCATTATAATCCAAGCACCAAATTGTCTAATAACCTTAAATATGCTGCATTTCTGGAACTACACTTTAACTAGTACACATATCTATGCATCCACTCTTGGAAGAATACCTGAGAATTCAATTTTCAAGATATGGTGACATTTAAAACAAATTTTCTTGTCCCATCGATTCAAAAAAGATAATATAATCAATAAAAACACTAAATTTGCCATATCTCGGTTAATATTGGAGCTAGAGAAATGCAAATGGCATCAGAATTTCCGGAATACACCTTTTCCTATTCAACTTCAACACAATTTGTTGGCCTAAGGCCAATAGTTTTTTAAGTTATTTGAGAAAATGTTTTTTTTCGAATAAAACTAAACATACAATTTTCAAATTAAGATTTACCAAGCTAAACATCCTTCAATTTCAATTTGAATGGTACCAATGGACTCCCATGGACCATTGTCACCCTTTTGGAGGGGCTTTTTTTGCAATTTCAAACTTTTTCCAAAATTGACACGCCCTAGTGTATATGCTGGACAAGTAAAAGAAGAGCTCTTCGTGTCAACCATTTAAGTTCACGGGCTCAGAAAACTGTGGCATTTTTAGTTTATACTTAGGCCTGCATTTAGACATTTTCATATTCCACAAATTTTTATTCAGACTAGGCTTGCCCAATGTGGCTTATTTCATGAAAACTTGAAACACATAATCCAAATCGATTTCCACTGATTGAGTAGCTCAACTTGCTGATGGCAATCTCAGGTTACAAATGAATGATTGAGAAATTGAACTTGTTACTACCTAGCTGATTTGCCATTTCGCTAATTTCTTATTTTCTCTTATTACAAACTTGAGAATGACTGAATTGTATGAAACATCATGGGAGCGTTTCATGACACTATCAATTGACTTTATTGCGAAGCACTTTCTTTTGACCTGCTGTCATGAACAGAACCTAATTGTTTGTGATCAGTCTGGGCTTAACTGAAAAGGAAACACATAACAAACTTAAAAGGATATCATGAAAAAAGATAACTTTTATATTTTCTTGAAGACAGATGTCTTTCCTAACTTTTTGTTTAGCTATTGCATGTTTGTTGGTTTAAAAGGATTTGCCAAACAAAAGTAAATGAGAATATCTTGATTATATCTCTTGGAGAACAATACGAGGGCCAATGATTAAAATGCCATGTAATATAATTGCAATTATGCTGAAAAATTGACACAGTGATAGTGTTGTGAATTATTACTTCACACTCTACGACCCATCGTTATTCCGACTGTATGCCCAGTGGGCACACGACGTAAACCCCGACGTTGCTAATTGGTGGAGGGCTGGTCTGTTGGTCACGTAGATATGTATGGTAGAGATTATGTCGCTCCTACGTGAACACGACGTCGGGGTTTTTTTACAACATTGCCACAACGTCGCAAGCTAACGTCGAACTCCTGACATTGCCTCACAATGTTGTAAAACGTCGCCACAACGTCGAATGCTAACGTCATATCTTTGATGTTGCTTCACAACGTGGTGACAACATAATTTCAACCATACAATTCTACGTCATTTGACGAAAAGTGTGACGTCGTTGCAACGTTGCTGCAACGTCGATGTGCCCATGGGGTGTCTGACTGTCTGAGTCTATTTCTTTCTGCTACTTAACGTCCGAGAGGTAATATATTACAATTTTCAACAATTTGACTGTATTATGTATCACAAACCAGAGGATACTTTCTGTGTATTTCCTTCATTATTTCAAGATGATAATAATTCAGAATATATGCACAATACATGCTTTTAATATGATAAAAAACCGCATAATAATTCAGACACATTACTGCCTGCGAAATAGGTATCGGTTATTGTATTGCCTCCTGTATCCCATGTGTGGATCTTCTCAGTGCAGACATTAAGTGCTTTATCTTATTGGTCATAATTTCTGATTTGTCATCTTTTGCAGATAAATGCGTTTTTAGAGCCTAGTTAGCAGACTGTAAGGTGTAGCAGACCCATGATTAACGGTTCGATTCAATCAAAGGTATTGTCAGAGATGGATTCATGATGAAGGAATTTTATATAGTTATATACTTTAGTGTTTTATTTGGCTTAAATGTTTTGATATATCAATTATTCGACCCTGAAGACAGCGATGTATGGCGAATAACTGATTGTCCGAATAAAATCAATGCATCCAGGATTTAGTATTGAACACATTGTAAAATAACTTGATGTAAAAGGAGTGCTTTCATAGCATATTAAATTTGAAATCATTCTGGTACCAATCTGGCAGTGTAGTAGTTGAAA
Source organism: Platynereis dumerilii (assembly GCA_026936325.1). Taxonomy (NCBI): domain Eukaryota; kingdom Metazoa; phylum Annelida; class Polychaeta; order Phyllodocida; family Nereididae; genus Platynereis; species Platynereis dumerilii. The sequence goes on along the minus strand of JAPTHN010000007.1, from coordinate 46,053,860 downwards.
GTTTTAAGAGCATCTCTTAATATTGGTGTTCACCTCCTTAAAACACCAATCATGATTTAGTCTCACTTCTGACATAAACAATACCCTTTGATTTTAGAATCAGACACTCGAGGTCCTCCGACTGCAACATGCTTGTCTCATAGCAGCACTGAGATCAGTCTTGAACCAAAAGGATTTCTGCTTGTGGTTAGGGGAGGACAGAGTGACCTTGTTGGATCTGTCATAGTCCTCCACCTGTTCTGCCAGTGGCTAGCCTAAACCAGAACAAAAATTTCCAGAATCCAATTCAGATGGTTTTTCAGGAATAACTTCTTTTATTGAATATATGGAAGTCCGCTTGTAAAAAACATTGGATGCATGGTACTTTTCTGTTAAATGCACAAATAGTTGGTTGATTAAAAGGTCAGTAGATAATGCAGGGAGCATATGCCAAGTATGGTATGTCTGTTAGCGTCTTCACAATCACAAAATAATTTAGTAGAAGGCTTCTGAATCACAGCCGAAGTCATTTTCTCATTGCTATTTCTTAAAAATCAGCACTCATCATAGTCATAGTGTTCATGTAAATGTATTCAGTTTCCATCTGAGATTGTGGAATTTAATTTATACACACATTTTAATGTCAAAGGGGTTCAAACTTATCATATTAAGTGGATTGGCTTAATGAATCATGTTAAAAAAATTTAATAAAAAATAGATGTAGGCTGTTTGGGATCTTGAGAATGACCATAACTTATTCAATGAAATTATTCAATTATAATAGGCACCCTTTCATCAACCTCAGACTTGTATAATTGCTTCTTCGTTTCGAAGGTTCCATTTTCTTGTACAATTTTCTGATATTGCTTTAAAAAGAAATTCGCTATCGATTGTCCTGTAACTAAGACATACGCGCAATCACTCTAGAAAAGGGACAGTAACTTTTGATGAGAATTATGCCTTTCAACTCTAATTGATGTCGATAATTATCACGAATGCTAAAGATTGTATTACTAATACAATGACATAAATATATGCACTATTTCATAGTCTGATATAACCTAGAACAATTTGGTGCAATTGTTATTGGTATATTTCCTTATTCTGTATTCTTTTAGAAGCAACCTATTTTATATCCGCTTTCTCTTTGAAAGCTCATTGATTTAGCCACTTGCATATCTGATCTACATATAAAATTTATTGGTACACCAGAACTTTTGAAATACATTCAGAACTCATTCTAGAAGTATTCGCAACTACTGAGCAGTGAGCATAATAGGCAATTCTTATGTCTGAACATGCGGGAATGCTGTTGTATGCCATATAGATGCAGCTTCAGAATACGATTGGTAATACCTATCTTTATAAAACGTCTATCTAGAATATGTCTTATAGGATAAGATACAGTGTTTTGTATGGTACTATATTTCTTATGGCAAGGCTAGTGCTCCTGATCTTCGTCGTTTACATTTTAGTTGGATGTATTTCTGATGGACTTTAATCTGGCAGCATCTTCTTTTGGTAAAGGGGGTGCAAGAGAAATGTTTCGATTATCCTGAACGAGGAATCAAGCTGCTGTCTTTTTCAGGAGACTACTCAGCTTCTAAGTTCTATGGTGTTGTCTAAAAAAGTTTAAAGGACCTTTTATGTTTTTGAGAGGGATTTGATTAAATTAATCTGCTGTGTGCACCTTGCTGATTTATAAACTATTCATATTGAGATTTTGCAATGATCATCTTACATTTTTCATTTTATTTTCTAATGCTACTCGGTGAGGTTAGTGCTGTGTCCTGGTAATACATAACTGATATTAATATATATATATAATATATTATATGTTTATTTTTTGTATCAAACATAGGAAGTATGTAACAGTTGATCTTTCCATAATAATGTTTTTACTGATATTTGATTCTCCCATATCACAAGTATTATACAAACTCACACAAAAGAGCTTCAGTCTACATATTCCATACTGCTAGCCTTGCATAAGTATTTCATTATGTAGCATGACACTTGAGGCAATATGCTAAATATAGCCACATAATTGTATTATCCAACTTTGAATATAACTTGATAGGTCATGCATCTCCATAATTATATATGGCAATTCCTTTTAGGACAATTCTAACTAAATTTCATATAATATTTTTGAAATATAGATCTGCTTGTCACATGTTGAAAGGTAGTTCCTGTATTTAATGATATGGACAACAAACAGTTGTAATTTTATGTCTGCTTTCTGTACTATTCAATGTGAAATGTGAACATCTCAATGAATTATCAAGGACTTACAACTTTTACTAAAAATTGATTTGAACGAGTTGAAATGGCAAGGCTACACATTACTAAGATTACCCAATATCATCATAATTCCAGTGCAATAAAAATTGTGTTTGAACTTAGTAATGAGATGTTATAAGATATTCATTTATTCTTCAGATGAAAAATTTCCAACTGAGAAGGACTTCTAACCCTTCAGTTAGTCACCTTATGGGCAACTTCATATCATATACACTCATAAATCTGGTTTGACAAGATCCTTGATAAATCACTCTTTCGGAATATTACGATTCACAGGGAAACCCTACAGCGGTCAGATTAGTGCATTTGATTTAGAATGATTGATTATGATGTAGAAAATATACCCGACACCTCTATCCTCAGATGTAACTGACTGAGTTTCTTATATTGACTTAACAAGTTCTAGCCAGTCTCACAGGAAAAGGTGTTCCCAAAGGTTTGGGACATTTTGAAGGAGGGTGTCACAGATATTTGGGTATCTTCCCCCTGAGACTAATTACATTAGGAAGACATCAAAGATTACATTACAGTGTAATAGGGTATGATGCAAAAGTTTACAAAGGCAGTAGGAGGTAAAAAGTTATCATGAAACGAGGTTTATTGCTGATGTGTCGGGACTTTTCAATCTCAACAACATCTTCCTGTTTTAATATGGTGAATATGTTTATTTTTATTGACCATATATATAGAAGAGTTAAATAATTTAATGGAAGAAGTAAACAGTAAATCGAAAAACAGTGGTAGAAGGATCGAAGAGTAAAAAAAATAAATAAATAAAATGCTTCAGCAGATTGCATGAGGGGGGTTACAAAGTTTGCACAACAGATTATTTGAACTTGTCTAAAATGTATTTGATCTGTTGAAAATTGTCTGCAATACTAGATGGTCCTTATCCTTAGTTATCTATTTTGGCAATAATATATCACAAAATGTTTAATTTCCTCACATTAAAACAAAAACAAGCGAATCTAAAATGGAAACCTGACAAGACATTGAAGACAATGTTAGGCGAGGTTCATAACATATATAAACTTTTATTCGACAACGGAATATCATGAAGATACATGTGTCATAAAAACATAAGAAAAGAAATAAGTAATGCAGTCAAAAACAGAAGATATTTACAAAAGAGGTATAGTGACTACATCTATATACAATAGAGGAATAGCAAATACATCTACGAATAAGAGCAGTTATCGTATTGCATTGTTATTGATTATGTTAATTTAAAAATATTTATACTTTTCTATTTTATGATAAACATTATATATTTTTTATATCATACAGGATAACAATGAATAATTATAGGCGAGTTGAAATTAAAATTTGTCATATATGTTTTGTAATAAAGTAATTGCAGAAGACAAGGTTCAGATAATTACATGTTAATTACATAAAAACATGATATTTCAAAACAATTAATGCACTAAATGAATTGAAGACGGTATCAAGTAACGTATATATAATAAATAAAACATGAAATATGTAGAACGTACCAATATATATACAATTTATAGAATATAGATATTAATTTGCACCTTAATGGAAATCACATTTTATGGTTAGCACCAGTCATGCACCAAACAGTAAGAGACAAACACAGACAATTGACAGGATGGAGTTGACACAAACACAAAACACAGACAATTGACAGGACGGAGTTGACAAAAAGACAAAACACAGACAATTGACAGGACGGAGTTGACATAAAATAGTAACATAAATCATATATACACAATTATCCATTCTTCAGAGAATAAATAAAATCATAGCAATAAGTGGAGTATATATATATACATATACAAAGCAAACACAGTACCAATAATTAGCCACTCGCTACCAAGATTAACGAAGGTCATACCAAAAAGGTGTATCAAGTATTCAAATCACTGAATGAAGAATTCAAGTAATGACCAAGAGCTACATTTACATTAAGTATTTTGCTTGACATTATTTTGAGGAATTGCTGATTCTGACTAGATATCAAAAACCCAGGGATAAGGTTCGATATATTATCTATCAATTTTTGACGGTATTGTTGCCATCTCGGGCATGCCATCAAGAAGTGTTCCTCATCTTCTACTACATTCATATCACAATTATTGCACTTACGGTCCTCAGCCTCAACGTAAGGCCGTTTGTGTCTGCCTAATTCTATCTGTAAATTGTGTGAGCTCAGCCTAAAACGGGCTATACAACGATAAAGATTCTTAGGCAAGCCTGAAATCAGATAAGGTTCAATACGCATTTCCGTTTTGAAGAGTCTATATGTCCTGAGCTTAGGATTGTTAACAGAGTCTCCAATTTCGCTTAATAGTTTAGTCTGAGTATGTTCGTATATCGCACTTGGAATTATACTGAGGTCATTAATATCAGAAATATCATATTTTTCTAAAGAGATACATAATCTTCTGTACCAACAATCTTTACGTGAATTATATATTTTCTTCTGTAGCTGTAGACACTTAACTAAAATAGCAGGGCAATCAGGAGAGTTTAACCTTTGCAGATATTTTACTGCAGAAACATGTTGCCTAATCACCAGTGGGAACCTCCCACTGCCAGCATAAATGCCTATGCTTGAGGTTTGCCTTCTAACACCCAGCATATTTTTTAAGAATTGAATCTGTATTTTCTCTATGGCATCGATTTTCTTTGCACTAAACCATAATTCATTGTTGTACTCCAGAATTGGGAGGACGTGTGTGTCAAACATTTTGAGACTAAGTTGCGGAGTTAAATGACCTACTGTCTTTTTAATGTTATCATAGAGTAAGTGAACTGCCCTCTGGGCTTGAGTAGCAATATGACCATGCATTGATGAATGGATATTTCTGGAGGAAGACAGAACATGGCCGAGATATTTAAAGGAATCAACAACTTCCAATTGCTCATTGTCTAAGACAAATTTGTGTGTAGTTTTAACTTTCTTAGAGACATTATACATCATAACTTTAGTTTTGCCACAGTTTACGATCAGGTGCCATTTTCTGCAATAGTCTGCCAGATTGTCCAATCATATTTGCAGGCCATTTTCACTTTCAGACATCAACACCAAGTCATCAGCATATAATAGATGGGTGATATGGGTGCCATTTATTTCTACCCCTTGATTGCTTTCAAGATATTCATACAGATCAGCTAAGAAAAGATTAAACAGTTTTGGACTGATTATACCACCTTGTAATACCCCATGGGTGCTATCTATCTGTTCACCAATTTCTCCATTCCATCTTACTCTAGCCTTTGCCTTACTAAACATACTGACTACTATTCTCACTAATTTGCCACCAAACCCACTTTTAAGTAATTTATAATATAACAAGTCTCTGTTGATGAAATCAAATGCTTTTGTAAAGTCTATAAAGCAGATATACAGAGGTTTTTTGACCAACTTCTGGTGGGAGATGAGCGTATCTATTACAAATACATTGTCAGTTGTCCTACGGTTTTTACAGAAGCCAAATTGATTTGGGTCATCAACCAGTGTCACCTCACTTTGGAATACAAGTCGGTAGTTTAGAATGGCTTCAAAGATTTTACCCATACACGCCATAAGCGTAAGTTTCCTATAATTATCAGCTACACCCTGTGAGCCTTTTTTATGGAGGGGCTGTATGATTCCCTCAGCCCAGCGGTCCGAGAATTCACCTTTGTCCCAAATATAATTGAACAACATAGTTAAAGGAGGTATCAATTTTTCAGTAGCGCACTTGTAAAATTCATTACTTATACCATCAATGCCAGGGGCCTTTCTTAATTTGAGACATTTGATCTGCTTACCTACCTCCTCGCAGGAGATTGGATAATCTGTCAGATAATTATTAATATTGTAATTTCTCGGGCTAAGCTTCTCAGTAAGGAAATTGTTTGCCTCTTCAAGTGATGACATATCAAAATTGGAAACTGCATTACTTGGCGGGCAACTAACCTCAGTGAAATAACATTCAAATGACTGTAGTGTTATAGTGTCAAGAGACTGTGCTGAATTGTCAGTCTTAAGTTTATCCCAAAGTTTCCAGTAATCATTTTGGTTATTTGAGTGGAAGCTCTCCAGCTCAGACCTAACTCTATTTTGATGATTTCTTTTCTTCTTTTGAATTACGGCTTTATATTTCTTTCTCAGAGAATAGTAATGTTCACAATTTGCTCCTGCCGACAGATCATTCTGTTTGGAGAAAACATTGCATTCTCGCTTTAAATCTTTACATTCAATATCAAACCACTGGTTTCTTGGAAAGCTATTTTTAGGGGCCTTCACATACTTTTTATCAAAGTTACCAGATATCGCATTGTCTAAGTAATGATACACACTAGAGACAGCTAAGTTTACATTTTTGTCACCAACAATACAATCAGTCAATTCATCCAAAAGTTGAAGATTAGCTCTGTCATCTAATGAGGCCCTATATTCACTAATTTTTTCAGGAACGTATGTGTATTTAAAGAATGGCTTCTCTTTTCTTGTAACATTGGGCTGCTTTTGCTTTTTGGGTATGTCACCAAACACTACACTAAATGAGAGTTTTTTGTGATCCGATTCAACTGTTATAGGAGATAGATTAAATTCTTTTAACTCATTCATGAATTTAGAATCACAAATAAGGTAGTCTATAAGACTGGTCCCACGAGGGGTACAACAGGTGAAGAGGCCTGTTGATTTATCATTTTCAAAGTAGCCATTCATTATTCTCATCTCACTAGACTTACAAAGTGCAATTAATTCTCTACCATAAGTGTTGATTTTGGTATCCTCAGAGTATCTATCTACCAAAGGGAAATTTGGTTGAAGAGAAGTAGTAATATAATCATTAATATCTTTTCCGTGTGTGTTATCATAGTCTCTAAGTTTACCAGTTCTAGCATTAAAGTCACCACACAGAGCAACTCTACCAATACGCATGAAGTGCATGGCATCTTGCTGGATAACACAAAAGGCATTGTTATCTTTAAAATTTGAAATCATGGAGCTTGAGTCCAGTGGAGGGATATAGACTCCGCCAATATATAAATCATCCAATCCGGGCCTTTTAATTTTCAGCCATACTATAAAGTCTGAACTTTTAACTACTGTAACAGTATCATCATAATAAAGTTTCGACTTAATTAATATTCCAATTCCGCCAGACGGTTTACGTGCACGAGCATTTTGAAATTTTCTCTGAAAGTGTTTAAAGGTATAGTTACCTGTGTAAGGGCAAAAACTATCTAGTTTCATAGTTTCCATAAATACAATTACATCATATTTTGACACTTGCTCTAACAGTTTATGAGACTCAAATTTGTCACCTAGACCCTGTACATTCCAAAAAAGCAATTTTAAATTTGTTTCATGATAGTCATGAACCAGCGGCGCCACATTTAATAAGTTCTTTTCACACAAAGGACTATCATTGTTAATCAAATCAGTATTTACATTTTCAAGGGATTCACAATCAACATTTTGATTTCCAAATTCTCTCTCAACATTAACAGAGTACATGGGATAGCTATTGTCATTTTCAAAATCAACATTTACATTCTCAGATAAATCTTTGGCACTTTCGAAGTTGTTATTAAGATTTCTAGACAATAAATGATTAATTTTGGACTCTTCGAAAATCAAGGCAACTGGCAGCAAATTAAAGGCACTGCTTCACATATTCAACGAGATGCATCATTCTGGATAACGAGAAGCTCATTATGGAAAATGCTGGATAAAGGTAAACAGCAGAGGGAAAACCTTGAAATAACAGATTGAAAGAACTGATTGTCCTTGCTTGTTCTTTGTTCTTCCTTTGCTTTTCTTCTCTTTGTTTGCAGGAGACATCAGCTCCTTAGACATCACTTAGACACAGAATTACTAATGAGAGCATCAATTAATGCCTCCAGTCAATATGCAGAGCAAACTGTTTTGCACTGTTTGGTATTCACACTGTGATATTGAGTAACATTGTGTAATTAAGGAAACACAAACTGAATATCTCTCTTTTGTCTCTTTTAGAACAGCTGCTCAGCAATTGGGTTTTTCAATGTAGTATACGTGTGAAATACTCCATCAAGTGTCCCTGTTGTCTGTGTCTATGCTGGACAAGTAGAATACATCATTAAAGCTCCTGCAGGCATCTGCATTCATTAATCCTCACCAATCCAGAGAGCTGTAGCATTATCTGTTAAACATGGGCCTAAATTGAGACATTTTCGTATTCCAATATGGCTTATTACCATTAAATGAAAGGGTTGACACTTGAGACACATGTCCCAAATTGATTTCCACTGATTGTGTGGCTCAATTTACTCATGGCAGGCTCAGGTTACAAATGAAATGATTTAAAAATTGAACTTGTTACAATTTAGCTGATTTGCCATTTTGCTTTGTTATTCAAGACAGCATAAAAGCATTTTGTGAGATTGTCAATTGACTTCATTGTTGATAACTTCTTTTACAACCACTTATCGTGAATAGAACCTCGTAGTATGTGATCAAAACACAACAGACTTTCATGGAAATAGATAACTTTGTATTTTGTTAAAGAAAGATGTATTTCAACTGCTTACTATTTGTTTAGCTATTGCAGGATTGTTTGTTAACATTTGATTTGTGATTAAAGCAATTAATGGTAATATTTTGATTATAAGACTCTTTAGGCACGATATGAGGGCTTATACTTTCAATGCCATTTGATATGAAGTTTTGGAAGAAAGTTGTAACAGTAATAATTTTGTGAATAAATACTTCACTTTTATCAGTTTTTCCTTCATTATTTCAAAGTAATAATAAATCAGATTGTAACTACACTATGCTGTTAATGAGATAAAACCTGAAAATGTATATGGACACAATAGAGCCTGCAAATGCACCCTGGCTACTGTGTTGGGCTACTGTATTCCTTGTGTGGATCTTCTCAGTGAGGCCATTAAATCTCTATCTTATTGGTCATAATTTCTGATTTGGTCGCTTTTGCAGATAAATGCATTTATGGGGCCAAAAATGGGCTCATAACTGGCTATCTACAGACACCTTCTAGAGCCTTATTAACAGACTGTGAGCTATAGCAGACTCATGATAAACAGTCTGATTCAATCTAAGGTGATTGCCTGAGATAGAATCAGGGAGGAGAAATATAAACCACAGTGTTTACTGTTTAGTTCTGTTTGCCGGGACTATTTTCCCTGAAGATAGCTGTGGTAAATGACTTATTCAAAAGTTATTGTCCCCCTAAATACCATGCATCCAGGGACATCTATGTAAGACCAACAAAAGAACTTGATATGAAGAGCACCTTTATAAAAGATTGTTTTCAATGCCTATCTGGTATCAGTTTGACAGTTGTAACGTTTAAGATATAGCTTAAATATTGCTCTACCGTGAATTGAACCTTCAGAGGTTGGAATTCAAAATGGAAACCTGACAAGACAATATAATATTATTAAGGAGAAATCTTAACTGATTCAGGAAGATGTATCAATCTGGGTAAAAGGTATGACACAAAACGCTAACAATTGCAAGCTGTTGACATGGTATTCCATAGCATATAGAAAGAACCACTTCTTTTTCAAATGATGAAAGTATTTTGAGCATGTTGGTTTTCCAACATTTCTTCAATACTAGCCAATAATTGGTCAATATCATGTATCATGTAATACCATCACTGCTTTATAATTATTCATACAAAGCTGATTATTTGCCACACAGTTTGTTTTAAACTGCTGTGCACCTCCTAAAAACTACAACCTAACAATTTTGAATGTAGAATGCTAGATATCTGATAATTTTAGATTCAGTTTATGACTTCAAAATGGCTCATACTGGTCTCATGGTACTGGGATCAGTCTTGAGCCAAACGAATTTCTCCTGGTAGTTAGGGGAGGACAGAATGACCCTGTTGGATCCGTCATAGTCCTCCACCTGCTCTGCAAATGGATAAAACCTGGACAGGATTTGCCTTACCCAATTCAGATAGATTTACAGGAATGATCTCTTAAAGTGAGTGGCGCAGTTTCAGAAATATCCTTCTTCTCTGTGTAAAATGTTGCTGGATAATAATTTCAATCAGCCTTTGCCAGATTGCGGTGTCATCCTCTTGTCCCAATCCGCATATCAAGTGCATAAATACAAAATAAGACGTCAATCCTGCATCATCCATCCATCTGCTGTTAAGTGTTTTAAGATTACTAGTTAATTAAAAGGTTAGTAGTTGTGGCAGGGAGCATGGACCCAGTATGGTATTGTGACTATTGTCTGTCTGATCTATGCACTTAACAATCACAAAATGTCTTATTTTCAGGTAATCAAGTATACAAGCTCAATGACTGCCTAAGTCATTGTCTTATAAGAAGTACTTGCATCTGCATGGACTGTTAATATTCATAGTATTTATGGTAATTTATTCACTTAAATCACTTTCTCTCTGAGATTGTGGAATTTAATTTATATAGACATTTTAATACCAAGGGGGACCAAACTTATCATATTAAGCAGATTGGTTTAATGAATTTCGTTAAAAAATCAATTTAAAGTAGATTGAAGCTTGTGGGGATCTTGGGAATGACAGTGACTTCTTTGACGAGTTTCTAAGACAATTATTCAATTATATCCCGATTCAATTATAGGGACTCTTTCATCAATTTTTGATTGGTGAAATAGCTTCTTCATTAAGTGGGTTCTCCTTTCTTACACAACTTTCTCATTTTAGTGTCAAATCAGTTAGTTCTTTCAAAAAGTTCACTGTCGGTGTCCTGTAATTAGGACATTTGCACAATCAGTCATGACAGTGAACTGTAGCTTTATAAATTATAAAATAGGAATACTTTTAATTATGCTCCATCTCAATAAATATAAAACGTTTTGCTCATGGAATGATTCTCTTCGGTTGTTTCTTTTCATAGAATTATGGAAGTTCATGTTCAGTCACATTCTATTCATAATGACGGATTGTCAAAGAAACTTTTATAAAAAAATCAACTGATTGTCTCAAAATAGCTCACAAGATGATTTGAAAAATTCTGTCACTCTAAACTTTCTAATATAATGGATTTAGAAAATCAGTTATCAAATTCAATTTCTGAATTTTCCATTTGTAATCTGAGATTCGTTTTGGCAAGATGAGCTGCTCAATCAGCAGAAATTGATTTGAGAAGTGGGTTGAAGGTTTTGAAAAAAAAACCTGATGCAGGACATTGATAGAAAGTAGAAAAGATAACAACCATTACTGCCAATTCAAGAAGTATGAGTTTCCGTTATAGGACAGTGAAACGTAGCAAATACAGTTCATGTGATTGGTAGAGGCACTGGATGACACAGTATAAATCTAATTTGAATACCATGAAACGTATTTCAAGGCCAACTGACGTGTCTGTTGGTAAGTTTCACTGTCTGTTCTCACCTGCTAATCTTATCAATGTATCAAACTCAACTGCTCACTGAAGCAGAATGTTACGTTTTTCATATCTTCATACGTTCAACTAAAGAGATGTGGGAGACGTTTCATTGCTTACCAGCCAATCAGTCAAGCTGAAAATACTACGTGGATACTGTAAAAACAAGCCAGAGAAACTCATACTTACAGGTGATTTCATTACTACGCGATTCTAAGATTCTATACACTCCAAATACACAGCATATTTGCTTAATCTGATTGGTTTAGGGACAACAGAACCTCACACAGCCAATATAGCAAACATAGCAAGTGCATGTATAGCATTGAATTATCACAGGCAACTGTGATTGACAAGAATCGCGTGGTAATGAAAACACTTGTAATGAATCTGCAGTAACAGTATTTTGCAAGTGTTACCGTATACTTAGAAGGACTTTGGTTTGGGATAGGCATTTCTTAATATGTCTATATTGTTGCCTGAAGTAAGAACGTACATTAACCTTGTCAGGTAAAGACATGGACAAGGGAATGTTAATGTGGAATTTTATCCAGTGGACATTGACAAGAATGAAATTAAGTCAGAAGAGTTCATAGATCACATTGCACACCACATGTTAAAAGAGATATTCAGTTTGTGTTCCCTTAATTACATAATGTTACTCAATATCACAGCATGAATACAAAACAATGTTAAACAGTTAGCCCTGCATATTGACTGGAGGCATTAATTGCTACTCTCATTCAGTAATTCTGTCTGAGGAGCTGATATCTGTCACAATTGCAAACAAAGAGATGCCAACTAACAAAGAAGGATAAATAAGGAAGATCTGTTCTTTCAATCTGTTATTTATTTTTTGTTTACCTTTATTCAGCATTTCTCTTTTTTCCGATAGACGCATCTTCATGAATTAGTCATGATTCTCTACCCATATTACCTTGTCATGATTGCTATGTTGGGTTTGTTTGTTCTTAGTTTTATTTGTGACAATTCTGTGAATCAGAAGTAATGTTGTGAACAGTCACCATTGGTTACAGTATTGCATGATTAAAATGACTTGTCTAGTTATTGTCATGACTCAACCCTTTGATAATGTTAACCTGCTAAGTTCTTCAATCTGTTAATATCACACTCAATTCCATATCACAAGGGATTTATTATTACTTTTTATGCCATACCAGCACTTTTGCTTCATACCTCTAGTGACTACTGTCGAGACTTCCTTAATTAATCGACCTTTTGTAAAAGGACTAAAATCTTTGCTCTCCCGATTTTAAAGAAAGTACGTGCTTGTGGAAAAACATTTCCTTGTGAGTTTTAGGACGCGAAGTGTTTGTTAAGCCAATATAAGAAACTCAGTCAGTTACTACTGAGGTTCCTTGTATATGTCCAACACAGTAATCAATCATCCTTGATCAGATGCACTGATCTGACCAGCATCGTGTTTCCCTGTGAATCGTAATATTTTGGAATGGTGATTTATCAAGGATCTTGGCAAACCAGAATTTATGGGTTGCTCGGTAAGTGGATATAGTTTGAAATTGGCCGTAAGGGGACAGAAGTGAGTGTCTCATAGGCCAGAACTTCCACTTCAGAAGTTATCTGAACAACCAAATATTGCTGTATTTTTAAACTTACAGTCTATGCATCACTTTCATTTATAATATAGATAAATAAATGGACGCTAAAACTGATTCTGACAAAGGAGGCATTCGTAGAAGTGTGAAATATTGTCATTCACGAATTTGTATAAGTGTAATTACGAACATACTAACCCTAAACTTGGCTAAAACTAACCCTAAACCTAATTTTGACCCTAAAACTGAAACCTCTAACACCTCCACGAATGTTAGTATTGGCAGGTCCACGAATGAATAATAAAGCACATCCACGAGTGTTAGTTATTACATATACACGAGTACTTATGCTCGTTTTTACACGTCCACGAACTCGTACATGCTCGTTTTTACACCTCCACGAATTCGTGAACATGCCAAATAATGAAAAATATATACATGGACAAAGCGGCAGCTTCCTCTCAATCTTGTCTCATTTAGGCATCCCCAAGAAGGTACGTGCCCCAATGAGAGACCACTTCCTTGTGAAACATTATACTTATCAACATATATTTAAAAGTTTCCAGTGGTATTCTATTAAGTCGAATTTATAATTTCTTAAATAAAAATAAAAAGACAGGCTACATCCTATTATAATATTCTGCTCATCAAATAGACATAAAATAATGATATCAAAGTCACTCCACCTAAACTAAATGAATTATATCAAATAAGGCAACTTGCTAGACTGTTCTGAATACGAAATGATATGAAATGTAATTAGAATTGTCCCGAAAGGAAATGTCATATATAATTATGGAGATACATGACTTATCAAGTTATGTTCAAAGATGGAATATCAAATTATGTAGCTATATTTGGCATCTTGCCTCAAGTATCGTGCTGTGTAATAGAATAGTTATGTATGGCCATGAATATGGAATATGTAGTGCTTCTGAATATTGGAATGCAATGTGGCTACACACGTTTCATGTGATAATGAAAGATAGATATGTTGGTGAAAGTAGAATCATTGGAGGTCAAATATATCTTTCGAATTTTAACACACCATTTACAGAAACATGTGTCAGTCAAATTGAAAAGTTATGTATTGCTATGAGTCTCTACAGATGTATTTGGACTTTCCGTAAAGTACTCAATGTTGTCATTAAATCTTCCTCATTAAAGTTATACTTGAATAAATTTGATCTACTGTAGCTTGAACATTGAACAGGTAGTTAAATCTAATTATTAAAACAGCCTTAAAGTTAGGGGTCATGAACATTATGTAATGTACTTCGGAGTACGATATTCCTTATTGGAGCATATTGAAACGGTGCACATGTTATACATTTACCCTCGTGATTGTGAGATATTATATTAGACTATCATTAATACTGCAATGACTGGCTCTAAGCTGAGAAACATAAAAGGATTCCACACAGTTGTGAAACATCTGTAACTGCTGTAAATGAAGTGTTGGCCATGTAAACTTAACGTAAAGGATTATACTATATATGTAAATGTAGAATGCACTATCCTATGATAAAACATATTCTAGATAGAATGTTTATAAGGTAGGATATAGACTACCAAATGTATTCCGAAGCTGCAACTATATTGAATACTACAACATTCCTACGTGCTCCGACATAAGAATATCCCATATGCTGACTGTTCAGCAGTTGTGTCAACTATCTAGAATGTGTTGCAGAAGTTCTAGAGTTCCAGTAAGATGTATATATGTAGATCCGATGTGCAAGCCAAAAGACATATATATGGATCTTAGATGGCTGTCTTGGACTTGGGAAGTTATTCAATTACACCTCAGTTCAATTAGACAGTGTTATTTTATCAAATTTTAAATAGTTATGTATCACATTAGGTGAATATTTGAAACAGTTTTCTTGGATTTAGATAAAACAAAAATATTACTTCAGGCGCTTACCCAAAAGCTTTCATGATAACCAGAAATTAGTTTGTACTCTTTTTA
The DNA here is from genome assembly GCA_026936325.1 of Platynereis dumerilii. Taxonomy (NCBI): domain Eukaryota; kingdom Metazoa; phylum Annelida; class Polychaeta; order Phyllodocida; family Nereididae; genus Platynereis; species Platynereis dumerilii. The sequence goes on along the minus strand of JAPTHN010000007.1, from coordinate 46,038,671 downwards.
TTATGTGTTTTTCCTTTAAACAATGTAAAACGGTGCATTTGATCTTGTTATACAAGATATCTATTATATTGTGTACTTTTTGAAAAGTCAAATATCAAAACTAAGAAGTTCAACACAATCTGCAAAGAGTCCTCAAGTATGATCAGATTTAATTGTCAAACAAAGGTAAAATTTATTTTCACTATAACGTTTAGGCGGAATCTGGAACGAATAAAAAGATTTCATTTGAGGAACTCTACACAGGTGATGTAAAGAGAAAGGAACCAAAGAAAAAGCACAAATATCAGAAGCAACCTCATCAACAAAAAAAGTAAGATGGAAGAGAGAAAATGTGAAAAAGAGTCTTGAAAAGAGAAGATGATGGAACGATACTTTAAAAAAAGTTAAGAGGTTAGAGAAGTTTGGACCACAGATGTGCTGTTCATATTAGAATCTATTCATGATGGTGATGAAATTTTGAACAAGGCAACTCACCTTGATTTATAAATGCATAAACCAAACTAATCAGGGAAAGACCCCCAAAACAGAAATTTCCAAAGGGATAGAATTCCATATATTTTGAATATTGCATTGAATTAAACAGAAAATTGTTACTGTCGAAGTGTTACCATCTCACATTCCATACCAGTGGCGGATCCATGGGCTCCCCTTAGACCGCTGAGATGAAATAAAATTTTGAGAAGAAAATATGGAGCAATGCACGCCCACGAATGCCAAAACGACGCACGTGCAGGCCCACTGTTACCGAAATGACCCTCGGGCCCCCCCAAGACTACCCTGCCTGGATCCGCCACTGCATACTGATATACAAATATTATATATGCAACAGGATTGGTTTATTCTCAGTTTTTAAATCCTGGCATTCAATCGCTTAGGAGAGCACTCCCTTGTTTTTTCCTCATAACATCAGCTGAGTAGTAGCTCAATAGTATTTACAATAATACTTTCATGCTTAGATTAAATATAGCTGTTACAGTTCATGGTCTAAGGCTACTAAAAGGTACAATGCATATCATTTAAAACAGCACATCCGGGGTCCCTAATCTCCTCAAATTGTTAAGCCACTTTTTCTCACTGAAGTATCGTTCCATCATCCTCTCTTCTTCAGGTTCTTTCTTCATTTTCTCTCTTCCATCCTTCCTTTCTTTTTCTTGTGCTGGCGCTGATGCCTCAATGTCATCCATTCTTTACTGTCCCTCATCACCTTTTGTGAGTTTTACAAATAAAAAACGTTTTTGGTCCAAGGTACTGTACTTGTTTTGGAAGTTCTATTCTTCCACAACCTCCATTTAGACCTATATGTCTCACATCTCAAACTTATGATTTACAAAGCTAAGATTAATACTGTGATTCAATGCACCCTCACACTTTGTGATTTGAATAAGGAAATTAAAAAGATGATATCGTAGAAGTTGTGGTTATTAATAGCCTATATCACTACTTATTAGTCATAGAACTTAATCTTGAAATTGCTTCTCAACAAAATGATCGTCTCCCATCCTGGCCATTGACAGAGCAGTGCTATGAAGGATTCAAGAAAGGCCACTCTGTCCTCCCCCACCCCCAACTACAGAGGGTAATCATTTTGGCTCAAAACTGATCTGAGAAAAATGAAAAATTGTTGTTTTCTGCTGCTGTTGTTTATTTCATTGGTTTCTATATTTCAATGGCTTAAGCAAGTACTTAATGACCAATTATGAAGAAAATTATTCTCAGCCTAAACTAATGAATGCAATTGAGAATAGCTTTTTCAACTTGCAGAGCTGGATATTGTTCACTGTATAGGTCTTGGTGCGTTAGTTGGTAATTCTCACCTAGAATTCACTGGAATATACCCATCAGACTTGGCTCACATCTCTGGCAATCATCTTTGATCGAATCAGACCAGTAATCATGAGTCTGCTGTATCTCACAGTCTGCTAATAAGGTTCATGAAGGCATCCACAGATAGCCAGTTATGAGCTCATTTTTGTTGCCATAAACTCATTTATCAGAGAAAGGCAGCCAAATCAGAAATTATGGCCAATGAGATATAGCTGTTAATGGTCCGACAGATAGAATTCCATGTATGGAATACAGGGACCCTGGCACTGTCTTCATGGTCTTATATATGATAAACCTCCATGTGATGTGGCAATGCATCTGTAAGATAATATATATATTTTAAGTAACTTATGTTAATGCACAGTCGAATACTAGTCAATTTATTCTGTGAACTGTGTTAACGATATCACTCCAAGGTTTCTGGTGGTGAAATATATGCATATAACTTGCATGCAAATGTGCTATCATAAGACACCACCCAGTAACAATATTTACAAACCTGTGAATAACATTATTTCTTGAAGAATCGCGGAAAGGGGTTGAAATTAATGACATTTTCCTAATGTATATCAGTGATCTTGACAATATTAAGACTAGCATATTGAAGGGAAAGAGGCCTGGAGCTAGACTCAGCACACTCAATTTATGGCTCATGCTCCAGGGAACAGTTTAAAAATTTCAGTCACAAGCAGGGTTGGGCACGAGTACACATGTACTCGTGTACTCGTGTACTCGAGTACATTTTTCAAAGTACTCGCATGTACTCAGTACTCGTGCCAAATCACGAGTACAGTACTCGTACTCGTACTCGAGTACATTGCTAAAGTACTCGTACTCGTAGTGAGTACATCACGAGTACAATCAAAGCTTCTTAAGAGGAAAATTGAACACAAAAGCAACTAAATTAGGAAAAATTAAATCATTGTTTGAACAAGATAAATCTTACATAGGCCTACAGTCTAGATCTTTGATTCCAATACACCCTTGCTCTTTTAAATGTCCAATGTTCTTTAGTCAAAAAGGTTATTCTAAATTTAGGAAATTTGCTTAACATGACTATATATTTTCATTTAGTAAACATTTAAAAAAAACGTTCAAAGATGCTTTGTCATAATCACAATCACAATCACAAAGTTTCAGGCACTGCTAGGAATAATTTCCTTTATAAGCCTTCCTTCGTCATTTCAGCTAATGTTACATTTATGTGTAAAAAGGTTCTTAAAAAAGGAAATGATGTAGTGAGCAGTCTCTTGTAATCTGGGAACAATTATACACTTGTTAAGTAAATTTAATTAACCTCACACAAAACAAGCTTTGCAATTGACCAAAATTGTGACCAATACCATGTGTTGTCATCTGTATAACTACAATGTCTGATTTTCCAAATCAAGTCTTAAATAATTATTCATTCAATACAACAAATGTTTTTGATCATATATGAAACACTTCAAGAAAAAGAAAATTGATTTATATTAATTTTGATCACATAGCCGCCATTTGCAATTTTCACACCTTTGGCGCAAATCAAAACATCGTACTGCCTTATTACACAGGATACTGTATTTTTACTTCAACCATCGCATTCAGTTACTTCTAAATGATATATCTAAGTTTTTAAATTATGTTTCTAGCCCTATTTTAACCATATCTAGAGCTGTTTCCATTTTAACCTTTTCTTGGTTTTATCGACGCTTTCACGGAAATCGGAATCAGAAAACAATATATTTAGTCTTAGTCTATAGGCTCACCCTGGTTTATCTTAATAATTCTAATAAGTGTGATTTTAAGGAATTACTGAATTTAAATTGATCATATTTATGATTTTCATTTGTTCAATCATAGGTCAACGTGACATGTAGACTTTCTAAATTTCGTTTAAATTAATTAAACTGATTGCAAACATTGTGTATTGTGACTTTCCCATGTGATTCAGTGAATCTAATTACGATTTTTTTTTCTTGCCAGATTCGAAATAACCAGTTTAAAGTGGACATTATGAAGTACAATCACAATTTTTCATATTACTTAAAAAGCTTTTTCAAAAGACAGGTCAACAAAACAAATGGATACAAAAACAGGCAGTTGACAGCATTTTAATTGCTACCATAAATTATTTTCAACTCCAATATCATGTTTTCAGAAAAGCTTATACTTTTCTTTCGCCAAAACAAATCACCATGTTATGATTTTATCTAACGAAAAGTGTTCATACCTGAACGAAATAATCATTTCTAATTTTTCTATACTTGCTAGAAATTTATATTGTATTTAATTTTGACTAATCTGCCTTGCCAAGCTTTAAATTGATATGTGTTTTTAACGAATTCTTGGCACTAAGAAAATATATTTTTAAAAAAACAAAAGCACATAGACAGCTACATGTATGTAGACACTACTAGACAGACAGACATATTTTTTTTATTTCATCATCTGTGTTTAATCCTTCATTTCTATGCTGTGACCGCTTAGTTTTTCATTAGCATTTGAATGCGAATATGAAATCCTAAAGACCAGATCTCAATCCAAGTAGCTTCAAAGGATGGATGGTTGTTTGGGGCTTTACATCCCGTATCTATGCACTTGATAGGCTAATTAGGAAACAGCAATGGGGCAAAGGATGATTGAAACTGCAGTCAAACATAGGCCCAGGTGATCAGGCTTGAGCTGAAATCGAGCCGTAGACCCAGAGATTGGTAGCACAACATCTAATTTCAAATGCCGTTTTAAATTTACAAAGTTCACTTTCAACTAATAAAGGGGCAGAAGTAGTTAATGAAACTAATATTCTTTATTGTTGCTGATTAATTGATATCTAACAATCGTATTATTCTTTAAATATTGCCTACAGTGATCATCAAAATCATCGCGAACACTTGTTTTTGCTGATATCTCAGCAACCAGAAGCGCCATGAACAAAATTTCTTCACTTACATGCATGTGGTAGCTGTTTATAAATTCGTATATCCTTTTTCGTGATGAATCGCGATGTTTTTCGCCGATTTTCGGCGATGTCAGACGCATTTTGTTGACAATTTCTGACAGGTCCAGCCATTTCATTCGTGACGTCATCACAGAATTACTTGTGCTTGGCTGTGACGTCACGTCAATATACTGCAGTGTCCCTAGCAGTTCAGGCTTGTTCACGACGTAGATAAATCAGACTGTAACTATGGTTCGAAACTGCATAAATGTACTCGTACTCATACTCGAGTACATTTGAAAGTACTCATACTCGTACTCGAGTACATTCAGAAAAAGCTGTACTCGTACTCGTACTTGTACTCGTAGTTGGGGCAAGTACTCGTACTCGTACTTGAGTACATTTGCATGTACTCGTGCCCAACCCTGGTCACAAGACCACATTTTCCTGTCCAGTCTGATTTTTTTTCAGTTGAGTAACGCTTAGTAACCATAACTTTTAATACTTCCTATTGAAGAATTCTATTTTTACTAGCAAAGTTGAGGCTAGGACACAGTTTGGGCAAAGACGACATGAACAAAATTGCTAATATGATATTTTCATTCTTAGGGATATGCAGTGGACAACAGCGTAACATTTGGCATAGATAGCATTCATTTATTATATAAAGAAGCAAATCAGGGTGTATGTGGAGATAACAATATTAGTTTTTTTATTGTTCAGTGAAATTTTTTAGATCTTAGATTAATTTAGTAAATCTTATTATGTGCTTAGTCGACGGTCGTCATCATGTTAACAAATTCTTAGACATGTTTTATACATGAATTGTCAGTCCATATTTGATGCAGTCACTTTTCTTATCATCTATTTAAATAACCACAATATGTGTCACTCCAAAATCCTACTCTCCCCCATGCATCTCTGAGACATGAATTTGCTCTGTCGTCCAATTTAAGATTGCACCTGTTCGTTGCAGGACACTATAGGAAGCAGGGTCTCACTGCTGAAAGACCTGTCATATGATGTGTTACATGCCTGTCACTCCAGGTGTGTCATAAATATCAGATTAGGCGAAGCCATTGGGACAAGTTCTGAAAATACTGGCCAAGGTCCTGCAACGATGTCTCATTAATGTTAGAGAGCCATTGGTGTTGAAAACTATTTTAGGTAAAAGCTAACATTGTGTTCTATAATGTATCATTTGTATTTGTACATTTCTGAAATTCCAATATAAGGAAGGTTTGCAAGTTTTTCAAAGATACTGAGCTGTTTCTAATGCCAGTGTCTCACGAGAGTGGTTAAGTGACGGCGAAGTTGTAGAGGTGCCAGGAACTTCATTTTCGCCAAATTTCGGCGTTTCAAGCCATTTTTGGACAATTATATAATCAATTAGAGGTTCTAAATCGTCGTTGATGGTTCCTATTACGACGAGGCTCTCGTTTTTTACGCCGAATCGCTCGTAATTACGGACGAGGCAAGAAGAGACTTGTGTCGGCGAGTTGTCAGGAGCCTCGACGCAGTTCCATTGCTTCAATGTTAAACTAGATTCGCCCAAGGAGTCTCTTTCTTCGCCCTAGCATGCTGTTGCTTCGCCCTAGCATCCTCTTACTTCATCCTAATCTTCAATTACGCCCAAGCAAATACATTTTACGGTGAAGCAAGTGCCTGTTTCGGCGTTTAAACAGCCTGTTTGCGTCGGCGAGTTGTTCTCTTTTTTCGCCGAATTTCCATTGACTCAATGATAAGTAGCCTCGCCCAACCTGCCTCTAACTTCGCCCAACCTGTCTCTAACTTCGCCCAAGCTGTCTCTAACTTCGCCCAATCATTTTGGGGGTCTTTCTGGTCTTTTGCATCGTGGCTTCTTCCTTCGCAAAGATTCAACCGGTTGAATCTTTGGTGAAGCAAGTTCTTGCCTCACCATAAGGTCATGTGACTTCTAGGAACTTTTGGCGAGGAAGTTTAAGAAGCGCCGTAGACGAAAATATCGTCGCCGAATTGTTGAATGTAGTTTAAAAACCTCCCTCTTTCCTGGAAAAGCAAGAAGCGACGCGACAAGAACGCCCTGTTACGTCTCCGTGAGAACTAGCCATTTCTTCTTGCATAGTGTATGAAACACTTAATTTGGGATCAACTGGAAAACTCAACAATGTCTTTAAAAAGTGTCTGATGTGAAGCAATTCATGATGTTTATAATAGTTTATTCAGACTACTCTTTGTACTTAAAGATAACAGCTATTGTGTAATTGGCTGGGTAGTGTTATTCTGAAACCTGAGGTTGCATGATGTTTTGAATGATGTTCATTCTATTACTTTGTGTTGCCCAATTCTTGTTGATTCCATTGTTATATGTACAATAATATCTCGCTGTATGCCAAACAAGGCTGCACACAACAAAGGGAAGGATCCAATGTACAAATCATGACAATGGCTGAAATTTCATTAAAATATGCCTGCCAAAGATTTCAATATTGCCTTCAGACGACATTTTCAATACTTTCATCTTTGTATGAGATATTTTTGTGTTCCATTGTGCTCTGATAATGAGAATTGTGCAGACAGAAATGAGAGAGGCTTTAGGTTCACCATATCTGCATGTTGCATCACTGTCATTCGACCAATGCTTAAATTTGACTCTTGAGTGAGGTGGTGAAATTGTGATCCAATGATGAGCATTGTACTACCACATATACAGTACATGTAGAATCCAGTATTCTACGATATCGTTTGGTAGAATTTTCATAAAGATAGAAATTACAAATTGTATTCTGAAGCTACATCTATATTGCATACTACAACATTCCTACGTGCTCAGACATAAGAATATCCCATATGTTCGCTGTGCAGTGGTTGTGACAACTATCTAGAATGTGTTGTAAAAGTTCTGGAGTTCCGGTAAGATGTTTCTGTACATCAGATATTCAGCTGAGGGACATATTGATCTTAGATGCTTTACTTGTCCTGTGTGAGATAACACAAAGAAAAAAGTCATACTTGCAGTGCAAACTGAAATAATCTAGTTATAATCAATGAATTTGTTTGATTATATCAAGAGTGGATTCCAATAATACTCTTGCAAAATAAGGCATTAGGTCTACTATTATGTATCCTAATTATCCATCAACATTATTTCATTATTAATTCAAATATCTAATCTAAGAACACCCTCTACTAACTCTCAGAGTTGAACAGTACGTTCAGATCCAACATTTGGTCAGATGCAGAAAAGGTTTATTTTCTTGGAACTAACTAATTCATGAAACCTTGAACAAATGGTTTTGAAGAACTCGCCAAAGGTGATGTTAAAAGAAAGGAAACAAAGAAACAGTCCAAACATCAGCAGCAACCTCATCTACAAAATGGGAAGATGGAGGAGAGAAAATGAGAAGAAAGAATTTTGAAAAGAGAAGATGATGGAACGATACTTTAAAAAAACAGAAGGTAAACAGTTTAGAGAAGTTTGGACCACAGATGCACTGTTCGTATTAGAATCTCTTCATGATGGTGATGATGAAATTTTGAACAAGGTAACTCACACAGATCTATGAATGCATTAACCAAACTAATCAGGAAAAAGACGCATAAAACTGAAATTTCCAGAGGTAGAATTCCATACATCATGTATGTTGCATGAAATTAATCAGAAAATTGCTACTTCCTTCAAATTCCTAAGCAATCATTGTCGAACATGACATAGTATAATATATTATACATGTCATGTACCTACTTAATAAGCAGCAGGATTGGTTTATGTACAGGTTTTCGCACCTTTTCAGCAGAATCTGTAGTGCATCCAATGATACCTTCTTGTTAAAAGTTCCTAAAGCCACACAAATGTGAAACACATTTCTGTTCAAACAGCAATCTAATCTCTCCAATTCTGTAAGCCACTTTTTCATACTGCAGTGTCGTTCCATCATCCTCTCTTCTCCAGGTTCTTTCTTCTCATTTGCTCTCTTCCATCTTTCCTTTCTTTTTTTGTCTTCTTTCTGATGCCTCAATGTCATCCATTCTTTATTTTCCCCTCATCACCTTTTGTGAGGCTCCAAACAAACTTCTTTGTCAAGGTTTTATTTACTTGCTCTATTGTCAACATGTGCAAGCTAAATAATAATTATTGTCGATGTGTTTTACCAAACAAGACTCTATACAAGATCTCGCTACCTCAGTAGTCTTTTTTGGAATGTTTTTATGAGATTTCATTAAATCGTAATGTGGGGATAATTCAGCACATCACAGTTTATATTTGGAACGAAGATAATCATGTTGTTTTGATTGTGGGAAGGTGTCAATTAGAATCTTGATTATCATAATGTAATGAATTGTGTTCCGCCAAAGCAAAAAATGACTGAAAATTTAATTGCACTGTCAAGAATTTCATTTTCATAGTTCAAATTAATAATCTGAGTTAATGCAGCCTCACACGGTGTGATTAAAATAAGGAAACAAAAATATGGTGTCTCAGACCGTCAGCTGACACTTAAGATTAGAGACTTGTGAAATTGGTGGAGATATGAATATTCTGTATGACTACATATCAGACGTAGAGCTCAGTCTCAAAACTACACTTCCATGAAATAATCATATCGATGTGTAAGGCATCACTAGGGCAGCTGGAGGACTATGATGCATTCTATGGGGTCATTTTTTCCTCTCTAACAACCATGAGAAATCCTTTTGGCTCAAGACTGATCTGAAGCTATGAGACCAGCATGATGCAGTCAAAACCACTCATGTAATTGATCCTTGCCTGCACATCTGTCAGATTTGATCTTGCTGCCAGCCACTGTTTGATTGTGTTCTATCTTCCAATGGTGTCAAGTAAGTGGTTACTGTATTATCATGAAGAAGATTCATGTCAGCCTGAACTGATGAATTCCTTCTAGAATCCTTTTCTCAAATGGAAGAGTCTATTATTTGGAGATTGTGGTCTAGAATGCATTGGAATATACCCATCAGACTTGCTCCCATCTATGGCAATCATCTTTGATTGAATCAGACCAGTAATCATAAGTCTGCTATATCTCACAGTCTGCTAATTAGGCTAAAGAAGGCATCCGCAGATAGCCAGTTATGGGCTCATTTTTGTTGCCACAAACTCATTTATCATAGAAAGGCAACCAATCAGAAATTATGGCCATTGAGATATAGCTGTTAATGGTCCGACAGATAGAATTTCATGAATAGAATCAGGAACTGTGACACTGACACAGTTATCAATGTCTTATGATATGTCTCAATGTGAGAGCCTTAAAAGTGATGCTTCAGTCAGAGAATGATTTAAACCAAGTGATGTTCCTCCATAGCTAAGTTAACTTGTCAACTCACTCTGCTAACCATTTAAGATACCACTCCAATTATCTGAAGCTGAAAATACTGAGTAATATATGAGATTGAGATGTGCTAGAAAACACTCCAAAACATTATTTACAAATCTGTGAATTCCATCATTCTTTTCTATAACACAGTTTCATAGATTAGAGGCTTGAAGCAATATGGAAAAGGGCTAAAATTAATGGCATTTTCCTTTAATATATTCCTTAAGGGATCTTGACAATATTAAGAGTGATATATTGAAGGGAAAGAAGGAGGCCTAGAGCTAGACTCAACTCACTCAATTTATGGCTCATGCTCCAGGAGCAATTTAAATCTTGCAGTCACCAGACCGCATTTTCCTTTCTGGCCTAGCTTTCTTTTTACTTGAAGTACCATAACTTGTTAAACTTTCCATTCTAGAATTTCAGCTGTTGGTTGCTGGACACTATGGAAGCAGTGTCTCACTCCTGACAAAAACCTGTCATATCACATGTCACATGCCTGTCACTCCAGGTGTGTCATAAATATCAGATTAGGCAGAGCTGTTGGGATAGGTAGTGACAACACTAGGTGGCCAAGGTACTTCTGTGCTGTATTTCACATTCTTTGAGGCAGTAGGTCAGAGAGTTAGATAGAAAAGCACTGCAAGGCATCCTGTATCAAGCAGATGTCTACTGCCATAATATTATCACACGTGGTAACCTACACAACTTAGAACTACGGAATTCTTGAATATTCTGAATCATTGCATTTCTTTCCATGAAAGGAATAAAAAGCTAATTTTAAAAACCATTTTTATTTGCTGTATACGTTGAATGGTGCGATTTTAAATTTCATTTCGACCTGATAACGCAGTCACCCAAGTTGCTTCTATGATGTATTCACTGACCTGTATGAATGTGCTATTCCGTCCTTATTGCTGTGTGTTTGCTTTGTACTTTCAGATAACAGCTATTGTGTCATTGTCTGGGGAGCATTATTCTGAACCCTCAAACTCCATAATGTTTTGAAAGTCTATGTCTGCTGCATTTCTCTGTGCCCTATTTTCCTTCTCGTTCATTGTTACATATACAATAAGCTCTCACAGCACATGCCAAACAAGGCTGTATACGACAGTAGGAATGATACAATGTACACATCGTGACAATGGATGATATTTCATTAAAATATATGCCTGCTGCAGATTTCAATTTTGTGTTCAGGCCACATTTTTCAATATTTCCTTCTGTGTATAAGCTATTTTTGTGTTCCATTGTGCTCTGGTAATGAGAATCATTGAGTGCACTGATTCAGAAAGGCTTTTAGGTACAGCAGAATAGTATGATGTAGGCTACATCAGTTCACTCTGATCACTGCTTCAGTTTGATGCTTGAGTATATCTTCAGTTCCGTGAATCCATTTTCATGAATCTTCGCATTTCGTCAATAATAATGTCACGACTGTCACGTTGTAAGTCATGTAGTAATAACAGAGTTGGAGGGCAAATTACTAAATGCTGGAGATATCCTGGACTTCATAGATTTCAAACAGCCAATCTAAAACCAAGTCAGAAGCTTCAGGTCTTATGACTCGAACATGCAGGTCTGATAGCATTGGGATCAGTCTTGAGCCAAGAGGATTTCTCTTGGTAGTGACCCTGTTGGATCCATCATAGTCGCCTACCTGCTCTATCAATTGGCAAATCTGGACAGGATTTGCTGAGATGGATTTGAACCAGAATCAAATATAAGCTGTGATTGCATTTTTGTCCATATTTTCCTATTCTTTATAACTCTTTATAAATTGTAAAATGTAGAAAATGTTTAGTGTTACTATCCCTATCTTCAGGGCCACATTTGTTGTCAGTTGGTGTAACATGTTTGGAATGAACGCATAGGCTGACATGTCTTGTATGAGTTTATGTGAAACAGGTTCTGATTGATAAAAGTATATTATTGTATCTTTATCAGAAAAGATGGAAATCTTCATGGAAAATTAATTTCTTTTGTTGTCACCAATTGTGAAGCTGTTGGAATTCTTAAATTATTCACTGCACATGTATCTTGGTCTGTTATTTGATAATTCTCACCGAGAATTCACTGGAATATACCCATCAGACTCTGACAATCATCGAATCAGACCAGTAATCATGAGTCTGATGTATCTCACAGTCTGCTAATTAGGTTCTGGAAGGCATCCACAGATAGCCAGTTATGAGCTCATTTTCGTTGCCATAAACTCATTTATCTGAGAAAGGCAAACAAATCAGAAATTATGGCCAATGTGATATAGCTGTTAATGGTCAGACAGATAGAATTCCATGTTTAGAATACAGGGACCCTGGCACTGGCTTCATGTAGTTACATATCGAATGCAATATCGTACAACATAACATATTCTTTGCAGAATTTTTATTAAGATAGATATTGGCTTTACATTCTGAAGCTGCATCTAAATTGCATAGAACAGCATTCTGACATGCCCAGACATAAGAATGTCCCATATGTTCACTGTTTGGTAGTTGTGACAACTATCTACAATGCGTTGCAAAAGTTCTGGAATTCATGTTTCTGTACATCAGATTATTTTATGCAAGCAGATAAACATGGGGATCTGAGATGCTTGTCCTGGACTTGGGACGTTATTCAATGCTTACTACTTTCAATGGGGTGGTTTTGTTTAAAATAGTTAGATAATAGATATATGTTTCATTTGGTTGGTTTTGAGACAATTTTCTCATTGCAATAAAATAATATAAGGAGAAGATCATACTTTCAGTGCAAACCAAAATAATCTAATCATAATCAATGTATGTGTTAGTTTTCATCAAGAGTTGATTCCAAAAGTACAATTGCAAATTAAGGCATCAGGTTTACTGAATTAGCAACAGGATTCGTTTATTCAAAGTTTGTCACACCTTTTCAGCAGAATATCCATCATCCTCTCTTCTTCATGTTCTTTCTTCTCATTTTCTCTCTTCCATCTTTCCTTTCTTTTTTGTGCTGTTGCTGATGCCTCAATGTCATCCATTCTTTTCTTTCCCCACATCACCTTATGTGAGCCTCCAAACAAACTTCTTTTTCAATGTTTTATTTACTTGCTCGATTGTATCAGCTTGTGTTGGCTCAATAATTGTTGATATGTTTTACCAAACAAGACTTCATACAATATATTACTACCTCTGTAGAGTCTTTTTTTGGGAATCTTTTTTAATGATAATTTTCATTAAGTTCGATAAGTTTTGATACGGGGATAATTCAGCTCATCACAGTTTATATTTGGAAGCAAGATAATCATGTCGTTTTAATTTTGGAATATGTCAATCAATTAGAATCATCATTATCATAATGCAATGAATGGTCTTCTGCCAATGGTAAAATGACAGAAGAATTAAATTTAACTGCTCAAAAGTTCATTTACAGAGTTCAAATTAATACTCTCTGTTAATGCAGACTCACATTGTGTGATTAAAATAAGGAAATAAAAAAGATGGTGTCTCAGACTATCAGCTGATTCCTGAGATAAGAGACTAATGAAATTGGTGGAGTGATTAATATTCTACAGGACTACTTATAAGACATAGAGCTCAATCTCAAAACTGCACCTCCACAAAATAATCATATCCTTGTTTGAAGCATCACTAGAGCAGGTGGTGGACTATGATGGATTCGAATGGGGTCATTTTGTGCTCTCCGACAACCAAGAGAAATCCTTTTGGCTCAAGACTAATCCGAGGCTATGAGACCAGCATGATGCAGTCAAACTGCTCATGTAACTGACCCTTGACTGGACGTATGTTAGATTTCAATCTTGTTGTTTCCAGCCATTGTTTAATTGTGTTCTGCCTTCCGATGATATCCAGAAACTGGTTACTGGATACTTATGCAGAAGATTCACTATAGCCTGAACTGATGAAATCCTCCTAGAATCCTTTTCTCAACCCGAAGAGTTTGTTATTGGGTGATTGTGGCCTAGAAAGAATATTGGAATAAACCCATCAGACTTGCTCCCATCTATGGAAATCATCTTTGATTGAATCAGACCAGTGATCATGAGTCTGCTGTATCTCACAGTCTGCTAATTAGGTTCATGAAGGCATCCACAGATAGCCAGTTATGAACTCATTTCTGTCCCAATAAACTCATTTATCATAGAAAGGCCACCAAACCAGATATTAAGGCCAATGAGACATAGCTGTTGATGATAGGACAGATAGGATTGCATGAATAGAATACAGGAACCGTGACACTGTAACAGTTTTCAATGTCTTATGATATATCTCAATGTGAGAGCCTGACAGGTAATGGTTCAGTCAGAGAATGATTTAAACCAAGTAATGTAAACTAATAAACTCACTCTGGGAATCATTTAAAGATACCACTCCAATCATCTGAAGCTGCAAATCTGCATTATCTAAGATTGAGATGTGCTGGACACCACTAAAAAACATTATTTACAAATCTTTGAATTCTATCATTCTTTTCTATAATATGGTTTCATAGATTAGGGACTTGAAGCAACACTGAAAAGGGCTAAAGTTAATGGTGTTTTCCTAATATATATTCCTTAAGCGATCTTGACAATATTAAGAGCGATATATTGACGGGAAAGAAAGAGTCCTGGAGCTAGACTCAACCACTCAATTTATGGCTCATGCTCGAGGGAACAGTTTAAAACTTGCAGTCACCAGACTACATTTTCCTATCCTGTCTGCCTTCTTTTTACTTGAAGTAACCATAACTTGTTCAACTTTCCATTGTAGAATTTCTAACATATGTGACACAAGGACACTGTAATTAAAAAAGGATCCTCAGTGATATCACAGTGGACATCAGTTGTAACTAAAAGAAAACTCTGCATAGATTAATAGATACATTTTGTATATAGTTTGAATAAGCAGATCACAGCACTTTCGAAGACAGGCTTTTAATATTAACAACACCGCATATTTGTTTACTGACGTTGTCTAGATCTAACTGAATTAACTCATAATCGGCCTATTCATCAACCAAAGTTTCAGAATTATTCTAAGCCATCCTCGGCACCAGTAGCTTGCATGCTCACAAGGGTTTTTTTTAACATGAATAAAATCCAGTCACTTTTGTTATTATCTATTCAATTAAACACAATATATGTCACTTACCCCGAAATCCAACTCTCCCCCATGCGTCTCTGAAAGATGAATTTGACCTATTGTCCACTTCAAGATTGCACCTGTTGGTTGCTGGACACAATAGGAAACAGTGTCTCACTCCTAAAAGACCTGTCATATGACATGTCATATGCCTGTCACTCCAGGTGTGTCTTAAATATCAGATTATGCAGTGAGTTGTTGGTACAGGCTTCTTGAAAGATTCTTTAAGGCAGTGAGTCTGAGTTAGAGAGAAGAGCATTGCGACGCATCCTGTATCAAGCAGATGTCTACCACCAATATATTATCACAGGTAGTAACCTACAAAACTTAGAACCACAGAATTCCTGAATATTCTGATTCATTGCATTGCTTTCCATGAAAGGAACAAATTCATTTTTCAAAAACATTTTTATTTGCTGCATACTTTGAATGTTGTGATTTTGAATTTCAGTTCAACCTGACAATTCCTTTACCCGAGTTGCTTCTATTGACAGATTCACTGTATAAATGTGTTGTCACTTCCTTATTGCTGTGCATTTGCTTTGTGCTTACAGATAACAGCTATTGTGTCATTGTCTGGAATGCATTATTCTGAGACCTTAAGCTCTAAAATGTTTTGAATGATGTTTATGTCTGCTACATTTCTCTATGCCCTATTTTCCTTCACGTTAATTGTTATATAATAAGCTCTCACTGCACATGCCAAGCAAGGCTGTGCACAACAATAGGAAATATACAATGTACACATCACGACAATGGATGATATTTCATTACAATATTCCTGCTACAGATTTCAATTTTGTGTTCAATCCATGTTTTTCAATATTTCCTCCTGTGTATAAACTATTTTTGTGTTCCATTGTGCTATGGTAATGAGAATCATGGACAATGAACCAGAAAGGCTTTTAGGTACACCAGAATAGTATGATGTTGCATGGCTACATCAGTCCATTCTGATCACTGCATCAGTTTGATGCTTGAGTATGTCGTTAGTTCAACAAATCCATCTCCATGAATGTGTCAATCTCTTCAATAATAATGTCACGTTGGAAGTTAGTTGCAATACCAGAGTTTTAGGTCAAATTATTAAATGCTGCCAATATCCCTGACTTTGCAGCTTTCAAACAGCCCATCTGAAACCAAATCAGAAGCTTGAGGTCTTATGACTCGAACATGCAGGTCTCATAGCATTGGGATCAGTCTTAAGCCAAAAGGATTTCTCTTGGTAGTTAGGGGAGGACAGAATGACCCTGTTGGATCCATCATAGTCCCCCACCTGCTCTATCAATTGGCAAACCTGGACAGGATTTGCTTAAGATGGATTTGCAAACTGGATGATGTGATCTAGAAACAAATATAAGTTGTGATTGCATTTTGGTTAATTTTCCTATTCTTTATGATTCTTTATAACTAGCTAATTATCGAAAATGTTTTGTATAACCATACCTGTATCTTCAGGGCCATATTTATTGTCACCTGGTGTATTAATAACTTGTGTTTCAAATGAATGCATAGACCTACATGTCTTGTCTTAATTTATATGAAACAAGCTCCAATTGATCAAGTATATTATCGTATCTTCATCAGAAGAGATGGAAATCTTCATGGAAATGTTAATCCTTTGGAGTCCCAATTGTGAAGCTGTCGTAGTTTTTATAAAATCAGCTTAATCCTGTTCAACTCAAACTAAGTCTCCAAAATGGAGATATTTTCAGTGCAGGAGTAGGCAGTTAAATCCTGATTGGAGGGCACTTGAGGCAGTTTCTTGGAAATTTCTTTGTCTGGAGATCTTACTTCCACACCATTGATACCATAAATATTGATTTCATTAAGAAGATGGTGTAGTTAAATTAAATTAATCATGTAATAAATTATAATTACAAATTGAATGGATTGCGAAATTTTAAGGTAATTATCTGATTATAAGTCATTTCCGTGGGTGGGTCTATTTCAGTGGATGTAAATTAATTTGCTCTTAATACGATAAAAAGTAAAATTAGTCAGTGGGGGCTCAATTTCGGTTGTGATTTGTAGGCACATGTAGGTCAGGAATGTTACATTCAGATAAGAGTTGAGGTTTATGATAATATCCGTGTGACAAAGTGTCATAACAGTGGCCTCTTATTTACTTTACGGTTGGGGGAGAGAGCCTGTAAAGAAGACATGGAACAAACAAGAAGATTATAACTTGCCCCAACCAAAATGCGATAACAAGAAGAAGGATTATAAATAAACAATGAAGCATCAGCAGTGGTTGGAGCATCAGCGAAAGAAAGGAAAGATGGAGGAGGGAAAATGAGAAGAAAGAATCTTGAAAAGAGAAGATGATGGAACGATACTTCACCAAAGAATTTGGAAGAAAAGTGTTCAACAAGTTGTTTGGGAAGTTGGGACAATAAATGTGTTGTTTGCATATGGAAAGCATTAGAGTTTAAGGATTGATTTCTATGGGGTCGAGATTAATTTCAAGGCACTGGGTTTTCTCAGGTCTGCTAAATAGCCTACATTTTTGGAATGTCATCAGAAAAATTTTCGTGGAATTCTCTTACTTGAAATTAATATGTACAACAAGTGAGGGATGATCTTGCCATATAATATGAGTACATACATGCTGGCAACCGACGGCCAATTTACAACTTTTGACCGTTGCACTTCAAAATACATATTTTGATGATGCAGACAAACCATGTGTTTCGAGTTGAATGAGTCTTCCTATCATGTCATGACACAAAGATATATATATACAAGACTTATACATGATATAAAATCAGTAATGATGACCTGTTTGAATATTAATAGCAATTTCAAATGGGATTTACTTCATAATAATTGACTATAGTAAATCATGAAGGTCAATCCGAATAGATTCATGATTTATGCAATATTTTAGGTCTATTTAGCCATATTCGGGTACTAAATGAAATGTTATTGGAGATGGAGATATACTATAATAAATTAATCAGTGGACTTTATGGATAATTGACAATACAATGTATTCTGATATGAAATTTGTATCTACAAAAGATTTATCAAACCAGTTTCAAGTCTACAAATAGAAACCTCTCAACATCTGATTGTCAAGCTTACAGGTTGAGAAGACTACCTTGTACCTAATATAAGTTCCTTTCGCCTCATTGCATGCTTTGACTTGAGAAATCCTTACTATATATGCAATGCACTGTCTTCTCCCATTATATTAATGAGCCATTTTAGTAGGACTTAGTGCAAAGACATCAACGCTTGTCCCAACAGCTTTGCTTAATCTGATATTTATGACACACCTCGAGTGGCAGGCATGCGACACATTATATGACAGGTCTTTCAGGATTGAGACACTGCTTCCTATTGTGTCCTGCTGTAGGCCAGCAGGTGCAGCCTCAAAATGTGGTCAACATAAAATGCTGATGTCTTATGATTTGGGTCTTTCTCATTCAAAATTTGTTGAGATTGCATATCTAGTGCAATTAAAATGAGGTCAACACAGAATTATGGTTTCTCAAGTGATAGGAGGGGTATCATTCCGGTGTCACCAGTCTTCAATAATTCCATGAAAGTTTCGCTTCACAAGTTTTGTGGGGTAACATTTCTTAAATTATCTGTAATCTGTTTTTCATAAGAACCTTTATTTAAAGAACAATTACTCAGTAACAGAAACAAATTGAGACTAGAATACTGGAAAAGAAAATCTGGCCTGGTGACTGCAAGTTTTAAACTGTTCCCTGGAGCATGAGCCATAAATTGAGTTGGTTGGGACTAGCTCCAGGCCTCTTTCCTGCTTCATTTTTTGTCCATAATATTGATGTCATGATCCCTGGAGGATAATATATTAGGAAAATAGAATTCAGTTTAGGTGTTTTTCTTCATTGCCCCAGGTCCATAATCTTTCTGATTGTGAGTGGCAGAGAGAGGTTTCATTATTAGATAGACCTTATTTTCAATGACTGGAGTCTTAAAGCAATGGATCTCTGTCTAATATCCTTTCCTGTCTTCAATGTAACATACTGACATTACTATGTTGGAAGCAAGGGGGTTTACTCGAAAGACCCTTTTCTTGCAAAATGTAAAGTCATACATGTGATACTGAACACCAGAATGCAAGGCAAGAACTGAGCTATCTGGAATTGTCTCTTTGCTACTATTACGAGTTTTAAATTATTGGCCATAATTCCTAATTTGGATGTCTTTATCTGATAAATGAGTTATGGTGCCAAAAATGAGCTCATAACTGGATGCCTCCTTGAACCTAACCAGCAGACTGTGAGATGCAACCGACTCATGATTACTGGTCTGATTCAATCAAAGATGATTGCCAGAGACGGGAGTGAGTCTGATGGGTATATTCCAATGCATTTCATGACAGAAAGAGATAATTATCAAACTGCGATGAGGAAATGAGTACAATTTAGTATTGTTTTGGTTCTTGTTGGCTGGTACTTTTTAAAAAGCTACCAGTAATGTTTTTACCTCGAGGTCGTATCAGTTTTAATAAGAACACACTTCTGAGCTTCTTGCTGTGGATTAGTTTTAGCTTATTTTGATTGGTTCATTGGAATTTTCAACCAGTCAGATGTAGCTAAAATCTTGTCAAAATTGCTGTAATGCTTAAACCTATACATGTACATCTGTGTTATATCAGTTATTGCCAGCCAAACTTCTTATTCTAGACTTTGTCCAAGAAAGATATTTCTTTGCCATAGTTTATCAATAGTTCCTTCCTTGCTGCCCTTTCAGACAGCTCCAGACCCTCTGCTTGACTTTATGGCAAGTCTGTTTTGTCTCTGAATAGCTGATTCAATTTGCTCGTCATAAAGGCCGGACAAATATGGCAGCTTGGAGTAGCCTAGGTTTTGATACCTGTTGTGATTTAGTGTGTATTGGACTATAGCTTCATGCAACATCAATTATTAGAGCCATAAAGATGGTTGTGCTGACTTATGAATGACTTATAATGGGAGAAGACAGTGCATTGCATAGTGAGTCTTGAGTCTTGCATATATAAAGACGATTTGTCAATTTAGAGCATGCAATCACCCAAAAGTACTAAGGTACATCTGGAAAAACTTAAAAATTCTGAACTACAGGGCGGTCTTCTTAGCCTGTAGACCTAATAATCTGGTAATGAGGGGTTTTAATTTGTAGACTTGAAAACTAGTTTATTCATTTCTTGTGTTTATGAATTCATATCAGAATATAGTCAATTATCATGACATAAATCCCAATTGAAATGGAACGAATCAATTTGACACTTTTCTTGCTCTTGACAACAATTTGTAACTACACATTTTGACAAAAAAAACATGCAGGCCAACAAAACAACTGGAGAAACCGATTCAATAGTGGGTTAAATGTCACAGTGACAACAAATCAATGTTTTATTGATTCTCAGAATGAAAACTCGGGTATTCAAAGAAAATCTCGATGAAAAAATATTCAGTTACCCGTACTGACGTAACAATCTGAGCTCTAACGCATTCAAAAGAGTTTACCTTGCACTCAGTGAACACATTCAACAGTTCACTAACACCTGTTTAGCTTTGTGTTACTTTCTGGCAACAGTAACCTATAAGACAGGATCTTTTGAATACTGTGGCACATTCATTTCCTTCTTTTTTTGAATTTCCTATTTCTATTGTTGTCCCATTGTTGTACATTGACAATAGGAGCCATACAGCTCATGAAAATAACAGCTGATATCTCATGAAAAATTAAAACAGACATATTCAGTTTGATTTAAATGTGATCGTTCTTGCAGCCTTTTTCCGACCCTCATCAGCAAACATCGTCCAATGTATTCCAACAATGAAGAACCACAATTAAACAGATTTTTAGGTACAAAATCCAAGGCAAATTATGAATATCACCTGGAATTATCCATCAAGAGCGAAGATAGTGCAATCCAAGATAGAAGTAATGTTTTTAAAATTGTAACATTACATAAATTTAGTATGGTATATTAAAATATAAATTTTTATTCACTTTTTTTATAGCACAACCAGCAGGAGGAGACAAAGAAAAAAGAGCGGGGATGAATTATATTTTCTTAATATATTGTCCTCCTGGATATGACATCAATATTAGGGCAAAATATTAATGGGAGAAAGAGAGGTCTTGCGCTAGACTCAGCCCACTCAATTTGTGGCTCATGCTCCAGGGAACAGTTGAAACTTGCAGTCCCTAGACCTCATTTTCCTGTCATTTTGAAGGATTTTCCTCAGCTCCAAAAAAATTAGCAAATGGGTATCGAAATATGTTTTTGAGAAGTTAATATGCAAGCAAACTAATTTGATCGCACAAGGCACCCAACACCCAAGGTATCACATACATGTAAAACAACTTAATCTTCGATCTGAGAAAGGCCCTTTCAAAATACAAATGTAAGCTCTGCAAAGCAAGGAAATTAATCATTTGAAGACGCTGTCATTGAAAGTTCTTCTGAATATTCCATTTGATTGGTTTATTTTTACGTATCCGAACTAATGTCAGGCTATATGTATGTCACACAAGAACAAAATGTCTGCTGCTGTTAATGTTTCTCTATCATTCTGAGTGCTACCACATATTAAGGATATATAAAGTTCACCAGAGCACCATATTACTCTTTACACTAAAATTCAAACAGGTTATCATTTTAGATTTTCTATCAAGTAATATATATACATACTATTTTTATATTTGTGTCATGATATGGCAGGAAGACTCATTCAACTAGAAACCCATGTCTTGTCTGCGTCAGCAAAACATGTCTTTTGAAATGCAAAAATTTGTGACTTGGACGTTGGTTGCCAGCCCGGCATCAACATATAAGGCAAGATCAGTTGGATCACCTCTCACTTCTTGAACATATTTCAAGTAAGAGAATTCCACAAACGTTTTTTCCACGACATTCCAAACATGTTGGCTATTTAGCAGACCTGACAGACCCAGTGCCTTGCAATCAATCTCAACCCCAAAGAAATCAACTCACACACATGATGCATTCCATATGCAAACAACACATTTGTTGTCCCAACTTCCCAAACAACTTGTTGAACACTTTTCTTTGTATTGGCGAAGTATCGTTCCATCATCTTCTATTTTCGAGATTCTTTCTTCTCATTTTCCCTCCTCCATCTTGCCTTTCTTTTGCTGATGCTCCCACCACTGCTGATGCTTCAATGTTTATTTATAATCCTCCTTCTTGTTGTAATATTCTTGTTTGTTGAAGGTCTTCTTTCTAGGCTTCTCCCATTCCAACCTTAAACATAGTTGGATGAACAGCTATTGATGTTGTGATATAAATTTCCTCATAGAGATATTATCATAAACCTCAGTTCATATCTAATATGAATATAATTCCAGAACTGCCCGCAAATCACAAGGAATTGAGCGCCCACTGAACTAATTTTACTTTTATTTTATTAAGATCAAATTAATTCACAGCCACTGAAATAGGCCCTCCTACATAATTTACTCATGATCAAATAATTTCCTTTGCTCAAAAGAAGAGTATTGCCTAATCTGACACTTCCTTTCCCAAAACCTTGAAATTCTATTTTCCATTCAACAAATATGGCCCTGAAGATAGGGAAAGTTATACAAATAGTTTCTATATTTTGCTAGGTATAAAGATTATGAAGAATAGGAATATATAAACAAGAATGCAATACCAGCTTATATTTTATTCTAGATCACATCATTCAGTCTGCAAATCCATCTCATGCAAATCCTGTCCAGCTTTTCCAATTGATAGAGCAGGTGGAGGACAATGATGGATCCAACAGGGTCACTCTGTCCTCCCCTAACTACCTGGAGAAATCCTTGCCAGGCTGTCAGCACTTAGTAATTTGCCCTCTAACTCCGTTATTATTACATTTTATAACTTACAACTTGACATTATTATTTAAGAGATGCACAGATTTATGGACATAGACTCAAAGAACTGACGATATACACAAGCGTCAAACTGAAGCAGTGATAACAGTGAACTGATGGAGCCTACATCATGCTATTCTGGTGTACCTAAAAGCCTTTCTGGTTTATTGTCAATGATCCTCATTATCAGAGCACAATGGAACACAAAAATAGTTTATACGCAGAAGGAAATATTGAAAAATGTGTAATGAACAAAAAATTGAAATCTGTAGCAGGCATATTTTAATGAAATATAATTCTTTGTTGAGATGTGTACATTGTATCTTTCCTATTGTTGTGTACAGTCTTGTTTTGCTTGTGCAGTGAGAGCTTATTATATAACAATTAACGTGAAGGAAAATAGGGCATAGAGAAATGTAGCAGACATAAACATCATTCAAAACATTTTAGAGCTTAAGGTCTCAGAATAATGCATTCCAGACAATGACACAATAGCTGTTATCTGTAAGCACAAAGCAAATGCACAGCAATAAGGAAGTAATAGAACATTCATACAGGTCAGTGCAAATGTCAACCGAAGCGGCTTGGGTAACTGAGTTATCAAAAAATGAATTTTGATTCCTTCCATGGAAAGCATGCAATAATTCAGAATATTCAGGAATCCCATGGTTCCAAGTGTTGT
Organism: Platynereis dumerilii; assembly: GCA_026936325.1. Taxonomy (NCBI): domain Eukaryota; kingdom Metazoa; phylum Annelida; class Polychaeta; order Phyllodocida; family Nereididae; genus Platynereis; species Platynereis dumerilii. The sequence continues at coordinate 46,014,968 of JAPTHN010000007.1, read as the reverse complement.
ATGTTACTACCAGTAGTAATATTGTGATGGTAGACATCTGCTTGATATACATGTAGGATACATTGGAATGAATTTCTCTCCATCTCAGACTTACTGCCTCAAAAAATTTGAAATGCCACATGCCTCTCTATTATTCATTAATGGGACATTCAAGAAGTACCTCCCCCAGTGTTGTCACTGCCTCTCCCAATAGATTTGCTTAATCTGATATTTATGACACACCCGGAGTGACAGGCACATAACACGTCATATGACTTCCTATTGTGTCCAGCAACCAACAGGTGCTATCTTGAAATGGACAATAAGGCAAATTGTCTGAGAAATGCATGGAGGAAAGTTCGATTTGGGGGTAAATGACACATATTGTGTTTAACTGAATAGCTAATGACAAAAGTGACTGGATAACAGAGGTCCCGACAACTCATGTTAAAGAAACCCTCGTAAGCCTGCAAACCATTGGTACCGAGGATGTTTAAGAATAGTTCTTATACTTTGGTTGATGCATAAGCAGATTATGAGTTAATTCAATTAGGTCTAGAAAACATCAGTAAACAAATAGAATCCTTAATATCTCACACATGTGCCTCATTAGCAATGCATTTCCAACAAAGAAACTGGTATAAGGGCTGCTAATTTGTGAAGTTTCTGATGAAAGTTATTTCTGCCTGGGGCCAGATAAAACAGTTGCATATACAGAGTGTCTAAGTGCAAACCATCTCTTCAGGGCAAGGCGTATATCAGTCATATGAGCTCAAAGGATATTTTCAATCAGGTTGTGCACGGAAAAGTAGTTTTAAATGTCACATTGAGATGAATCAATGTCTTTCATTGTCAACAGACTCAACTCGAAGACTGAAACATGTAGGATAATCTTTGAGAATGAATTACTCAGTGACCCATACTGAGGTATTCTACAGAGTTTCTATGGAGTTCGCCTTGCACTCAATGTGCACAGCGCAGTGTACCAACACTTCATAAATGATGTTGTTGTTGTCTGAGGACAAGAGCTATATGACAGGATGTTTTGAATACTGCTGCAAATTCATCATTTTGCTACTTTTTCCATCATCCTTTATTATTGTGCTCCCATTGTTATGCATTGACAAAAGGAGCCATACAGCTCATGATAATACAGAGCTGAAATTTCATTTAAGTACACATATTCATATTGATTTTAGATATCGAAAACGAAACTGTCTCCTTTCTGGAAGGGCGATTTTCTAGTTTCATCAGGAAGTGATTCATTGATATGTTCCAAAAATAATCCAATGCACGTAATTAAATGACATTTTTAAGTACAAGAGGAAAACATGCACAAGTGCAACAGTGAATCATCCAAAATAGGTATGTTGTGGGACCATGCTATGAATTAATGTCTCACAGCCTTGCAGATCTCACTTTCTACAATAACCCTGTTATTGAGCTCATATGACTGCAATACACCTTGCCCTGAAAAGATGGTTTGCACTTAGACACTCTGTATATACAACTGTTTTATCTGGCCCCAGGCAGAAATAACTTTCATCAGAAACTTCACAAATTAGCAGCCCTTATACCAGTTTCTTTGTTGGAAATGCATTGCTAATGAGGCACATGTGTGAGATATTAAGGATTCTATTTGTTTACTGATGTTTTCTAGACCAAATTGAATTAACTCATAATCTGCTTGTGCATCAACCAAAGTATTAGAACTATTCTTAAACATCCTCAGTACCAGTGGCTTGCATGCTTACGAGGGTTATTTTACATGAGTTGTCAGGACCTTTCTTATCCAGTTGCTTTTGTTATTAGCTATTCAGTTAAACACAAAATCAGTCACTTACGCCCAAATCCAACTCTACTCCATGCATTTCTCAGACAATTTTGCCTTATTGTCCACTTCAAGATAGCACCTGTTGGTTGCTGGACAGAATGAGAAGCAGTGTCTCATTCCTGAAAGACTTGTCATATGAAGTGTTACATGCCTGTCACTCCAGGTGTGGCATAAATATCAGATTAAGCAAAGCTGCTGGGACAGGCAGTAACAACACTGGGAGCCAAGGTACTTCTTGAATGTCCCATTATTAATAGCGAGGTGTTCTTTGAGGCAGTAAGTCTGAGATGGAGAGAAATTCATTCCAATGTATCCTACATGTATATCAAGCAGATGTCTACCATCACAATATTACTACTGGTAGTAACATACAACACTTGGAACCATGGGATTCCTGAATATTCTGAATTATTGCATGCTTTCCATGGAAGGAATCAAAATTTGTTTTTAAAAAACATTTTGATTTGCTGCATACATTGAATGGTGCGATTTTAAATTTCTGTTCAACCTTATTTATAATTCAGTTACCAAGTTGCTTCGATTGACATATTCACTGACCTGTATGAATGTGATACAATGTATTACTTCCTTATTGTTGTGTGTCTGCTTTGAACTTACAGATAACAGCTATTGTGTCATTGTCTTGGGAGCATTATTCTGAGACCTTAAGCTACATGATATTTTAAATGCCTATGTCTGCAGCTGCATTTTCTATGCCCTATTTTCCTTCACGTTCATTGTTATATATACAAAAAGTTCTCGGAGCACATGCCAAACAAGGCTGCACACAACAAAAGGAAAGATACAATGTAAACATCATGACAATGGATGATATTTCATTAAAATATGCCTGCTGCAGATTTCAATTTTGTATTCAGGCCACATTTTTCAATATTTTCTTCTGCCTATAAACTATTTTTGTAATACATTTTGCTCTGGTAATGAGAATCATGGATAATAAACCAGAAAGGTTTTTAGGTTCACCAGAATAGTATGATATAGGCGACATCAGTTCACTCTAAATCACTGCTTCAGTTTGATGCTTGAGTATATCGTAAGTTCTGCGAATCTATCGTGAATCTGTACATCTCTTCAGTAGTAATGTTGCGTTGTAGTCTATGTAATAATAACAGAGTTTGAGGGAAAATTACTAAAGTCAAGACATTTTATTTTGGCAGTAAGTTTTTAGCCAATAAAACAATCCATGATTATTTCTGAGGTTTAATTTTTGGTTTATTAGGGTGAGTACACCATGACCAAGCATGATTTGGACTAAATTTATGTCCTCTGGTCTCCTAGCTCCATCATGCAGGCACTTACAATGCTAAATTGCTGCTGCTCTTCAGCACGTTTAGAGCTATTTTTAGCCTTCTGTTGTGACGTCATCAGCATTGTTGGCTCTATGACATCACTGAAACAATGGTGACGTCACAACAGCAGCAATAGAAGAAAATGGCTTCTTGAGCTGTGTTGACAGCAATGTTATTCCAATGGGATTACCTCAAAACCAGGGCTAAAACATGCCAATACTTCCAAATGTTTATGAAACTGTTTGGTCAAGGTGTCAGAAACATGAGAAGACAAGTATTTTTGTCAAGAGTAAGGTATGTTTTTGATTATCAGCCAAAAACTTACTGCCGCAAAAAAATGACTTGACTATAAATGCCGGCAATACCACGGACTTCACAAATTTCAAACAGCCAATCCTAAACAAAATCAGAAGCTTGAGGTCTTATGACTAGAACATGCAGGTCTCATAGCATTGGGATCAGTCTTGAGCCAAAAGGATTTCTCTTGGTAGTTAGGGGAGGACAGAGTGACCCTGTTGGATCCATCATAGTCCTCCACCTGCTCTGTCAATTGGTAAACCTGGACAGGATGTTTTGTAATGGGTTTACAGAATTGATTTTCTTTATATAAGAAATACAAGATTTTAAATGATTTTATATAACTATCACCTTCTTCAAGTTCATACTCGTTGGGCATCTGATGTCAATTTATGTTTATTTGATGTCAGGATGACGTCTTGGATGTCAGCTTCCTTCCCCCTGACATCCAATTGAGTCAAAATGCCTGCGGGGTATTTGCTATCACTAAACATGATGTCAGGGGAGATGGATGTATATTCACAGGAAATGTATTTATTTTTTTCACAGCAATTATATAAACTAGCATTTACCCGTGATAAATGGCAGTGAGAGAGGTATGTATGTGGCAGAATGCACAATGAAAGTGTTGCCTCACAAAATGTATGAGATAGGAGGCACAAAGTGACATGCTGAGCACAAATAGGATTTTCATAGCATGGGCGCTGCAAGCAGTATGCATATATAAAGAGGGCTGCATCAGTTTAAGTGACAATATAGATATAATGGGTAGAAACTGTTGAGTCGTACAGTTCAATTGTTTGTGATTTAGGTGCAAGAAATTTGGATTTCCAGGATTTCAAAGTGGATTGATAAGAATTGCAAAGGTGATTGCTTGATTGATTGATAAATTCATTTCAAAGTTTAGGAAGGCAGAAAAGCAGAGGAAATTTGTGTAAGATCTGAAAGCTAAATTGCACTTCATGACATACTAAGACTTGACAGTTCAATACCAATCAGGCTCTAAAGGTCAATTACTCAATTAAGTTCTCTTCCTGGCAGATGAATGGCAATCAGGATTCTGATGCATTGTCATTCTGCTCATAGCATTGCAGAGATCGGAAATCACAATACACTCCACCTCAGGAGTCTGCTGGGCGCGAATTGTTGATCCCTTGGATCACAACAAAAAAGAAAACATGGCGGCCTAGACGCTCGCTAGAAAATGCATCTGCAAGATAGCACTACAGGGTGGGCATGGATTGTGGCATGTTTGGTATTTTTGGAAAGGGAAAATCGTAATCTGTGCAGATAGCTATATTGGGAATAGGAAAAGGAAGGTTAAATAGGAATAAATTGACAAAAACTGCGATGACGTCATGCTATCCCAGAAGCCTTAGAGTCACGTATTAATATATTAGATGCTTCAATTCTTTGTACAAAGTCAGCGTTACTTGGCGGAGTTATATTTAATTTAGGGGACGGCAGTTTAATCCGGCTGGAGACAGTGTCTGGGATATTCCTTTATCTCAAGATACTTCCAAAACATAAATATTAATTTCATTGAGGAGATGGTATAATAAAATTAAATAAATCATGTATTAATTATAATTACAAGTTGAATGGAAAATGGCATTGTAAGGTTTTGGGAAAGGAAGTATCAGATTAGGCAATATTCTTCTTCTAGGCCTAAGCTAAAGAAATTATTTGATTATGAGTCCATTCTTGTGGGAGGGTCTATTTCAGTTGATGTAAATTAATTTGCTCTTGACAAGATAAAAGTAAAATTAGTTAAGTTGGGGGTTCAATTCTTTTTGTTATTTGTTTGCAATTCTGGAATTTTATTCAGATTGAGTTGAGGTTTTTGATAATATCCTTATTAGGAAATATCATAACATCAGTAGCTGTGGATCCAACTGTGTTTAAGGTTGGAATGGGAGAAGCCGAGAAAGAAGACCTTCAACAAACAAGAAGATTATAACTTGGCCCCACAAAAATATTATAACCAGAAGAAGCATCCTAAATAAACATTCAAGCATTAGCAGTGGTGGGAGCTCTGCAAAAGAAAGTAGAGATGGAGGAGGGAAAATGAGAAGAAAGAATCTTGAAAAGAGAAGATGATGGAACGATACTTCGCCAAAGAATTTGGAAGAAAAGTGTTCAACAAGTTGTTTGGGAAGTTGGGACAACAGATGTGTTGTTTGCATATGGAATGCATTATGTTTGAGACTTGATTTTTTTGGGGTTGAGATTAATTTCAAGGCACTGGGTCTGTCAGGGCTGCTAAATAGCCAACATGTTTGGAAATCAATAGATTTATGTTCATAAAGTGAGAGGTGTCCTTGCCTTATTAGTAATACATATAGATACTGGCTGGCAACCTATATGTCTAATTATTATCGTTTTCATAGATATGTTTTTTCCCAGTTTGTACTTTACTGTATCCTATAACTGTGATGTCAAAGATTTAGTTGCATAACTTCATATATATCTCAAGAACAGATTTCAGAAAACTGATTAAATACATTCACACATAGATAATGTATGTTTAGAGTGTGAAAGCTGAATACCGTTTAGCTTTGGTACCTCTGCAGGTTGACAAACGCTTCAATGAACTGTAACTAAATTAAGCAGAGAACTTGTCCTCAAATGAGAGTAACAATGACTGGCAAAAAATTTTATTTGAGATGGAGATCAATAGAGTCAAATATTTCGATACTTATCTGCTATTATTAATTGGAGCTGAGGAAAAACGCTTTGGCATGATAGGAAAATGTAAACTGGGATATTGTACCAAAAAATCAGTTTCATTTTGGTTCTTCATTGTTGAAACACAATGGAAGATGTCTGCTGGTGAGGATCGGAAAAGGCTGCAAGAATGATTACATTTAAATCAAACTGAATATGTCGACTTTAATTTTTCATGAGATATCAGCTGTTACTTACATAAGCTGTAAGCTATTGTCAATATCTAACAATGGGACAACAATAGATATAGGAAATTGAAAAAAAAAGACAGAAATGAATGTGCCACAGTATTCAAAAGACCCTGTCTTATAGGCTACTGTTGCCAGAAATTGACACAAATGTCACACAATGAGAAGCACGTGTTAGTGAACTGTTGAATGTGTGTACTGAGTGCAAGGTTAATTCTTTTGAATGCATTAGAGCTCAGATTGTTACATCACTGCGGGTCACTGAATTTTTTTTATCAAGATTTACTTTGAATACCTCAGTTTTCATTCAGAGAATGAATAACATTGATTTGTTGTCACTGTGACATTCAACCCACTATTGAATCTGCTGCTTCTGTTGTTTTGTTTTTTTGCATTATGTTGCCAGGAAAAATGATAAGTAGTCGATTAGGCTTAGATTTGTTCCATTTCAAATAAGATTTAGTTCATAATATTGACTTTAGTAAATCATAATCAATCCGAATAGATTAACAATTTATGCAATATTCCGGCTTCATTTAGCCGTCTTTGGGTACAAAATGAAATGTTATGGGTTAAGGTGATTTTCTATATTAATCAGTGGACTTTATGGATAATTGACAATATTCTGATAAGAATTTGTATCTACGTGTACACAAGATTTATCAAACAGGTTTTCAAGTCTACAAATAAAAACCTCTCAATATCTGATTTTCAGGCTTATTGGCTAAGAAGCCTACCTCGTACCTAAGTTCCTTTCTGCTCAATGCATGCTTTGACTTGAGAAATCCTTACTATATGCAATGCACTGTCTTGTCAAATTATATTAATGAGCCATTTTAGTAGGACTTAGTGCAAAGACATCAACGCTTGTCCCAACAGCTTTGCTTAATCTGATATTTATGACACGCCTGGAGTGGCATGCATGCGACACCTTATATGACAGGTCTTTCAGGATTGAGACACTGCTTCCTATTGTGTCTTGCTGCAGGCCAGCAGGTGCAGCATCAAAATGTGGTCAACGCAGAATGCTGATGTCTTATGATTTGGGGGGAGGGGGGGGTATAGTTCTGGGAGTAACAGTCTTCCTAATTCAAAATCTGTTGCAATTACATATCTGGTGTAATTGGAAATGAGGTCAACACAGAGCTATGGCTTCTTAAGTGACAGGAGGGATATCATTCTGGTATCACCAGTCTTAACAATTCACTGAAAGTTTAAATTCGCTTAACATATAAAGTTTTGTTGGATTACATTTCTTAAATTATCTATAATCTGTTTTTCATATAGAACCTTTATTTTAAGAACATTTACTCAGTAACAGAAACAAATTGAGACTAGAATACTGGACAAGAAAATGTGGCCTGGTGACTGCAAGTTTTAAACTGTTCCCTTGAGCATGAGCCATAAATTGAGTGGGCTTGGTCTAGCTCCAGGCCTCTTTCCTGCTTAAATTTTTGTCCATAATATTGATGTCATGATCCCTGGAGGATAATATATTAGGAAAATAGAATTCAGTTTAGGTGTTTTTCTTCATTGCCCCAGGTCCATAATCTTCTGATTGTGAGTGGCAGAGAGAGGTTTCATTATTAGATAGACCTTATTTTCAATGACTGGAGTCTTAAAGCAATGGATCTCTGTCTAATATCCTTTCCTGTCTTCAATGTAACATACTGACATTGTTTAATTTGGAATCCAGAGCTTATCCACAGAAACACCATATTATCAAGTCGAAACAAATATACTGGTACAGTGTAGGCTGGGACCCTATTAGTTAGAAATGCCTTTTTTGCAAAATGTAAAATCTAACATGCGATACTTAACCCCAGAACAGAAGGCAAGGACTGAGCTATCTGGAATTCTGTCTTTACCATTATTAAGAGTTTTAGATTATTGGCCATAATTCCTGATTTGGATGTCTTTATCTGATAAATGAGTTTATAGTGCCAAAAATTAGCGCATAACTGGATGCCTTCTTGAACCTAATCAGCGGACTGTGAGATGCAATATGATTACTGGTCTGATTCAATCAAAAATGATTGCCAGAGATAGGAGCTAAGTCTGATGGGTATGTACCAATGTATTTCATGACTGAAAAAGATATCAAACACAATGAGGAAATACATACCATTTAGTGCAGTTTGGGTTCTTGTTGGCTGGTACTTTTTAAAAAGCTACCAGTAATGTTTTTACCTCGAGGTCGTATCAGTTTTAATAATCACGAGCTTCTGGGCTTCTTGCTATGGAGTACATATATAACAACATAGTTTAGGTAATTTTGATTGGTTCATTGGAATTTTCAACCAGTCAGATGTAGCTAAAATCTTGTCAAAATTGCTGTAATGCTTAAACCTATACATGTACATCTGTGTTATATCAGTTATTGCCAGCCAAACTTCTTATTCTAGACTTTGTCCAAGAAAGATATTTCTTTGCCATAGTTTACCAACAGTTCCTTCCTTCCTGCCCTCTCAGACAGCTCCAGACCCTGCGCTTGACTTTATGGCAGGTCTGTTTTGTCTCTGAATAGCTGATTTAATTTGCTCGTCATAAAGGCCAGACAAATATGGCAGTTTGGAGTGGCCTAGGTTTTGATACCTGTGGTGATTTAGTGTGTATAGGTTTGTGCAACATCAATTATTAGAACCATAAAGATTGTTATGATGACTAATGATTGATTTGTGCTTCTGCTTTATGCTGTATATTGGTTTCCATAATAAGTAGAAAATACATTAGGGCTTCTATATACAAAGCAGCATGCAATGATAAAACAGTTGGTCTCTCTTTTTACCCTGATTTCCCATTTTTCCAATATCCAACTCAAACGTCATGTACAGATTCATTCATATTTTTGAAGAAGTATATAGTTTTTCCATTGAGTATTTTTATTTTGACAGAGAATAGTGGTTTGACAGTAATTCATATTTTGTTAAATTTCCTAAATTTTGCCATATTTAGCAGAAAAGTATTGCTATTTATTAGGATTTTAATTGATATATTGGCACTCACGGAAACTGAAACACATGTCGGCATAAGTGATAATCATTGTAGAAGTTGTAATTCGCTTTGAATTTTTTTTTTTTTCAAAATTGATGATTTATTATTTTATTCTTCATATATCACATAATGCTGTACACAAGGATGACATTTTCATAACAACATACAACAGAGGTTCATAAGGCATTCTGACTAGCTCATGCTAGTCTCATAGCATTGGGACTAGTCTTAAGCCAAAAGGATTTCTCTTGGCAGTTAGGGGAGGAAAGAATGACCCTGTTGGATCCATCATAGTCCACCACCTGCTCGGATAATCGATTGACTGGAGACAAGTTTTGTGTTCAACCATGCGGATTGTTATGTAATCATGTACCAATTCTAGATTCGCATGTGACATTTCATGACCATTGGGAAGAACCTTCGGAGGCCACCTATGTTTCATCACTTTTTGTATAATATAATAATAGAATGATTCCATTACTGTTAGAAAATTGTTCACACAAAACAGAGGTGTGAGGAACTTGTGATGAAACCTAAAAACAAATTCTTACATCTCGAAGCTGACAGGGTTATTGTAGAAAGTGAGATCTGCAAGGCTGTGAGACATTAATTCATAGCATGGTCCCACAACATACCTATTTTGGATGATTCACTGTTGCACTTGTGCATGTTTTCCTCTTGTACTTAAAAATGTCATTCAATTACGTGCAATGGATTATTTTTGGAACTTATCAATGAATCACTTCCTGATGAAACTAGAAAATCGCCCTTCCAGAAAGGAGACAGTTTCGTTTTCAATATGTAAAATCAATATGAAATGTGTACAATATGTACTTAAATGAAATTTCGGCTGTTTATTATCATGAGCTTTATGGTTCCTTTTGTCATCGCATAACAATGGGAGCACAATAATAACGGATGATGGAAAAAGTAGCAAAACGATGAATTTGCAGCAGTATTCAAAACATCCTGTCATATAGCTCTTGTCCTCAGACAACAACAACATAATTTATGGAGTGTTGGTACACTGCGCTGTGCACAATGCACTGCACATTGAGTGCAAGGCGAACTCCATAGAAACTCTGTAGAATACCTCAGTATGGGTCACTGAGTAATTCATTCTCAAAGATTATCCTACATGTTTCAGTCTTCGAGTTGAGTCTGTTGACAATGAAAGACATTGATTCATCTCAATGTGACATTTAAAACTACTTTTCCGTGCACAACCTGATTGAAAATATCCTTTGAGCTCATATGACTGCAATACACCTTGCCCTGAAAAGCAACTGTTTTATCTGGCCCCAGGCAGAAATAACTTTCATCAGAAACTTCACAAATTAGCAGCCCTTATACCAGTTTCTTTGTTGGAAATGCATTGCTAATGAGGCACATGTGTGAGATATTAAGGATTCTATTTGTTTACTGATGTTTTCTAGACCTAATTGAATTAACTCATAATCTGCTTATGCATCAACCAAAGTATAAGAACTATTCTTAAACATCCTCGGTACCAATGGTTTGCAGGCTTACGAGGGTTTCTTTAACATGAGTTGTCGGGTGTTATTAGCTATTCAGTTAAACACAATATGTGTCATTTACCCCCAAATCGAACTTTCCTCCATGCATTTCTCAGACAATTTGCCTTATTGTCCATTTCAAGATAGCACCTGTTGGTTGCTGGACACAATAGGAAGCAGTGTCTCATTCCTGAAAGACTTGTCATATGATGTGTTACATGCCTGTCACTCCAGGTGTGTCATAAATATCAGATTAAGCAAAGCTGCTGGGACAGGCAGTAACAACACTGGGAGCCAAGGTACTTCTTGAATGTCCCATTATTAATAGCGAGGTGTTCTTTGAGGCAGTAAGTCTGAGATGGAGAGAAATTCATTCCAATGTATCCTACATGTATATCAAGCAGATGTCTACCATCACAATATTACTACTGGTAGTAACATACAACACTTGGAACCATGGGATTCCTGAATATTCTGAATTATTGCATGCTTTCCATGGAAGGAATCAAAATTCATTTATAGAAAACGTTTTTGTTTGCCGCATACATTGAATGGTGCGACTTTAAATTTCAGTTCAACCTGATAACTCAGTTACCCAAGTTGCTTTGATTGACATATTCACTGACCTGTATGAATGTGTTATTACTTCCTTATTGCTGTGCATCTGCTTTGTGCTTACAGATAACAGCTATTGTGGTATTGTCTGGGGAGCATTATTCTGAGACCTTAAGTTCCATAATGTTTTGAATACATGTCTTTGACCATGTCTGCTGCATTTCTCTTTTGCCCCATTTTCCTTCACGTTAATTGTCATACATACAATATGCTCTCACAGTACATGCCAAACAAGGCTGTAGACAACAATAGGAAAGATACAATGTACACATCTCAACAAAGAATTATATTTCATTAAAATATGCCTGCTACAGATTTTCAATTTTGTTTTCAGGCAATATTTTTCAATATTTCCTCCTGTGTATAAACTACTTTTGTGTTCCATTGTGCTATGGTAATGAGAATCATGGATAATAAACCAGAAAGGTTTTTAGGTTCACCAGAATAGTATGATATAGGCGACATCAGTTCACTCTAAATCACTGCTTCAGTTTGATGCTTGAGTATATCGTAAGTTCTGCGAATCTATCGTGAATCTGTACATCTCTTCAGTAGTAATGTTGCGTTGTAGTCTATGTAATAATAACAGAGTTTGAGGGAAAATTACTAAATGCTGGCAATACCCCAGACTTCACAGATTTCAAACAGCCAATCTTAAACAAAATCAGAAGCTTGAGGTCTTATGACTAGAACATGCAGGTCTCATAGCATTGGGATCAGTCTTGAGCCAAAAGGATTTCTCTTGGTAGTTAGGGGAGGACAGAGTGACCCTGTTGGATCCATCATAGTCCTCCACCTGCTCTGTCAATTGGTAAACCTGGACAGGATTTGCATGAGATGGATTTATTCACTGGATGATGTAATCTAGAATCAAAATAATATAAGCTGTGATTGCTTTTTTGTTTATATTTTTCTATTCTTTATAACTTGTGATGACTAGCACAGTATAGAAACTATTTTGTGTCACCATCCCCATCTTCAGGGTCATATTTGTTGTCACTTGCCATAACATGCGTTTCAAATGAATGCATCGGCCAACATGTCTTGTATTGGTTTATGTGGAACAAGTTCAAATAGATGAAGTATATTATTATATCTTTATCACAAGAGAGGGATATCTTTATGGAAAATTAATTTCATCTGTAGTCACAAATTGTGAAGCTGTTGGGAATTTTTTTATAAAATCATCTGAATCATGTTCAACTCAAACTCTGTCCCCAAAATGGAGATATCTTAGGTGATGCAGTTGGAGGGCAGTGGAGGTAGTGTCTTGGAAATGTCTTTGTCTCGAGACCTGACTTCCACTATATAAATATCATTTCATTAAGAGGATGGTATAACGAAATTATATGAATCATATAATTAATTATGATTACAAGTTTAATGGAAAATTGAATTTTAACATTTTGGAAAAGGAAGTATCAGATTAGGCAATACTCTTCTTATTATTTGACTTTGAATCAATTCTGTGGGAGGGTATATTTCATTGGATGTAAATTAATTTGCTCTTAATGAGATAAACGTAAAATAAGTTCAGTGGGGGCTCTATTCTTTTTGTGATTTGTAGGCAATTCTGGAATTTTTTTCAGATATGAGTTGAGGTTCATGATAATATCCTTATTAGGAAATATCATAACGTAGGTAGCTGTGGATCCACTATGTTTAAGGTTGGAGGGGGAGAAGCCTAGAAAGAAGACCTTCAACAAACAAGAAGATTATACCTTGGCCCCACAAAAATATTATAACCAGAAGAAGTATTCTAAATAAACATTGAAGCATTAGCAGTGGTGGGAGCTCTGCAAAAGAAAGTAGAGATGGAGGAGGGAAAATGAGAAGAAAGAATCTTGAAAAGAGAAGATGATGGAACGATACTTCGCCAAAGAATTTGGAAGAAAAGTGTTCAACAAGTTGTTTGGGAAGTTGGGACAACAGATGTGTTGCTTGCATATGGAATGCATTATGGTTTGAGGCTTGATTTATTTGGGGTTGAGATTGATTGCAAGGCACTGGGTCTGTCAGGTCTGCTAAATAGCCAACATGTTTGGAAATCAATAGATTTATGTTCATAAAGTGAGAGGTGTCCTTGCCTTATTAGTAGTACATGTAGATACTGGCTGGCAACCTACAGTTGAGGTCAAAAATTTGCATACAGATGGACAGGAAATAGTTAAAGCTGTATTATGTAAGTGCAGATGGGCCTACATATTTGGCAATTTTATTTCTTGTGTCTTATATATTGAACTTATGAATTTGACTATAATTGGTCCGTTTGACCAAATCCCTTTAAAAATACAACGGCATTAATCTGTGAGTCGTCCAAAGTTGATGGGTCAGAAGTTTGCATACACTCCGGGACCATGGTTGTATTATGCAATATTTATGCCTCTAATTGAAATTTTTTTCATTTTTCTATCCTAGTTTGTAGAAAATAAGTCTCAAATGTATTATCCTCAGAGTTCTGTTGAAAAAAATTGGTAAATTATGTCCATACAATGGAGGCCCCGGACACAATCTTTCACTTTCTCCGTGAATCTCCATGGGATCATGCAAACAGTATGGAGAAGATAAAAAGATGCAAATTATATGAATGCACAATATTGGGTGTCATAGGGAGCAATTGGGAAGCATTTTAAATTGCTGTATCCTCAGTACAGCACATAGTTGGTCATTTTAAGACCCACAAGTTCATCGGTTCACTGCAGAGAACTGGAAGAAGAGCCAAACTGGTGGCGACTGACAACATAAAAATCATCAGAATGGCTAAACAGAATCCAAGGGTGACTAAAAATGAAATATGCAATGATCTGGGGGTGTCTTGGGTGAAGGTGTCCACCAGCGCATAGATGTGGACATTACGTGGAGGAGGACTCCGAGGATGCAGATAGAAAGAAGTCACAATTACGAGAAAAAAATCATGCAGTGAGTCAAGTCTTCTCCTGGGTATGTCAACACCTATATAAACAGTTCTTGTAAGAGTTGGCATACTCCAGACAAATTTTCACATGGTATTCTCACACCTCTGGCTTCTTTCCATCTTTGCATCCTCGGAGTCCTCCTCCACGTAATGTCCACATCTATGCGCTGGTGGACACCTTCATCCAAGACACCCCCAGATCATTGCATATTTCATTTTTAGTCACCCTTGGATTCTGTTTAGCCATTCTGATGATTTTTATGTTGTCAGTCGCCACCAGTTTGGCTCTCCTTCCAGTTCTCTGCAGTGAACAAATGAACTTTTGGGTCTTAAAATGACCACCTATGTGCTGTACTGAGGATACAGCAATTTAAAATGCTTCCCAATTGCTCCCTATGACACCCGATATTGTGCATTCATATAATTTGCATCTTTTATCTTCTCCATACTGTTTACAGGATCCCATGGAGATTCACAGAGAAAGTGAAAGATTGTGTCCGGGCCCTCTATTGTATGGACATAATTTACCAATTTTTTTCAACAGAACTCTGAGGATAATACATTTGAGACTTATTTTCTACAAACTAGGATAGAAAAATGAAAAAATTTTCAATTAGAGGCATAAATATTGCATAATACAACCATGGTCCCGGAGTGTATGCAAACTTCTGACCCATCAACTTTGGACGACTCACAGATTAATGCTGTGTATTTTTAAGGAGATTTGGTCAAATGGACCAATTATAGTCAAATTCATAAGTTCAATATGTAAGAAACAAGAAATAAAATTGCCAAATATGTAGACCCATTTGCACTTACATAATACAGCTTTGACTATTTCCTGTCCGTCTGTATGCAAATTTTTGACCTCAACTGTATATGTCTAACTATTATCGTTTTCATAGATATGTTTTTTTCCCAGTTTCCCATAACTGTGATGTCAAAGATTTAGTTGCATAACTTCATATATATCTCAAGAACAGATTTCAGAAAACTGATTAAATACATTCACACATAGATAATGTATGTTTAGAGTGTGAAAGCTGAATACCGTTTAGCTTTGGTACCTCTGCAGGTTGACAAACGCTTCAATGAACTGTAACTAAATTAAGCAGAGAACTTGTCCTCAAAAGAGAGTAACAATGACTGGCAACAAATTTTATTTGAGATGGCGATCAATAGTGTCAAATATTTCGATACTTATCTGCTATTATTAATTGGAGCTGAGGAAAAACGCTTTGGCATGATAGGAAAATGTAAACTGGGATATTGTACCAAAAAATCAGTTTCATTTTGGTTCTTCATTGTTGAAACACAATGGAAGATGTCTGCTGGTGAGGATCGGAAAAGGCTGCAAGAATGATTACATTTAAATCAAACTGAATATGTCGACTTTAATTTTTCATGAGATATCAGCTGTTACTTACATAAGCTGTATGGCTCCTATTGTCAATGTCTAACAATGGGACAACAATAGATATAGGAAATTGAAAAAAAAAGACAGAAATGAATGTGCCACAGTATTCAAAAGACCCTGTCTTATAGGCTACTGTTGCCAGAAATTGACACAAATGTCACACAATGAGAAGCACGTGTTAGTGAACTGTTGAATGTGTGTACTGAGTGCAAGGTTAATTCTTTTGAATGCATTAGAGCTCAGATTGTTACATCACTGCGGGTCACTGAATTTTTTTTATCAAGATTTACTTTGAATACCTCAGTTTTCATTCAGAGAATGAATAACATTGATTTGTTGTCACTGTGACATTCAACCCACTATTGAATCTGCTGCTTCTGTTGTTTTGTTTTTTTGCATTATGTTGCCAGGAAAAATGATAAGTAGTCGATTAGGCTTAGATTTGTTCCATTTCAAATAAGATTTAGTTCGTAATATTGATTAGTAAATCATAAAGGTCAATCCAAATAGATTAACAATTTATGCAATACTCCGGCTTCATTTAGCCGTCTTTGGGTACAAAATGAAATGTTATGGGTTAAGGTGATTTTCTATATTAATCAGTGGACTTTATGGATAATTGACAATATTCTGATATGAATTTGTATCTACGTGTACACAAGATTTATCAAACCAGTTTTCAAGTCTACAAATAAAAACCTCTCAATATCTGATTTTCAGGCTTACTGGCTAAGAAGCCTACCTCGTACCTAAGTTCCTTTCTGCTCATTGCATGCTTTGACTTGAGAAATCCTTACTATATATGCAATGCACTGTCTTCTCCCATTATATTAATGAGCCATTTTAGTAGGACTTAGTGCAAAGACATCAACGCTTGTCCCAACAGCTTTGCTTAATCTGATATTTATGACACACCTGGAGTGACAGGCATGTGACATGTCATATGACAGGTCTTTCAGGAGTGAGACACTGCTTCCTATTGTGTCCTGCAACCAACAGGTGCAGTCTTTTAAAAAGTGTGGACAACAGAGCACATTTTTGTCTTTGGTCTAAAAGAGGGTATGATGTGGGTGGGATTGACATGTATTCTGATGAAATTGAATAGATATTAAAGAATTCTGTAGACCTGTTATAGGTCACAAACATCTGCAGCATGCAGTTTGAGTAGTAGATTCATATTAGAGTTTCATCCAGCTGAGAGACCCTCATAGAAATAGTTAGATACTCTCACTAGATTATTTGGTACTGTATATGAATATTGTTGCTATTGTATTCTATTCCTTTTCACATTTTTGTTATTTAGCTAAAAAAATTTTTTAGCGACACCTTATATGACAGGTCTTTCAGGATTGAGACACTGTTTCCTATCGTGTTCTGCTGTAGGCCAGCAGGTGCAGCCTCAAAATGTGGTCAACTCAAAATGCTGATGTCTTATGATTTTGGGATGGGGGGGGGGGTATAGGTCTGGGAGTAACAGTCTTCCTAATTCAAAATCTGTTGCAATTACATATCTGGTGTAATTGGAAATGAGGTTAACAAAGAATTATGGTTTCTTAAGTGACAGGAGGGGTATCAATATGGTATCACTGGTCTTAACAATTCACTGAAAGTTTAAATTCGCTTAACATTTAACGTGTTGTTGGAATACATTTCTTAAATTATCTGTAATCTGTTTTTCATAAGAACCTTTATTTAAAGAACAATTACTCAGTAACAGAAACAAATTGAGACTAGAATACTGGACAAGAAAATCTGGCCTGGTGACTGCAAGTTTTAAACTGTTCCCTGGAGCATGAGCCATAAATTGAGTTGGTTGGGACTAGCTCCAGGCCTCTTTCCTGCTTCAATTTTTGTCCATAATATTGATGTCATGATCCCTGGAGGATAATATATTAGGAAAATAGAATTCAGTTTAGGTGTTTTTCTTCATTGCCCCGGGTCCATAATCTTCTGATTGTGAGTGGCAGAGAGAGGTTCCATTATTAGGTAGACCTTATTTTATAATGGCTGGAGTCTTGAAGCAATAGGTCTCTGTTTGATATCCTTTCCTGTCTTCAACGTTACATATTGACACTGTTATTTTGGAATCAAGAGCTTATCCACAGAAAGACCATATTATCAAGTCGAAACAAATATACTGGTACAGTGCAGGCTCGGACCCTATTGGTTAGAAATGCCTTTTTGCAAAATGTAAAGTCCTACATGTGATACTGAACCCCAGAATGCAAGGCAAGAACTGAGCTATGTGGAATTCTCTCTTTGCAACTATTTTAAAAGAGTTTGAGATTATTGGCCTTAATTCCTGATTTGGATGTCTTATCTGATAAATGAGTTTATGGTGCCAATGATGAGCTCATAACTGGATGCCTTCTTGGACCTAATTAGTTGACTGTGAAGTAAGGCAGACTCATGATTACTGGTCTGATTCAATCAAAAATGATTGCCAGAGATGGGAGCCAAGTCTAATGGGTATATTCCAATGTGTTGCATGACAGAAAGAGATATCAAACTATACATGTATATCTGCACTATAGCAACTATTGCCGGCCAAACTTCTTATTCTAGACTTTGTCCAAGAAAGATATTTCCTTGCCATAGTTTACCAACAGTTCCTTCCTTCCTGCCCTCTCAGACAGCTCCAGACCCTCTGCTTGACTTTATGGCAGGTCTGTTTTGTCTCTGAATAGCTGATTGAATTTGCTCGTCATAAAGGCCAGACAAATATGGCAGCTTGGAGTAGCCTAGGTTTTGATACCTGTGGTGATTTAGTGTATATAGGACTATAGCTTCATGCAACATCAATTATTAGAACCATAAAGACTTATGAATGGTTTATGACTCTGTTTATGCCTTAAAGAGGTTTCCCTAATAAGTAGAAAATACATTAGGCTTCCACATGCAATAATAAAACAGTGGGTCTCTCTCTCTTTGCCCTGCATTCCTATTCTTGGAATATTTAACTCAAACGTCATGTACAGATTCAGTCACATTTTTTAAGTAGTATATAGTTTTTCCCCTGGAGTATTGTTGGTTTGAGCGAGAATGGTGATTTGAGAGTAGCTAGTATTTTGTGAATTTTCAAAAATTTAACCATATTTTGCAGAAAGGTCTTGCTATTTGTTACGATTTTAATTGACATATTGGCACTCACGCAAACTGTAACACATGTCACTATAAGTGATAATCATTATAGAAGATGTTATTCGATTTGAATATTTGTTGTAAATTGTAAAATTGATGATATATTAATTTACTCTTCATATATCACATTATATTCTGCATCAAACATTTAAGGCCAATCATGTACCAGGAGATCAGTCACATGACAAGCCAATAAGTAATGATATTGGTGTCTTAAAAGTGTTATTGGTGTGTGGAGAGTGATATTGGCGTGCAATATGCTCTTAGCAGTGACAATGCACTTAATTGCCAATTACTTAAGGGAAGGCCTGGGTAGGAGGACATCTAACTTCTTGAAATGTCAATCTATCATTTTATAAATATGCTTATTGTAAATAATGTATAATTCATATAAAAAAATTAAGTATCTTTAGAAAAACCAGTATTTTACAAATATTTATAAGTCTGAAAATAGAGGTGCAGAATATAATACGGCCTCGTATTATATTCTGCACCTCGACCAATATTACTGCTTCGGCCAATAAAACTCAATATTGGTCTCCTCACCATCCACTATCTATATAATATATATAATTATATATATTCTGCATCAAAAATTTAAGGCCAATTATGTACCAGGAGATCAGTCACATGACAAGTCAATTAATAATGATATTGGTATCTTAAAACTGTTATTGGTGTGTGGAGAGTGATATTGGCGTGCGCCCATGCTCTTAGCAGCAACAATGCACTTAATTGCCTATTACTTAAGGGAAGGTCTGGGTAGGAGGAAACTTCTTGAAATGTGAATCTATCATTTTGTATATATGCCCATTGTAAATAATTGGAAAAATTAAGTATATGTCATATAAAAAAAGTAGGTATCTTCAGAAAAACCAGTGTTTTACAAATATGTATCAGTCTGAAAATTGTGGCGCAGAATATAACAAATAGTAGATGTTGAGGAGACCAATATTGAGTTATATTCTCCACTCGGATTGTGTCAGCCAATCACAAGCGAGTATTCTTGGATAATATCCTTGCTGTATTAGGCAGAGAAAAAGTTATATTGGACAATGAAAAGTTATATTGGACAGTGAGAAGTTATATTGTGCAGTGAGGAGTTTTATTGCCATGTTATAGGTCCGTGAGGGAGGACCTGAGAGAAAACACCTTCTGCTCTGCCCTGCTGCAGCAACAGCAAGAAAAAAAATTGTGTTTTTCAATTTTAGTAAAAAAATTAATTGCACGCCAATGGGAAGACACAGAAAAACACAAATGATGTCAAAAGTTGCGTCTTGATCAGGACAACAACATTAAGCAAATGTAACATTGCTTACATAGGTTATGGGACCATGGTATGACATTGAATGACAAAAAATGCACTTTTTCACCCATTTTTCGCCTAAATGCCAATGTTTAAAGAAAAACATTGTGCTATAAAATTGAAATAAAAAATATCAGATATAAAGAAGCTTCTTGGTTATAGAATACAGAATCAGAATATGTGAATTTTATATTTTTGTGGCTACCCATTGCTGAAATAGGACAAGATACATTTTGAAGAGAATTCTGCAGTTAAACAAAAAGAAACACAAACTGGCTTTCCAGCACAGTCAAAGTGTTTAAACCTATTGCTTTAAAAGTGGGTTTATTTATGGAGAATATAACAAATATTAGATGGTACGTTGTCCAATATAGAGTATAATTGGACTCAGGACAACTATAGCTTTTCTTCATCCAATTATACTCTATATTGGACTCCTCACCATCAAATATTTATATATTATTGGCCTTAGCAGGTAATATTGGTCTCGGCCTACGGCCTCGACCAATATTACTGCTTCGGCCAATAAAACTCAATATTGGTCTCCTCACCATCCACTATCTATATAATATATGGACCATTTCATAACAACATACAGCTGAGGTTCATAAGGCATGCTGACTGGCTCATGCTAGTCTCATAGCACTTGGATCAGTCTTGAGCCAAAAGGATTTCTCTTAGTTATAGTTAGGGGAGGACAGAATGACCCTGTTGGATCCATCATAGTCCACCACCTGCTCGGATAATCGATTAGGTTGGAGACAAGTTTTGTGTTCATCCACTGCAGATTGTATAAAAGGCTGTTGCTGTTAAGTAATAACTAACCAATTCTAGATTTGCATGTGACATTTCATCACCATTAAGAAAAACCTCCGGATTCCATTACTGTCAGAAAATTATTCACACAAAACAAGGGTGTGAGGAACTTGTGATGAAACCTATTCTTACATCTCGAAGCTAACAAGGTTGTTGTAGAAAGTGGGATCTGCAAGGCTCAGAGATAGAAATTCATACCATGGTCCCGCAACCATACATATTTTGGATGATTCGCTGATGCACTTGTGCATGTTTTCCTCTTGCACCTAAAAATGTTGTTCAATTAGGTGCATTGGATTATTTTTGGAACACAATGGAACATTTCAATGAATCACTTCCTGATGGAAATAGAAAAACGCCCTTCCAGAATGGAGACAGTTTCCATTTCAATATGTAAAATCAATATGAATATGTGTACTTAAATGAAATTTCAGCTCTGTATTATCATGAGCTGTATGGCTTCTTTTGTCAATGCATAACAATGGGAGCACAATAGTAAAGGATTAGCTGTTCACCCGTTGGGTTTCTTGCTTTTCAAAGATGCACCGAGACGCAGGTTCTTCCAGGTTCGCGTAATGTGAAGCCATCTGTTATTTGCAGGTTCCAGTCAACTTTCAATTAGATGAAGTAATGTGGATTGTTTGGAACTACTACAACAGGTTCTACAGCACTACAAACACTGAGAGAGTGGAGTTGTTGGAAAATAAGATGTTTTCGAAATGCATGACGCAACTTAATTTGTGGGAGCTGGGTAGTTATATTGGACATAGAAGTTGAATGAGTGTGGCAAAAGATGCAGAATTTAGTGGCCTGCAATATGATATGCATTACTGGGCTTGATATGGTAGAGAAATATTACGCTTCCAGATTTGTATGTGGAAAATGTGGTTTTTGTGAAACTCCCAATAGGAATATGTGGTAAGTGGGTAGTTATATTGGCCATAGAAGGTCCGTCAGCATATGGAAAGATGGGGAATTGAATGGCCTATAATATTAAATGCATTACAGCCCTTGCTGTGGCAGATAAATATACAGGTGGGATATATTCAAGTGAAAAACCGTGTTTTTTGGCGAAATTCTTAAGAAAAATTTGTGTAACTATGGAAATAATGAATGTTGATAGATAAAAGTTGCCGTATCGGGAACTTCAGATGAATTGACAGGCTTAGGAGTGTAATTGAAGGTGTTATGGGTTGAGAGAAAAAAGCCTTATGAGTGAGATGAGATTCCTGCTATGAGTATTATTATGATTAGATAGATGATGGAAAAAGTAGCAAAATGATGAATTTGCAGCAGTATTCAAAACATCCTGTCATATAGCTCTTGTTCTCAGACAACAACAACAACAGCATTAATGAAGTGTTGGTACACTTTGCTGTGCACATTGAGTACAAGGCGTACTCTATAGAAACTGTGGAATACCTCAGTATGGGTCACTGAGTAATTCATTCTCCATGATTATCCTTGCATGTTTCAGTCCTCTTGTTGACAATCCAGGACATTGATTCATCTCCGTGTGACATTTAAAACTACTTGTCCATGCACAACCTGATTTATATATCCTTTGAGCTCATACAGGCTGTATGACTACAATGCACCATGTCCTGAAAAGATGGTCTTCATTTAGATTCACAGTAATCCTGCACTTTGCTCATTAAAATGAAGAATTTAATCTTTTAGTCGCATTAAATATAGTGTTTGTCTGGCCTCCCTTTTGGTTTGTCTGATTTTAGAGTAAAAGCTAAGATTCATAAAGTGTGGACAACAGAGCACATTTTTGTCTTTGGTCTAAAAGAGGGTATGATGTGGGTGGGATTGACATGTATTCTGATGAAATTGAATAGATATTAAAGAATTCTGTAGACCTGTTATAGGTCACAAACATCTGCAGCATGCAGTTTGAGTAGTAGATTCATATTAGAGTTTCATCCAGCTGAGAGACCCTCATAGAAATAGTTAATCTCACTAGATTATTTAGAACAGTTTGTTTTATATGAATATTGATGCTATTGTATTCCTTCGCACATTTTTGACCAGCTTCCTCCACTCATAATTATAATGAAGTAACAAAACTTTAGTTCAAAGCATTAAAATTAAAGTTTATGTATCCAATGTTTTAGCATCTTACACCTTTTACCATTACTTCAAGTGCAAAAAGAAAACTAGACTGGACAGCAAAATGTGGTGACTGCAAGTTTAAACTGTCCCCTGGAGCTGAGCAATGAATTGAGTGGGCTGAGACTAGCTTCAGGCCTATTTATTCCCCTTAAATTTTTGCCCGTGATATTGACGTCAAGATCCCTGGAGGACAATATATTAGGAAAATATGATTCGTTTTAGCCCTTCCCTCACTGTCTCTGATTTTAAATCTAGGAAGTGTTGTGTTATAGAAAAGATTTTAAGTGTCATAAACAAGTTGTCTGATGATAACTGAATCTGCGGTCAAGGTTGTCCGGCCACAAGTATTAGAAAAATGAAGGTGATATCTACAGACATTTTGACAATGGATAAGTACAAATGAATTCAGAGGCAAATGATAAATTATTTCTTTCTTCACAACTGGAATCAAATGACAGTCTAATTCTTTTGACAGACATGCAGTGAAAAATAATTTAAACACAATCCAATCATACAGTGTATAACTTACAGCTAAAGTCAAAAGCGTTCTTCTTCAGATAGATATCCTAAAGACAAACTGCTATTGGTCGAGAGGGTCAGCATATGTAATATGACGCATCAGCATGACAGGTATTTTTTACAGGAAATTATGAATTGTATCAAGCTGTTATGGTTCAATAAATTGGCTGAAAATGTGAAAACCTCAGGTTGCAGAAGAAAAGGAAGTAACTAAAAAATAACATTGCTATTTGATTTATAACAACCCATGAAGTTAAGTCCACGGTCTCTGTATTCTACATGTATGTGGGATTCTATCTGTCAGTCCATTAACAGTTATATTTCTCATTGGCCATAATTTCTGATTTGGCTGCCTTTCTCTGATAAATGAGTTTATGGCAACAAAAATGAGCTCATAACTGGCTATCTGTGGATGCCTTCTAGAACCTAATTAGCAGACTGTGAGATACAGCAGACTCATGATTACTGGTCTGATTCAATCAAAGATGATTGCCAGAGATGGGAGCCAAGTCTGATGGGTATATTCAAATGCATTCGGAGTGAAGCTATTGAAGAAACCTATGTGACAGGGAGATACATATCAGACTATCACAGCTTATATATGTAGAAACACTTTGCTTGATGAGAGATTTTCTAGTTTTCCAATCAATAGATATTTATGGAGTATTAAATATCATCCATTTTGATCACTAACATATCGATGAAAACATTGCATGTGATGTTTGTCAGGTAGTACCTATTCAATCAAAAAATTCTGAAGGTAATTGACAAAAAGATGCTTTTTTTTGGGAGTGATAAACTATGGGTCTCATTACTGCAATAAGTCACTAAAAGTTCCTTCCTGCCCTCTCAGACAGCACTAGACCTTCTTCTTGATTTCATGGCAGGTCTGTTTTGTCTCTGAATAGCTGATTCAATTTCCTGTCACACAGGTCAGCAAAATATGGCAGCTTTGAGTTGGTCATCGTTTGGTATCTGTGATGATATAGTTTGCATAAAATTCTTTCAAAATTAATTATTAGGACCCTGAAGATAGATCTAGTGTCCTGTGAGCTTATGAATGATTAATGTTGTCTGTTTTCTGTGTCTGGGATATTACACTGAGCTAAAAATAGATTTGGGTTTCCATGAAGAGGCTTACAGCACTGCAAGGCTTGGACAAGGATTTTTAAGGGAATATAATTATTGTTTATTTATTTTTTCTAACATAAACATATATCAGAGATTTAATTGAAGTCCTCACATTTTGCATGGTTATTTGATTATAAAACTTAATTTATGCAATTAAATTTGGGCTCAAATCCATCATTTTGAATTCATGAGGCATATTACTTGCACATTTAATGAGAACAAATTTGAGGACCCACGTTCAAGGACTCAAAAAAAGCAGAAAATTTTCAATAAGCATTGTAATTGATGCAATGGCACATGCCCCGACTCCCACTCAGAAAGTGAGCTATATAAGTTATCCTGGATTTTTTTAAGTTTTGCGGAATTGTTGACATTTTTTCCTTTCCAAAAGTCAGTGACTGAATAGATTGGTGTAAGTTAGACATACAGTCACATAGTATAAAAAAATATGTAGTGACATACAATGTTTTTGATAAGGAAACTAATGATAGAAATCCTTTGAGTTATGATAAAGAATATTGCTTAGCGGTTCAATGGCTCAAAGCTGCTTTTTATTGTTATGATGTCAAGCATTAGCTAAGCTGCAGAAAATTTTGTTTGCCCCCCCCCCCCCTTCTGTGCATTAAATACCGTTTTGTCAATTTGTTGCTGTGATTCAGGCCATAGAGCTGGAGAAACTGGATGCTGTCTTTTACATTTATATGCCTTCTTTTACATTGACATGTGTACTGTTTCATTGATATCTGCAGCTAACCTTTTTTTACATTAAAAAAGTAGGAGATTCACAATGATCAGAATCAGCAACTCAAGAGGTCTTCTGACTGTAACATGCAGGTCTCATAGCATTGGGATCAGTCTTGAGCCAAAAGGATTTCTCTTGGTAGTTAGGGGAGGACAGAGTGACCCTGTTGGATCCATCATAGTCCACCGGCTGCTCTGCCAATGGTTTGGATTTTGTGACTAGATATTTGGCAAGATTTCTTCCTGATAATCAGGAATCTTTTCACTGCATCAGACTATGCATTTCTCTGTTTTGTGTTAAATTGTAATCTCTTCTCTAGACTTGATCAATCCCAGATCTTTAGCATTAAGTTAATTTGCTGGTTGAGATGGGCTTACAAGCACATAAAATATCAAGCTCAAGGTGTCCTCTAACTTGTTTTTTTTTTGGGTCTGTTTTTGTCAAGTGTCTGGGGAGATGAATCATCAACTAACTGGACCTTCAAGCATTCTTTGCCCAATGGTGTTGCCAAAGGCTGTGACCATAGTCAGTTTATTGTCAATTCTGTTTAGATATATGTGAGAAAAGCATTTCAAGATATATCACAAAGTCACCACAAAGAGAAAATTAAACTATAACGTGAATGATGGTGTTTTCAGAAAGGAAATCCATACTGACTCATTAGTTAGGTTTCTAATTAATGAAAAAACTTTTAATTTTTGATTAATTTACACCAGATATTTGACATATACTGTTATATGTTTTATATATACATGTATATATATTCACACAATGAGTCAAGTTCGAGTAGTTTGCTAGTGATGCTTTTAATGAGGATCTAATGCATTGAATTGGAATTAAGATAATTTTCAAAGTTTCCCGTTTTATGCTAGAAAGTCCTACTTACAAATAAAAGCTTAATAGATATTCTGAAAATGTCTGTGTAATTTCAAAATTGGCTTTAAGAAATGTATTTGATTATAATTCTGTTTAATTACCATTGGTAGCTTTAAGAACTTAAATGAAATTGAAGATTGCTGCTGCCATCTGGAGACATGACCAGTCATACTTTCTTCCTCTCCACAAATATGCACTAATTTCAGAGGAATTTGGTGTGGATAGAGCATGAAATTAGCCTGAAAGGACTATGAATACCTCAGGATTATAGAATTGTTGCCATTAACTGGATTTTGTGCCATACAAGGAACATTTTTGTAGGATACATTACAGTGTTCATTACGAAATCAGATCTGGATAATTTGTATTTCATGCATGAGTGAACATGTAGGTCACCAACACACATAGTGTCTGAAGCTGTCAACAACTTGAAGTCCTTGACCTTGAAGCACTTGCTTGCGTTTTGCTACAACATGGGTCCCAAACACAAAGGTGAGCAATCTGGTGAATTTAAAGAACTGAGAGACTTGATTATGACATTGAGGCAAGACATAAAATCAAATTATGAATCATTGAAGGAGGAAATACTTAAAGACAGAGAGTCAGTAAACAAACAGATTGAAGACTCAAGGAGAGAGATTGAGGCATCTGTTGATAGAAAGATTGAAGATTTAAATGAAGACTTAAAACAAAATTCTCAAGTTGTGAAAAGCCTCCAAGATGATAACAAGGACCTAAAAGAGGAAAATATGACGCTCAAAAGTTCTCTTGATAAACTGAAACATGAGGTGAATGAACAAGCTGAGAAGATAGTTTCTCTTGACGGGTACAGTCGGCGTCAAAATTTGATATTTCATGGCATTTGGCAGAATGAAGAGGAAGATTGTTTTGCTAGAGTGAAGGATGTTATCAATAAAATGGGAGTCAATGGAGAGGATATGCGATTTGATAAGTGTCATCGTTTGTCTGGACAAAAGCCGCAACCAATTATTGTACGCTTTAATTGGTATCAGGATCGTATGAAAGTATTTAACGCTAAATCCAAACTTGCCGGAACCAAATTTTC
The DNA here is from genome assembly GCA_026936325.1 of Platynereis dumerilii. Lineage (NCBI taxonomy): Eukaryota > Metazoa > Annelida > Polychaeta > Phyllodocida > Nereididae > Platynereis > Platynereis dumerilii. The sequence goes on along the minus strand of JAPTHN010000007.1, from coordinate 45,987,461 downwards.
ACTTTCAGAGGACTTTCCTCGTGAAGTTATTGAAAGGCGCAAGTCATTGTATCCTATCATGAAATCTGCACGAGAACTGAATCACTTTTCCACAATCCGTGGTGACAAACTGATTATTGGCACTGATGTTTATTCTGTTGACACTTTGCATAAATTGCCCGCAGATCTGGATCCAGCAAACTCGTGCACAAAGAAACATGGAGATGTTGTAGCATTTTTTGGTGGACACTCCCCTCTTTCAAATTTCTTTAAGTGCAATATTGAAATCAACAACAGATCATACTCCTCAGTTGAGCAATATTTTCAGTATCAGAAGTGCATTTTTGCAGAAGATGTTGACACTGCATCTAAGATCTTGAAGACTCATTCTCCTGCTCAATGTAAACGATTTGGTGACAGTATGACCATCGAAGAAGACATTTGGTTACCCAAGGCAAAGGAATTGATGAAGATTGGCATGAAAGCTAAATTTACGCAGAACGTTCGAGCAAAGAATTTTCTACTTCAGACTGGGAACTGTGTTTTGGCAGAGGCAAGCCCGAATAAGGTATATGGTACTGCACTGAAACTGTCTGATCCAAAAAACAGCTCGATAAATGAATGGAATGGTATAAATGTTACTGGTGATGTTCTAATGGCTGTCCGAGAAGAGATTATTCACTGACTTGCACGTGATATATAGACAATGCTTCGCAATTATTGTAAAATTACATCTGATGTTGAAAGCATCCACATAAACTAATTACTATTATTGCTGTTTATTATGATACTGCTTTTGTGTCTTGACAAGGGTAATTACTGTGCATTTGTTAACGATAGTAGATCAATAACTGCTACGCATATAACTTTATTTTGTTAATATTATTACTATTATTTATTTATTTTTTTTTAATCATATAATTTTATCTATAAAATATTTTATCTTCGATTAATGACCGTAAAACATCTTACTTTTGATTATTGTTTTCCTTCACATGAACTAAATGGGTACTAACATAATTTGGTTGCCACACCTTGCCATATTCTTTTGGCTAAACATCTTTGATGTACATTTTGTTGTTTTTTTATTTCTTACTTTGTATAGATTCAAGATTTAATTGCGAAATATTCCTTATTGTTTTCCTTGTTTTCTTGATTCAGTTATCAAGACTAATCTTGGAATGTCATGGGCTGAAAAGGCAATTTGTTGATTTTTCTAGCATTTTGATTGTATTGTGGAGTTTAACTGGATTAAGGTTTTTGCATTTTTCCGTGTGTATTTTTGCAACTATGTTTAGATGTTGTGCGCTTTTTTGCAAGATTTCTATGAATTGTTTTCTGTTGTCCTGTTTGTAAACAACGGGTATTGGGTCATGCCGGAAGTGTCACTTGTAGTGTTTGTCTAACTTTGTATCATATTAATTGTTTGCATGCTGATTTAGAGAATGAACAAGGTATAGAACAAAATTGGATTTGCATACATTGTGTAAGTGACAATTTGCCATTTAATCATTTTGATGATGATGAGTCATTTTTGAGTAGTCTAGACAATTTCTTCGGTAATGAAAACTTATCAAGATTAGAAGAAATGGCTTTTAATCCTTTTGAAATTACCGACCCTGACTTGCATGACTTGATGCCAATGATGGATATAGACCCCGATTTTCAATTTTTCAATGATATAGCTTGCCTACAAAATCACACTGGGAATTGTCAATATTATCTGGAAGATACATTTAATGCGAAAATAGCTGATTTTGCCGATGATTTGTTTTCACTTTTCCACCATAATATAAGAAGTTTACCAAGGCATTATAATGAATTTCTTAGTTTTATAGATAACCTGGATAATAAATTTACAGTTATTGGGTTAAGTGAAACGTGGCTCACAAGAGCAAACTGTGATCTATACAATATCAATGGCTATAATCACATTTATCAATGTAGAGAGCAACGATCTGGAGGAGGTGTTAGTTTATTTATTTGTGAAAATATACATTATGTTGTGCGATCAGACTTAGCTAGAAATAACTTGCATCTAGAATGTATCTTTTTAGAAATTCCAAAATCTGAGCATTTTCATGAAAAAGATATTCTTATTGGTATGGTGTATAGACCACCCAACACAGATCTTCTAGAATTTAATATTAGCTTTACTGAAATTGTATCGGCTGTTCATACTGAAAATAAGATTGTATATCTTATGGGTGACTTTAATGTTAATCTGCTAAATGTAGATTCTCATGCTGGAAGCGCAGAATATATTGAGATGTTTTACGCTCATGGCTTCCTTCCAATGATATGCAAACCTACACGTGTGCAGAACCAGTCTGCCACTGTCATTGACAACATATTTTGCAATGATATTTTCAGCCATCACTTAGTCAATGGGATATTAGTAACTGATATTTCAGATCATTATCCTATATTTTCTCTGTGTTTGAATCAAAAACTTAAACCTCGTGAGACAATGCAGAAGATAAGAGATTTCAGTGATAGAAACATAGTTAAATTCCAAAACATGTTGACTACTATTAATTGGCAGTCAATTCTTGATATTCAGAATTCTCAGGAAGCATTTACTTTATTTTATGAACAATTTAGAAACACATTTAATCTATGTTTTCCACCAAGGCAAGTGGAAATTAACTCTTATCATTCACGTAAACCCTGGTTGTCTTCTGGTATTAAAATTTCGATTAAGACAAAAAATAGGCTTTATGCTAAATATCCGAGTAATCAAAATCATTGTTCATATAAAATATACAGAAATAAGGTATCTTCCATGATACGATTAGCAGAAAAACGATATTATGACAATGAATTTCTTGCTAATAAATGTAATTTAAAGAAGTCCTGGACTATTATTAAACAAATTGTTAATAAGAAAAAGAGTGTGATCAATTCACAATTCTTGATAAATAATCAGACAACGAGCGAGTTAGAGTCTGTAACTCGTCACTTTAATAATTTCTTTGTTAATATTGGTCCTAACTTGAGCAGAAATATTCCTCTTTCGGATACTGACCCCATTGGATACTTGGCTAATAACAATGTAAATGGTAGTTTGTATCTGCATCCAACTAATGTGGCTGAAGTTAATAGGATAATAACTGATTTACGTAATAGCAGCCCTGGATGTGATGGTATCAGCGCGAAACTATTAAAATGTACTTCCCATATATATATACATGTCCTGGTTCATTTAATAAATCTTTCTTTAATGCAAGGTGTTTTCCCAAATGAAATGAAAATTGCTCGTGTTGTCCCGTTATATAAATCTGGTGATGTGAGACTAATTAAGAACTACCGTCCAGTTTCAATATTGCCTGTTTTCTCAAAATTATTTGAACGCATTGTGTATAATAGATTATCTGAATTTATTGATACTCAAGAAATACTGAACAACTGCCAATTTGGTTTCCGTAAAAAACATAATACAACAGCAGCTTTGATTGTCTTAGTAGATAAGATATTGAATGGGTTTAATAATGGGGATATTACATTAGGTGTTTATCTTGACTTTAGTAAAGCATTTGATACTATAAATCATAACATTCTTAAGAAAAAGCTGTATCAATACGGAATAAGAGGCAAAGCATTAGATTTGATTGTCAATTATTTGAATAATAGGAAGCAGTATGTAACTTATAATGGTTATGATTCAGATTTGTTGCCAATTTCATGTGGCGTGCCACAGGGCAGTATTTTAGGTCCATTGCTTTTTATTTTATATATAAATGATTTACCCTCTGTTTCTAATAAATTATTTTCGATACTCTATGCAGATGACAGCAACATGTTTATTCAGGGAAAAGATATATCTAATATGATAGCTATTGTTAATGATGAACTGAAGAAAGTTGTAAAATGGGTAAATGCCAATCAGCTTTCCCTAAATGTTGACAAAACTTTTTTTATGATTTTCAAAACCAGGAGAAGGAATATTCATGTTTCTGACGACATTAAAGTACAAAATAGAAGTATTGAGAGAGTTAATGACATTAAATTTTTAGGGGTGATTTTGGATAGTCATTTATCTTGGGATAAGCATGTGATCCATTTGAAAAACAAGATTGCAAAAAGTATCGGTATAATTAATAAGGCAAGAAAGGTACTTAGCAAAGAGACCTTAATTACATTATATTATTCATTTGTGTATCCTTACCTTAACTATGGAATTGAACTTTGGGGTTGTTCATCAAAACATAATCTTGCCTCTCTTCATAAAATGCAGAAAAGGATTGTTAGAATGATTTGCAAGGTCCATTTTCATTATAATACAGCAACACTCTTTCTGGACTTGAAGATGTTGAATGTTGATAAAATTTATCAGTATCATGTAAGTTTGTTGATGCTTAAAGTTTATAAGAATCTGGCTCCTGTTGTGTTAAAAAATATGTTTAGGAATAATTATAATATGTATAACACTCGTCAAATACTGGATTATATGTTGCCTCTATTTAGATTAGCTATTTGTCAAAAAGGGTTTAGATATATGGGTATTAAGATTTGGAATTATATAATCCGTCGTTTCAATGTAGATTTTTCTATGAGTACCATAAAAAAGTATATTAAACAGCATATATTAAATCATGATATTAATATTTTACATTAAACCATGATGTTACTGTGGATAGTGGACTCAGCTATTATTATTTAATTTCATAATAATAATTGTTTTTTATATTAAGATAAGCCTATGACATTTGTTTACTTTGTAATTTATAGTATAAAGATTTTCACTTGATATCATTTGTGTCTCCTTTGCATATTTTAAAGCTTTATAGCATGTATCGCACACTATATACGCATTTTGCGTCTTGTGTGCAGTTTTGTAGCTATGTATGTATGTTATTTCATTCTTGAATAAAGTTATCTTGAATCTTGAATCTTGAATCTTGAATCTTGAAACTGATAAACTAATAAAGAAGGCATGAGCTGTCGTGAAGAAGTTTAAATACATTGGAAAATAATGTCATTTTAAGTTTGAAAAAATTCTGATGTATTTAAGTAATATTTGACGGAGTAGAATTGGCTCTAGTCGGTGGCCGGGGTGAAATATCTGTCATATCGTTACTTGGCAAAGCAGACAGTGAATTTTGTACGCTTTAAAAAAGATCAGTTGTTTTAATCTTGAAATCCTTTCCTTAATAAATGTTACAACTTATGTAAATTGTTATTGTTCAACCGAGATAGTGGCTTTGACAATCTAATACTGGTAACTGGCTAATCCTTAGGTAAGTACCATCTTGGATCAGACAACGAGGTATTGGTAACTTAATTCATCAAACCGTCTGAGATTATGTTGATTAGATGAATTAGAGAAGCTACGACAAACAATCGATGAACCTTTCCTAAAACTAGAGAATTCTCAATTACTGAAAATCTTTAAATAATGAAAAACAGAGCATCACATTTATGAGAAAGACACATAGTTCAGTAGAAAATTGCTAATTTGTCTGTTGCACTTGTGCATGTTTTCCTCCTGTTCGTAAAAATACTGTTCAATTTGGTACACAGGTGTATACTGTATAGAACGCGGGCTGCTTAAATTGTGACAGGTTGTTTATTATCATGAGCTTTATGGTTCCTTTTGTCAGTGAATAACAATTGGAATGCTATAATAAAAGATGATGAAAAAAGTAGCAAAATGATGAATTTGCTACAGTATTCAAACATCCTGTCTTACATCTCCTGCTCAACAACACAATATTGATAAGGTGTTTGACTGTTTGTACATTGTCCCATGAGTGCAAGGTGAACTCAGTAGAATGCATCAGTATGGGTCACTAAATATTTCATTCTGTGAGATTCTCCTTGCATGTTTGTGTCCTTGCATTGATAATGAAGGACATTTATTTGTCTCCAAGTAACATTTAAACTAATTTTTTATTTCATTTATGAATTTTCTTATTTCGCACATATTTTATTGATATATATATGCATTAAATGCACACAGTATATGTTGTTTGGAAAATATGTTAAATTGAAGGCCCTATACATTGTATTATCCCATGTCTAGCTACATTTCTTCCCTGATACTGTTCAATTTCCCCGGGAAATATTATTGAAGCCAGGAAAATATGAGGGAGGATATGGGCAAAATGCGGGAGGATACGACATTTAGCGGGAGATACGGAATTAAGAGGGAAATACGATCTCATTAATATTCATTACTTAAAAGCCAGCCAATCAGAGAACAGAGATGAGTCACATGACGGCCACCGGCACCATGCAGAGGATCGCCGTTTGGCAAAGCAGAAAAAAAAAATCTATAATCTTTTATTGCAATCAGAACACCCTCACTTGGTTTAAGTGCTACTTTGTTTGGATTATTTGGTGTCAATTAATTGTGTGCTTACAAGTTGTGGTTTTATTTGACACCTGAAATGCAATTAAGCCAATCAGACCTAATGGCAATTTGAAGGTATCCATAAACTGATAAGTATATAATATATAGACTTCTAATCAACAAGATTGTGTGTATTGTTTTATTAAGGGAGGTTAATTGATATTAAGTACTTTTAAATGAGGAGGCCATGCACAGATTGCTTTGTTTATACAAAAGCTATTTTTCCTGTTATGTCTGCATTAAAAACGATTCATTTAATTTTCTTGTGAATAAATAATGTTTCTTTATTGCATACCAAATAGTGATTAGGCCTAATTAATTTTCCAGTTCAGATTTATAACATGTTAAATATGTCTTAAATCTATCTGTAGCCTATGTCTTTTAGAATGGCGGACCTTAAAATCAACCATGTCTCCAGCTGAAGTGCATGAATTCTGAAAATATCCCATATATAATAGATGAATTCAAAGTGCTGATTCCAAATCGAAGTGCAAAGAACTTCCGAGATCCCTGACACCAGTCTAGCTTTCTATTTCTTATTCTCGAAATAGAAATACCTTTTTTTGTTTAAGTTACAGTTAGTGTTTGTCATATTCATTTCCCAAATCTGTTTTGCTGAACAGAAATTTTATGATTTCATTTTTTTTTCTTAAGCAAGAAAAAAACATGGGATAAATAGGTTATTCCATGGTTGGCCCAGTATTTCCCTGATATTTTCACCCTCGACCTGTATTTTCCCTCGACCCTTCGGGTCTCGGGAAAATACTTGGTCTCTGGTGAAAATATCAGGGAAATACTGGGCCAACCATGGGATAACCTATAATTACTGTCTATGCTGGGCAAGTGAAAAGTCTCGTGTAGGCTGCAATTATATAATACCCTTACCTGTCTCTGTTTGATCTTCCTCAAAGTTCACTACATACCTGCACATTGTTTAGTTATTACAATGCCTTGAGAATTACTGCCTTCTTGTATAATATTTATTAGCCTCCCACAAGGTCTTAGCTCACTGATATCACTGCTAGTCCCAGTAGCTTTGCTTAATCTGATATTTATGACACACCTGGAGTGACAGGCATGTGACACGTCATATGACAGGTCTTTCAGGAGTGAGACACTGCTTCCTATTGTGTCCTGCAACCAACAGGTGCAGTCTTGAAGTGGTGACAACAGAGCATGATAATGTCTTGGGTATAGAAGGGGTGCAGAATTTTGTTGGGATTATCATTCATTCTGATTGAATTGATTTGATTTAAATAAAGATGCAGAGTTTTTGCAGACTTCATTATGTGTCAGACACTTTCTTGACACACAGAAAGAGCACAATTGTTTGATCCATGGAGTTGCATGCAGTTGAGGAACATTCATAATATAGTTCAAGCCTCACTAGTTTCATTTGAGCTGCAAACGTCAATGACTATCATATAATTTTTTTCCATATCCTTTTTCACTTTAATTACAGCTTATGTTGATTTCCATCATTCTGACACACATTGAAATAACACAACTATAGTTCAAAGGAAATACAGCTGATGTCATAACCGAAGCATCAACATGTATCTGCCAATCTGGTCAAGTAGATATTTTGTGTCTTAAAGAGGAAGATTTACTTAAAGGGAAGAAGGAAAGATAGACCGAACAGGAAAATGTGGTCTGGTGACGACAAGTTTTAAACTGTTCCCTGGAGCACAAGCCATAAATTGAGTGGGCTGAGTCTAGCTCTTGGTCTATTTTTTCTCCTTAAATTTAGGGCCTTAATATTGACGTCAAGATCTCCCTGGGACAATATATTAGGAATAAAGAATTCATTTGAGGCCTTTTCATACTGCCTCCTATAATCTATGAAGATTTGTTTTATTGAAAAGATAAAAAGAGCTATTCAGGATTTTCAGATATAATTATTCTCTGAGAAGTAACTGAAGATAATTGAATCTTAATTTTATGTAGCTTTAAGTACGGACAACTTTGGGTGATATCTTTGCGATAGTTTTCACAAATCTACACGGCGGGAAGTTGTGCTTGACTATTGCCCAAATGTACTGTGTTTAAACAAACTCCCATAATAATGGGTATGACTTACAATCGAAGACAATAACATTATACACTAAATTCTGTCAGAGACAATGTGCTAAAATTCCTTTTCAGTATAACTTTAATACATTCTGAACAAGCCAGGAATATAAAGAGGGATAGAGTGTTTGACATAAATAAATATGCTTTTCTGCCACTCTCAACTAGCATAGAAAAGATCTAGAAGCCAAAATATCCATTGTTATATCTAATCAAAATGATAGTTAGACACAGCAAATAAACTTCTGAATCTTCAACGGATATCCTGCAAAATATCTAGTCACAAAATCCAAACCATTGGCAGAGCAGGTGGTGGACTATGATGGATCCAACAGGGTCATTCTGTCCTCCCCTAACTACCAAGAGAAATCCTTTTGGCTCAAGACTGATCCCAATGCTATGAGACCTGCATGTTCTAGTCATTAGACCTCCAGTTGCTGATTCTGATCATTGCGGATATCACACATATGTCAAAGTAGCCCAGGGAGACATTGATAAAGTGGTATAAAATCAAAGTGAAAGATGAACGGAAAATTGGGACTTTATTATTATACTTGGGATGATAATTAGGACTGGTGGTAGACACAACAAAGAGGTGAAGGATCACTGAAACTGTTGTCAAACAAAGGCACAGGTGACAAATCAAGAACATGATTCGAGCCTTGATCCAAGCATTTGGAATCCAATTGTGCTATGAACTGAGCAAAGCCCCTCACTTGCAGTGCAAGGAAGTATCAAAGAACATGGGACACAAGTCGCAAGGACCAAAATCTTGTATGAGATGATGAACTGGAGAAACCGTTAGACTGTTGGATCTACATAAAAAAATCGGCTTCATCATTTTAATTTCATTCACAAAATTATTACTATAGAATTATACATCTAACAAAATGTATGTATTTAAATATTTTTTATGCGATGTGTCAACATGATGTATATTGATACTTTAGTTTATTCAATCAATGTCTTTTTGAAGGGAAAGGTTGAAAACTTTTCAGTATGGATTTTAAATTGGAATCATTTATAAAGCCTGCTTACTGTGTGGGAGTGGGGGCATGTGCCCTTGCATCAATTAAAAAGCTTATTGAAAATGTTAAACCTTTTCTTGTTATTGAACATGGGTTCGCATTTTAGTTCTCATTAAACGTGCAAGCAATATGCCTCATGAATTAAAATTGTCGGATTTAAGTCCAAATTGAATTGCATAAATTTAGTTGTATATATTCAAAAAATGAGTATTCCAATGAAATATGAGGACTTGAATTTAATCTGTGATATACATACACGTTAGAAAGCAGCAAACAAATTGATAATTTCATTCTCTGAAAAATCCTTCTCTAATTCACTTTATGCATGCTAACCCAATCTATTTTTGGCTCAGTGCAATATCCCACACACAGTGAACAGGCCACATTAATTATCCATATGCTCACAGGACACTAGACTCATTATTAAGGCCCAGGTAATTCATGGAGCAAAAATACATACACACTAAACCTTCACAGGTACCAAAAGCAATCTTAGTTAAGCTGCCATATTTGGCTGACCTATGTGACTAGAAAATTCAATCAGCTATTCAGAGACAAAACAGACCTGCCATAAAGTCAAGCAGAGGGTCTGCTCCGATTCATATTTTGCAGTTAAATCAAAGAATGAAAATCATATCGACTCTGAAAAAGGGTTTTTACAGGATCTAAATATAAATAACAAGGTATCAGATTCTCACCCAGAAAGAAATCATTTCATTTGGTTATCTTCATAATGTTAGGATAGCCCTAGACATGACCCTGATGGCCACAACAAATGTTCAAAATTCCAGGGCTAACTTTAGGATCCGATAGAACATTGATAGGTGCTACATGATTAACTTTGTACACAATGTTTTACACCAATACAATTTGATAGTTCTCATCACGAATGATGTCTGAATGTGAAACTTCTTAAATATATACACTGTATATATAAATTTAAAAATTGGTGACGCTGCTGCATACTGTGAACAGTGAGAAGTCCTTTTGCATTAGTTTCTTCAATATTTGAGACCAAGAATCCATTGGTATATAGCCATCAGACTTTGCTCCAATCTCCAGCAATCATCTTTGATTGAATCAGACCAGTGATCAAGAGTCTGCTGTATCTCACAGTCTGCTAGTTAGGTCCATGAAGGCATCCACAGATAGCCAGTTATGGGCTCATTTTTGTCCCCATGAACTCAATATCATAGAAAGGCAGCCAAATCAGAAATTATGGCGAATGAGATGTAGCTGTTAATGGACCTGCAATAGAATCCCATGTATTACATATATGTAAGAGAACGGCCTTGCGATAGCCCTCATGGTATTGTGATACACTTTGGTTATTGATAAATTTAATTCTTAGACAGTGCATGTGTGTCATGAATAAAGGTAACTTACAGCAAAAGTCAAAAGCGCTATTATACTGAACCGAAGTGACAGTCCTGAGCAATTATATTTTCAGGCAATTTCAATTTGATTGGATTAAACAGCTTAACCCACTTTATAATTGCTTGTTAAAATTACCCATGTCTTGCCTTTGAATCCAGCTTTGTATATGCACTCTCTTAACCAGTATAGCCGTCTGTTTTTTTTTAGTATAGGTCCATATAGATGTATTCAAAGATAAATTCATAGAAATAGTTCGGCAGACATGCTTTTAATGAGGAATCATTCACTGAATTGGAAAAATTCAAATTACAAATAAGAGCTTATTAGATTTTCAGGAAATTTCTGTATCATTTCAAAAGAGGCATTAAGAAATGTATTTGATTATAATTATGTCTAATTACAATGGCTACCTAAGCCTATCTTTAACTACTTTGGAAAATTGAAACTGATAAATTAATTAAGTAGGCGTGAGCTGCTCCGAAGAAACTTGAAGAAATGGGAAAATAATGTCATCGCAAGTCTCACAGAAATTTAGATGTATTTAATTGATTTAAGGCAGTGGAATTGGTTCAAGTTCATTGTGCTTGTGTGTAGACTGTTACATTTATACTCAGTGAAATAAACCTTGATTTTGTTGCAACAAAAAAGGCCTTTTAAAACATGGATGCATCATTTTCGTATCTGAAATTCAATGTGCCTTGTTCAATATGGCCACCACAAACTTTTTCTGCTATCTCTTTAAAAGTGGATTATAAATTTATATCATATGGCAAGCCGAAATACTCGCTTCTCATTGGCTGACAGCTGTGCAATATTCTACGATATTGCACGCACGTTATTGTATGGTCAGGAATTTTAACATCTAAAAGATTGGACGTTTCTGAGAGGAAGCAGCATATTTTGAGTGCTGCTGCAGCCTCAAGCTGACAGAAAAACGATTGTGCGCCCTTGCGCAATATTAGTCACCTCGGTGCCATAAAAACTGATATTGCACTTGGTGTTGTGCGATAACTGTATAATATTAATTCGTGCATGTAGTATGCATACATATTTTCTTAATTAAATGACAATACAAAATGTATTACATGCATGAGATGATTGGTTCCAATGATTGATGAAATTACTCACCTTCTGCACCCCTTGGCATGGGACTTAGTTATGAGGTTGTTAGAAAATAATTGAGCTTCTACGGTATTGAGGTGCAAATTCCAGTGGTGTTTTCACATTTGAAGTGACTTGGGTTTTCACTTCACGATGTGAATTACTATGATATACTGACACATCAGATTCCGCCTCTCTGTAGCATTTATGATAAGGAGGCAACCATTTGATATCCAGGGGCGGGGGGGGGGGGGTTGGAGTCTTTCCTCTGTGGGAAATTATTTATTTCATGGTAGTGGAGGCAGTAGTTATGTATTTCAATTACACAAGGCCCCTTAGTATTCATTCCTGAATTAAGCAACACATTGTAAAGAGATACCCCTGGCACTGGCAGATATTATCTATTTCAAGACTGCCCAAAAAATATTTTTCACCAAAACTGAGCAAGAAAATATTTATTTTATAAAATCTCCCTAGCCCCTCCCCTGAATATTGAATGGTTACCGCTTAAGGCGTCCAAGATGGCTGCCATATCCCCCACTAACTTTGCATTTATATATGAGTATTTAACATTGATCTGTTTCACAGTGTTTGTGTCTTATTTTATCTGATTGCTTAATTCATATGTTACTAACTAATGCATTGCATGATGTGACTAATTAAGATGACTAACATGTGCTTTTATTTTTGTGCATGCAGCTTATCATGGACAGAGGAATATGCCAAGTAAGTAAAAAGTTCACAAATTTTAACATTTTGTCTTTTGGCAGATTTTCGGTCTTTTAAAAAATCGTTATTTTCAGTAGAATGTTTGGTGTTGCGAACTTGTGTTTGTTTATGTTATTGCATGTTAAAATTGAGAAATTGACTATTACAAATCTCACTTGTAGTTCTATGTGAAATTCCATTAAACATGCATCTTTATCCCTGTAGTCTATAGAGATGAACTAACTTTTTTGCGTACAACTTTAATAGACGAAGATTACAACTAGTGGTGTCTTATTTAATTATTTTTTGAAGTTTAACACCCTTTAAATGATTCATGGTGTTTGATTTGACAAGTTAACAAGAAAGAGTAGCATAAAGCAACATTTAGCTGAGAACATAACAGCTGTGAACATGTCAGCTCCTCTTAATCCGGATTGATGATTCAATCAGCAGATATAGCCCTAAGCTGTAAGCTAAAAATATCCATGACTCGGATGATATTTATTGTTTCATTGTCAGGGCTTCAGTGGGTCTGAAAAAGAAGCAATGATCAAAAGGTTGAACCGAAAAAATTGAACCGAAATGTCAATAAGTGTTAGTACTCAGAGATGATTCTGTCATATGGAATCACGGAATAAAGGAGATATGTTTTTCACTCTAAAATAATTGAAAACAAAAAACAAAAAAACAAAAACTTGAAATAGCCATTCAAATTAGATTTTTGTTAAATTCCATAATTAAGTGCCTTGTTTTCAAAGCTAAATGTCCTTCTAGAGTTAAACGTCGTGTAACTGACCCCACTTTTGTATTTATTGCTATTTGGAGGTTTCAATATTGACTTTTTACTTGGTTGTGTGATTTCGCAAGCTTCAGAATGTTTTGTTTGTGTCAGTTATGGTTAATCAGTTGATCCAGTGCTTATCACAAAGTAGCATAGGTGACAATAAACAAACCAATTAAATGAATTAAGGTACTTCATCAAATAAGAAGATTAGAAGACCAACAGAAAACTGTCAGTGACATGACAGAGCTAGTTTGCTAATTGAAAATAACAAAATAAACTTTCGAGTGGACCGCCAATCTGCAAAGAGCTCCAAGAAATTGGTCAAAACTGTATCCAAACACCATTCTGTGTGCGGTCACCTGTAGCCCTTGTCCTCCACTGCATTCACGCGACTCTAGTAATATACCTTTTTAAAAACATGTTTTCGTTATAGCTATACTCGCTTATAAATGAACATTGAAAAATTAAATTTTCATTCCTTCTACTGAAGCTTGCTAAACTCTTTGCTCTACAAAACTACAACTGCATCAAATAACTTCACAGCTAGAGCCAGAGAGCTCTTAACACTTTGTATGTTAATACATCTTTTGGAAATTATTCATTAAAAATCTTTAGACAATATCTAAAACTGTGGGATTTCGAATGTGCAGGAATTGATTAAAGACCCCCTTTCTTTTCCTAGCTCTGTCTTCTAAATGATGAATTCTCTCTTTGTTTCTCCTATCTTTGTGTTGAAGATATATGTGGCCCTTTCTCTCCTGTGTTTCCAGAACGTTTCTTAGTGAAGATATATTAGGAGAGTTTTAAAGGAAGATTTAACACTTTTTTGTTTTTCCTAATGTTACAGAAAGCTTTACTTCTACAGATATATCTCCTCCTTTTGTTTTCTGTTTCAAAGAAATCTTTAGATATTTCTCATAGCCTAAGGAATCTTTGTGGTACCTATATACCATATATCTGTCTGTAATGAGTTGAAATGTGGTAAAATTCCGAAGCTTTATAAATATGTAGGACAATATATATGGAAACAATTCCATCTGCCCATCAAGGGGGCTATTTAATAATTGGAGGGGGCTTGGAGTTTTGCTCAGCGGAAAAAAAATGTATCTTTCGTCAGCTGCGGCAGTAATTATTTATTTCAAGCATACGCGAAGTCCCTGAATTAAATATTGATTCCTAAAACAAGCAACACCTTGTGAAGGAATGCCCCAGCAGAAATTATTTAGTGTAAGACTACCAGGAAAGTATTTATTTATTTCACCATAACTGATCAAGAAATTATTTAATTTAAAAAAACACTTAAAGCAACCCCTTGATATTATGCAGTGTACCTATAAACATATGCTGCGCGGCAGCATACCCTCGGCTACTCAGTGGCTATTCTCCATATAGTGAGATACATTGAGGCAGGACCCCACTGGGTACTCTAATATCCTCATGAACATGAAATTCCCGTTGAAAAACTTTCATTGAATGGCCAAGAGCTGTGAGCAAAGTAATATAAATGTTTCCTGTCTGCCATTTTGTATAGGCGGGAATTCAAAATCCACATGCAATCACCTTGCTTGATGGGTCCCCCCCAAAAAAAGAGGGGAAACAGTTAAAATTTGGGCAAGGAGTCAAAAAGTGTGGCACAAGATCAAATGAACTGAAAATCAATGGTTAGCAATTAGCTAGACATTACATTGTACTGTAGAAGTGGTATAATTTAGTATAATCTGGATAATGAAATTCAGGCAAGTATTCCACTATGCCTATTGGTGGCCTGTGGCAAAATCTGTGCCTTTTTGTGAACGAGCAATTTGAGAAATAAAATTTAAAAAAAAATGAAGTCAAGAAGATGACTGGTTTCGGTGACAATATTAAGAACAATATTATCCGGCATGGATTACCCACAGTAATTCGTCCCCTCTTCCACTACCATTTTAGAAAGTTGGTTTTTTATCAAACTTATTTTTGTCTGAACGTAATATACAGTGGTGACAGACAGGAAAATAAAGCAATGCGGTGCACAATAGACTGGTAATGACCATTAAAAAGACAGCTAGAAATGGACAACAATTGATATAAAGACAGTCAGAAAACGATCAGGACATGTAGGGGACTGTTTAGATAGATAGATAGATAGATATATAGATAGATAGATAGATAGATAGATAGATAGATTTTTGGTAGTTTGATCAACCCAATTATCAGTTTTTCTATTAAGATTTGTCATAATTCCTGCAGAAAAGATAAATTACTATTTCATTTAAACTGCATAAAACTGAATTGCAATAAGGGTAGCTATTGTTTGAACAAAAATTAGATATCTATCAGTTCAATAAATATCTGTCTGTAAATCCTATATCTAATCAAACAGTGTCATTGACTTCTGTTCTACATCATCTTGATCCTGGATCCATTTTAGAATGTAGCCATGTAAATTGTTGGATGTTGTAACAATTTCAGTTAAATTAGGCCTACATTATCCTTGCAGACATTCCCCTTAAAGGGGTTAAAGGGGCTTCCTTAGTCCCCCTCCTCAGGTGCTTAACACCCATATCAATTGGCTATTGTCTGCTGTACCCCAGTCTTTTAATCACCTTATGCAATGCCATTATGTAACCTGACAAAAGAATGGAGGGTGGCATACTTCACACACCTCAGAAGTGTGCCACTGTGATGAGGGGGGGGGGGGTCCAATGAAACATCACTGAAAATCAATGGTTACCAAAAGATTAAACTTGAAATGATATATCTACTAGTCAAAATGAAATCTGGATCATGTGATTCGGGCAAGTAGGCCTATGGCTGATTTTGTGCTTTTTGTAAAAAGAATAATTTGAGAAAAAAGAATAATTCCAGTTGATTATTGGATTTTGTGATATATCCATGTATAGGAATCTTGAATCATTGTAAAGCTTTAGAAATTGTACAGGATTAAAATTGCTCTAATAATCTATCCATCTATGTATGCATCTATCAATCTATATCTATCTATCTATCCATCTATCTATCTATCTATCTATCTATCTATCTATCTATCTATCTATCTATCTATCTATCTATCTATCTATCTATCTATCTATCTATCTATCTATCTATCTATCTATCTATCTATCTATCTATCTATCTATCTATCCATCTATCTATCTATCTGTCCATCCATCTATCTAGTCTATCTAGTCTTAGCTATTCTTATCATAAATTTCAAATATGGAATATGGGTCTAAAAACATAAATTATAGATAAGATGTCTCCAACCAAAACCATTGTAAATAGTAACACTAAAACAAGGTTTATGCCAGTATATATATATCTTTTAAGACTAAGCAAGTTGCTAGTTAATACAAAGTTTAACTGCTGGTCAAACTTTGAAGAATAACAATAGCTGTAAAGAAAATTTGTTAAAAAGTTGAGGGTGCTGTGCACTGCTTTTGTGCTCCCTTGTTCCTACCTTTGGTCACTGCAGAGGATTAGTGACACAGTGTTACATAACATGAATGGCTGGAGGGGAGGGGTACAATGAAGCACAGACACAATGTCTCCAGGCCCATTCAACAAAAACTGGACCCCTTCCAATGATGACACATTTACCCCATAAACAATATTTCTTTAAAATGCTAAAAATACAATTGGTGTGAGTTTTAAAATGAATTAAAAGACAGATTTATCCAATAATATCTTAAAATGTAAAATTAAACGCTGAAATTTGCAGAAATTGGGTTTGCATGCCAAGTAATTTTCTTTGATAACCCTCTATATATACATAGCGGTCTTATTGCCAGTCTGTCTTATATGTTTTTCATTAAAGACCAAAATAAAAGTAAGCTGACAGTACTTCTTTTGTTAAAATGTACATAACTGATGTTAGATTTAAACAATTAAGTTACAATTGAGAGTTTAAGATTTCTTGTCAAAGGATTAGCAGGGAAGACAATTACCCTGTGACATAACATTACATAATCAAGACTTCTCCAGTGCTCCATTCAACAAAAGTCAATCTGTCTGATTCAATCACATTTAATTTTCATGGAAACAACTAAATAAAAGGGGCTGACATTTATTCATCTTCTAAAAATTTACATCACTGAGTTTAGATATTAACCATAAAGTTATAATAATTTGGAGTTTTGAAAGATTTAGTGTCAACATTTTAAAATATTAACACACAAATGCATGTTTTCTAATATACTTAATTAATGCTCTGAAAGTCCACATAATTATAAATTATATAAAATTTATATATTTCTTATTGATAATATTTCATGAGGAGAGGTAGAAAAAGTCAAATTTAGACATTATTGTGGCAAATTTGATTGACCAGGGCCAATATTTACTGATATATGATTATCTGAAAATCCTTAATATTTATCTAATTTTGTTAATATTGACCTCTGCTGCGAATAAAAGTTTTCATATTGTTCAAAATCAGCATGATGATGATGTGAAACATGTCAGGTTTATTTTGACAAAAAAATGTCAACGACTGGTATGACATCAGAAGGAAATGGAGAGTAAATAGACATTTTATTGATTTTTTGCCTTTTTTCAATCATACATTTCAATGGAAAAAATTGCAACAACTCATGCAATGGCTGTGAATATTAGTCAATAGTGTGTCTAACTACAATAAGACCTAAAGTTAACTAACTTACCCATTACCATTTGGCTTTTCATGCAGAAATGTTGGAAAATTGGCATTTTTTCGAATTTTTGGGTTTTTATAAAAATTCATAGGACCAACATTCCAACTGATTAGAGATGTTTAAAGAGGCATAAGTTAGACACCTAAGTGGAAAATTTCATAGATTTAACTTCAAAATTGACTGAATCATACAAGTTTAAAATAATAGTATTTTTTCATATTTTTGGTAAATTGTCGTCCGTTCAACTTTCTCAGAGCATTTAGACCTACAAAAAACACATCTTGGGTATTTAATACATACAATATGCCAATTTCAGTGTCAAAAGTACTGCAGTTTTTTAGCTCTGTCACAGAAACAAAAAAAAACAGTTTTTCACATTTTTCAATGATTGAGAGAAAAGTATTAATGTCATGGGGATTAGACCTATGAAAGGCTCAACTGGGATAAAAGATACCATATTTACCCAAAATTGATGAATATGAAAGCCATAGTTTTGGCTTGACACCCAATACACAAAAAAATATTTTTTCACATTTTTCAATAATTGTGAGAAAAGTATTAATCTCATGTGGATTAAACCCCTAAAAGGCACAACTAGGATAAAAGATATAATAATGTCCCAAAAATAAAAAGTATACATTCCATAGTTTTGGCATTACTCCCAATACACAAGCGGGACGCCCGTTATCCGGACGCCCGCCCGCCCGCCCGCCGGACGGACAAATTTTCCCAAAGTAACTACAATACCCGTCGGCAATGTATACATTGCCGAGGGTAAAAAAAATTTTAAAATAGAGAAAATCCTGTTTCCAGTCGCCTCTCCAATATCTTTGAAAGAATTGTGTCATACAAGGCCTGTAATTGGGCTGTGACAGGCGCATGAGTTTGTTATTTGCAAAGATATATATTTTATTAATTTTGTTGATTCACCTTTAATGTTTTAAAGATTATCGGTGTATCCTTTTTTTTACTATTGTACTTTTTTGCAAATTTAATGAACCTACTTTATTAATATATCAAAATGATATTAATTTATTACATGTATTCTTTACTTTTATTCCCCTCTACCTCCCTAACCTTCACCTAATTGTTTCCCTCCTCCTGTCCCAACTAACCTAACAAGTGCATAAATACAGGACGTACGTACTCAATCATGCATCCATCCTTCCATCCATCTACCTCCCTTCCGTTTTCATTACAGGCCTATCTCAAAAATAATGAAGCCACACAGCTGGTTTTCACTGAGGGTCACAAATTTTGATAACAGCTGTATGAAACAACTTCATATTACAGTCTTGCCTTAAATACATTCTTATGCCAAAATCCTGAAAATTTCATGACAATTCGTCAAAAGGTTATTGAGATAGAGATGAAAGTATATCGGAAAACATGCATTTTTTCACTTATTTAGCGTGACAGACTTTTTCACCTGATGAATTCTTTATTTTAATCTAAAATACTTACTTTTTTTCAAATTTCAGCAACCCATATTGAAAACAATTAAACAAACCTTCAATTCTTCTGGCCCTTGAGGTAACATCACATTGAAACATGGAGGATTGTTAATAATTGAAGTTCCCATTAATGTTTTACCATCTCATTTCCAATAATGATTTTGAAGAGCCTCCATTTTCATTTTCTTCTATGTTTGTTCAAGGTCCAAGGATATTGAAAATGCTCATCTTGAATTTCAATATTTTCCTTTCCAAGCCATCAACTTCCTTTTATTATTAGTAAATAAATCATTCTGCAGTTTCTGGAAGTCGTCGAAAGTTTGCATTTATCTATTTAACAGGCCTACACCTCGGGTGAATCAAATTATAAATGTCTCACGATTTTCACTTATACTAGGCCTATATTTGGTGCTAATAGGAATCGCGTAATACTTTTTTGTTGTCTTAAGTAGCGTAAATAATTTCATATTAGGCCTACTTTCATATATATAGATAGCTTCACGCAAAGAATTATTCATGTTTTTGATATATTATTCATTTGTATTAAAAATAACGAATAATGGTGGAATTCATCTACATATATCTGTACAATTTTAAATTATGTATGAAAATAGAAGAACAGCTCTGGGTACTTCATATAGAATCGTCCTAGATTTATTTATAAGATAAGGCATATTTCTCTTTTAATGACGAAAGTAAAATGACTGAAATAAAATGTGCGTCATTTTCCATAATTAAAAAAAAAAGATCAATTATTAAGTCATGCATGCATGGATTTTTCAGGCCAATCTTAAGAAATGCGGTTTAGTTGTAGAATAACGGCGAAAAGAAATCTTAAATGTCAATCACTTTTAACTCCACCCACTTCACAGAGATTGACAGCTGTCTAAATCGACAATTCAGTTGATTGACATATCTAACTGCATTATATAACTGCCATGCAAGGTTACTTCAGAATGTAATGTTGATCTATTGCCAATCAAGATACTCGTTGATTGTTTTGAGTTGAACTTTTCAGTGTTACATAACAAGGCCAGCTGTTTTGACATCTTCAACTAATTGGTCATCAGCGTAATCCTAACAACAATTTCTTAAAGGGCCCGACTCATTAAGGAGAAATAAAAAGACCGGGAAAGTGACTTTCAAACCGCAAAATTAATTTATTTATTCTGTTTAGTTATATACAAGATATCAAATGCATTCCATCAGCATTTAATTGCTTAGTAACATGGAATACTCAACTGTTAAAACTTGTTTGAGAGGAAAAAAATTATCTTTAAAAAGAAGTGCCCGAGAGGTGCAGCCATATAGTTTAACAAAAAGATAAAATAATATAATTTGACAAAAAAATAAAATGAAATATAAGGCAACAGTTAAACATTTGCAGCTCTCCCCAATTTTGGCAATATCCTCGAAAAGTGCTAACAAAAAAAAAAGAAAAGCGCCTGACTGTAAATTGTTGTTTTCTGGTTTATGTTTTAGTTTTTTTTTTCTTGTTTGTGTTTTAGTTTTATTTTGTCGTTTTTTAGGGTGCAGCAAGTTTCCTCTGGCAAAATATCCGTTTTGTAAATTGTAATCATGAGAAATATTGAACTTTTCCTTATTCGAAATAATGCCTATATATACAATTAGTGAAAGAATACGATTTTGAAATGCTCGTAATAACGTCAATCCGGAATAAGATCTATCTATAATCCTCATCCAGAGAATGTATACTGAGGAGTATATCCCATCTTACTTTCTTTCCTCCTTCTTTTTGTTCCTTCTTTCTTCCTCGTGTGTCTTCTTCCTTTCCCCTCTGTTTCTGCTTTCCCTTTTATTTTCTTCCGTTTCATGGGCGGATCCAGAAAATGTAGGATTGGGGGGGGGGTGGGTTTATAAATGGATTTTGATTTTTTTTTTCACATTGAAATTTAAAGCCCAGGGACAGTTGACCCCCCCCCCCCCTCTTTATCCGCTACTGCAATTGTTTTTCTTGATGTTTCTTCCATCTTTTCTCCTCCTATCTTCTCTCCTTCCTTCCTGTTGCTTTTTTGGAGATTCTCTTATTTCCTCCTTCCCTCTTTCCGTTCCCTCTTCATTCCTTTCTTCCTTCCTTCCTTCCTGCCTTCCTTCCTTCCTTCCTTGCAGCTTTCCTTTCTTCCTTTCCCAAAACTGCCTTGTTGAATAGAATAATGATTTTTTTTTCTTCAAACATACAGGGCAACCCTCCAGACAGCCATTTTTACCCATGAGTGGCATGGAAAAGAGAGATGAATTCACAACATGAGGCTCATAGAAAATATGTCACATTTTATCTGCTAATATTATTTTTTCTGCCTCCAGGTTATGGTCCAAGTGGATGATACCTATGTGAGAACGGGCACCATAGTTGGAGATTTCACGATGTTATCGAGCAATGAATTGTATTTGGGGGGAAGCCCCAACACCGCCATCTTGCCTGGGTCAAAGGTCAAAGACAACTTCCGCGGCTGTTTGAGGAAGGTAGGTCATACAACTTTTTTAAAAAATATTTTGAAATATTTGTTTATTCTTTTTAAATCTTTTCACTTTTATGACATGTCCATTCCATGCACTGTATAGTTTTGGATTTGTTATGTAGGCCTACCAGTACAGCTCTAGCATCTAACACTGAAAGCGGGCCTCACTAATTAATGGATTGCAGGCTAGGCCTATACCATGGTTGAAACACTTTATTTTGAAGACTTGTCCAGTGTCATGATTTGTTGGTCGACAAAATTATAATGGTCACGCGGCCTCAGTTTGGCTTACCAGCTTACTGTGAATGGATGTTCAATCAGGCAATTGATATCACTGTGTGAGTTGCGGCTACGCCAGTCATCAATTCCAATACATGTTCAGTTGAACTGGTAAAGTTGTTGAAAGAAATGTTATACATAA
This sequence comes from Platynereis dumerilii, assembly GCA_026936325.1. Lineage (NCBI taxonomy): Eukaryota > Metazoa > Annelida > Polychaeta > Phyllodocida > Nereididae > Platynereis > Platynereis dumerilii. Next base: position 45,965,073 of record JAPTHN010000007.1, on the reverse strand, counting down.
CAATTTTAATTAGACTTGAGGTGGTGAAGGTGGCTTTTTTTTGTCCCCTCCGTTCCTCTTATCCCTCTAGGCCTATTTAACATTCGATAATTTCAGACCCTCTCAAATTGTGACTAGGTAGGGCCTATAAACTTTCAAAAAAGCACAGAGAAAATGTGCGTTTCATGGTATAACACAGATGGGCCTGAGATGGCCAATAATTTTGTGGCTTAAAGGCATTTAATATAGCCTTTAGAGGCCTAATTACGTGTTTCGTATGCTCAAGTTCAGTTATTAGGTAATTACAGGCCTCGCAGAAGTGTCATATTAATGACATTTATAGGAAGTAAAAATTGCCTAATTTATACACAATCATCACGACATACCAGGCCTATGGATACCCCCTAATAGACCTACTCACAGAAAGTATTCAATATAGGCCTATCCTATTTTAAAGAATCATGTTCCGTGTAGCAAGGTTAAAACCGCAGTAACGTTATGTATCCCATTATGTGTAAGATATATGAACCAATATAGCTTGAATAATTTAATCAACGTGGTTTGATTCACATGGTATGGAATGTATTGGGTATTAAATGGATAGAATTTGTCCTTGGAACGTTGATTGTGACGTCATAGATTGGTGTTGTTGTTGCCATACAATCATCTCCAAGGTTACTGAGATGTTATTGGTTGGAGAATGGAGGGAGGGTGATGGGGGGGGGGGGGGGTTACAAGGAGAGGGAGAATGCGTGATATGGGGGGGGGGGTGATTGTAGCAATAAGCTTTAGATAAAGTAAAATACATCATCTTAGGTCTTTGTTCCTCAAAATAAACTTGGTTGCAGCACCAATTGTTTTTTTAATACATTTTACTTTATGAAAGACTTTAGGCTATTTGAACTCAGGGGTTTTGCATCATAGTTTGCTTTTCATGAGGTGTCAATTTGTTTTCACCTCGCCTGATTTCTAGTGTAGGCCTTCAAAGATGCCAGAAGTGATTTCTGATAAAGCTAGCGCTAGCCATTGGACATACATGGGCATCTCTGTCTGAGACCAGACTGCTTCCTCATAGTTTACATAATTCTCAACTACTCTCAAAATATGATTTTCCTAAATAACAACCACGACACTCCTTATTGATGAGTCGATTTCCAATATTATAGGATTTGAGATTTATTATTGACTTCAAAGAGATAAGACAATTATGAGAAATAGACTTCGAAGTCAGATAGAGAATTTAAAAACAAAGAAAGCCAAATTTATCAAAGAATAAATGAGCTTGGGCAGAAAACAATTTGCTTTTGATAGTCAAACTGGTTTAATCTCTCTGATATCATCCAGTGTCTTTGATAAGAAGGAAAATAAAGATGTTATCAATTAACAATATTTCAGATTTTCAATTATTTCATATTTGGTAAAAGTTCTAAAACTGAGTAAGGAGTTGCTAATTATAAATGTAGTCCACAAAAGTCAGTCAGATTGAAATAACATTTTATTGGATACATGGATGGATGATTGGAGCTTTACATCCTGTATTTATGCATTTGGTTGGATTACTCAAATAGGACAGAACGCACACACTACAATGAAGGAAAGTATAGGCTAAATATATCACTGTGCACCATTGGTCCAGCTGATGACAACTGGAATCGGATCCGCGACCCAGGGATTAGAAGCCCAGACTTTACCAATTGAGCTAACCATCCTCCCCCAGATAGAATTCAGGGTTGCTGGATTTAAATCGTTCGATTTAAATCATTGATTTAAATCATAATTTAAATCACTGAATAAAAATCATGATTTAAATCAAAGTTGTGATAAAAAGGCTTAAAAAAGCACAAATGAAGCTGGCAGTGAGATATTACATCTTGCAACCTACCATTTAGCAATACTCTTTCTTAAATATGACTAATGACATATCACACAGGCCTCATGTATATATATGTAAGATATAATTTTAGATATATGATAAAATATTTCTGATAAATATATCCGAGTAGAATGACTACATCCTACTCTTAAAAGTCTATCTCTTCAACTTTGATGTCACCTCTACTCCTCCATCCCTGCTCTAGCCACGCCCACCACATCTTGCATGACGGTTCTCACTGACATTGCCTTTGTTTGTGGCTAATAAAATGCCTTGAACTCCTCCCTTATTTCTTATTAATCATCTTTTTCTGCAGCCTTATTCACGAAATTCCTTCATGCTCCTCTACGACGCCATTAAATGGACACTCACGTCACTTGCACCAACCCCCCCCTGCTCTTCTCAGTGACCCAATGTAATTCGGAAGGAGGGACAGCAACAAAAGCAACAGCCTCACTTGCCCTCAACCATTTTCGCGCTCTTTTGGCCTATGAAGTAAATACACTGAGTCACTGACGTCCCAACCTATCACACACATGTGCAGTCTATAACTGAATAGCATCCTGTCCTACAGACACACATTGATTTAAAATATCTTACAAAAATAAAGTGTGATAGACCAACCTGTCAAATGCACTGTCAAGTTAAACTATCCCAATACACATCCAGGTCAGCCACCTGAATAGGACTATCTATACAATCATTTGCATAATCACAAGAGCACTTGCAACGAGTCAATAAATGACCTCACACCAGCCATGAAATTTAAGGTCTTATATTTTTAGCCAATTCCACGTGGGATTTCATTCACAACTTTCTGAATTTCACTATGGTACTTTAAATGTCTGATAGATTTATGCCATAATGATACATAGGCCTATACTACATTATTCCTCAATCACTCCATCATGCTTCTTTTCTGAGAATCTAAGCATTTACACTTCTTAACATGTACATTTCTTATAATGTGTGGTGTCTCCAGATTATTTAAAATGTTCGCTTCACAATCACTTAACCACTTTATCTCAATTCAAAATACTACTTCATACATTTACTCTGTAAGCCAGGAAATATTCTTTATTAATATTGCACATACATAGATACAGAACTAGATAGATAGATTTCTTGATAGATAGATAGATAAATGGATAGGTAGCTTTCTTGACAGATAGATATCTTGATAGATAGATTGATAGATAATTGAAGTCTAAATATAGGCCCTATAGATACATATATACATAGCTGGATAGACGGATAGATGGATAGATAGATAGATAGATAGATAGATAGATAGATAGATAGATAGATAGATAAACACATACATAGACAGATAGACAGCTAATTAGTGTGTCCCACCAATTAACATAGACAATCCTCCCCCTTACAACATACAACTGAAGCCACAATCTCAGATTCGCGCAGCGCATTGAGCCCAAGAGAGGACTCACAAATCTGTGCCGTAATGGTTTCAACATCAATAGTCCACAGCTGCACAGCAGGGAATTATGTCAAGTGGGTCCACCTTCTTATCATTCATTTACTTTCGTATTCAACAAAACATAACATAATCATCTTCAAAACTGCCATTCAAATTCAATATTTTTCATTACCATCCTCTCTACTTATCATTTTTATGTAATAGTTCATTATTCTTTTCATAAGGTTAATCACTGCCTTTCATACATTGAATAAGAAATACAAATGAAGGTTATGCTAACACAACAACTCCTACAAAAACATTTCAGTGCTGCGCGCATTTCATGGCCATGCCATATACATATTAAATGCATACCCCAAACTCTTCATGTGTCACAAATCTAATTATTTCCAACGGGTAATCTAGTACATGTAAATAAAGATTTAAACAATTTTATTTCAATCATGGCATTCTCATGATTCTCTAAACAATTTCATTGCTGCAATGAAAAACAAAGCCATGTTCTGCAAATGCAGCACTGTCCCCAAAGCCCCTACTGCTAAACTGATATCAAATACACTACATGTGAAAAAAAAAAAAACAGGCATTGTGAGACTGAGAGCTGAGACTGGTGATTTAACATAGCAGTTCATTGCAGAGTAGGGAAAATGATGACTCGTTTTGACATCCCTTTTTATCTTTTAGAAGGTGTACTTCTATTACAAGTAAGCTGCATAGTTATTATTGATGTTTAGTGAAAAAGACATTTATTAACACATCCGTATCAAAATGTGAAACTGCTGCCGTTGCTTACATTATGATTATTATATTTAATACATCACCTGCCTTGATTTTATAATTTTGCATTATAATTTCTCTAATTTAAACAAAATTATTATATGTATCCTTATTGACATCCATATATGTGTTATTCATAATATGTCAATGCATAAAGATTGGTGAAATTGATACGGAAAATGAACTTTTTCCATTAATGATTTAAATCCGATTTAACTAAAAAAAATCCGATTTAAATCAAATAAATCCGATTTTTTATAAAATTCAATAAAAATCGCAACCCTGATGATAGATAGATGGCTAGATAGATAGATAGATAGATAAATAGATAGATGGATGTATACACAGATAGATCAACATGTCATCCAGGAGATTCAGACATATTGTCTTAGTGTCAAAAACACCTAAAGTCAGCACATAGCTCTGAATGTGCCACTTTTCGGAGCTATTGTCTGTATTTAGTGATATTCAGACATATAATCGGAATCTTGCCTGATTGATTGAAGTATCTATTTGTGTTCACCAATGGATGCGGTGTTGAATAGATTTGATGCACCTGTTTTGGGATTTATTTAAGATTCTTCTAAGCACAATGTGTACAGAATAATATCCCATGTCTAGGTCGTTCCTGTCCTTGCCCTTGGAAATATAAAATCAGGGAAGATGTGAGAGAAATTATATAAGTCAAATCAGGAAAGATAAAATAAAATAATTAAGGAACCAGTATTTTGCCTCAATCCCATAGGTCTCAGGTGACAATATCAGGAAAATACTGCCCAAGCCATGGAAAAAACCTATACATATTTTCAGTACAAATCTTTTAAACTGCATCCACACCACAGATCGTGCCACATATCATAGCATGATCTGTACTGAGAGAGCAGGGCACATGTGGCTCCACCTATAAGGTGCCTCAACATTGCAGTGAAGTAGGGGGGTATGCCATAGAGATTATTTAAATTGTTGATTATTATTTATCAAACTAAGTAGTATATAACGATGTATTTAGAGGAGAACACACACAAAACATCATACTATTAATTCTCGACATCTTACGCTACTCCAACCAAACTACTGATTGCCCAGTTATGAATGGCGTAACTGGGGGTCTGGAGTGGGGGGGGGGGGTCTGGAGTGGGGGGGGGGGTCTCGGGGCACCTGGGGGGGGGCAAAAAATTTCATATTTTCATGTTATGCCCCTCCCCTACTCCCCCATTTCACAGGAAATATGCTTATAAATATATCAATTTATTCATATTTTGAAAACTCTGTAAAAACGGGAAGTGCTCCAGACAGAGAGCCTGAAAAGGTATTGCAGCTTGTCATAAATATGTGTAGGACACCCCAGTCAGCAGCCAAAAACACCCCAATGCAAGTCTCTAAGATAACCTGTGTATTTCACTTTGTAGGAAGTATTCAGATTATCAAGCTGCCATGTCGGAATACCTCACAGAAATTTCTAAATACCCTATAGGGGTATTTGAAGCAACCTTTGTAACATTTTTTTTCTTGAGAGTACAGGACCATGTTGAAATTGGAGTTAATGAAAGGTTACATGAGTCTATTGTCTTGTCTCCTAAAACATTATGATGTTAATAGTGAGCTAGTATTTCATTGTATTTTTTTTTCTCCATCTAGCACTTATTCAAAGTTACAACAAATGACAAAAAGTAATTTTCTCAGTTTATGTGCACATATCAATATTCATTCTCAGGCTTTCTAAAACATCCTTGAATTTTTAAATATCATGTATACTATTGGACCAGTATAGGCCTATTTATCCATGTATTATAATAAGTATTAGTACTGTATTACAGTCAATATGTAACAAGGTCAACTATACTAATAATGATTTGCTATTATACACATTTTAACAAAAGAGGGTTGATAAGATACCCCAATTATATATGCGGGTGTATCAATTGAATAATCTGAAAGAAACAAAAGGGGCAGAATGGAACAAGAGGGTGCATGGGGGTATACAATTCTTATCGTTTAGCACTGAATAATGTCCTTCTTCAAATATTGACATAACTCACACATTTTGCTACCAATACAACAAATAATATTAAATTAGTAATATTAAGAAAAATACTCTATATGTTTTCGGGGATCGGTTATTTGCTCCGATGTTTGTCATAATAAATATTGATAGCATGGATAATAACACAGCAATGATTGTATCTGACATGTTCACAATCAATCATTCTAAAATGGAATTTGAACACCTATGCCACGGAATAGTATTAGGCCTATATATATGTAAGTATGCATAACAACCGGTATAGGTTAGAGGTTTGAGCCCCGCCCCTGCCCCAAGCCTGCAAGTCCTGCAGATTTAAGATAAAACAGGAGGTGAAATTGAAATATCTGTAGTATATTTTCCATTTTGTAAACCTCCTTCATCAGAAATTTCCTTGATCCACACCTATCCACACCTGCAATAACTTGATTAAGTATGTTGCCATCCTGACAATTTCTATATACGCCAATGCCCCCCCCTTTTGTTCCACCTCTCTAATGTGCATAAATCCACTGGGTTTCCTAACTTTCCAAAGTTAATTTTGGCCAGGGGGAAGGGGCATAGTTAAGAAGTAAGAGTGTAAATTTAGGTCCGAAGGCCCAAGCTTGATTGGCGATTTTTCGCCCTACAAGCTTTTGGAATATTTTGAAGGGATGGGCCGGATGGCCCTTCCTCGAGAGAGGAAGCGGTAGCAAGGGGCATAGTTCTCCTTCCCCACGACCCCCTCAACTCCGTACTCAGTTTTAAAAATATGATGATGCAGAAATACAGGAGTAAATAGCCTCAACTGTCATAACCCTATTATTGAGTGTTATTTATGTAAATTAAAACATGAAGGATTAGTGGAAATATAGCCTCTGGTGAATATGAATAGTTTACTGTCAAAATGAAAAGTTGAGGTGCAGTAATACAGGAGGTAAAGCATCACCATCACAGTGATCACATCCATGTGATTTCCCCCTGGTGTTATTTATGGAAATCAAAATATGATGGGTTGTCGGTCGGTTTGGCCTTTGCATATATATGTAAGAATTAGGATATTGGCCCTTTTTGCCTGAACTCAAACATACTAAAACATTTTTTTTAATGGATGCTCAGAGGCAGCTTCAATGTTAGTAAAACCATTCTTACTAAAGCATAAAATGAACAAAAATACAGCATCCCTGCCTTTTTACTGGCTACAGGGCTAGCTATCTATAGGGCTGGTTTGAAACGGACTTATTTGCTGAAATAGACTAAATTCGGAGCTATTGTCTGAAAAGTGGCACATTCAGACCTATTGTCTGTATTTTGGGTCTTTTGACACTAAGACAATATGTCCGAATTTGGCTGGAGGACAGGCTGGATAGATAGATAGATAGATAGATAGATAGATAGATAGATAGATAGACGGACAGTGTGAATTTAAAAATAAAAGAATCTGATATCAGCTTCACGTTACAACAGACAAAGTAACTCCCTTCTCTTAAAAGTGTCGAAATTCCTTAAATTACTCTTTCTTAAAGTTCCACAAGTGTGATTTAAACTGATTATCCTTAATTACAGCTTGACACTTTATGGGTTATTTAAGTAATTTAAGAAGGCTTTTCATTTTCGAAATTACTTGATTTAAAATGAATTTATGGTTAAGAATGATTGAGAATAAAGCAACTTGAAACTGAACATTAAAAAGTAATTTTAAAAACAGAAATTGTCTGGCAAATTTGATGAATCCCTTTCATAATTAATTATAACGATTTGTTAGCACAGAGCTTGCTTGTTGTAGACATTAGGGAAATTAGCAATTCTTCTGATTAAGGTTTTTGTGTTAATTAAAAAACTTGATTGTTGACGGATGATGTTTGTTATGTTAAAAAGCATCACCAATTTGCAATTTCTTTAAAGAGTATGAGTTAAATAAAGGGAAAATACGAGATTTTCTAACCCTGTGAAATTTCTTAAATTTAATTTTTATTTGTAAGGCAGGTTTACGTTGGTGTACATTGGTTGAAAGTGAAAAAAAGATTACAATTATGCTTCTTTTTTCAAGCAATGTTGAATTATTTTGATGACCTAAGACAGTATTATGCTAGATTTTGCTGTCAGTCAAATACAGTGTATAGGTATTTGGGTGTATTTCAATATCTGCATCAATGACTTGTCAGTTTGCTTGTATAGCATGCGTGATGCGTCCATCACAGGTTTTGTTACAGCCTACCACGAAGTCGCACTTAATTGGGTGCATTATGTATATTGGCGGAAATATATATCGGAATAGGGCTTTTCGTCATATGTTTTAGTACTGATTGAAGTTGAACAGAGACGACAGGAACCGCAGTAATGAAGCAAGATGCGATGTCTAGATATCAAAATTTACATATAGGCCCATACAAGAATTTATTGAATATCTCCTTGAGACTTAGGTCAAATTAAGTCAGGCCTATCTATCTTAGCTTGAGTCAGCTTGGGTACCTGGTAGCGTCTAAATTGGTTACTAAGTCAAGGATGCTTTGTCAACAACTGATCAATTGAGCATCCGTTTCCGCTTCCTGATGGCTAATTTATCCCCCTCCCCCTCCCCCCTCCTCAAGTCCCTCAAGTCGAATAACACGTCAATTCAATTATAAGAAAGTCCACTTGCTATTCATGTATGTTTCCTGTAGGGAGAGCTTACTGAATTAGTAAATTATTGACCCACCGCTCTAACTCAATTGGATTTCATTTGCATTGGCATTACCAAAATAACATTTCCCTTAAGGCCAGTCCTTTGCCTTATCTCAAGATGTCTTTAAACTGCATTAAAGAAATCCTTAAAGGCATGCAGCCTTGAAGGTTGAAGGAACATGCTCTGCTGGACGTTGCTAAATGAAAATAGCAGGTCCATTGTAGGCCTATTTACGTCTAAAAATAACTTGAGATTTTAAATATGATATGTTTGCTGTGTATTTCCATGAGTGAGAATAGGTTTACAAGTTAATCTTGTAAATGTATTTATTGTATTATTTTCTAACGTATGACTATGTACATACATTTTAAACCTACTTTAGAGTTGGCAGTATTTCGATCAAACTTATTAAACAGTAGGTTTACTGTGTCATTCTAGTTGTGGTACAGGGAGAGTGTTGGCTCAATTGGTAGGCCTAGTGGTCTGTGCTTCCATTCCTTTAGTCTCGGGTTCAGTTTCAGCTCAGGATAGCTTCTTACTTCAGTTACTTGGACCTAAGCTGTATATGTTTGACAACAGTTTTAATCTTCTTTCGTCTGAATCCTGTGTCCTTCCCCCTGTCCCAGTTGGCCTACCAAGTCATAAGTAAAGGAGGTAAAGCCCCAATCACCAGTATATTGGCATGTATCTCAAGCCCTTCTAGTCCTAGATAAGTCCGCAATATAAAGAGAACAGATGAATAAAACATTTATGACCATAACCAAATCTCTTTGATTGAGTGAAAGCTATATTTTGAAGTCAGTGAAATGCATTAAGCATTAAAACTTGAGTAACTTAATTTCACTTTGTTACATTAATACGGACATTTTACAACTTTTGCATTGAAAAACTTTTAATTTGATACTCAACGAATCATTTGCAGGATTTCTTAAGAGCTTAATTCATGTAGGCTAATTCCTAAATAGAATTTGTAAAGAATGTTGTAAACACTATCAAATATCAGGGTTTTTGCATTAGCCACAATTCCTTAATTACTTAACATGATTTGATGTCATTGACAAGGTTTCTTATAATTTAGAGATTCACTGGATATTCTCGACTTTCGTAATTTGACTTAATTTAATGCTCACTGATGCAAACTGAGTCAATTTAATCTATTTTTCATCTATTTTTCATCGCTGTCTTTCCGTCTTCCCTATTTCTCAGTTTTCTTTATATATCTGTTTTTCCTTCTATCTTCCTCTCTTCCTGTCTTTCCTTTTTGTTCCTTCCTTTCTTGCTTTCTTCCGTCCTTCCCGTCCTTCATATCCTTCTTGCCTCCTTTCTTCCTTCCTACCTTTCATCCTTCTTTAATTTCTACCTTTCTCCCTTTCTTCCTTTCTTGTTTCGTTCTTTCTTTCTTTCTTTCTTTCTTTCTTTCTTTCTTTCTTTCTTTACTAACTAAAATAAAATAATTCTAAATAATTCTTTCTTTCCTTCCTCCCTTCTTTCCTTCTTCTCTTTCTTCCATTTCTTCCTTCCTTCTTCTCTTCCTTTTATTTCTTTCTTCCTCCCTTTCATTTCTCAGTCACCTTCACCTCATAATTTCTCTAGGCCTATATATTACGTATAATTATGTATCCCTTCTTCTCTCTTTCTTTATATTTTGTATGTGCACAAATTCAGGACATTCAACCCAATCCCTCCAACCAACAACAATCGAAATATGTTATTGTCAGTGCACAATTTGTCTGGCTGTTGACAAAAGATCCTCACAGTTAATTTCTTGTGTCCTGCAGCTGACCAAAGCCCTTGCTTAGTGGGAGGAGACATGTCCAAGGAGGAAATTGCATTTTGGCTGTCCAGCATATTGGCAGTGATTTGTCTTGCCTTCAAATGACCACTAGTCACTGTAAAATGTGCAGGAAATACATTAATATTTTACAGTATATTATTTTATTTTAATATTTACAATATGTTTATGCAGCCGCAGACCTGTGTCCATGAAGTGAGCTGCTAAAATATAATTAAGCGAACAAATATTAAGAGAAACACCTTATAACATTTAAAGAGTTGGGAGCATCTATTTTTCAAACGTCTCTTGCGAAAATTTGAAATAGAAATTGATAAAACCCTTAAAAAAACACGTCTAGGTCATATATACATCTCAAAATCACAAAAAGTAAAATGAACAGTGTAGATAAATGAGCACCATCAGTCCATCACCGACATGGGTACAGAAAAAATAACCGTTTCAGTTTCATTGCACAGACTCAGAGTGATCATCACATCTTGACAAATGTCCAAAGATTGCTTGAAGGCATTTTGACCATGCAGACTCAGTTCAGATGTGGTCAACCAAATTGCTGTAAGAGGATTTTTTGGTTAATTTCTTAAAATTGTGTTTCTGCGGAAAGAAAGTAACATTTAAATAGGTCATGGTAATACTAATTGTTTTACACGTTGAATTTTGAATTGTTCTAAGTTTTCTTATATTAAGTGCTGCTCAAGATAGATGTAATTTAAAGGAATTCATTCAATTTCACTTGGAGAAAATTATATATAACACAATAAGAAAACCAACATTGTGTGCAATGATTTTAAACAATATTGATTCCATGTTGGATAGAGTTGAATTACAATATATATATAGAAATAGAATGATTGTGGTTCAATCCAAGTTAAATCAAGGTTCTGTGAGTGTAATAAAGATTTAAATGCTTCTAATTTCTTCTTTGGCTGATTCAAATTGTTGGTATGTTAATCTGGATAGCTTAATTTTCCCAGGAAATGGTGCTTTTACACCTTATCTTTGTTCTTTCTAAGCAATCGATAAAACGAAATGTTCTTATTGGTTTTTGTTAAACAATTGTCCGACAATTTAAAGTGAGAAATGTTGTCTAGTCCAATGTAATTTCGTTTTTATCTGACCAAATGGAAAGTATACAATACAAGGTCTTAGGATTGGAAACAGAGCAAAGTGTTAAACTCCTGATTAAAGGAGTGTTATTTTGTTGTAATTAGTTTTAGCTCCAATACAGCAATGAACGACATATTTTCAATAATCTAATGTTACTTATAATATTGTGAATTCATATTCCACACCCAAGTGTTGAAAATATTCAAAACAATTTCTGAAAGTAGAGTTCTTGCACGAATTATTTTCAAATTCATTAATTATTTTAAGTGCGCTTCAATATTGCCTTATCAAGATCAATAACTAATAAATTTAATTTAATTAATTTCGTGTCAATTATTTGTAGCAATATCCTTAATTGCTTTTACAATTTTGCCTGAGGGTATTAATCTGTTTATTTCAAGAACCAGGCTGACATGGTTATTATTACAAGACAGCATTGTATGTGGAGGATTTTATGAGTGGAAACCAAACTAGTTACACGTTTCTTCTTGCTTAAATTGAGCTATCTATCTATCTATCTATCTATCTATCTATCTATCTATCTATCTATATATCTATATATCTATCTATCTATCTATCTATCTATCTATCTATCTATCTATCTATCTATCTATCTATCTATCTATCTATCTATCTATCTATCTATCTATCTATCTATATCTTTTCAGACAACTTTCTCTGAATCTTCATTTCTCTGAAAAGTCTGTCGATGGAATCAGTTTGACTATATCAAAGTAAATTGTTTTTAGGCCTAGCTCATTTGTTCTCTGATAAGTTTGGCATTTTATTGTTTTTCAATTCCCCGTGGCTTCAAAGTAAATTTCTCACAAAGGTTTATCTTCTGAAGTCTTCAATGAAGTCAAATCCTGTAAAATTTTAAGTAAATGTCCTCAAGTCATTATTTTAACTGTCCTAAAGCGAATTTTAATATCCTCAAACCTTAATTAGTCATATTTTTAAAAAAAAAGTCATCGTCTCGGTTAAATTTGTATGTTTCACATAGAAAGATAAACACATCACAAGGATGTATACATATGGCATTTTTCTGTCTGTTTTCTCTAAATTCTTTCTCGAAGTCTTCAGTCATTAGGCCTACCTGATTCCAAGTGATAGTACAATCCAAAGTGGTGTGACAAATCCCATAAGTAGCCTATTTCTCTGGATACGTTCGGATTTGCTTTGGTCAGTCACGACTTCAGAATCATTGATGGGCTGTGGGGTGGATGGGGGGGGGGGAAACTATCCAGGAAGGGGGGGGGGAGATTCCAAGTGATAGTACAATCCAAAGTGGTGTGACAAATCCCATAAGTAGCCTATTTCTCTGGATACGTTCGGATTTGCTTTGGTCAGTCACAAAGAATCATTGATGGGCTGTGGGGTGGAGGGGCCGGGGGGACTATCCAGGAAGGGGGGGGGGGACATTAGCGGACGCTTGACCAATCAGATTTCCTCCCCAATTGACTGGGTTGATGTACAGTGTACGATGGCTGTAGACTCTCTTGGAGTGCTCAGGTTGTGTTAGTGCTGGCTGGGAAAGGGTGGTATACTCGTAAGCGCTATTTGAAGTCAAATAGGCTGAAAAGTAGGTGTCGAACTTTATTTTGTATACTAGTCCAAACTTTTATTATTATGCAGTCTTGCAGTGTGTATATAAGCAACCATTATGATAATTTCTATAATGTAAAGCTTTATTCGTCCAAATTCAAGAAGATATATATGGATAAAAATACAAATCATCAGAAATTAAAAACAACGAAAATAGTCTTTAATCCCACTGATAATATGGATATCATACATACATAATACTGAGAAAATAACCTGTAATCAGAGCGAGGTCATGTGTCTGCCAATGTCAAATACACTGACTTCACTGTAAAAGATAGGAACTGTCTTCTTCGTCTTCTTCTTGAGTCGTGCAACATCCCGGGTCGCCGGGTTAGCTCTACCTGTTTCCTGGGAGCAGCACATGAAAGTATCTGGTGTTTACTTGTATCTATTGCATGGTGATGACCGCTGTATGATGATGATAATGATAAGGCTGGGAGTCTGGCACATGCTCCTATTAATTCAGGGATGTACAGGGTCTTTTAGTTGCCCCAACATAGAACATTGGATACAACCCACCTCCATTTTTGGTAAGGTCCCATGGGCTCGGACCACTTGCCTTGTTCTTGGTGTCAGTCAATTTTGTGTGGTGTCGCTGGTGTGCATGTTTCTATTTTTGGCAGTGCATGGTCCTTTGCTGGTTTTTGTGTTTCTCGAAGTTTCTTTCTTGGTAATGGTGCAGGCTTCCATCTGGTGCTTTTAGGCTTCAAGGCTTCATTCTAGTGCTGGTGTATCTGGTGTTACTGAGTGAAGTTCCAGGAGCGGGAGTCGAACCCACGTCCTCTCAGGCCATTTGATTCAAAATCAACTGCTGTAACGATTAGGCCACTGGGGAACCAGGTCGTCGTGACGTCCACGAGCATCTGAATCTATTGAGATCGTGACGCTATGATTATATTTACAAAAGAGTATGAAAGCTGTTGAGAAATGAACCTGACCTTGTCAAGGATTTCCCTTGCTTGAGAACTACTGTGCAGTTGTCATCATTTGATAATAGCCCTACCCTGTTCTATACAGTTTTAGGGACCTGATGAATCTTCCAAATATTTTCAAATCCACTTAAACAAGCATTAAAACTAATTTGCAATACAGAATAGAGTGATTGGAGCCGTCTCTTGTGACCAGCGACGAACGAACGAAAAGTGAAGTGCGGATCTGTTGTGTAGATCCACAGACGATCAACAGCCGGATGGCTGTTCCACATCTTCCGTTAGTTGTGATGCTGCATGTGGTCCGCAGGGGAGTTCACATGCAGCGTAGCTATTGGAACTGTGTGGTGGATATGTGTGGCATATTCAGTGCTGTATCAATTGAAGCATGGGCACCCTGCGGATTTCTCTCCCTCCTGCAAGCATAGGCACCGAGTACCCGTTTCAGGACAGGCCAGGGAGAGGTTGACGCAGGGTGTTCTTGCTTGGACTTGTTGTTGTGGATGATGACTTGTGGGAGCATCAGGATGGCAGGCATGGAAGGCAAGGCAGGCAGGAAGCTGGAAAAGAGAAAATTTGGAAGGTGTGAGAAACTTGTATTTTGAGTGTGACAAACTGCAATCGGAGGGCAGCCATGTCAGCTAAAGGAAGCTGCCATGATTGTCCCACAACTACAGCCTGAGGATAAAGAGGAGTCTTGGCTGAAGAGCAGTGCTGGAATGTTGTTTTTGGTTGGAGAGCTGGCAGTGTCCATGAAGAGAGAGAGAGCTGTGAAGAAAAATTGAAGATGGCATAGCGGTTAAATTGAAGATGGCATAGCGGCATCATGCGCAAGATGGAGCATCTTGTGAAACCTGTGCTGTTATCTGAAAAGTAAGGGGAAGATGCAAGTTATTGTATGGTTCTTAAGTTGTTAATGAAGTTGAAATGTTGAAATATGAGTATAGTAGAAAGCACCAGACAGTTTGAGCTGACTGGTGTTACCGTAAGTTGGCGCAGAGTAGGCCGGGGCAGGGACCCGGGTTCAGTTTTCCCTTGGTTTTCTGAGTGGCTTCAGTTAGCTGGAGTCATGTAGCTAAAAAGAGAGAAATGTAGAGATTAAATGGTTAGTCAGGGTCAGGAGGAGCTGTTGTGAGCTCCTCAACTAAATCGATGATAGTAGTTACTCGTGGGTGTCGTGATGTTGCTTGTCTTCGTCTCATCCAGACCATGTTGGTTACTCTGGAGTAGAGATCCTGGATGAGCGGGGAGTCTTGAAATCGGATGATGGCAGCATCATTCTGTCTTTGCAGTCTTTCAAGGAGGCAGGGCTGGCCGTAGAGTCTGTGGAGTTCTATGTTGGTGGTGTTTCTTTCTCCTGGAGTGTAGAAGATCTTGAGAGCTCTGCGGAGGGCCTTGTTTTCTGCAACTGCAAGTAAAGATTGAGAGCGATTATCTGCTTGCCAAGTGGCAACATAACCAGTTTCTAGAACTGGACGAATGTACATTTTGTAAATCATAAGGAGAGTGGGAATACTGGCACCCCATGAAGTGCCCCTGAGACATCTGAGAAGGTTGATCCTGGACTCCGCTTTGCTGCGCAGGTTCTTGCAGTGCTGCAGGAGACTCAGGTTCGGAGCTGTGATGGTGAGACCGAGGAGCTTTGCTTCTTTCACGATGGGGATGGGAGTCTCGAAGAGAGTCACTTCTTGAAGTTCTTGTGGGATGGGTTTTTTCCGGGAAGTGAAGAACAGGAGCTGGGACTTGACTGGATTCATCTTGACTCGCCAGGTGGAGCACCAGTCCTGCAGCTTGTCCATGCACTCCTGAAGTCTTTTCTGGATGATGCTGAAACCTGTATTTGTTGTCGATCTGCAAGAATACCAGAAGGCCAGGTCGTCTGCAAATTGAGAGATTTGCACCTGCGAGTCAGGAGCAAAAGGAATGTCATTAACAAATAGGTTGAAAAGTAATGGACTTAATACAGACCCTTGTGGAGTGCCTGCCATCAGGTTGACCCGACGGGAGACACTGTTACCTACTCTTACAGCAATGGTCCGCTGGTGGAGGAAAGAGGAGAGAGTCCTGATGATCTTGTGAGGAAGTTGGTAGTCTTGGAGCTTGTAGCGGAGACCATCCTGCCAGACAGAGTCAAAGGCCTTCTCAACATCTAGAAGGATTGCTGCAGATGCCCAGCCGTGGTCAATCGCTGTTCTCAGGTGGTTGTAAAATCTGAAAAGATGTTCATTGGCCTCCTTCCTGGGAAGGTAAGCTCTCTGCCACTTGTTAAGCAACTGAGAGTTGACCAGATGGTCAATTAGAGGCCTAGCAATACATTTTTCAAACAGTTTGGAAATGCACAACAATAGAGATATCGGGCGGTTGTTACCAGGAATCTTGGTGTCTTTGCCTTGTTTGGGGATCATCACTCCGATGGCTGCCTTCCAGGTCTTGGGGAAGTAGCCCACATCTCTCAGGGTCTGGAAGATGGAGGCCAGGTAGTCGAAGACGGATGAGTGGCATTTCTTGAGGATGTCATAGGTGATCTTGTCTTCTCCTGGGGAGGACTTGCGGCACTTTCGGATGATGTTTTCCAGGAGGTCTCCGTCGATGAACTGCATCATGGGATGATCATCTCCTGGTTCTGGGACACCTTGTAGCTGTGGAGTAAAGAGAAAAGAATTGTCATTTACTGCATCGGTTACCTGAGTGAAAAACTCTTGATCAAACCCTGGACCAACGTTGATGGAGTGGCACTTGGCGAGATGGTCTGCCAGGACTTGTGCTGTGCTCTCATCGTCTGTGGTCAGGCTGCCATCAGGTCCGTGCACTCTGGATGTCTTGTTTCGGGTGGAGTTTCCGGTCAGTCTTTTGAAGTGCTTCCAGAAGGCGGAGCCCTGTCGGTGGTCAAGTTCAGCGCAGGTTTGGTGCCACTGTGTCTTTTTCTCCTCTGCAACAGCTCTGGAGGCTTGTCTGGAGAGACGGTTGAAGATGTTTCTCAGCAGTGGATTCTGGGGCTGTCGTTGGACCATCCTTCTGGCTCGACGCTTCTCCCGGATGAGCTTGAGTGTTGGTTCTGAAATAGTAGTAGGCCTATGTTTAACAGGTTTGAGTGGTGCGACTGCATCAAGAGCAACCTGGATTGCTCCTGACACATCATCACATATAGAGTCAAGATCTGAAAGAGAAGTAGGAGGGTGAGTGATGACATCACGGAGATCTTTGAAGGCCTGTTCTGTGAGGTCTCTGAAGTGGTCCCAGTTGGCCTTCTCCAGGTTCCTTCTCAGGCGGACTTCATAGTGAAGCTTGGTGCTCTCAACGAGCTGAAGATGTACTGGCAAGTGGTCACTTGTGATGTCATCGCCTACAAAGTGTTCTGAAATGAAAGAAGAGAGATTAGGAGTGGTGATAATCAGGTCTAGAAGGGAATTTGTCCCATCTGATGGATTTAGTCTGGTAGGAGCTCCATTGGTGTTGACAATCTGTAATGAAAAGTTGTTAATGGCTGTGTTCAGCTGTCGGCCTCTGATGTTTGTAGTGGCGCACAGGTTGTCAATGCAGCCATGATAAGCATTGAAGTCTCCCATCCAGATCACATGTCTAAACCTGTTGAGAAAGTGGGAGAAAGTGGTATGAAGAAGAGAAGTTGAAGGAGAGATGTATAAAGAAACAATACAGACTTCACCTATTCCTGGTAGACTCACGGAGACTGCGGAGCAGTCGTTTGGTAGGTCGTCTGTCTTGATGATGTTGGTATGAAGACCTTGTTTGGCTAGGATGATGGTACCACCGGATGGTCTGCCTTGGCCGTCACCTACAGGAGGCTGGGCGTTGCTGCGGGCCGCTGTGATGTAGCCGGCGACATGAGGATCTCTGGCATCAGCAGTGATGAAAGTCTCTTGTACAAGGGCAAGGTCGATCTCATGGGCAGCAAGGTAGTGGGACAGGAGCTGGGACCTGCCCCGGATTCCTCGGATGTTGACTGTGATGACTCTGGTCATGATCTAAAACGAAAATGGGAAGAGACATGCAACAATGTTGTAAAAATGTGATTAAAAGGAAATCGATAAAGAAGCAATTTTCACCGACTGGGTCGGTGTTACCCTTGTCTTGTAGATGGCCGATACAGCGTCGCATACGTGGGTGTGGATCGTCTTTCGGTCGAAGATGATGTCCGGGACAGAGGCTCTCAGACTGGCAAGGATGCCCTCAGAGAGAGCAGTTGCCAGCCTAAGAGTCTCGATCACCGGGGCTGGCTTGGCTGCTTTCTGGGCGTAGGAGGCTTGATCTTTCTCTTGGTCTGTCTTGGCCACTTGGTAGGCTGGGCATCCCTTGAAGGTGGAGGGGTGACCGGTGGACTTACAGTTGGCGCAGACCATGGATTCCGGCTGTTTCTGTGTGCAGTCTTTGTGGCTGTGAGGCCCAGAGCAGTTCTTGCAGATGATGGAGTCTGCGGAGCAGGAGGAAGCTGTGTGTCCGAACGCCTGGCACTTGAAGCACTGCTTGGGACCCTGTTGCTGGTAGTCGACCACCTTGAGTTTCCTAAAAGCAAAAGAAAGACCATTTTTAATAAGCAGATCCTTTTGTTCTTGGTTAGCACACCGAGCGCGGACGCTGCCGGTGAGCTGCTGTCTTGCGGCAGAGAACATCCGGTTGGATGGCATGCCGAAGTGGGAGGTGAGGTCATCATCGGTGTATCTGTCTGGAACGCCTCTGACAACAACAAACAGATTGCTCTGTTTGGTGGCAGAGTCGCGGGCAGCTCTTGGAGTTCGGTTGGCGCCTCTGGTTTCCCTAACCTTAAAACCTGAGAAAGAGGAGGAAAGAAGAGTCTTGCGGGCTTCTTCACTCTTGGGATAGGCCAAGAGTGACCCAGCTGGAGTTCTCCTTCTGCTGCTGGTGTGACCAATAAGTTGGTTGTGGATGGCTGCAAGGTCCATCTCCGGGTCTGTGATATCTACAAATAAGGGGAGAAGTTTGTTAGTGGCAGGAGCAGGGGGGGAGGGAGTCTTCTTTGGAGAAGCTGTGTTCCTCTTGGGAGCAGGAGGGGAAGAGGAGTCAGAGGAGACAGAGGATCTCCTTCTCTTGTTGGTGAAGATGGTGAAGTCCATGGGCTCTTGCTGGTCGGCATCTGAAATGGAAGAAACATGATCAGTTTGAGAGGAGGAAGGAGTAGGAGAGGAAGGTTGAGAGGTAGGAGGAGAGGAGGGAAGAGTGGAGGAAGGAGGAGTTTTGTTAGAGAGATCAGGAGTGGAGGTAGAGCGGTGAGGAAGATTAGAAGAGGAGGTGGCATAGCGGTTAGAAGAGGAGGTGGCAGAGCGGTTAGAAGAGGAGGTGGCCGAGCGGTTAGAGGAGGAGGTGGCCGAGCGGTTAGGGTAGGAAGATTTAGATTTGGAGGAAGAGGAGGTGTTAGAGACAGTGAAGGGAGCAGCAGATAAGTTATCAGTGATAAGCTTATCCAGAGAGTTACCAATTTCTTCAAACTGTGCTCTTTGATCTGCGGACTTCCCTACAAGGGAGGTGTTCATGAAGGTCCGGAACCTCTGAGAGAGAGTGAGGGTTTCTTTCTGTTTCAACTCATTCCGTCTTTGCAAGGCACTGAGAGTCCTGTTAGGGACAGACTGCTCAGAGCTTGTTAAGAGGAGAGAGGAATCAGACTTGTTGTTGGTCTTCTTCTTGGAGAGGCTTGACTGTATGGTGTTGTGCAGATTCTCTCTTCTGAAGCCATGGAGGAGGTCTCTGGGGCTGTTGGTATTCATGCTGAAAAAATACAAAACAGAAGAAACATGTAAATACAAATTATAAACAGTGAAATTAGAATAAAGGTGAAATTGAAGGCAGAAATGTTGAGAAATATAGCTATAGGCAGCTAATTTCCAAGATGGCTGGCTTGTTGTGTTGGTCTAGTGGCAGACAGGCTGGCACCAGAAGGCTTTCACACCTCAGAACAATGGACACAAAGACAATAGACTGGAGAGCAACAGAGTAGGTCTGCACCCTTCAGTGTCTAGGTATCAACTGACCAACTTCACGCTACTATCTATTTATAGCTCAACTAATATTATGACGTCATGGCAACGCACGTGGCTGCATCATGCAGGGGGGCACTATCAGGGATTTCTTCTTGAAATTAATATTTCAATTTGATTAGAATCAGCAGATCTATGCCTTCAGCATCATAGTGAATTTATATATAAGCAATTTAAGAAAAGAATAGGCCTAATTGCCACGAATTTGATAACTGTCTTCTCCATATATATCCTGCTGGTTATAGCCAATATAGGCCTGGTGTTTATGGCTAGATTTTTCGAAATATGGCCTTAATATTAATTTTGTTATCTATGCAATACACCCTACACCAGCTACACCTGGGTTGGTTGAGTTTGAAAAAATAAATAAATCTGCAATGCATTTTCGAAAGATGTTGACTCAAACCTGGATTCTGCAGCAGGCGGAACAAAAAAAAAACGTTTTAGTAATCACATTTGTATATATAGCTAGAGTTTTGATACAGCTTTGAAATCTATACCTGGAAATCTATACCATATCTATTAAATTGTCCGTGAATTTTATGGTACTGTAGTTATTGGATCCAGTGATACAAAATAAAATGGTATCATTGTAGGCCTATGTGAAAGACATTGAATCAACTAAGTGATAAGAACTATGCTTGAACTAATATATTTATGATTGTTCCAGAGATAAATTCCATGGCTAGAGTTTTAAAGATATGTACAGTATTGAAATTTATTTTCAGCATTGTATAGGCCCACTACTATTACTACTATTTTGCGTGAATTTTATTGTATTGGAGTTATTGGATCCAGAGATATAAAATAAAGGCAATACCTGTATTGTTGAAAGCTGTTAGTTCAAATCTAGGAATTCCTTGCTCTCTCTGAAAATTATTGTGTCAGGAAAATACAATTTTATGGCAAGGGCTTTTGAGATACGGCCAATAATTTATGGTATATATATACACTACATTACTGAGTAGATTTGAGTATTCAAAGTACTGTTATTTGATTCTGAGATATAAAATTTAGTTTTGTGGTTTGTTTCTAAAAATCGTTCTTCCTGAACAATGGGTCATTGAATATGCACAATTTTTTTTACCTCAGACTCTGGTAACACCTATTCATCATCCAAATAAAACTGCGTTTAAAGACTGGAGTGACCCCCTCAGGGCCTCACTCATCTTTTAAATGTGACATAACCACTTTGACATAACGTCAACTGGGACCAAGAGGCGGTCCTCTTGCTAAATTGTAGCAACAATGGTTACTTTAAACTAAAATTGTAACCTTATGACTTAACAGAACTTCACCAAAAAAATATTTTAACAATATTTCTGACTGTAACAGCTACTTTTCAACACTCTCCACGAATCCCTGGCATCTCCAAAGCAACTTGAAGTTGGGGAATACCTTTGAAGACAGTGGAAAGAGTTTCATACTCTTATGTATAATACTTATGGTAGTGTCAAGATCGACAGATTATTCAAGTGCTCGTGGTGACGTCACTAGTATCGTCAAACAGCCAAAAAAATGTTATCGATTCACGGCTGTAACAAATAAAACCGTATGTGCTGAATGTAGTCCATGAGCCCTACACTAAAACTTAATCTAGCTGTTTTGTAATAACAGCGAGGCTTTTAGGAGTCTTTTGGAGATTAAGTCGTGGTCAAGAGCCATTAATTTGCCCTGGCTGTCTTGAGGGTACCCTGGGGTCAATTTAATTATTCATTTGGAAACAAAGGCGTTCTCGGGACAGGAACTTGCATCTAATGGCTAGTTCTCACGGAGACGTAACAGAGGGTTTAAGCGACGGCGTTTCTTATATTTCCAGGAAAGGGCAAAGATTTGAGCATGTTCGCCGTCAATTTTGGCTTTACGGCGCAACAGGAACAGCATGCGTCGTTTTAAGAGGTCTTTCTACGCAATTCCTAGAAATTTGACGATGCAGGAAAAAAAGATTCAACCGGTTGAATCTTTGCGAGGAAAGAAGTGGTGAAGCAAGAAGAAGCGTAAAAAGAAATCAGTGCGCGCCGCAGATTTTTAAAGTTGCGACGCACAAAGAAGAGCTTCGACGCAGAAACAGCAGTGTAGCAGAAAGCTCTTGCTTCATGTCACATGTTTCAGACACGCGTCGCGGAAAGTCACATGTGCGACGCACTTGAGAGGGTGCGCGCCGCGTCTTTTGGACCCCCAATGCAGCAGACAGAGTGGCGCCTGAGTGCATGCGTTGTTCTATTTTTAGCATCAACTCTTTGTCTGCGTGTCACCCTCTTTTTGCGCAGCGGCTGGGGCAGCAGCAGCGAAGCAGGGGGGGCGAAGGAGGGGAAAAGAGGCTGTCCGCACCCTGCATATATATAGAGGGGGCCAGTTTAGAGCACCATACCCACTCAGACCTTCGACCAGAACACACCTAGAATCCACGACACTATTATCAACTGCTACATTTGCTGCTACTTTTGTTGCTACAATTGTACTTTTGCTGCTACAACATTGGACCAAAGAGGAGAAAGGGCACCGTCGTCACCAGGGCACCAACCAAGCTCAGCACCAGGTCAACACTTCACACTCCTGGGAGCACTCCAGTGACAACTCCAGCTACAACTCCAGCTGCAACTCCTCTCCATGAACCTTCAGATGCTGCAGTGACTGACTTCTTCACAACAGCCATGGCAGACATCTCTCTACCTGGGCTCTACACCTCCACTACAGCTGGCAGCCAGACGAAGACCACCTCTTCAACCAGCAAAGCCACTGTCGTCAGCGAGACCATCTTCGAGGGCCGGCCAGAAGACAACACAACAGAAGAAGATTCATCTGTTGAATTGTTTGAAGAGGAAGGAGACAAGCCTGCTGACAAGCCTTCCAAGTCTGCTGACAAGCCTGCTGCCAAGTCTGCTGACAAGCCTGCTGCCAAGCCTGCTGCCAAGCCTGCTGCCAAGCCTGCTGCCAAGCCTGCTGACAAGTCTTCCACGGGTCTTCCAGAGCCTACTGCCAAGTCTACTCCAAAGAAGACTCCAAAGAAGACTCCAAAGAAGACTCAGACTCCGAAGAAGACTCAGACTCCGAAGAAGACTCCGAAGAAAACACAAGAGAGCCAGCCTGTTCTTGCTCTAGATAGAGTGACCATACATGAGGACACCTTCGAGGAGGAAGAAGACTCTGCTGATGACACCCCTGCAGCTGCTGAAGCCAAGTCCAAGGGCAAGAAGGGCAAAGGGAAGGCCCCCAAGAAAAACATCAGGAACAACCTGGGCATCACATCTGACCAAGAAGACGACCTCATCAACTGGTACAGAGAGCATCCTGTCCTCTACATGAAGGGCTCCAGAGGCTACAAGGGCAACGAGAAGCTGCTGCTGGACACAGAAAAAGCCAAGGAGCTGGGACCCAAGTACACCTCCCAGGACATCTTCAACTGGAGGAAGACAGTCCGCACCCACTACTCCAGACTCGTCAGGCCTGAAGCTTCAGGATCCGGCAGGAAGGAGACTCTGACAGACAGGGACCAGTACATCCTAACCAACTGTCGGTTCCTGAAGGACTCCATCGTCCACAAGCCAGGCAAGGAGCTGTCCGCCATCTCTCAACTGTCTGCCAACCGGCCAGCCTCAGACTCCGAGGACAGCTACAACCCTGAGGATTCCCTGCCAGCTTCGTATGACATGCCGGACCTGCCACCTGAACAGCCAGCACAGGACAGACCTGACAGCCAGCAGTCCCAAGTCTTCCCTGGAGCACCAAAGCCTGGAGCCGCTGCCAAGGGAACCAAGAGGAAGGCCCCAGGAGATGAAGCCATGCACTCCGCCATGCACGTCATCGCAGGCAGCATGCAAGCCATGTCCTCCGCCAAGAAGATCCTGAAAGGCTCTGGCTGCAACATGTGCCCCGACCACCAGGAGTTGACACCCGATCAGGAGTACTGGAGGATGAAGTGCCAGGACCTCTACCACGTGGGATGTCACGCCAGCCCTGAAATCAGAAGGAAAATGGTGAGGGCCATTGCAGAGGCCGCCTTCTACTGGGACAAGGAGAGTGAGATGGATGAGGCCAGCCGCCAGTCAAGACATCATCAGGAGCAGACCTTCCAGCCTCCTCATCCTCCTCAGCGCCTGCAGATGCCACCTCCTCCTCCTCCTCCTCCTTCTTCGACGTATGTGCCATCCCACCACCAGCACCACCACCACGCTTCCAGCAGCAGCCATCACTACCACCACCACCAGCCCAGGGAAGGAGGATCCTCCAGGCAGACTCCCAGCTACACCGTGATGCAGCCCAGCCCATCCTCCATGACACTGATGGTGGATGCTCAGGAGAGCCCCGAGAAGTACGGCTACCCCCCTGGACCCAGCTTTGGTCAACCGGGCGCCCATCACCAGCACCAGCCTTCCCCTTCGGCCAGTTGGACTGACAGTCTCCTTTCTCCACGAAAGTAGAAGACCAGATGCAGCAAAGACAACAAAAAACCTTGGCCCTTTTAAGGGCCACCAAATCCTCCCAAAAGGGCAGGCCACGTACACATCTTATGTTGACAAAAAAAAAGAGCTTGTGTTGACCGAAAAGAGCCAAAAAAGAGCAAAAAAAACGTTGACAATCCCCAAAAAAAAAGTCCCCCAAAACAAAAGTCCGGTCCTGGCCTTCATTAAAAGTAATCACCTTCATAAAAGCAAGGTGCTAGTTCCCCCTTTCTTTGCCCCAAAACATACCAAGTGCAGCACTAGTACAAGTGCTGCATTCTTTGGTATAAACATATTTTTATTGCACTAGTACAAGTGCATGAATTTCTTAATTAAAATGTAATGCACTAGTACAAGTGCTTTGGTTTTAAAACTTGTGTTGGTTGGTTGCACTAGTACAAGTGCATCACTTTGTAATTTCACTTGTCTAGGGCAAGTGGCAGGTAGATAGCTAGCTAGATAGATAGATAGATAGATAGCTTGATAGATAGCTAGATAGATAGCTAGATAGATAGCTTGATAGATGGAACACAATGCTCGTTACATATATACACTGCAGCAAAAGAAAAGCAGTTGTCGTCACTTTGCAGGAATTGGACTTGGATAGATAGATAGAAAGCTTGATAGATAGCTAGATAGATAGCTAGATAGATAGATAGATAGATAGCTTGATAGATGGAACACAATGCTCGTTACATATATACACTGCAGCAAAAGAAAAGCAGTTGTCGTCACTTTGCAGGAATTGGACTTGGATAGATAGATAGATAGCTTGATAGATAGCTAGATAGATAGCTAGATAGATAGATAGGTAGATAGCTTGATAGATGGAACACAATGCTCGTTACATATATACACTGCAGCAAAAGAAAAGCAGTTGTCGTCACTTTGCAGGAATTGGACTTGGATAGATAGATAGATAGATAGATAGATAGATAGATAGATAGATAGATAGATAGATAGATAGATAGATAGATAGATAGATAGATGGATGGAGGGATTGATTGATTGATTGATTTTTGGGCTTGTTTTGTCAACATAGGATGTGTACATGGCCAGCTCAATTGGGAGGATTTGGTGGCCCTTAAAAGGACCTGGGGTTTGTTGTTTTGAATGCATCTTCTTCAGATTTTCTCCAACTGCCAAGGGACACTTCCTGCCGGACTGTTGACCCAGTCACGTAGGTAGTCTCGAGCAGCCTTGGCATCTCTGGAGGCATTTCCGTGTCGAAGTGGTTCTCCTAGGTCATGCAATTGACGGTCTCCCCTCCAAACTCCTTCAGCGACGTCATGTGTCTGTGGATCTTCTCTGTCCATCACTTCATTGTCACGGGCATGGTGGACGCCTACTCTGTCTCGCAGAATGTTGTGTAGAACACAAGCAGCCATTGTGATGTATGTCACTCTTGTAGGTCATTGGGGCATGGTGGTCAGGAAGCATCTGAACCTGTGTGACAGCAGACCGAAGGCATTCTCCACCACTCTCCTGGCTCTTGAAATCCTGTAATTGTAGACTCTGGAAGCAATGTCAAGGTTCTTTCTTGGCACTGGTTTGAGCAGCCATGTCTTCAGGGGAAATGCCTCATCACCCACGATGTAATATGGGAAAGGATTGTCTTCTGTGCCAGGTAGAGGTTCTGGAGGTGGTAGGCCTAGATCTTCCTCGTCCAGGAGTTGTCGAAGTACTGTGTCCCTGAAGACGCCGCCATCAGATGCACTTCCTTGACAGCCAGCCTGCACATAGATGAACTTGTAGTCGGCATCAACGAGGGCCATCAGGACAATGGAGTGAAATCCCTTGTAGTTGTAGAACAAGGAGCCTGCAGCCTTGGGACATCGGATTGCGACGTGCTTGCCATCCAGAGCTCCAATGCAGTTGGGCAAGTTCCATTTCGTCTCAAAAGCCTTGGCTATCTCCTTCCATCTTTCAGGCTGTGTGGGTAGTGCCAGCTGTCTTTCGAAGGCATGAACGATGGCAAGGCAGACCTCAGGGATGAAGTTGCAGATGGTGTTGGGTGCCACACGGAAAGCATAAGCTAGGGACTTGTAGCTGTTTCCTGTTGCCATGTACCGCAGGGTGATAGCCAACTTCAGACCAGGTTCCAAAGCCCTCCTCATGTTGGTGTCTTGCTTAGCGATGAGTGGTCCAACAGCTTCCAGGATTTCAGCAAAGATGGCAGGGGGCATTCTAGTGTAGTTGTAGTAGCCGGACACGTCACGCACTTGCAGTTCAGGCAGCAGTTGATGGAAGTGACCATGTTGTTCCCTCTGCAGCAACCAGTTGCGAATCCACCACCTTTTCTGTCTCCTGGCCCTCCTCCTCCTGTGTCTCAAATAGACAGCTCCGATAGCAACAGCAGCAGCACCAGCCACAACAATAATTTCTTCTTCATTCATCATGCATATGTTCAGTAGGCAGTCGTTGTGTTCTCATTGAAGGGCAATCAGCAAATGAAGCAAGGAGGTCCTCTGTGTCCCTTTTTATAATGACCAAAAGTGACTCCTGCAGCAGCCAAACACACTTTGCCGCAGCGCTGCAACAACAGACGTTCGTCGATGCTTAAGAGACCTTCGTCGCTGCTTAAGGCAAGGACGACGAAGAAGGTCAGCATCGACGCGCCTGTAATGTCCTCGGCGCTTTATGAATGCATGTGCGACGATGAACCATCAAGTTACGCAGTAACAAGTCCCTAAATGCGGCGTTGCATCCTTACAGTCGTCGGCGAGGCTGTCATTTTTAGCGGCGCATCTTACCTCGGGTGTACGCCGAAGGTTTCCTGATGCGTCGCAGGTCGCCAATTTCAGACGTAGCTGCCTCACAACCATCAGCGGCGTAAGAGGAAACAACATTGGGCGAAGTAAAAGCAGCCTCGCCGAATTCCAAAACAAAGTGCGACCCGTCTGTTTGGAACTGCGCTGAGGAAAGAGAGGCGGAACGCGGCGAAGAAAGCTTAAGCAGCGCCGCGGACACCTCAAGACTCACCGCGGCTACTAACTTTAAGCGTCGCACATGACACTAATTGATTACGTAATGTGCCAAAACCAACGTTCTACGCCACAACTTTCCAAGAAATGACTTCTCTTGATGCGTCGCTCTCAAATCGCCGTCGTGAGAACCAGGCATAAGTCTGAACAACGAGTTCCATTTGTATGAATGGAATGTTAAAGTACTTGCTTGAAGCTAGTGTAAGTACTGTCACTTACAAGTATTTAAAAGCTCTTAAAAGTTTTGTAGCCATTGTGTTTTTACTCCAAGATGTGTGGAGGTTTTCCAAAAGTTAGGTTTCCTTTAGACTGCCTATAACTTTTACTTACATGTTTGCCATATTTAAAAGAAGAAAATGTACATGCGAACAAGTTTTAAATGTTGTGCAACTCCATGGATTAGAAGTTATTATTTTAATCAACTGATTATTTGATGATAGTTCTTCTACATGGTCAAAACAACTTTCTAAATTCTATGACTTGATGTCCTTATCTGAAAATATATAATTTTGCAATTATGCTTTGTAAATTGTTATCATACTATTTTTATTTTACAATATGGACATTTTATTGTACACTTTGAGAATATATTTTTCAAAAAAGTAAGACAGGCAAGCCGATTAATTAGAAGAACCTTGGTGGATCTGAATTTATGCTCTCAATGTGTCAAGAAGTCAAGGAAGTGATTTCGTACTACCGTTTTTTCAGACAACCCAGTTTTAAGACAAGATGCAGCAACAATGTCAATCCTTTACAAAGGGTAGTCACCCCAATTGACCTCTTGGTCGTCATTTTGACCTCTTGTATAGCAACGACCTGGTTGCTAAGGACGTTGGAATAGCTGTTGTAATGACAAATGTAGTGATGTACTGTTACAAAATAATGTTATCACAAGTAAGCTGACATGTCATACAACAGAGAGAGTTTTATGAATTATTTAGGAACCGTACATTTAGGTTTTTAAAAAAACAGGAGATCTGTCCTACCTATGTGACTATAGGACAATTAGGACATAGGCCCACATGTTGCAGAACCTTAAATGTCGGCCTAACAACATATTTTATTTATAAATAACACATTCAAACACATTGCCATAATCCCTGTAAATATTTTGATGAAGAGGAGAATTTTCCATCCCTGCATATAATTTGCCTAATATTTGCCAATTCCAAATATTGACAAGATGCTGATGACAATAGAATAGGTTCTATTCAATTTCAACCTACAATCCGGAAATTACTCTTGTTTTAAAAGGGCCAAAACTATTTGAACTAGCCTTGAGCAAATATGTTTTAAAGACATTAGTTTTCATTTGCTACCTAAAGTTATCAAACAATATCGTCCCAGTTCATCGTCTTCTTCCTATAAACCATCCAGATCAACTGCACTGAACTTCTTGAACCACATAATACTACACTAAACTACTAAAACCACTGATTAGCCGAGCAGTGAGGGCATTTGCTTGTCTGACTTGACTTCCTGTCTTGCAGGCCAAACTCAAAGGTCGCCAACCTTAATCTCCGCGACTTGAGTGGGCCACTTGCCTTAAATGATGAAAGGTCTTTTAACCGACTAATCAGCTCTTAAGGTCCTAGTAAGGTCCTAGATGTTTTATTCTTAAGGGCATTTTAGTAGTGTGAAGATTGATACCGTTTTAAGATATGGTTTTGTGTAGTATAACATTATGGTGATTATTTTTAAAGCAAATGTGTCTTGACACACATATACATGTAAATAGAAGGACAGAGAAAAGCAGAATAGAAATACAAATAAATAAAAAAATAATAATAGAAAGGTTAATAGATAGGCAGATGTATTTCCAGACAATTTTGGCCAATTGACAATGTTGTAACGATAATATTCTGGGTTCTTTCTCTCTCTTTGTGACCTACTGACTTACAATTTTAGCATGCTCTTGTGCAGGCTCAAGTGTTGCTGAAGTTTGAGCCGCACTTCGTGCACATTCAATAGAGATTGGGGGGGGGGGGGTTGATTGGGACTTTACCTCCGGTATTTTTGTGTACACACGTTTATAGATAGATAGAGTATTAATATGAAAGGAAGATGCGGAAAAAGTTGTCTGGAAAGATGGGTATAGGAAGATAGATAGATAGATAGTTAGATAGATAGATAGATAGATAGATAGATAGATAGATAGATAGATAGACAGACACTTTTTTTCGTTGATTGATTGGTGGACTAAACCAGTAGATACAATAATCATAATAGATACACTGGAAGAGCAACTGTTGGCAGTTTGATTGTCAACTATTTTTGGCCCAAGTAACGTGTTTACTATTAGGTCTACTTCATGAAATACAATTACAAGTATGTAAGGCGTTGACTGTAGAATTATTTATATCGTCCGACAGACTGTAATTTCTTTTCCACTCAGAAAGAACACAAGCTTTATGGCAATGATTTGTCCTGAGATTCCCCAAAGACACTAGAGATAATTGTAAGTCTTGATTCCTCACTGTATCAAGCTGGTTTGTTCTTCTGACTGTTTTAATTAGTTAATAGTTGGACAAACGAAGTGTTTACACTTTGTGATACAAACAACATGCAAACGAAAAGCTAATGGATGTTAGGTTTGTCTTGTTTTTAGTAGTGTGCAAACTTCAATAGGGAAATATATTTACTATCTAAGTTCTTTTATTTTATATGCAAAATTTGAAATATATGCAGATTTTTGAAAATAAAAAATAAAAAGCCTTAGTCTTGTGAACTACAATAGTGTGCCTCAGGTTAATTTCTGTGAAGTCTATAATCCACAACTTATTCAACAGTTATTTTTGTTTTCAAATCATTTCTTTATAAATATAAGGTCAAACGCCATAAGCCAACCAGTCGATCTAAGCCCAACTAAAGTCGTCCTTATATAGAGACACCAGAAACTACCAGAAGCTACCAGGGGCTTAGAGAGGAATGGTAATATTGTCATGAATCATAAGGAATTTGTGTTGGCCAGGATATGGGAGTGGGATAGGATAGTAATATCTATGTCCCCATTATTCAAGATAGCCCGGATTGGACACTATCTCAGTAAGAGAGACAATATGTCAAAGGAGATAGCTGCAGAGGTGCCAGAGTAACACTATCACATGTGAGGTCAATATATCATTACAGCATTCCTTCGTGATCATGTGTAATGATGTTCGGTCAATCATGGCCACTGTAGTGTTCAAGAGTTTTTGTGAATTTTGTAACAGCAAATAAAAGGTGGTGTATTGAATTGTGTGCGCATGCCAGGCCATGCCTTTGACAGTTGTATGACTAGCAGTCACATGCTTCAAACACACTACTTATGCTATATGAACTGTTTGCTATGCATGTATGACCTATGCGTTTGAAAAAAAAAATCTAAAATCTAAATTGGGAGTACGTTTGCAAGTTTACAAGTTTATTTTGGAATGAAATTCAGCTATTTAGGCTTGGAGCCACACCGACAATAAATATATAGTTAACAAATAAATAATGGTACAGCAAAAAACATTTTTGGCTGGTTTGCCAACGAAAGTTCGGTCCTCTAAACTCATTTTTGCCACTGACACTAGTTGATTAATGGAATTTCTTTGTAACATTTCGCAGTATTTGTCAGCGTTTATACTATAGGCCAACACATGATCTTTTAGTTGCTCAACTTAGACACTGGTATATATACAGGGCCACCAATTTAATTTCTCATCCTGACAACATCAGCTTGGTTAATTTACGCACAAAAAGTAACAGCAGATTATTGTCTAGCCTGGATTCAAACCTAGGACTTCTTAGAATTCGATTGCTTTCTTCAAGTAATTCAGCAAGAGATCCGAAGCTAGATCAGTTCAGCTTAAAGCTCTGATATTCTCCGCTGATTGTCCAGGGATCAATTTATTTGAACAAAATAGTTATGTTTTATCTATTCTTGAGAAATATCTGTGATTTAGCTAGGCAAAGGACAAGATCGCTTGCAATGGTCAAATAGGAAACATGCAGATGACTCTTCTCTCCAGTGTCGGAAGTCTTGAGGCTGGCATCGTCTTAGGCCTTGGCTCGGTCTCGGATGCAAAATCCTTGGCCTTGTTTCAGGTGTCTTTTGGCCAGTGTAAGATGTCTTTGGGACCATCCTTGGGACCAGCCTCGTCACCGGCCTCGAGGAGTAGAGGCCACATTCGATGATATTGGCCTGGGTCTTAGAGGCTCATGCCTCAGTCTCAGTTACGGCCTCGGATATCCCGGCCTTGACTAAATCAGAGCTCCTCTCTCTCATTTATTGTTCTTTGTGACTAGTAGTAAGAATGGTTACATCTTTATTTGCAGGAAGCATTATCCTGATAACCTACCTCAGTTATTCCATGCATCCAAAATGTTACATTCCAAACAAGCTTCACAAAACTTCTTGAACAATTTGCTCGACTTATTGGGAACACCTTTCCTCTATGATATGTAGGTTATAAGGAAACCAGTGAAGCAAGAGATTACAAAACTTCCAACTATGTTAAGATGATATGTCGTGTATATTTGAAAGACCCCTGACCTTTTCCATTTTGTCTGATTAAGCAATTGTTGAGCAAGCCATGTTATGTGGATAAGACCTAGTATTGAGACATAAGACACAAGAATATATGAATATTGAATATTTTCAGGAAATGACAATTATTTTTATTTTTTATTTTATTTCAAAAATATTTAGGCTGGGTAACAGGATCCCAATATGCTGGGTTTTTCACCTGGCCCAGTGTACAACAACAATAAAAACAAGTAAAAACAAATTAAAAATGAATATCACATTTGATAACAAAAATATGGCCATTAATTGAAAAATGTCCTTGCCTGGGATTTGAGAGTGTCAATATTAGTACAATTTTGAAATTTACTTGGAATAGTATTCCACAAGATCGCACCTCTATACAAGAAAGACTTTTTCATCACCTCAGTCCTACAAAAAGGAACTTCAACATTCATAGTATTTCCACTTCGCGTATTTACATCATTAGACTCACATGCCATAACAATCGAATTTACCAAGTAATCTGGGGCATTGCCGTGAATACAATTATACATCTGTATTGAAATAAAATAATTAACGCGTTCAGATACAGTTTGCCATTTCATCATTTTAACCAGATCAATACCTCTTACATTTATGAAATCAAAATTAGAACAGACAATTCTTGCAGCCCTATTTTGTAATCTCTGAATCAAGTTAATATTAGAATTTGTACAACCCCATACTGTACATGCATAGTCGAAAATTGGTTGAATGTAGGTCTTATAAGTTAAAATAAGTACTGATTTAGGGACAATATGTCTTAGTCTTGAGAACCATGCTAATTTGGCTGACAGCTTTTTTGTAAGTTCATTAATATGAAAATCAAATTTTACTTGTTCATCTATATAAACTCCTAAGTATTTAGTATATTGTACAATTTCAAGTTGAGAATCATATAAAGATACAGAAAATTCATTTCTCAATTTTTCATCAACTGACTTAGCAATCAACATAGCATTTGATTTATCTACATTCAATACTAATTTGTTGGCATTATACCATTCACTAACATCATCAAGAATTTCATTCATAGTATTATTTACACTATTTACATCATCACCATTTACATATATCATTGTATCATCGGCATACATAGTACATCTTCCATTACTTACATGCATGGGAAGGTCATTCACAAAAACCATAAATAGAAGAGGCCCAAGAGTGGACCCTTGCGGAACACCAATATCAATATTTACAGGACCAGATAGGACATTATTAAAAAAGACACTGTGAGTTCTATTAAGGAGATAAGATTTAAACCAAAGTTGTTCTATATCATTTACACCATATTTCTTTAACTTTTGTAACAAAAGATCATGATTAATGGAATCAAAGCATTTTGATATATCAAGAAAACAGACACCAGTTAACAGTTTATCATCAATATTTTGAAGCCATTCATCTATAGTAGTGTGTAAACAGTTTGTAGTAGAGTGGTATTTGCGATATGCATATTGATCTAGCGTTATAAATTGTGCAATTATGACATCACTCATAGAATTTTGGGGTTGCTCTGTCATTTCCCTTTGCTAGATTGCATCAACGCTTAAAATGGGTTATACTAAAGTGGCTAACTCCTATAACTTTACTTCTAACATGGTTACTGGGAAAATAAGCCATGTTTCAAGCTGACCTCGTGTTATATATTGACTAAATCATTTCTCAGTAACCCAGTTAAAAGATAAGTTACAGGAGTTAACCACTTTAGGATAACCCATGTTAAACGTTGATGCGCAGTATGATGGCCATTATCATCTACTTGCTGTACCTCCCGTTTCGAAAACCTCACCAACAACAGGCTATGCTGTTACGGTATAGTTGTCTGGCTGAGTCTATAGATTATCCTATATTAGACACTTAGCCTTAGGTCATTTTGGAAGGGCAGTGGCAGTCCCTTGTCGTGACCTGTGTCATCTTGTGTCAGTTTGGGTCAAGTGAGTTGGTACCCAGTACAGGTGTTCATGAAAAATACATCATAGACTTCCTTATGTAAATTCAACAATAACATTCAACAACACAAGATATGTTTGGTCCCTTTGCTCTTGTTTCTTAAAGATATCTATTATGATCCTTTTAGAAATCCTCACCATAATTTTGATTGGTCATGCTTGATAATCGTCCTCCGATTCATTTCATGATTATCGTTATCGTTATTGTTATAATTCAAGTAAAAAACGAACTGACACTGACAGGAAGACAATTTATACAATATATAATGACAATAGCTTTCATTATGTCGGAGACTCCTCTAGTGTCAAAACATGGCCGCTATTGAGAGACCACCCTGATTACACTCTGCCATTGTTAACCACTAATGCTCCACTTCCTGGTTCAAACCTGGGACTTTCCATGGACCCTTTACAAACTTGGCCTATCACTAGCACTGAGTTTTTAAGAAAGTTTTATTTTATTAACATTTCTTTGATACGGTTGTTGGTGCTGCTGTCTATGCTCTTTCACATTTTTGTTTCTTCTTCTGTTTTCTCAACCCCAGGTGATGAGCCTTTCGATGCAAATTCCTTCTTTGAAGTTTCAGCTGCTTTTTATAATTTTCTTCTTTTTCCGAATATCAAAGAATTCAGGAAGCTGTTTTGGGATGTTTAAGAAACCAGAAAAATTATTGCAAAGATTAAAAAGTATGAGATAAAGGTTAAAAAAGGGATTTAAACTTCTAGATAATCCCCCATTTAGATAATGCATTATCCGATAATGCGAACAAGCCTTAACACAACTGCAAACAAACAACTGAGCCCCTCATCTTTGAGAATTTAGTTTTGGCTTGAGACTTTTAAATAATGTACTCGATTATGATGTGAAGGAAATTTTGAGAAGTTATTTTGTGTGCCTTGACACTTTAAGACAACAGGATTAAATCTATCATGTTAAAGAAATGATGACTTGTATTACTACTTTTTCTTCTTTTCTTCTACTTAGCAAGATTATGATATTTTGCAGACTTGTGTATTCAAATTTATATATGAGCAAATGACCACCTCATGAATTGATAAGTGCTTAGACTTCCCGGGCAATTTTCTTGATAGTCAGTTAGAAATCAATAATTTATGACAACTTCTTGTGTTACACTATTGGTTGATTGATGAGTTGGAGTCCACAACATGTTGTTGCCTAACCATCCAAAAATACAGAACATAAAGCCCTCTCCCCAAACCTCAGCATTGTAATTACTGGTATGTATGTTTCAAGCTTATCTAATGTGAATTGTTTCACTGACTTCAATGTGTAACACTTTGTTGTTATAGCCTCTTACAAATGAGACTCTATGTAGAAGGAGACTCAAGTTGTCGGTAGCTAAATGAGAGTTTACTCAGAACAAGTAAACATTAATAGATCGGTCTGAAAGCAGTTTCAACTCAAAATGAAAGTGTGTTGTGTTTCTGTCAGGAGTGCCTCAGGGATGTTTGTTGGCTCCTAAATGCTTGCAACAAGTTGTTGAAGCCACGAGGTGCCATCAATATTAACACTTTCAGCACTGCTGCAGCAAGACCATTGGCACAATGTGCATGTAAACAATGGCAGCAATGAACATTAAAACCTGTTGCAGTACTCCGAGCCATTGTCATGTCTGTGAGTGGTTAATATTAGAGAGTCCTGTCTTTATCCAGCACACTTAGCTGCTGATAGCCAAGATGTTCTCTGTTAATTATGTAAGAGATTAATTCTCCTGTTGGGAAGTTTTTAGAAAACATGCAATATATTCTTTCCATAGGTATTTTGTCTTTATGCTGCATTGAACTGTATTACCCCCAACTATGTGACCAGGATGCAATCATAGCTTTGTGTGACTTTTGATTCATTCTCATTTGAAGTTCCTTGCAAATGCCTTTTTGGTATCTCTAATCTTCCATTCCAACATCAGAAGGGCACAATACGGAACATCTTTGATGAAACCTGAAACTTAACTTGATTCCAAGAACATAATTATTGCTAACAACTCATTTTGGAGAACCAAAGGCAAACCATGATGGAGCTGAGGACATAATTAATTCTGACTTGATGATTCATTAGGTAATGAGCTTGAGATTCAATGGGAAAAATGGAACAGAGCCATCATTCCAACCTCCTTACAACCTTCTCCCTTTCTTTCCCTTTCCCAAACTTGTTACCATTGATTTCAGCATCACACCCAAGTGCTTCTAAGACATGATTAGCCTTTTTTACTTCTGACAGAATCTTCTTTAATGCACAGATTGGGAGTTGTAGGTAAAGAGAA
This sequence comes from Platynereis dumerilii, assembly GCA_026936325.1. Lineage (NCBI taxonomy): Eukaryota > Metazoa > Annelida > Polychaeta > Phyllodocida > Nereididae > Platynereis > Platynereis dumerilii. The sequence continues at coordinate 45,928,704 of JAPTHN010000007.1, read as the reverse complement.
TTGCCCAAGGCAGTTGCTTAGCGTTCTCTTTCATTACATGATGCATTCCATCACTTGAGGAGTTCTAAGAACATAACATAAATAAGCTTTGTCACAAAGACATTGGCTCCAAATCTCATTATATCCGGCATCTTTTGTGCATGTTGTAGAACTTAAGTTTGCTTACCACGATGCTGCAATCTAATTTTTCTGGGTGTCTTTTGTTATTTTAACTAATTATGAATTTATACCATTTTTGTTCAAGTTTGCTAAAAAATCTTCTCTTTATACTGATCCTTCTTTATATTATTATAAGATTTACCACATTTTTTGCAGAGGACATAATTTTGAATGATCATAATTATTTCTCAAGAAAGATGAGCTGTTTTTCCAATCAATATTACCAGTATTCAAATGTACCTATTGTATCTTCCCAAATATCCCAATGGTTACCTGATATGTGGGAGAAGACAATTGTACAGATTAACAAATTATGTCCATTCCAAATTGAAAATTTGTGGTATGTAAATGGATATACATGTAAAATACATGTATTTCCTAAAAGGAATATTGATTTGCTATGGAACCAACAAATGGCTCCACTGTTACTGGAGTTGTCTGGTTGAGTCTATAGATTATCCTATAATAGACCCTTTGCCGCTGCCCTTCCCAAATGCCCTAAGGCTGTCTCTCATCTTGATCTGGGTCATCTTGTGTCATTTTGGGTCAAGTGAGTTGGTACCCAGTGACCAGAACAGGTGCTCATCAAAAATAAATCATAGACTTCCTGATGTTTATTCTAAACTGACATTCAACAATAAAAAAATCTGTGACTATAGCATCTGCCAACCTGTAAAGTGTTTTAGAGAATGTGCAGAAAGTCCAGGGCCAATTGCATGAAAGGAACCGCTAACAAATTCATCAATCCATTGTCAATAATGCCTAATCTGATCTTTTGTAGCTGCTGTTGGGTGCTTCTGCTGATACTTTTGTAGATTAATATGCTAGTTGAATCAGTGTTGATACAGCTGTTTGCATTGTTATTGATGCCTTCTTGTGTTGTTGATGCTGCATTGCTGCTGTTCCTCTGTACCCTCTCCAGGTGATGAGCCTTTTGATGCAAAATTTGGTCTTTGAAGTTCCAACTCCTTTCCTAGTTTTCATCCTTTCAAAATGTTCATATTTTCTTCTTTTCCTGAATCCCAAAGGAAGCTGGAAGTTGTTGTAAAATATAGAGAAGAAGAATTGGGACAAAGATTAACAATGATACGAGGAAAGTGTAAAAAAGGGTTAAGTTCAATAATCCCCCAATTTAGATAATACGTTATCCGGTAATACCAACAAGCCTTGACACTTTCGCAAACAGATAAATGAGCTCCTCATTTTTGTAGAGTCATGTTTAGCCTAAATATTATAAGTTATGTACCGTAATATGGGGTGAATTAGGAAGGAAATGGCGGTTTTTCTGACATAGCATGGTCAAAAATCAATCTAAAAATCAAAATTTGGTGTCAAATTCTATCTGAGTACAAGGTTTAAGTACCCCTTTGAGCTTGATAAGATATTTTATAATCCCATTGCTCAAGGCCCAGAAAACCACTGTCCCAATTCACCCCTTACTTTGGGGTGAATCGGGACAGTCCATTATCTCCACAATCAATATTCTCAAGTCTCAACCTTCTTTGAGTGACTGCTAGTTGTGAATAAATATATGAAAACATATTCTGCAAGCCAAAAATTTATTTTGAGGAAAATCTGAAATTAATTTCATTGATAATATGCATATTTTAAAAATGCAATAAATGACAGAAAACTAATTAAAAAATCGGTTTTATAAAAAAAATTCTAGTAATTGGTAATTCTGGACTAAATCCACTGTAAATGATGTCAAGTTCAATGTTATTGATTAAAAAGCCACGCTAGTACACTCAAATGAAAATTAGTAGAGTTATTTGGGTAAATCTTGAAACCTTGCCATTGACCTGGATTTGAACCAGGACCAAACCTACGTTATCCCACATCCAGCCTGTAATTATGGTCCCCAACAACCATTTTAAACTGATTTTAAAGTTTACTGCAAGTTTGGTTGCTGTAGTATTTGTACTTTTAATGGTACTGGCAAAGTTTTTACCAGCTTGTAAAAATGTAATTTCTGCGAGGTCGAGTTTTAGCTGCTGCAGCTCCTCAGTGCCTGCAGTTAGAAATACGAAATTCCATCACAATATGTGCTGGTATGTGTACTATACATGTGCCAAAATCAAATTCCTGAGGCAATTACAAATAGCTATTTTTTTGGCAAATACAACATTTTGCTGTTCTGTCCCGATTCACCCGTCTCCCGATTCATCCCATATTACGGCACTCGATTTAGATCTGAAGGAAGTTGATAGAGTTGCAAAGAGGAAATTATTCTTTGCTCCCTGACTTTGAATTATGCAAGTGCAATTTAGCTGGATACAGTTTTTCCTTTCGGCTTGGCAGATGCGTATCGCTATAGGTCGGTAACTTCGGTTCGAATCTTGTTGAACAACAAGTATAAAAGGACATTTCAGCTTGTTTAGTTAAAGCTAACAGTATACAAATATGAGATGTAAAGCCTCATCTCTCATCCTCTCTCTGGCACTACTAATCTCCACGTGTAATACTTAAAAGCTATTTACAATAGAAAGAGACGCAAGTTGTCAGTTGCTAAATGAGAGTTTACTCAGTTAATAGATCTGTTTGAAAGCAGTTTCTACTCAACTTCAAATGAAAGTGTGTTGTATTTCTGTCAGAAGTGCCCAGGAATGTTGGCTCCTAAATGTTTGCAACAAGTTGTTGGAGTCCTGAAGTTTCATCAATATTAACGCTTTCTGCAGCTGCAACCAGTGCTTTTGTACATGTATTTGGCTGTAGCAGTGACAGAGAAAAAAAATTGTTCTACAGTGCTACATGTCCTTTTCCGGGTGGTGAACTCAAATCTTTCATCTGGTGCAAACCCGTGTCATATCTAGTACAATAAGCTGACTCGTTAATGTCACAGTTCTTTTGGTTGCATTAGAAAATTTGAATCTTTGTGTCTGCTCCAGCTTTTGAATATGAAAAGATGGAAGTTACTGAACATAACACCTATTACACTGGATATTACATGATGGATGAAACATGAAACATGATATTTTGACTTGTCTTACGCATGAATGTTGCAGTATAATCTACACCTGCGTCAGAACTGATCCAGTAAACTGCACTGGTGGCAAGCTCAACTGAATTAGTAGCAATGAAATGTTGGATTGAAAGGCAGCTAACAATGTTTGTTTCAAAGGGCAACATTTCAAATGAGTTTCCATTTGCAAATCAGAAGTTGCTGAAACCAGACAAAGCAAAAAGTTGTCGGATCCAGTGCAGTCTTGTGGACGAAAACACACAGATGGTCATGTTTTCTCTTCAAGCCGGCTGTGATGGTATAACCATATGGCCCTGGGTTCAATCCAAGGTTATGCTTGTTAATTAATACAAATAATGGAGTTGATATCTTATATCTTTGAAAGAGGCATTATTGCATCCAAACAAGGTCACGTTCAAGACAATCAGTGACACTTGAATGATGGATTATTGACAAATGCATTATACAGTTAAAAATTCGCCCTCCAAATATGTAGGAGATCTTAACGAGAAGTAAAAACAAAGGATTTTTAGAGATTTTGATGATTGATATACACACTACTCTTTCCATAGCATCATGCGTTGGTTGCATTGACAAGTTCATTAGTATTTTTCCACACTATGTGAGCCTGGATGGGATCCCAGCTTTGTCTATTTCTGAAGCATTCACGCTGCCATTCTCTTGAATTTCCAACTCCAGAGAGGCAAATATGGAACATCTTTGATGAAACTTGGAACTAAACTTGATTCCAAGAACCTCATTATTGCTAACAACTCATTTTGGAGAACCAAAGACAAACCATGATGGAGCCGAGGACATAATTAATTCTGACTTGATGATTCATTAGGTAATGAGCTTGAGATTCAATAGGCAAAGAAACAACCACCCCTTCTCCCTTATTCTCACCCCTCCCTCCCAAACTTCAATCAACAGTTATGAGTTTGTTACCATTGATTTCAGCATCACACCCCAGTGCTTCCAAGACATGATTAGCCTATTTTAGTTGTGACAGAATCTTCTTTAATGCACAGATTGGGAGTTGTAGGTAAAGAGAATTGCCCAAGGCAGTTGCTTAGCGTTCTCTTTCATTACATGATGCATTTCATCACTTCGTGAGTTCTAAGAACATAGCATTACTAAGCTTTGTCACAAAGACATTGGCTCCGAATCTCATTATATCCGGCATCTTTTGTGCATGTTGTAGAACTTAAGTTTGCTTACCACGATGCTGCAATCTAACGTTTCTGGGAGTCTTTGGTATTGGAACCAATCATGAATTTATGCCAATTTTTGAATGACAGTCTTCTTCCTTTCAAGTTACTTTTGCTCCACAGAAATACAGTTTCCTCATGCATTTTTGATTTACCTTTCACATTTGCTAAAAAATCTTCTCTTTACACTGATCCTTCTTTATATTTATCAAGAAAGATGAGCTTTTTTGCCAATCAATATTACCAGTATTAAAATGTACCTATTGTATCTTCCCAATATCCCAATAGTTACCTGATGTGTGGGAGAAGACAACTGTACAGATTAACAAATCATGTCCATTCCCAATTGAAAATTTGTGGTATGTAAATAGACTGTTTGGACATATGTGTAAAGTACATGTATTTCCTATAAGGAATATTGATTTGCTATGGAACCAACAACTAGCTTCACTGTTACTGTAGTTGTCTGGTTGAGTCTATAGATTATCCTATATTAGACACTTTGCCGCTGCCCTTCCCAAATGCCCTAAGGCTGTCTCTCGTCTTGACCTGGGTCATCCTGTGTCATTTTGGGTCAAGTGAGTTGGTACCCAGTGACCAGAACAGGTGCTCATGAAAAATGCATCACAGACTTCCTGATGTTAATTCTAAACTGACATTCAACAATAAAAAATCTGTGACTATGGCAACTTGTAAAGTGTTTTAGAGAATGTGCAGAAAGTCCATGGGCCTTTGCATGAAAGGAGCCTCTAAAAAACTCATCAATCCATTGTCAATAATGCCTAATCTGATCTTTTGTGGCTGCTATTGGGAGCTTCTTCTGATACTTTTGTATATTACTATGTTCTATTTTATTTGGTTTTTGATAAGGCTATTTGCACTTTCGTTGAATCAGTGTTGATACAGCTGTTTGCACTGTTATTGATGCCTTCTTGTATTGTTGATGCTGCATTGCTGCTGTTCCTCTGTACCATCTCCAGGTGATGAGCCTTTTGATGCAAAATTTGTTCTTTGAAGTTCCAACTCCTTTCCTAATTTTTATCCGTTTTTAATTTTCCTATTTTCTTCTCTTCCTTTCCCGAATTCCCAAGGAAGCTGGAGGTTGTTATAAAATACAGAGAAGAATTATCACAAAGAAGAAGAATGATAAGAGGAATGTTTAAAAAAGGGTTATATTCTTCGATAATCTCCCCAACTAGATAATGGATCATCCGGCAATGCCAAAAAGCCTTAACACCTCTGAAAACCGACAACTGAACTCCTCATTTTTTGAAATTTCTGTTTAGCTTAAATATTTTAAGTCATGTACCCGATTTAAATCTCAAGGAAGTTAGGAGTTGTACAAAGGAAATCATTCCCTCGATTCCAATTACAAAGCACAATTTAGCTTGACACAGTATTTCCTTTAGCTTGGCAGATGCGTATGGCAATTGGTTTGTAACTTAGGTTCGAATCCTGTTGAACAACATATGAGTAAGAGGACGTTTCATATTGTATAGTTAAAGCTATCAGTATAAAGATATGAGATGTAAAGGCTCATTTGTCGACCTCTGTCTGACACTACTAATCTCCATGTATAATACTTAAAAGGTAGATATACTCTATCTGGAATGACACACAAGTTGTCAGTTGTGTAAATGAGAGTTTACTCGGTTGACAGATCTGTTTGAAAGCAGTTTCTACTCAACTTCAAATGAAAGTGTGTTGTGTTTCTGCCAGGAGTGCCTCAGGAATGTTTGTTGGCTCTTAAATTGTTGCAACAAGTTGTTGGAGCAAGGGGGTGCCATCAATATTAACACTTTCTGCAGCTGCAGCCACTGCTTTTGTACATGTATTTGGCAGGAGCAGTAACAGAGAACTAACATTTTCTGCAGTGCTACACTGCTACATATAATTTCACTGAGTGGTCAATTAAGGGTTCCATCTTTATTTGATACACTTCATGACCATATCTAGTACTAGTATCTGACTCATTGCCATCACAGTTCTTTTGGTTGCATGACAAGAATTAAATCTTTATGTCTGCTCCAGTTTAAAAAAAAGAAAATATGGAAGTTACTGAACTGGACACCAATTACACTGGATAATACACGATGGATGAAACATGATATTTTAACTTGTCTTACGCATGAATGTGGCAGTATAATCTACACCTGCGTCAGACCTGATCCAGTCAACTGCACTGGTGGCAAGCTCAACTGAATTAGTAGCAATGAAATGCTGGCTTGAAAGGCAGCTAACAATGTTTGTTTCAAAGGACAAAATTTCAAATGAGTTTCCATTTGCAAACTAGAAAGTTGCTGCAACCAGACACAGCAAAAAGTTGTCGGATCCAGTGCAGTCTTGTGGGTGACAACACACAGATGATCATGCGTTCTATTCCAGCCAGCTGCAATGGTATAGCCATATGATTCAGTGTTCTGTCTCTGTTTTTGTACCGTAATTGATAGAAGTATGAAGTCCACGTCTATTAAAGAGACATTATTACATGAAAACAAAGCCAACTTTTTAGATAAGTGGTGGCCTTTCAAAAATGTTATATTTGCTAGTGCAATCTACTGTAAAAATTAGTCCATCCATATATGTTGAAGATCTTGCTACAAAAAATTAAATAAATTTTCTTTATTAGGACTGTGATGATTAATATACATACTACTCTTTCTAAAGCATCATGTGTATGCTGCATTGAAAAGTTCATTAGTATTACTCCAAACCATGTGACCCTGCATGCGATCCCAGCTTTGTTTATTCTGAAACATCCACGCTGCCATACCCTTGAATTTCCAAATTCAGAGAGGCCAATATGGAACATCTTTGAGGAATCTTGGAGCTAAACTTGATTCCAAGAACCTCATTATTGTTAAAAACTCATTTTGGAGAACCAAAGGCAAACCGTGATGGAGCACAGGAGATAATTAATTCTGACTTGATGATTCATTAGGTAATGAGCTTGAGATTACTATGCTTTGTCACAAAGACATTGGCTCCGAGTCTCATTATATCCAGAATCTTTAGTTGCGTATTGTAGAACTGAAGTTTGCTTACCACGATGCTGCAATCTAGCGTTTCTGGGAGTCTTTGGTATCGGAACCGATCATGAATTTATGCCAATTTTTGATTGACAGAGTCTTCTTCCTTTTGCTCCACAGAAATACAGTTTCAGTATGCATATTTGATTTACCTTTCACATTTGGTAATAAAACTTCTCTTTATACTGATCCCTCTTTACATTATTGTAAGATTTACCACAATTTTTGCAGAGGTCATAATTTTGAATGATCATAATTATTTCTCAAGAAAGATGAGCTGTTTTTCCAATCAATATTACCAGTATTCAAATGTACCTATTGTATCTTCCCAAATATCCCAATGGTTACCTGATATGTGGGAGAAGACAATTGTACAGATTAACAAATTATGTCCATTCCAAATTGAAAATTTGTGGTATGTAAATGGATATACATGTAAAGTACATGTATTTCCTATAAGGAATATTGATTTGCTATGGAACCAGCAACTAGCTTCACTGTTACTGTAGTTGTCTGGTTGAGTCTATAGATTATCCTATATTAGACACTTTGCTGCTGCCCTTCCCAAATGCAATAAAAAAAATCTGTGACTATGGCATCTGCCAACCTGTAAAGTGTTTTAGAGAATGTGCAGAAAGTCCAGGGCCAATTGCATGAAAGGAACCTCTAAAAAACTCATCAATCCATTGTCAATAATGCCTAATCTGATCTTTTGTGGCTGCTATTGGGAGCTTCTTCTGATACTTTTGTATATTACTATGTTCTATTTTATTTGGTTTTTGATAAGGCTATTTGCACTTTCGTTGAATCAGTGTTGATACAGCTGTTTGCACTGTTATTGATGCCTTCTTGTATTGTTGATGCTGCATTGCTGCTGTTCCTCTGTACCATCTCCAGGTGATGAGCCTTTTGATGCAAATTTGTTCTTTGAAGTTCCAACTCCTTTCCTAATTTTTATCCGTTTTTAATTTTCCTATTTTCTTCTCTTCCTTTCCCGAATTCCCAAGGAAGCTGGAGGTTGTTATAAAATACAGAGAAGAATTATCACAAAGAAGAAGAATGATAAGAGGAATGTTTAAAAAAGGGTTATATTCTTCGATAATCTCCCCAACTAGATAATGGATCATCCGGCAATGCCAAAAAGCCTTAACACCTCTGAAAACCGACAACTGAACTCCTCATTTTTTGAAATTTCTGTTTAGCTTAAATATTTTAAGTCATGTACCCGATTTAAATCTCAAGGAAGTTAGGAGTTGTACAAAGGAAATCATTCCCTCACTTCCAATTACAAAGCACAATTTAGCTTGACACAGTTTTTCCTTTAGCTTGGCAGATGCGTATGGCAATTGGTTTGTAACTTAGGTTCGAATCCTGTTGAACAACATATGAGTAAGAGGACGTTTCATATTGTATAGTTAAAGCTATCAGTATAAAGATATGAGATGTAAAGGCTCATTTGTCGACCTCTGTCTGACACTACTAATCTCCATGTATAATACTTAAAAGGTAGATATACTCTATCTGGAATGACACACAAGTTGTCAGTTGTGTAAATGAGAGTTTACTCGGTTGACAGATCTGTTTGAAAGCAGTTTCTACTCAACTTCAAATGAAAGTGTGTTGTGTTTCTGCCAGGAGTGCCTCAGGAATGTTTGTTGGCTCTTAAATTGTTGCAACAAGTTGTTGGAGCAAGGGGGTGCCATCAATATTAACACTTTCTGCAGCTGCAGCCACTGCTTTTGTACATGTATTTGGCAGGAGCAGTAACAGAGAACTAACATTTTCTGCAGTGCTACACTGCTACACATAATTTCACTGAGTGGTCAATTAAGGGTTCCATCTTTATTTGATACACTTCATGACCATATCTAGTACTAGTATCTGACTCATTGCCATCACAGTTCTTTTGGTTGCATGACAAGAATTAAATCTTTATGTCTGCTCCAGTTTAAAAAAAAGAAAATATGGAAGTTGCTGAACTGAACACCAATTACACTGGGTAATACACGATGGATGAAACATGATATTTCAACTTTTCTTACGCATGAATGTGGCAGTATAATCTACACCTGCGTCAGACCTGATCCAGTCAACTGCACTGGTGGCAAGCTCAACTGAATTAGTAGCAATGAAATGCTGGCTTGAAAGGCAGCTAACAATGTTTGTTTCAAAGGACAAAATTTCAAATGAGTTTCCATTTGCAAACTAGAAAGTTGCTGCAACCAGACACAGCAAAAAGTTGTCGGATCCAGTGCAGTCTTGTGGGTGACAACACACAGATGATCATGCGTTCTATTCCAGCCAGCTGCAATGGTATAGCCATATGATTCAGTGTTCTGTCTCTGTTTTTGTACCGTAATTGATAGAAGTATGAAGTCCACGTCTATTAAAGAGACATTATTACATGAAAACAAAGCCAACTTTTTAGATAAGTGGTGGCCTTTCAAAAATGTTATATTTGCTAGTGCAATCTACTGTAAAAATTAGTCCATCCATATATGTTGAAGATCTTGCGTATTGTAGAACTGAAGTTTGCTTACCACGATGCTGCAATCTAACGTTTCTGGGAGTCTTTGGTATTGGAACCGATCATGAATTTATGCCAATTTTTGATTGACAGAGTCTTCTTCCTTTTGCTCCACAGAAATACAGTTTCAGTATGCATATTTGATTTACCTTTCACATTTGGTAATAAAACTTCTCTTTATACTGATCCCTCTTTATATTATTATAAGATTTACCACAATTTTTGCAGAGGTCATAATTTTGAATGATCATAATTATTTCTCAAGAAAGATGAGCTGTTTTTCCAATCAATATTACCAGTATTCAAATGTACCTATTGTATCTTCCCAAATATCCCAATGGTTACCTGATATGTGGGAGAAGACAATTGTACAGATTAACAAATTATGTCCATTCCAAATTGAAAATTTGTGGTATGTAAATGGATATACATGTAAAGTACATGTATTTCCTATAAGGAATATTGATTTGCTATGGAACCAGCAACTAGCTTCACTGTTACTGTAGTTGTCTGGTTGAGTCTCTAGATTATCCTATATTAGACACTTTGCTGCTGCCCTTCCCAAATGCCCTAAGGCTGTCTCTCGTCTTGACCTGGGTCATCCTGTGTCATTTTGGGTCAAGTGAGTTGGTACCCAGTGACCAGAACAGGTGCTCATGAAAAATACATCAAATACATCCTGATGTTAATTCCAAACTGACATTCAACATTAAAAAATCTGTGACTATGGCATCTGCCAACCTGTAAAGTGTTTTGGAGAATGTGCAGAAAGTCCATGGCCATTTGCATGAAAGGAGCCTCTAACAACCTTGTCAATACTCTTGTCAATAATGCCTAATCTGATCTTTTGTGGCTGCTATTGGGTGCTTCTGCTGATGCTTTTGTATATTACTATGTTCTATTTTATTTGGTTTTTGATAAGGCTATTTGCACTTTAGTTGAATCAGTGTTGATACAGCTGTTTGCATTGTTATTGATGCCTTCTTGTGTTGTTGATGCTGCATTGCTGCTGTTCCTCTGTACCATCTCCAGGTGATGAGCCTTTTGATGCAGATTTGGTCTTTGAAGTTCCAACTCCTTTCCTAGTTTTCATCCTTTTCCTGTTTTCTTCTTTTCCTGAATTCCCAAGGAAGCTTGAAGTTACTATAAAATATAGAGAAGAATTATCACAAAGATTGAGAATGATTAGAGGTAAATGTAAAAAAGGGTTAAGTTCTTCGATAATCCCCCCATTTAGATGAGGCATTATCCGATAATGCCAACATAGCCCAACAATCCTCAACACTTTTGCAAACAGACAACTGAGCTCCTCATTTTTGAAAACACAGTTTAGCTTAAATATTTTAAGTTATGTACTCGATTTAGATCTGAAGGAAGTTGAGAGAGTTGTAAAGAGAAAATTATTCTGTGCTCCCTCAGGTAAAATAGCTTGATATAGTTTTTCGTTCAGCAATGCATTGCAGATAAATGCCACAATAGTTTTTGTATCATCAAGGGGCCAGGTTCGAACAGTTGTCTGAGCAACACATGTAAGAGGATGTTTCATCTTGTATAATTAAAAGTGACAGTATGAAAATATAGGATGTAAAGCCTTATCTGTCAACCTCTGTGTAGCATTACTAATATCCATGTGTAAAACTTAAAAAGCTATATATAATAGAACCATTCTATCTGGAAAGAGACGCAAGTTGTCAGTTGCTAAATGAGAGTTTACTCAGATAATAGATCTGTTTGAAAGCAGTTTCTACACTGAAAAAAATGTTTGTGTGGAACAGACAAAACGAACGTTAGCTGGTGTCCGTCCAAAATTTTGTGTAAATTCAGACAAAAGGTATGTGTATTTTTGACATTTCATTGTCAATCTTGATCAAATTTTTGTGTGATTTGATCAATGAAATGTCAAAAATACACATACCTTTTGTCTGAATTTACACAAAATTTTGGACGGACACCAGCTAACGTTCATTTTGTCTGTTTCACACAAACCTTTTTTTCAGTGTACTCAACTTCAAATGAAAGTGTGTTGTGTTTCTGCCAGGAGTGCCTCAGGAATGTTTGTTGGCTCTTAAATTGTTGCAACAAGTTGTTGGAGCAAGGGGGTGCCATCAATATTAACACTTTCTGCAGCTGCAGCCACTGCTTTTGTACATGTATTTGGCTGCAGCATTGTCAAAGAACTAAAATCTTCTGCAGCGCCACACGTCATGTCTCTGAGTGGCCCAATTAAGGGTTCCATCTTTATTTGATACACTTCATGACCATATCTAGTACTAGTATCTGACTCATTGCCATCACAGTTCTTTTGGTTGCATGACAAGAATTAAATCTTTATGTATGGTCTAGCTTTTGAATATGAAATTATGGAAGTTACTGAACTGGACACCAATTACACTGGATATCATGTGATGGAAGAAAAAAGAAACATGATATTTTAACTTGCCTTACGCATGAATGTGGCAGTCTAATCTACACCTGTGTCGGACCTGATCCAGTCAACTGCACTGGTACAGCGGCAGGAAACTCAACTGAAGCTCAACTGAATTAGTAGCAATGAAATGCTGGTTTGAAAGGCAGCTAACAATGTTTGTTTCAAAGGACAAAATTTCAAATGAGTTTCCATTTGCAAATCAGAAAGTTGCTGAAACCAGACACAGCAAGAATTTGTCTGATCCAGTGCAGTCTTGTGGGCAACAGCACACAGCTGTAAGGGTATAACCATATGACCCTGGGTTCAATCTAAGCTTATGCTCGTCAATTAATGCAAAACATGCAGTCGATATGTATTACCGTAATATGGGGTGAATCGGGACAGAATTGGCCGTTTTTCCGTCACAGCATGGGCGAAAATCAGTTTATAAATCAAAATTTGGTGTCAAATTGTGTCTGAACACAAGGGCCAAGTGCCCTAGGAGCTTGATATGATAGCTAAAATTTCGACTGCTCAGGGCCCAGATTATCACTGTCCCAATCCACCCCATACTTTCGGGTGAATCGGGACACACCACTATTTCCTCAATCAATACTCCCTATATTCTTTAAATGATTGCTACTTGTGGATAAAAATTAGAAAACATGTTCAACATGCCAAAAACAAATTGCAGGAAAATCTGAAATCAATTTCATTGATTATACGCAGATTTAAAAATATGGGATAAATGGCACAAAACTATTCAAAACTAGTTTTTTTTTCTAAATTTTCTAGTTATTGATAATTCTGGACTAAATCTACAGTAAATAATGCCTAGTTCAATAATATTTATCTAAAAGTCACGCCAGTACTCTCTAATGAAAATTAGTATGTTTTATTGGTGATATACCAAAATTTTGCCATTGACCTAGATCTGAACCCGGAACCAAATACACACAATCCCAAATCTAGTCTTTAATTATGGTCCCCTAACACCATATTAGACTGATTTTAAGGTTTGCTGCACGTTTTATGAGTCCAGTATTTATACTTTGTATGATACGGGCAAAGTTTTGACCAGCTGTAAAAATATCATTTCTGCAGCGCCAAGTTTAAGGACCTGCAGCTCCTCACTGCCTGCAGTCAGAAGTACAAAATTTTATCACAATATTTGCGGGTATGTTAACTATACTTGTACCAAAAATCAAATTCCTAAGGAAAGTAGAAGTTGGTATTCTTTGAGCAAAGAAATGTTTCCCTGTTCTGTCCCGATTCACCCCAGTGTCCCTATTCACCCCATATTATGGTACGTCTTTGAAAGAGGAATTATTGCATCAAAACAAAGTCATTTTCAAGACAATCAGTGACCTTTGAATGATGTTTTATTGACAAATGCATTCTACAGTTAAAATTTGTCCTCCAAATATGTCGGAAATCTTGAAACAAGAAGTAAGAAAAGAGGATTTATAGGGATTTTGATAATTGATTTACCCACTGCTCCTTGAATTTCCAACTTCTGCGAGGCCAATATGGAATATCTTTGGTGAAACTTGAAACTAAACTTGATTCAAGAACCTCATTACTGTTAACAACTCATTTTGGAGAACCAAAGGCAAACCATGATAGAGCAGAGGACATAATTAATTCTGACTTGATGATTCATTAGGTAATGAGCTTGAGATTCAATAGGCAAGGTGGAACAAACCAGCCTTTCTCCCTTAATCTCACCCTTCCCAATCCCAAACTTCAATCAAAGCCTCTGAGTTTGTTACCATTGATTTCAGCATCACGCCCAAGTGCTTCCAAGACATGATTAGCCTTTTTTTACTTCTGACAGAATCTTCTTTAATGCACAGATTGTGAGATGTAGGTAAAGAGAATTGCCCAAGGCAGTTTCTCAGCTTTCTCTTTCATTACATGATGCATTCCATCACTTGAGGAGTTCTAAGAACATAACATAAATAAGCTTGAAGACAAAGATGTTTGCTTGGATTCCTATAATGTAGAATGTGTGGCTGCGCACCGTTTTGAAATGTCCTATTTCAGACTTATTCAATTTATTATATTTATACCTATAATATTGAGGTGTACTTTATATTGCTTATGTGCATATCTGTTACTTGAAAGTCTCTTTTCAGTTACTTTTCAATTCACACTCAAGAAAGGTCACTATGACCTGTACTATGTTATGTGATTGTTTCAATCATACTTCTCATCACTGTTATGTCCACTTCATTAGCCTACCATAGCATATTTACACAGTCCATGAACGTGTTATCACTCATCAATGTCATTGGCTTATTGGTCTCCCCGTTGATGTCTGTAACCTAGATGAACAATTTATCAGTCTGGAGACAAATTTTCTAGAATGCATAATTATTATTATTTGCCTTTCATCTTGGCTAACAGCCTCTCCTGTTACTAATCTTTATTTCTATCACATGCAATTTTCACCATCCTTTGTGAAAGAGATAATTAGGAATTTATCATATTTCTCAGAAATATTTTTCAGAAAGATTAGCTGTAGGCCTGTTGTTCAAGTAATTTTAGCCATGAACAATTTGGACACGTGCAGAAAATATGAATTTATATTTTGATAGATATGTAACATAATGCCAGTGTACTTGCATTTTGTGTTTGTCTGTATCATGTCTTTATCTCACTTGTTACCCGATATGTTGTTGGTGATATCAAATGTTGTGTAGGTTTAATGAGATTCTTGCATAGTTCGCTAATTCCAAATAATACAAATTTTTGCCATTTTGTGATTCAATTTTGAAGGACAATTCCTCAACTGATTAAGCAGGGGTGTTCAGGGTTGGCTCAGTGGTAGCGTACTGGACAGCCAATCATTAGGTCCAGGGTTCAAATCCAGCTCTTGCCGGGTCACCTTGGCTGTTGTTGGATGGCTATTTAAATCATCCTTCGCCTCATTGCTGTGTCCTCCTCCTGTCCTACTTAGCCTACCGAGTGCATAAATACAGAACGTAGCACCCCCAGTCATTTATCCGTCTATTTACAATCCTACTGATTAACTCCAGACTAAACACAAAACAACACCAATGTACTAACGTTTCCATGATTTCAAACCTGCTCTTTGGAACAAGTTACTTGTAGCAAAACTTTAGGATCATATATTTCAAGGTTTGAGGCCCTGTGAGTCTTTCTCATCAGATGAAACAAATGAAACAAGTTTGAAAATTGCCAACTTTCTCTAAACATGACAATTACTACTAAGTCATGGTGACTAGGGACCCCTCACTTCATTTTATTACAAACATGTCGTGCGTACATTGTGAATGGTGATTGGCAGATATCTTTTAAGAGCGCAATATTGCATTTGTCATCTTTACATCGTTTTACAATAATTATTTTTCCAAGGTTGATTGTTTGTGAAAATTTTTGTAGTTCCCCAGATGGTTAACCCACAGATAGTGTGCTCCGGGGCATTGTAAGCCCTCCTGCTCATAGGGCCAGTTCACCTCGATTTGTTGGTCTGCACATGGAACATGTTTCGAGTATTCCAAAGGGTACATAAAATCTATCAGTGTGCTCTCTGAAGTCATGTAAAAGTATAGAAAAATAAAATACATACACTATTTTTATGTAGGCTATTTATCTGCTTTGTGCACATGCTGAGTCGCTGACATGAACAATGAGTTATCCCCTGACTGAGAGCAGTCTGCAATTCAAGCAGGCGAGCGAGCGAGGCTGCAGATTGACGAAATTCAAGTCGAGTAGGGTATCGTATTGGCTTCTAGGTCTGTGGAACTGCTGCCTCTAAAGTCCGTACTGCTGCCCCTGAGGTCCGCGTTCAGCAGAACCAAGCAGAACTGAGCTGGGCTGCTTCAAAAATGCATGTAAGCGAGGACCAGAAAGGCAGCGCCCTCAGAAAAATGTTGTAGCCTGCTCGCTGATGAGCGTCACTAAAGCAGTCTTGGTATCGAATTGGCTTCTAGGTCACTGGGACTGTTGCCCCTAAAGTCCACGCTGCTGCCTTTCAGGTCCGCGCTCAGCAGAACTCAGCAGGACTGTGCTAGAGTTTCTCAAAAATGCATGTAAGCGAGAACGTGAAATAAAGCACCAGTAGTGAAATGTTGTAGCCTGCTCGCTCAGTGTCAACTGGCTTTGAGGGCGTGGGTTCAAATCTCACCCCGGGAACTCACTTTAGTCCGAACATATGGGACATTAAATGGAGGCGGGTTGTATCCAGTGTTCTATGCTGGGGCAACTGAAAGACCCTGGGCATCCCTGAATTAATAGGGTATGTGCCAGACTCACAGTCTTCTCATCTCATCATCATACGGAGATCGCCTGCCTCGATATAGCCCACTAAGGTGCTGCAGAGGCGTAAAACACAAACAAACAAACAAACAAAAGCCTGCTCGCTCACGTTCGTAACTGAAGCCCAGGATGACTAAACAAAGCTGACTGGAGTTTGCATTCAGTTGCATTATCTGTGTGGTATCCACAGCAATTAGCGCAAGGAGTCCCTGTGTTATAAGAATGACTCTCTTGGGTAATGAAGAGGTCTCTCATATAGGGGTGTAGTTTCTGCTTTGGTAGGAAAACACTACGTTTTGTAGAAGGTGGCAAGTCACATTAGTCAAGTCTTATAGTGGAGTCTTACAATTCAGGGACCACACAGGTCAACACGGTCATTAATTGTATTCTAAATGATGACAGGAACACCAGATTCAAATAGAAATTTCTAAAATTATTTTAAGACATTGTTTTAACTTTTTTTCCTTATGTTTCAGGTCATATACATTGCCGACAGCATCAGCCTCGATTTGACAGATTTAGCGAGGAACAGCCACGACTTAATAGACGTCCACGGAGATGTCTTGTTCAACAAATGTGAAGACCTCGTCCAGTCTCAACCGATTACCTTCTTGACGGAGGAATCTTTTATCAAAGCCCCAAGTTGGAATGCACCCAAGAGCGGAACAATTGAGTTACAGCTGAGAACTGTGGAGTTCAACGGAATACTGATGTATCACAGCGGCCTACGGTCTGTTTCAGATGTGTTCGCTTTAGAAATTGTTGACGGATATTTGTTTCTTTTACTTGATTTTGGCGCTGGTGGTATCAAAGTCAAAGCAACTCAAAAGATGATCAGTGATGGATTACCACATACTGTTGCGATTCATCACGAGAAAGGTACTGGCTCAATTGTCGTCGATGATTTGACACAAGATTTTACCGTCCCAGGCGCTGACGAAGAGTTAAACCTCGAAGGTCCTCTGTACATTGGAGGCATGAGCCACAGGAGGTCTCTTTTGACAGTACCAACGACATTATGGGGTGCAAGTTTAAGAAATGGTTATGTCGGATGCCTCCAAGATCTGGTCATCAATGGGGAGAAGGTTGATGTCGCCGAATTGGCTCGCAATCAAAAGGTAAATTAATTACTCTTTTGAACTTAATATTTATTTCAATTTAATTTTAATTTCAGTTAACTGGACCAAAAATTTTGAGATAATAATACATTTGGCTGGCTGACACCAGGTGGTGAATTTGCCACTTGTAAATATATATATGATATTTATAAATGTGTGGATTTCTGTATTGGTTGGAAAGTTTTGGAAATTTCATTGAATCAGCAACACTGTGCCCCACAAGCACAACATTACCATGATGTGGTAGATTGAGGAGACTTTGCTACCTTGGTGTGTTTACAGTGGTCATGAACACCAGCAGCTTTGGTCTAGATTTGAATATTCTGCGTTAGTGTAGAAATTAAAGTTCTGCTGTTTCTCACAATGCCCCAGTCAAGCAAAGTGATTACTTTTGGTCCTGTTTTTTACATTGTGACTAGCAAAGTGCCCTGAAATGGGATATGAAAAGGATGATGGATAAATTGTGATTGAAGAAAAGATACAGTTTGTGATGAGCCGACCAACACAACAAACATAGCATGCAGGAGCGACACCTTGAGATAAAAGAGTGAAATGGAATAGGAAAAATTAGAGAATATTGATAGTCGTGCAGAAATGACTAATGAATGCACTGGGATAATATGAACAGTTTGAGAAACCACACCCACGTATGGTTGTTGTAAGAAAATAATGTCGGTTGCAATTTTTTAGTTGTGGGCAATGAGTAGTTTGGGAGGAGTAGCCTACAGCAAAGTATCCTTGAATTAATAATATGATGTCACTAATGAGTGTGGTATGACTCCTTCACTGGGATATACTTTTGACATGATAAGTTTATGTACAAGCATAATATTTATGAAATCGTCCACAATCTGCTTGAACTGAAACGGGATCTCCAAGAGGCAAAGTGGACCAACCCTGAAATTCAACAACAGTCTTGACTGAATTTGCAATAATATGGTTCTGAAGGTATTTAAGATACGTGTTCGTATTCTTCAATCATAACAACCTGATTGAGACTTTTGAAATTAACTATTTAAAAAAAAGATAGCCGTTAGATGGTAGACACAATTTTATGCCCAAAACCATGGAAACATGGAAATGCCAAAATTCAGGGTTGGCTCACATTGTCTCGCGAGGATCCAAATTTACTGTAATGTTGGTTAGCTTAATATAAGTGGTTGTAATGCAAGTTCACTGATACATCTTACATGTCTTCATTCTCAGGTCAAAGGCGTCAAAGAATATTGTCGAGTAATGGAACCGGTTTGCGACAGTCAACCATGCATGCATCGTGGGAAATGCAAGGAAGGATGGAATCGCTTCGTCTGTGACTGCTCGATGACTGCTTTTGCAGGGAGATCATGCAATGAAGGTAGGACATGTTTCATTAATTACCAAGCAGACGTCGTGCATATGGTGACAATGTGCATGTATTGAAATTGTGAAATTCGCAAATTGTGAAGTGCCAGATTGAGATTTTGACCGATGATTTAGCTCAAATGAAAGACCTCTTTATAATAAACAAATCTTACATCTGAAGATGTCTAAGCAAGAATTAAATCACAGAGACAGTTCTTTGCAGAAAAACGATGATATATTATGAGGTTATACCATGGGTGGAGGCAGTATATCCCTGGTATAGTTACCCAAGATCCAGTATACTCCAATGTGACAATGTGCATGTATTGAGGTCGAGGGTGACTATACCAGGGATATACTGCCGCAACCCATGGTACAACCTTTTTATCCCATGTCTTTTTTTTAAATACCTTTATTTTATATCAATGTAAAACAGTTTGAAGCACTCAATGTGAATGCAGCTGTGCTTCGTAAAAAATCAATACTCTTAATTGGCAGCACTTAATTGCCTTAAATCCAACAATCAGCAAATATGCTGGTGTCTACATGCTAATAAGCATGATATATAGGGGCACTGTTGTCTTTTGATTGGTCAGTTCCTGTATATCCCTGTTGATCTCATTATCTTTCAGTATATCCCTGCTGGCTAATTAGCCAAAGGAATTTGATTGGTTGAACTAAATATATCCCTGTTTCTTTCTGTTGTATTTCCCTCTATCAATCTGTATTGACCAGGGAAAAGCTCAGTATGAGGGACAAAAGTTGCCTAGACATGGGATAAGAATAAATACACAAGAGTATAATCATAAGTAGACATCACTATTTGGGCATACTTTTCAATAAACAATCAAATCAAATCTGTCTGTTTCATAAACCAGTTAAGTCGCCTGATCTATGACATGAAGCTCACAGAGTGACTTACTATGCTTGCAACCTGGCATCAGGAATAGGTTACTGTGAGCTTGGTGTGTTGTTGGATATCAATTTCAATACATAGGATGCTCGATTGTGTGATAATCAGATGTCCAGAGGGAGCCTATTATGCAGTGCACTCTTATCTGTTCAGTTTTGGTTGAAATAATGTAGAATTTAATGTAATACTCTTTCTCTACTTCAACCTTGCATCTAGCAGGGAATGAGATATGACTGTTTTAAGCATGTTGTCAATGGATTTTGTAATTGCTCATGCCTCAAACAACATTATTGCAATGTAAATATTCCAAAGAAACCAAACTGTACCTAAAACAAATACCAGAACATGAAATAGAATATGATAGTTATTGATACGTTGGACATAATTATGCCTGGTGCATTCCCATTTGATGCATCATTTACATAACATTTAGTGCTTAATCTCATTTCATAAATATATAATTGGGAGTTAGTAAACCTGACAGCTTCTGTGTTGCTATTGTTCTTCTTTTCAAAGGGAGAACCACAGTGGAAGTTTGTGAGGAATTTGGTGTCTAAAATATCACGGTTCTTTCGCACTCATTTCATTGTCCAAGAATTTGAAGAAAACAGTTCTGAAATGGCTTTAATCCTTTTTCCTTTTCAGCCTATGAAGAGGCTTTTTCTTAACACACCTGCCTGTTATTAAGCTTCACAGGCGCAAAATGCTTTGAGAAATAATTCAGTTTTTAATTAATCCCTTATTTTATTTCCAAGCCTGAATAGAAACAATGTTCTAAAACTGGGCTTTCTGTGAAGAAATCTAACTTTTCCATGGTGTCAGATTAGAGCATCTCTCCTCCGCTGATGCAGTTAAATATTTGTATAAATAATTTGTGATCAGGCGTTTGACATTCACTTTCTCCTGCTGTATGTAACTTTTGTTATCTTAGCCAATCTTATATCTTGCTTTACATATATAAGTAATGAATTTTATTTTGTAGACTAAACATAAATTGTCCTTGTTCCTTCAACTCCTTCAAGTTCTTGGTTATTTTAGCTCCCATTAAATTTTTATAATAGGTCTGAAATTTCATGTAACCTACAAACAATGCCTACTTACACTATAAGTGAAAAACATTTACAAAGCCCATGCTCACAGTTATTCTGAGTTAATCAAAGTCCATACTTGCAGTTAATCTGGATTCTAGTTTCCAGACCGCATTCATGCATCACTCCAAGGCAGATGTTTTTTTGGCATTTTTCTCCAGCATGAGGACACGATTGCCCGTTTGAATCTTCTTGTGCAAACATGGCTGACTGAGTCTCACTTTTGAAATGCAGGGCTAGAATTTGAATGAAGATAATTTGGAAATTCACACAGCCAACAAAATCATTTTGCCTTGCAAAGCCTCACCGAGACTGTGCGGAAAAATACCAAAGAGTTAATACTAGTCATTTGCTAAGAAAATTTAGTCAATTCTCATGACAGTTCAATTGGATTTCTTTCAAACTTTTACAAGGTTTTCCAAGCTCATTCCAAGTTTCCTGTGTAGCAGAGTGAAAAGAGATTTTAAGAGATTAAGAAGATAACTTTGCACAATGCGAAAAGATTTCTAGTTATCTTTCTGACATTGCCTTGGCATTGCTTTTGATGATTTAAGTGAAAAACTATTTCATTCTCCTCCTTTTCCATAACACTGGTTGATCAATTGCAAGTTTGACAATTTGAAATAACTATCAAACTAACTGTTTTAAAATTACGAGTGACATTATTGAATATTTGCAATAAATGGCGTATTCTGTATGGTAATGAGTATTTGCAAAAATGAATCCAGGTATTTTTTCAAGCATTGGCAGGAATGATTTAAATGCATAGGTTACAGCGCTGTAATAACATTTTTGATAGCTTCTGTGGTTTAAAAATATTTTCATAACTTCCTTGAACTGTCATAGTAAAACCATATTACAGCACTAATACTGGTGAACAGTTGGGTAATTGTAGGAGCTTATGTGGACATTGAAACCACTAACATTGTAATTTTTACTACAATAGTGAAGTCAATAGGTTATTTCATACAATGTGCTTCTCAATCGTTTTGATCTGGATGAGAGCCTTTTTGAACATGTCTTCAGAAAGGGAAAGAAGTCCTTGAAATTTTGTTATCAGCATCACTAATTGTCACTGAGTATCATTTTGACCAATTCTGTGCAACTAAGGCAGGGTACAAAGAAAAGCTTAAAGCAACGCTTGAAGGACTCATTGATGAACAAAGCATTGCTTAAATGACAAGTTCCAAGGTGTTGAAGTGATCTGAAAATTCTCCATTCGTGCTCTTTCTGTTTTGTTCTATGGCTTGTTGCAAATGCCTGCATTTTTATCTTGAAGCCTGTGCACAACAAATGCAGGGATGTATTCTTTTCATTTCCAATGGAGTGGATAATCAGAGATACGATTATTTCGTCTCCAAAGAATTTGCAATCATCATATTAGCGGGGATTACACAAAATACATAGTCTGTATATGGTGACCATCTTGAAATATGGCAATCACAGTTTTTGGTCAGATAATGAAATTTAGGACATCTCTACACTTTTTGTACAACAGTAGTCTCGTTGCTATGGTTCTCTTTTTACCTCAGGTTGTTAGATGACAGAAAAAACAAAAATGGAAAGGGCTTCTGTAATAATAATATAATTTTGTGTATTTCTCTGGAGATTTTTCTCTACAATACTATTTTATATGTGGCTTCAATCAAATTTTTCTCAAATCCATTGAAAGATAATCCTCCTTGTGCCATCCTGTAATTTTTCCTTTGCATAAAAGTTATCACTTCAACAGTAACTTTATTTCTGAAGCTTGAAAAACTTTTGTCAGAAAATGGTATTTAAGTAACAATTTCATAACATTCAACATTTACAATTATTTTGTTTATATATAATTTGGAGTTATTATAAGCTTTTGTGTAGCTATTGTAATCCTTTTGTGACACTATAAAACAAGTGCAAATTTGGTGTCTAAAATATCACGGTTCTTTCAAGCTCATGGCATTGCTTGGGAAAACTTGTTAGAAATGGCATTAATTCTCCTTTGCGGTTTTTAAGCTTCACAGGTGCAAATGCTTGAAGAATAATTTTGTTTTTAATTAATATCTTATTTTATTTTCACATCTGAATAGAAGCGGTGTGTAAAAGTTGGAGTTCAGTGTGGAAGGCCAACATGGTACAGTTTAATGTAAGAGTATGGAAGTGGTCTTGTGAAATTTTAGAGTTAATAAAAAATCTTGATCACATGTTTTTCATGACATTTTTTCTTAGCTTCAATATTGAAAGTGTTCTTGTTCTATAAAACTCTTGGTCATTCTCCCATTTGAAGATAAGTCTAAATCTCTAAAAGGTCATGTTTTCTCAAATATAAACAATATGCAGCTGAAGCACTTAAAATAACCACAGGTTGACTCACAAAGCTGACACTCACAATTATTACGGTTTCTAGTTTCTGACCAAATTCATGCGTCACACTAAGGCAGATCTTATTTGTCATTTTCTCCAGCCTGATGCATGACGACATGATTGCCAACTTGAATCTTCTTGTTCATACATGGCCGAATGGATCTCACTTTTGAAATGAAGGGCTAGAATTTGTATGAAATATATATATAAAAAAAAAAAAGATTTCATTTCCCCCTTTTTCCCATAAGAATCACTGATGAATTGCAGAGTTTGACAATTTGATTAGACTTTAAAACAAACTGCAACACATTTCAGTTTACATAATTATGGCTGTTATGATTGTCACCAAACACACACATTAAGTAGTTCGAACTGAAAACCTGTAGGTTGATTCACTATGGTTATGCTTACACAGTTATTCTCGAATCTAGTTTCCTGACTCCATTCATGTGTCAAACTTAGGCAGATGTTTTTTGTCATTTTACACCAGCCTGATACATGAGGAAATGATTGCCAGTTTGAATCGTCTTGTCCGTACATGGCCGACTGAGTCTCACTTTTGAAATGCCGGGCCAGAATTTGAATGAACATAATTCGGAAATCCATGCAGCCAACACAATCATTTCACTTTGCAAAGCTTCACTGAGACTATTGGGAGAAATACCAAAGTGTTAATATTTGTCATTTGCTTAGAAAGTTGAGTGAGTTCTCATGACAATTCAATTGGATTTCCTACAAGACTTTTGAGAAAGACTTTTACAAGGTTTTCTGATCAAATTCAAAGTTTCCTGTGTGGCGGAGTGAAAAGAGATTCTAAGACATTTTTTGCAGAATGCTGAATGATTTCTAGTTATCTCTCTGACATTGCTCTGGCATTGCTTTAGTAGGTTTAAGTAAAATACTATTCCATTTTTACAATTTAGTTCAACTGTCATACAAAAAGTAATGTACACGTCAGTTTGTGGTGGTTATGTGTGTCGCCAAATATGCACAAGAAGTAGTTTAAACTAAAAAGATGTAGGTTGATTCACTAAGACCGCACTCAGAGTTATTTCTGGATTTTTCTTTCATGACTCCATTCATGTGTCAAACTAAGGCAGATGTTTTTTGTCATTTTTCTCCAGCCTGATGCATGAGGACATGATTGCCAGTTTGAATCTTCTTGTTCATACATGGCCGACTGAGTCTAACTTTGAAATGCAGGGCTAGAATTTGAATGAACATAATTTGGAAATTCATGCAACCAATAAAATAATTTCGTCTGGAATTTTTCACTGAGACTGTGGGGAGAAATATACCAAAGAGTTAATACTAGTCATTTGCTAAGAAAATTTAGTCAATTCTCATGACAGTTCAATTGGATTTCTTTCAAACTTTTACAAGGTTTTCCAAGCTCATTCCAAGTTTCCTGTGTACCGGAATGAAAAGAGATTATAGAAGATTGAGAGATAACTTTGCACAATGCGATGAGATTTACAGTTATCTTTCTGACATTGCCTTGGCATTGCTTTTGATGATTTAGGTGAAAAACAATTTCATTCTCCTCCTTCTCCGTAAAACTAGTTGATCAATTGCAAGTTTGAAATAACTTTCAAACTAACTGCAGTGCACCTCATTTTTGGCTGTTTTAAAATGGCAATAAATGCCATATTCTGTATGGTAATGAATTATGACATCAAAATACAAAAATTAATCCAGGGTATTTTTGCAAGTATTGGCAGGAATGATTTAAATACACACAGTGCTACAATAACATTTTCTATAGCTTCAGCGGTTTAAAAATATTTTCAAAACTTCCTTGAACTGTCATTGTAAAACCATATTATAGCACTAATACTGGTGAACAGTTGGATAGTTGTTAGGGCTTATGTGGACATTGAAACCACTAACATTGTAATTTTTACTACAATAGTGAAGTCAATTGGTATTTCATACAATGTGCTTCTCAATCGTTTTGATCTGGATGAGAGCCTTTTTGAACATGTGTTCAGAAAGGGAAAAAAGTCCTTGAAATTTTGTTGTCAGCATCACCAATTGTCAGTGAGTATCAGTTTTCCCAATTCTGTGCAACAAAGGCAGGGTACAAAGAAAAGCTTAAAGCAATGCTTGAAGGACTCATTGATGAACAAAGCATTGCTTAAAAGACAAGTTCCAAGGTGTTGAAGAGATCTGAAAATTCTCCATTCGTGCTCTTTCCGTTGTGTTCTGTGGCTTGTTGCAAATGCCTGCATTTTCATCTTTAAGCCTGTGCAGTGTGCACAGAAATGCAGGGATGTACTCCTTTCATTTCCAATCAAGTGGATAATCAGAGATACAATTATTTAATCTCCAAGCAAGCAGGGATTATACAAAAATCCATAAGTCTGCATATGGTGCCCATCTCGAAAGGTGGCAATAGATATTTTTGGTCAGATAATGACATTTGTACAACTGCAGTCTCTTTGCTATGGTTTTATTGTAACCTCAGGTGGTAAGATGACAAAAAAAAAAGCAGATAGAAACCTATAAGAAAGGGCTTTCATAATTATATAGTATTGTGGATTTCTTTGGAGATTTTATATGACAAAAATATATTTTATATGTGGCTTCAGTCAAATTTTTGAAATCCTATGAAAACTGTTGCTTATTCTAGCTCCCATTTTAAGATAAGTCCAAAATTTTGTTTAGAAATTTTAAAAACCTCAGGTTGGCTCAAGAAGGCCATACTCGCAGTTGTTCTGGATTGTAGTTTCCTGACTCCATTCAGGCGTCAAACTAAGGCAGATGTTTTTTGTCATTTCTCTCCTGCCTGATGCATGAGGACATGGTTGCCAGTTTGAATCTTCTTGTTCGAACATGGCCGACTGAGTCAAACTTTTGAAATGCAGGGCTAGAATTTGAAAGAAGATATTGAAAATTCATATGGCCAATAAAATCATTTCGCCTTGCAAAGGTTCACTGAGACTGAGGGAGAAATACCAAAGAGTTAATATTTTGTCATTTGCTGAGAAAATTGAGTCTATTCTCATGACAATTCAATTGGATTTCCTTCAAGACATTTGCAACAGACTTTTACAAGGTTTTCTAAGCTCATTCCAAGTTTTCTGTGTAGTGGAGTGAAAAGAGATTATGGGAGATTGAGAGATAACTTTGCACAATGCGAAGAGATTTCCGGTTGTCTTTCTGACATTGCCTTTCCATTGCTTTAGTGGATTTAGGTGAAAAACAATTTCATTCTCCTCCTTCTCCGTAAAACTAGTTGATCAATTGCAAGTTTGAAATAACTTTCAAACTAACTGCAGTGCACCTCATTTTTGGCTGTTTTTAAAATAAAAGTGAAATTAGTGTTTGCGATGAATACCATATTCTGTATGGTAATGAATTATGACATCAAAATACAAAAATGAATTCAGGGTATTCTTCTAACATTGCCAGGAATGATTTAAATGCAGACTGTGCAATAATGACTTTTTTGATAGCCTCAGTGGTTTAAAATTATTTTCATAACTTCCTTGAACTGTAATAGTAATACCAGATTACAGCACTAATACTGGTGAACAGTTGGATAGTTGTTAGGGCTTATGTGGACATTGAAACCAAGTGCATTGTTATTTTTACTACAGCAGTGATGTCAATTGGTATTTCATACAATGTGCCTCTCAATCATTGTTTGATCTGGATGAGAGCCTTTTTGAACATGTCTTCAGAAAGGGAAAGAAGTCCTTGAAATTTTGTTGTTTGCATCACCAATTTTCATTGAGTATTAGTTTTCCCAATTCTGTGCAACAAAGGCAGACTACAAAGAAAAGCTGTAAAGCGATGCTTGGAGTACTCATTGATGAACAAAGTATTACTTAAAAGCAAGTGAATAATCAGAGATACGATTATTTAATCTCCAAACAATGGGCAATCATCATATTGGCAAGGGATTACACATAATCCATAGTCTGCATACGGTACCATCTTGAGAGGTGGCAATAGCAATTTTTGGTCAGAAAATGAAATTTGGGATATCTTTGCGCTTTCTACAAATGTAGTCTTGTTGCTATGATTTTATTGTTACGTCAGATGGTTAGATGACTAAAAATAACAAAAACAGATGGAAGCCTGTAAGAAAGGGCTTTTGTAATAATGATATAATATTGTGTTTTTCTCTTGAGAATTTTGTCAACAATACTATTTTATATGAGGCTTAAATCAAATTTTTCTGAATTCCTTTGAAAGGGTAATCCTTTTTGTGGCATTCTCTTATTTTTCAATCCTTTGCACAATAATTATGACTTCAACAAATTTCCAGTAACTTTTATTTCTGAAGCTTGAGAAACTTTTGTCTAAAAAAGGTATTAAAGTGAAAATTACGTGACATTCTACAATTACAATTATTTTTTTTACATATAATTGGAGTTTTAAAGAGCTTTCGTTTAGCTATTGAAATTCTTTTGTGGCATAATTAAAAGCAAGGGCAACATTGGTAAGGAATTTGGTGTCTAAAATATCACTGTTCTTTCACACTCATGGGCCATGGCATTGTTTGGGAAAACTCTTCAGAAATGATAAATGATTCTTTGCTCTTTTTAAAGCCCATGAAAAGGCTTTTCTATAACAGACCTGCCAGTTTTTAAGCTTAATGCTAGCCGAATAAATTTGTTTTTCATTAGTCTCTTATTTTATTTTCATGTCTGAATAGTAGCAGTGTTAAAATTGGGATTTTAGTGGGGAAGGCCAACACAGTACTGTTTCATATAACAGTAGGGCAGTGGTTTAGTGAAAGAGTTTCCAAAAATTCTTTATCACATGTTTTTCATAACAGTTTTCTTCTGAATGTATTGTTCCGTTAGGTGGCTTCATGTTTACTCTCTTAGTTTATAAACATAGTTATAAGGTTTATTTTGTAAGTTCAATATTGAAGGTGTTCTTCTTCTATAAAACTCTTGGTTATTCTAGCTCCTATTTAAAAATAATTGTGAATTTTCTTGTAATCTCACAACATACACAATATGGAGTTAACACTTAAAAAAAAAAAAGTTGACTCACAAAGCCCACGCTCACAGTTATTCTGGATTCTAGTTTCCTGACTCCATTCAGGCGTCAAACTAAGGCAGATGTTTTTTGTCATTTTCTCCAGCCTGATGCATGAGGACATGATTGCCAGTTTGAATCTTCTTGTTCATACATGGCTGACTGAGTCTCCTTTTCGAAATGCTGGGCCAGAATTTGAATGAACATAATTTCGAAATTCATGCAGCCAACGAAATCATTTCGCCTTGCAAAGCTTCACTGAGACTGTGGGGAGAAATACCAAAGAGTTAATATTTGTCATTTGCTAAGAAAATTGAGTCAATTCTCATGACAATTCAATTGGATTTCCTTCAAGACTTTTGAGAAAGACTTTTACAAGGTTTTCTAAACTAATTTCAAGTCTTCAGCGTACGGAGTGAAAATAGATTATAAGAGATCGAGAAGATAACTTTGCACAATGCGAAAAGATTTCTAGTTATCTTTCTGACATTGCCTCGGCATTGCTTTAGTAGATTTAAGTGAAAAACTATTTCATTTTCATCCATGTCCGTCAGACTGGTTGACAAATTGCAGAGTTTGACAACTCGATTAAACTTTCATACAAAACACGATACATTACAGTTTACATAATTAAGGCTGTTATGGCTGTTATGAGTGTCTCCAAAAATACACAATGAGTAGTTTAAACTTAAATGCTGCAGGTAGACTCACTAAGGCTAAACTCAGAGTTATTCTGGAGTTTAGTTTCCGGACTCCATTCAGGCGTCAAACTAAGGCAGATGTTTTTTGTCATTTTTCTCCAGCCTGATGCATGAGGACATGATTGCCAGTTTGAATCTTCTTGTTCATACATGGCCGACTGAGTCTCACTGTTGAAATGCAGGGCTAGAATTTGAATGAACATAATTTGGAAATTCATGCAGCCAACGAAATCATTTTGCCTTGCAAAGCTTCACTGAGACTGTGGGGAGAAATACCAAAGAGTTAATATTTGTCATTTGCTGAGAAAATTGAGTCAATTCTCATGACAATTCAATTGGATTTCCTTCAAGACATTTGCAACAGACTTTTACAAGGTTTTCTAAGCTCATTCCTGTGTACGGAGTGAAAATAGATTATAAGAGATCGAGAAGATAACTTTGCACAATGCGAAAAGATTTCTAGTTATCTTTAATTCTGACATTGCCTCGGCATTGCTTCAGTAGATTTAAGTGAAAAACTATTTCATTTTCATCCATGTCAGTAAGACTGGTTGACGAATTGACAATTTGATTTAACTTTCAAACAAGCTGCATGACATTTCTGTTTGTGGCTGTTACGAGTGTCTGCATATTCTGCATTTTCTGAGTGGGTGTGATTTATGAAAATAAAAAATCTAGAAAATGAATTTGGGTCGTTTTGCATGGACTGCCAGTATGACAGGTAACGATTTGAATGTAGCTTCTTGCTGAAACATACAAAACACAAGCTGTGGTTACATCATTCAATCTCATCTAATTTGATTAAGAGATTTTGCCACAAGATGGTCTGTGGTTGCGTGGGAATGCAAAAAGTAAAGTTGAACAAACTGTGTAAATATACAACCAAAAAATACTGTCACAAAGCTACATGTAATGCGGTTGCGATGTTTCAAGATTGCAACAATGTGCAAGCGGTGGACTTTGTGTAATCCCTGCCAAATCACAGAGGGTCCATTGTTTGGAGATTAAATCATCAGTTGCCATTATCCACTTGATTGAAAATGACAGGAACGCATCCATGTGGTTTTTTTTTGTGCACAGGCTTCATACTTAAAACACAAGTATCCACAACAAGCCAGATAACACAATGGAAAGAGCAAGAATGGGGAATTTTCAAATCCCTTCAACACTTTGGAGCTTGTCTTTTAAGCAATGCTTTGTTCACCGGTGAGTCCTTTAAGCATTGCTTTACAGCCTTTCTTTGTAGCCCATCTTTGTTGCACAGGAATGTTTTGCTAACTGTTTATGGGACTACTATTGTCTCATGGAAATTGCCAATCGCAATATATGCAGTGTATGACGATTTTTGGCCAAATGACAATATTTACCACATCTGCGCTCAAGCAACTACCGTCTGGTTTCCATGTCATATAACCTAAGGTAGTTTGTTCTGAATTATGTGACCTGATTGGTTGCAACAATTCAATCTACCACTATGTGTTTTTATAATGCGCTACACTTTAAAATTTTGAAATTTTTAGTTAGTTTAAATGATTGATTGAAATGGTTGTACAATGCCTTTGAGCTAACATAGCTTGTTGTTGATCTGTCCGTTATTATAACTTACAGTCCTCGTCATATTTATGTGGGATCTCAGGTTCTTTCTATGCTGTTGAAGTGTGATGTCAGAGATGTAAAATAACTTCACTCTCTGGTGTTATATTAGCTGTTGCTGTGATGCTCAGTTTTGGGGGAATTCACATTGGTAGAAGCCAGGGAATCTGACCCAGTTTAGACTGACATCAAAGCTTGTTATTTTACACATATTGCATAAATATGTTCTTCCGTTCATTGTCAAACCATTCTTGTTATCAGATACTTCACATCAGTTTTAAAACTTGTTATTTTTAAGTGCATTTTGATTTGAGTTTGTTTAAACATTTTTGTCACATGCCTTATATCACGTATATACTAAAAAGATTTTGAACTTGTCTTTTCTTTTGTGAAATCATAAAAACGAGTGCAAAGCAATGAAAAACATGGTTTCTGGAATTTTATATTTCTTTGGAGCCATTTGGCGAGAAAACTGTTCTAAAAATAGCTGTAATCCTATTTTACTCTGAAGCCCATGGAAAGGATTTTCCTCAACGCATCGTCCTGCTATTCACTAGTGCTTTGCGAAATAATAAGCCCTTTAACTAATGGATAATTTTATGTTTGAAGTCTCATCAGAAACTTTTGCTTTAAAGTAACTTTTACTGCGCAAATAGTTCACGGGAGCAGAATAGAGCAGTTCCAGCAGTGTTTTAGCAAAAACCTTCATAAAAATTATTGGACTACTGGATTCACCTACATTCTTCTAGTTTTGCACGTCATGCCTCGACCATTTGTTGAAATTTTGCCCATCATTTAGCAACAGTTTTTAATTTTCAATGTACAAGATGATCGCTTTCCTATTTTTTTACTTTCAGGTTTACTCCTCTGTTTTTAGATTTTCTTCAGTTTCAAGTTTCAAACTGCTTCAGTGCTTCGAAGAAAGGAGGATGTTGTTAGATTTTTTAACGAGCATGATGCCAGAGAATATGATTTTCATACAAAATCTCCTCGTTCAAATATGGCAGATTGAGTCATGGTCTTGAGACGCCAGGCCAGAATATGAATGGAGATGATTTGAAAATTTGGCCTTGCCATGCTTCCCTGAGAATGTGAGGAGAAATACAAATAGTTAATATTTGTCATTTGCTGAGAAATAGATTGAGTCAATTCCCATGACAGTTCAATTGGATTTCCTGTTAGACTTTTGCAACAGGCTTCAGAAAGGCATTTACAAGGTTTTCCAAACTAATCTCAAGTCTTAAGTTTGGCGGAGTGAAAAGAAATTCTGAAGATAGAAAAGTTAACTTTGCACAATACTAAATATTTCTAGTTATCTTTCTGAACTTGCCCTTGTATTGGTTTAGCTGATTTAAAGTGATAACTATTTGATTTTTGTCTCCTTCCTCAATTTAATTTGGTGTGATGTGAATTGCAGATTTTGACAATTTTAGTGGTTACTCTTGACAAAATGAACTCCCTTTCAGTGTTTGAGAATAAGGAAAGTAGGCCTACATACAGTGTTTTAACGTTGATTTGTCACATTGATGGTTTGAGAGTATCATGGCAAACTAAATTCTCCTAGTGATGTTCTGTGTGGTTTGTAGATTCTGGTTGCAATATGTCATTTGCATTAGCTTTTAGATCTGGATCCATGTTAAGAAGTGTTAGGGAACTGAAAGAAGTCCTTGAAATTGTGTCAGCGAGCTTCTTTGAGTGTTGAATAAGATCAATTCTTTATTTCTGAGCAACAAAGCCACATTACAAAGAGAGGCTTTGTCTCTTTGCTCTGGGTGTTGCTGCCAATACCTGTGTCTTCAGCTTTGAGCCTGTGCACAGAAAACTCAGTTTTGTTCCTTTCAATTTCAATCAAGTGGATAATGGCAGCTGATGATTTAATCTCCAAACAATGGGCCCTCTGTGAGTTGGCAGGGATTACACAAAGTCCACAGTTTGCACATGGCGGCCGTCTTGAAACATGGCATCCGCATTAGCATTGTGACAGTTTTTTGGCTGCATAATCACAGTTGCACAACTTTGCTTTTGCACAGCTTTGCTATTTACAAATGCAGCTGTTGATCTGCTTGTGGTAGAAACTGCAAATGGAAATAAATGAAATAAAATTTGTAGGCGTATTAGTAACAGGATTTTTCAAGGAAAGGAAAGGAAATCTGAGGAATACTTTGAAGTGTTACTGGATATACAATATGTAGAATGATTATGTAAAATATATTCTACATGTACTAGACATGTTGTTGAAGCTATTGTCAAATATGATTGCTATTGTATTGATTGCTCAGGCTAGTGCAATTTTGAAATTCTTTGGTTTTGTTTTTAATTAACAAAAGTCTGGTCCATCTGTACATCGTATAAAGAGAACTCACTATATTTCTTTCCTTTCGTAATGTTTCGGAAAAATGTTCACAGTCTGAGACCTCATGTGGACCTCTTTGCTTTCAGTAACCTCAATTTTTCCTCAGATGGACCTTTGCTGTGCACAGTGTGCATGGAGATCAAAGAAGAGGTCATGTTGATGTCAAAGAGTTCCTGGAAGGTCATCATCACACATGTTTTTGTCAGCAGTGCGGCATATTATCTGTGCTGTGTCTGCGGTCAATGTCTTTGACAAACAAAAATATTTGATATACATCTGACTATCTATCTGTTTATTTTTCTATGGATGTACCTATCTATTTATCTGCGTATCTACCTGTCTATCTGGCTATCTGTCTATCTATCTCGGTCTAAATTCTATGACTCTGTATCTACGATGTATTGCTGTCTATCTTGTACGTTTGATAAGTTTTAGTGCAGTTCATAATATTGTCAATCTGTGAGCAATGCAAACTTCCAAGTCCTGGCGAGGACTTCATTAGCCACTGACGAGGCCAGTATATGTGTATATGTTACTCAAAAAAAGACCTTTAAGCTGTATGAATGTCTTTTTGGGGAGAGATACTTTAATGTTTCCTCGTTTTCTATACTTCTGATTTCAGAGAAAAGTTAGAGTGACTCAGATTTCTATAATATACAAGTTCTTTACAGTGGTCCATTTGGTATAAGACAAACTTGTTTCACATGACCGCCTTCATCCTGCACTAAAATAAAAGTAGTCCTAGTTTTAGCACATTTTGTCATCTGGAGTACAGGCCCAAGCCTGATAGTCTTTTCTTACTTGTCAATACTATATACCAAGTCATTACACTCTGACTGAGTCTTGTGGACAGAAAATAGGTAACTGTTGAACTTGGCTGAGAAGAGCAATTCTTACAAATGTGACCTTTGAAAGAACGTATCTATTTAGCTAATTCCAAAAATGACACATTGTCTGCCCAATTATAGCATTGGACCTCTGAATACAAAGTGACATGTATAAAAAAGATTCATACTAGGTTTGGTCCTGTTTTAGAGAAAAGACTGCTGTCTTATAACACAGGTATCACTGTATAATAATATACTGCATGAAACTCTGTGGAGTCTGTCAGTTTGTGTAGCTCTTCACATATATAATAACATTTATTATTTGCCCTGTATATGCCTGGATATGTTGTATATATTTACAGAAAGTTGTCATGACTTCCAGAACAAATTTGATCCTGAGTCTTTTTCATATGCCAAAGAGTACAGAGACACAAGAGACTTATTCCTCTTGTTATATGGTGTATTTTTATTTGGTGATTTCACTAAAAAAAAAAACATGGCGAAACTTATTTATGTCAACAGTACACATGTACTTGTGTTCTGCATTTATACTCGATGACTTGATCACGTTTTTTACAACTTTAGTGCCAGATTTGGACTCATGTCCAAAAGAAGCCAGTTACTGGGCAATCACTCTTAACAAACCATAAGGCCATTTCTCCTTGACGAAGGGGGTTTGCACTTTGCACATTAAAGATATCAGTGTGCAGGGAGTGTACAGTCAATTAATATGACAGAAGATATATTTCTGCCCTTCACCAAATATACACATATGCCAGATAAGGTGGAATAAACACATCTGGAAGGTAAACATGTATTGTACACAACAAACAAACCCGCTGAGACAGAGACGCCTTCGGGCAAGATACAGCATACAGTTTTCTGAAGCACTTGTATGCATAACCTCTCAGCCCTTACATAGCGACTGTGGTAGCTTCTATATCAAACCCTGCATATCATATAGTGTCGCATAAGTGCCCATAAATATAGCTACATCTCTATCATATCAAGACAAACATAAACTTTGGCCAAGAAAAAGATATTTGTTGTTGGTTCTCTTGGCTTCTACTGGTTTGTTGTCGACTTTATGTGCAAGTTGTTGAGGTAAAACTTAACAAATTTTGTGTCAGTCGAGTGTTTTATGGGCGTTATTGAAACAATTTCCTGAAAGTTCAAATAGACTAATCATTTTGATATTTTTGCATTAATTCTTGGTATTCCTGGTATCTGCAACTGGGTGATCATTTCCATTATCAGTTCTACTGAAACATCCTTTTTACCAGACACATATTGGCGTCATTAGTGAACACATCAATACTTTAAAGTTGTAGTGCATCATAATTTGCCAGTTATCCCACAGAAAAAACATGATATTATTACCTTTACTGTAACTGATTTCGATGTTGTTGCTTACTCTACATTGTTTTTTTCATTATGATATATTGATTGATTGATATTTTTAATATCCACCATAGACACTAACACTGGACATCGCCACTTGAAGTTTTACCTAAATCCCTCAATCAAACCACAGTCTAAAAGAAAAATCAGACAAAAGTTTTGTTATGTGTTTTATGTGTGAATACTTACCACTTTCCTGAACACAAAAGGGGGTGACCAATGACAATTTTATAATTCGGGGGGGGGGGGGGGGTTATTAGTTGGACTTGTCCCTCCCGAGAAATTATTTATTTCACAGTAATGGTAGCCATAATTATTTTTTTCAAGAATCCAAAGTCCCCAATATTCATTCCTTAATCAAGCATCACCTTCTTGAGAAATATCCCCTCCATAAATTATTACAATCCAGACAACCCCTCCCCCTGGATTAAGTGGTCTCCCTCTTACAGCGGTGATCTGGTAGGAATTCAAATTCAGTTTTATTTTGTGTTTCTAAATGAAGTTTTGGCTCAAATTTTCCACTAAATATCCAAACAACTTGTGATAACATCAGATTCTTAAACAGGATGTCACAAGCATCGTATGACAACCATAATGACTATGATATCACATTCATATTATATGAAATGGCAACATTAATCTATCATGACACTATATGCTCTACAAAATCATGCTGCTCTATGGAAACTCATACAGTGTAGATAGTGCTGCAGTTTTTCGAACAACGATGCATACATCTAGGATGGATGAATATATCACAGATATATGACAAATATATGACATATGCCCCTTCATATCCTTTATATAAATCCCTTGAGAAACAATAGAGTGTGTATCTGATGTGATTCCCTGTGATTGATATACACAGTGGCTGGCAATTGTGTATATATCAGCATCCATAAAATAGCCTGTCATCTTTATGAGGGATGGTGAAATCTCAGCCTTGTATTATGTGGTCTAGAATGGTGTGATGTATTTGCTAGACTTTTCGTAAAAGAGCCAGCAAAAGGAATGCAAGCGATACAGAAAACAAATAAATTAGTGAATGGCGCTTTAGCAGATAGTCCAAGATTTTGACCAAAAATTGAATTGTATTAATAGCCCTTTTGTAGCCTTTTTATGATAGCTTTATTTTAAATTCAGTATAGCTTGCTATGGAAATTATGAAAATGTTGGTGTTAACACCAGCAATCTTACATTTGTTTTCGAACTCCATATAGAATATTAAGAGACATTTCTTGATACAGGAACAAATTCGTATGTCTGCTCAGTCAGTCTAATAAGCATTGACTCCATGAAGATTGTGCTCTTTTTTTTGCTATGAATTTATTTTATAAGCTGATAAGTATATATAACAAATGTCTGAAAGTATGTGATCTTGTTACCACAAGCTTCTCCGTGATTTCTCTGTTTGGCAGATGGAACTGCAGAGACAGCTTCTGGTTGTCCTGTATACATATTGGTGCTATGAGAACAAGGGGAAGGACTTGTCAAACTGCAGTCATCAATTATGCTCTGAGCTGTTGGGAAATTGCTACAAATCACAGCAAATATCTGCCCATGATTGTGGAGCGAGAAGTACTGAGATGTCAGTATTGTTACACGCCTTTAGCAGACTAGCATATCAACTTCACCAACATCTAAATTAGCATAAACAGCGTTCGTATCAGCAATTTGCTAGAATCAGCAGTCAACACCTTTGACAGCTTTGATGTATGTTATTGTGAAATTGGTTATAAATATCTAGCGTCCAAAGGCAAAACCTAGAATGGTACATTAAGGAGTTTCTGAGAAAATTAACTTCTAAATGTAGTAACCATGGAAGACAGAAATGTGTCTATTAAATTATCATACAGTGATATAAAAATGTCTGTCTCTGTGAGGGACCAATAACCATTACATTTATATTATCAAGGTTATGTAGCTCTGGAGTGTAGGATACAGGTTCTGACTCAGCTCTTGTCATGTCCACAGGCTGTCAACAATATAATGATTGGTATGATTGCCTTTCCCCATGCATGGTGAGAGTTGGTGAGCAGATCTTCCTTCTTTCCTTCCTTCCTTCCTTCCTTCCTTCCTTCCTTCCTTCCTTCCTTCCTTCCTTCCTTCCTTCCTTCCTGCCTTCCTTCCTTCCTTCCTTCCTGCCTTCCTGCCTTCCTTCCTTCCTTCCTTCCTTCTTTCCTTCTTTCCTCCTTCCTTCCTTCCTTCCTTCCTTCCTTCCTTCCTTCCTTCCTTCCTTCCTTCCTTCCTTCCTTCATTCCTTCCTTCATTCCTTCCTTCCTTCATCATCACTCAATCACCCAGTGTTTTCATCAGCAACAATTTCAACGGCATCAACAACTTCATATGCAGCGATGCAGCCCCAGGAGCTTTATAACTAAACAGATTATTCCAGTTTGCCACTAAATGGCTTAGTGAAAATTGTCAAAATAATAATTGGTTTGCTGCCTAAACTTTGGCATTATTTCCTAAAGAGCACAACTCTTCTCAATGAGTCAGTGTTATGTTGTCCGTTATTGTCGGTCAGGAAGCATTGGTAATTTTAGAACAAATTTGTAAGCAATACATGATACATGTATATACTGAATAATGTCAATTTTAATACGACATCCATGATAAGGCCACTTGTTCTAGACTTTGCAGATATACACTGCAGTATTTGCAAGATACTGATCAGTTAAAATGGCATTGTCTTTACTATTGTTGACTTGCCACAACATGCAATGAAGGCATTTTAGTTGGAGCCTTAACCAGTTTTATGCTCCATCCATTTTCAACTCAGCAATTATGATCCTTTGTTGTGCATTTCGTTATTAGCTTTGCCAAATAAATAACAACATCATTCAAGCCATTCCAATGACATGTTACCTTACCATCTTTATTTAAACTTAAAATAAGAGGATTTGTGGATTTTGCCGAGATGACCGAAGAGTGATAATCCAAAAACAAAGCAAGAATAAATGGTCAAATTTTTGGGACAGATCATATATTTCAAAACTTATTAGAAAATAATGTGATTGGGCACTGCTCATGGCCATGCTAGCCAAAGTTTCAACTAACTTAGCATATCATATGGTGTGCATTCAGTGGAATCCAGACTGATTCAGAGATGTAACTATGAATGTGGATTGGGACATGATATGTGATCTCACATACTGTGATGGCTATAGTTTGTTATTTGGGATGAGGAGCACGCTGCAGAATATTTCAGAGACCTCTTTCTTGATCTGACCCAGGAACCTCTGCTAATCCCATTGCCTTGAATGTGCCATTTGATTCCGCCATTTTCTGCCTTTTCCAACATCCTGTCATGAGTCGCAGAACTGAGGTCACAGCATATAATCCAGTGTGGCATGTTCCACCAAATATGGTTTCTGTCCGCCATGTCACAAACCCAATTGTTCTAGATGCCAGGAATTATGGGGATACATTGTGACTGGGTCCTAATGTGATTTGTTCAGTTGGCCAACATTGTCTGGGAAAGCTATACATGTGCACCAGTGACAGATGTGGCCCATGACTTAAATGTAACTGACATGCATTTCTGGGACTTCACTACCATTTCTATGACTTATCTATCATCCTCAATATTATCATAAAATACATCTGCAAAAGCATGTAACTCCATATTCAAACTCGGAATTCAAGCACATATCACTATGAAGAAGAATCAATTCTGACAAAACTCAATGATTTTTACGGTGTTGGAATAAGCTTCCACAAAATGTGGTTCATCCTGTATGTAGGATATTGGTGCTCTGAGAACATGAGGAATGACTTGTCAAACTGCAGTCATCAATTATGCTGGGGGCTGTTAGGAAATTGCTACAAATCACAGCAAATATCTGCTCATGATGATTGAGTGAGAAACAGTGAGCTGTCAGTCTTGTGACATTATGCCCTTCTCATAGCCACTAGCATATCAACAGTGGTCATACCTCAAATTGGCATCAACAGCAATACTGTCAATATAGCTACAACTATATTAACAGTTTCAGCAGTATAACAGAGGAGCTTCATAAATAACAGCTCCAAGATATTATTAAACAGTATTATCACAAAAATTCCATCATCACCACACAATGTCATCAATACTATATTTCTGAATTGCTCATTGCTGCCAATTTAAAACCTGAGATTTTAAGCCAAACAGACAATCCCAGTTTGCCACTAAATGGCTCAATGAAAATTTTCTGAACCTAAATTGGTTTGGCAGTCTAAACTGTGGCATTATTTCCTAAATAGCACAACCCATTGTTGGGTGAAAGCACAGTAAAGGCCTCAATTGTGTTTTCATCAGATAAAAGTAAATTTAGGGTCCTATAAATCAATATCTAACATAACAAGAAAAGTACCCTTAAAAAGGGTACTGTATCGATCTTACCATCAACCTGAGGGTATGTGGCATGTAATAAAAGATTTTAATATCTTAAAGTAGGCATTTCTATGAAATAATTACCCTTAGAAAAATACAAAGCCCCTCCCCTTGTTTAATGAAAATATTATAAAACCAAGGATGTGTAACAAAAAACAAAAAAAAAAGCTTCTGTTATGAAAAACCACCAGTTTGGATATTAGCTTGTCAATTGCTACATGCTCAGTGTACATGTTTTCCTCCTGTACTATTCAGTGTGTGATTTCAGGGCAGAAAAATACTCTCCCCCCTCCCCCCTTCAAAGAAAAAAAAAGAATCTGCCACTGGTTTGCTGTGGTCACTTGAACTTTGCATCATTTCAGCGTAATGAGCCGAAAGTCTTTTTGCGAAGTTAATATTGCAGATAGAGCAAAATGAACAAGTGCATTGAATTCGGAGGAGTGTACTTGATATATCCAGGTTTTTAAATTGTGAAAATCGGGTGTTTATTAAGGTTTTTAGGCCCAGTTTTGTACTGAAAATGATGTACACAATCTTTGATGTCGTTTTACACGGAAAAAATATCGCCTGTTCATTTCCCTCACCTTGATGAATCGATTTACTGTTAAGAATACTTACATGTAAGTTTTTTTATACGTTAAGACATCGATACAAAAAAGAAACAGTGCAGTATTTAAGCTTGACCAACAAGTAAATCTGAGAAATTTAGGCATTTTTCATCATGAGCATACAATTAAAACCATGCTTTGGGCAGACCTTTAAAGTGGGTATCATTTGTTAATTTTAGCATGTAACCAGTGGCCCTTTTTCTGAAGCACCATCCATTGCAGCAATGCTGTAGCCTAATATTTAGTTCACATTCTGCCGGTGACATTATCTGTTTACTGTAACTCCCTGGTCTTCTGTAGGGACTATTGGCTGACTTTTCAATATGATAATTATGGCAGCCATGACGTCCAAAGAAAAGGTCTGCTTGTAACCATATTTTTGCAAATTTACAGTCAGGGGTTCAAAAGGCTGGCTGGAGGGTATTATTAAGTAATAATTAGCCGAATTTGGTGCTTTTGCCTAGATATGATATTGGTTTAATGAATTCAAGCAAAAAATTTCCAATGGCCACTGATGATTGTAAGATACAAGAACCTTTAATGGCTAAAATAGATGTCCGTCCATTACGTCCACAACTGATTTTTTGGTAATTTAAATGAATTAAAGACCAGCTAACACATCAACTGAGATGGAAATGCATGTCTATCTCTCTCTACCTATGTAAGCAACTGAAAAATTTAAAAACACAATGAATTTAACTTATACACTTGACACCAGGCTAAAGAGTGTAAATGTCCGTCCACTACGTCCATAAAAATGTTCAAATTAGTCTGGGGACTGATGTTTGGAGGTCTGGTATGTCACAAATAAAGCAGGGATACCATGTTTAGTGACAAATTTGGATTATTTTAGTGAATGCTGACAAAGCTCAAAAATTTAATTGGTCACAGTTCATGCCAACTGTCCATATCACATCTGCGAAAACTGTCGAAAAGCCAATGGTCCATTTCAGCTGAAAAACCTAGATTTTCATGGAACTTTCATAATGTAGTTCATAGCAGCCCAGCAAATACCTGTCTTGATTTATTAGACAAACATAATTCTGTATTCTGCACATTATTAGGTTTAAAGTGATGTACTACACTTGCACTTCTGATGAAAATAATTATTAGGTCATAGGGGCCAAATATTGAGGCGCTTACTGTGCTTTCACCCTGTTGTTATTTCTAAATGGCAAAACTCACTGCCAATGAATCAATCTAATAATATTAGCTGCCTGGACATTAGAATCTTGAAAGTATTTTTCACAGCAATATAATTATGCTGTCTTCCCTTGCAGAGTGTAAAGCACTTCTCGAAAAATAAATATTCAGTTGTAATCTTTATCACAACATTGCAAGTTTCCCCATCTGTGACTCAGAATGACATTGTCTTTATTATTGTTTATTTGTTGTAACATGTGATAAAGGCATTTAAGTCAGACACATAAAAGATTTTATGCTCTATACACTTTTCATGCCAGCATTTTATGTTCCCATATTTTGTTATTCGCATTGGCATGAAATGATGTTTATGTCATATTTAAGCCATTCCAATGAAATTGTGTTAATAAAATGAAAAACAGAAAATAAGCACATTTGCACAGATTTTAATGTTTACCCAGATGGCCAAACTGTAATTTTCAAAATTCTTGAAAACACAATAAAGATTCTGAATCATTAATTCTCAGACAAGGCTTTTCGACCATTTGGAAATTTCATATAGACGGCAAAATGTTAATAGTGAATGGAAATTGTCCATTTTCTACATTAAACGCGGGAAAAGGGTTGGTCTTATGGTGCTGGGCTGTCAATCGCTTGGTCCACGGTTTGAATTGAGCGTTTGTTGGGTCACCTGGACAGCTGGGCCTATTTTGGACAACTGCTTCAATCATCCTTCAACTCATTGCCGTGTCCACCTCCTGTCCTAATTGGCCTACCAAGTGCATAAATAGGTAGTAAAGCCCTATCATCCAGCCATCCACCTATCTGCATTAAAGCTTTCAACTCATTTCTGTCTCAAAAAGTAGGTAGTTTGCTTAGTTTAGCTCGGAGCCTTGAATGAAAGGTTTTTGCAGTGCAATGTTATTCTATTTAACAAGTCATGCAAAATGTCCTATTGTTTTGATAACATTGGTGATATAGCCTGAATCCGAGTCAGCTAAACATTAGAATTTTTTAATGTTGAAATTCTTGATTCTTGAAGGAAATATATGGCTATTTAAAGGCAGGGTTGCATGATTTAAATCATTTGATTTAAATCATTTGATTTAAATCATTTGATTTAAATCGTGATTTAAATCAGTGATTTTAATCAATGATTTTTATTGAAAATCACTGTATGTAAGAAAACTGCAAAGTATGATATTCTATGGACAGTGGCTTGCAAGTATTCAAAAATTGTGACTTCGGAATAGGATTAAACCCTGTTAAGTCTCTTTTGGAAGCCAATCAAACTTTTCCTATTTCATTGGTCATTCCTAACAATAGTAGCTCAAAAAAGTTGACAGAATTCCACACTTGAATTGACGTTAAATTCATATTCTGAGGAAATTTGTTGCAGCTGGGAAAGTAAAAAATATGAACAATCTACAACTTCGAATTTCAACTTGATTACATGACTTTTGGGGAGTGAAAGAAATTTTTCCCATTACAGAAGACCTAATTAAGAACAGTTTATCATTTATTATGACTTAAATTCCTTCGAAAAACATTATATTTTTAAAAATACGACTGCTTGATTTAAATCTGATTTAAATCAAAAAATCGATTTAAATCAAATAAATCCGATTTTTTTTATTTTTTTTATTTAAATCGGATTTTTTTGCAACCCTGTTTAAAGGCGCATGACATCTTTTTGCCGTCTTGTTGATAATTCTTATTCTCAGCATGAAAGGAGAACTTCGTGGGAGGAAGAGGTGATATTAAAAACCGGAAAGGCTAACATAAAACAGAAATAAAGTGATCCTTTTGCCTGAATGTGAATCTTTAAGCAACTCTGGCTTAGTATGGTTAATCTCATAAGAAGCTTTGCCTAGTACAATATCTATTTTGGCAATAAGGAATTTTTAGTGGTGCATAAAAAATGAGCTACAATGGACACATAATCAATTTGTTCTTTTTTAGTTTACTTTATTGAAATTGTCTTTCTGAATCTGTCAGGTATGAAGATAAAGAATTTAAGATGACAGAAAAATCCAGTAGATTAGCATGCAGGTAATGAAAATTGACCTCAAGCAATAACATATTTAATTCTTAGTTGTATCAGTACACTTTTTAAAATAAAGGAAATCTTTCTCAATTTTATGAGATATCTGTAGGATGTGACCAACCATGACCACATGTCCAATCCGCTATAAATAATGATATGTCTAATTATTGAAAACCTTTTTGGAATGATATTTGGGAAAGATAATGAAGAATAATTGCTGTATAGTGTATAATGGCTTTAATTCAGATGCATTTCACTAAATCATGAGTGTGCAATACATGTTTGAGTCACTATCACACAACATTGACTCACTGTGATAAGAAATTTTTAAACAAAAAAAAAAGACAAAGAATATTGAAAACCCTCTGTTGAGGGGGAGACATTTTCATTCGGTGTGTAATCCTGACTGATATTACAATCAGAGACGTAACGGTAAATGTGGATCGGGACATGGTATGTGACATCGCAGTCTGTGATGGCCGTAGTTTGTCATTTAGGATGAGGAGCAGGCTGCAGAATATTTCACAGACCTCTTTCCCTATCTGACCCAGGGACCTCTGCTAATACCATTGCCTTCCATCTGCCATTTGATTCCGCCATTTTCTGCCTTTCCCTATCCTGTCATTGGTCACAGCACTGAGGTCACAGAATATAATCTAGTGCGCGGTGTGCCATTAAATATGGTTTCTGTCTGCCATGTCACAAACCCAATTGTTCTAGATGCTAGCAATTGCAGGGATACATTGTGACGTGGTCATAATGCGATTGTGCAGTTGGCCATCACTGTCAAAGAAAGCTATACACTGTGCCTCTGACGGAGCGGAAAAGCACTGCAATTCTCTGACTCCACTACCTAATCTATAACTTATCTATTATATTTATCATCCGTTACTGTAAGATAGTGATACACGCATATATAATTATAAGCATATAGATTTTCATTCAGATTTACATATGCCAGGCATTATTGATGTAAATTTCAGTCCCAACACAGTGTATATGACTTCCAATCAACCTAATCTTTATGGATGTCATGTCTGATTAATCGTTTTCAAGTGCTTGAGACGTTAGAACTTAGATGTTCATTCAATGTAGATTACACTAACTGCCTATGCAAACTTGTAACACAGAACTTCATTGCAGAGCACACAGACTCGTCATTATATATACCCATTGACT
Source organism: Platynereis dumerilii (assembly GCA_026936325.1). Taxonomy (NCBI): domain Eukaryota; kingdom Metazoa; phylum Annelida; class Polychaeta; order Phyllodocida; family Nereididae; genus Platynereis; species Platynereis dumerilii. The sequence goes on along the minus strand of JAPTHN010000007.1, from coordinate 45,884,097 downwards.
ATAGCCAGAGGTTAATCAAGAGTTACCGTGTGTCTCATTACGTTCTTTTTCACTGCACAAATATTACACGATTTTGTGGGCCATGCTTACTAACTTCTGACTTTTGTCATCAATATTATATTACAGTGTATGCAACTGTTAAGACATTTCAGAGTGCTGTGTGATGTTTTATGTCAGCTGTATAAACTGTAGCCTGCATGTGAGTCTTAAAATGAATTGTATCAAACTAATTCCTTCACTGGAGAGACTGGAGAGAAGTTAACTCATGGATTCAAAAAAATTGTTTTGACAATAACTTGGCTTGAAGCCTCCTTAAAAACTGAAAAAACAAGAAATGAGACAAACTGAAACTGGCACTTTTGGGATTTTTCAAATGGTAAAGAGCCACAACAAAATGGTGCTCAGGGCATTGTGTTTGATGGATGGCTTGTTTTGAAATGTGCAACTCTGAAGAAATGCCTTTGGTCAGAAGCAAGAAACTGATGACACTACTGAATGATTCTGACAGCCTTTTTCCAAAAGAGATAGTTCCCAGAAGTTTCAGGCCATTCATCAAGATATGCAATTAGCAGTTGATATTTGCTGGCATGTTTAAAGGCAGCCTCCCAGACTACAATGTATAGTTTGTTGTCTATGTATCATGCAACCTTCCTAGAAAAGCACTGTAGTTTCAAACTCGTTTTTTTGGTGTATTGACTCGTTTAGTATTATAGACATTTGTATGCAATGCTATATTTGCTTTAATGAACAATGAAACTTAATTTTGAAGTATCAAGATGTTTTTCACTATTTAAAAAAACTGCATTGAAAGTTTCCATAATTATTTTGTTACCTATAAACATTTAAGACACATAAGATGGCCTATTTTTATCAGCTTAATATAATAAGTTTTAAGGTAGGAAGATCCAGCATCAAGGAACATTATTCAGCTTGAATGATACTCATTGTGTAGGCCATGTGCAATATAAAGTGGTTTTTGCTCTATATAAAAGAACTTACATCAATAACATCACACAAATTTATATGTCAGTCTGCACATTATACACAAAAGGTAGACAAGTCATAGAAATGGCAGTGAAGCCCTAGAAAACGATGTCTGTGCCTTTTAGCCTTCTGCGCTGCATCTGTCAGTAAGGGTACAGTATAACATCTGTGGCCAGTATTGCAATTACTGACTCCAGCATAAATCAAATTAGGGCCGAGTTACAATGTGTCTCCGACTCTCCGTAATTCCTGGCATCCAGAACAATTGGGTTTGTGACATGATGGACAGAAACCATATTTTGTGGAACATGCCACACTAGATTATATTCTGTGACCTCAGTGCTGCGACCAATGACAGGATAGGGAAAGGCAGAAAATGGCGGAATCAAATGGCACATGGAAGGCAATGGTATTAGCAGAGGTCCCTGGGTTGGATAGGGAAAGAGGTGTGTGAAATATTCTGAATTGTGCTCCTCATCCTAAATGACAAACTAGGGCTGTTATACATGGTGACATCACATATCACATCCCAACCCACATTTATAGTTACGATATCAGTCAGGATTCCACATCATATGATAAAGTCATCATGTTATTCCCCATCATATGATAAAGTCATCATGTTATTCCCCATCATATGGTAAAGTCACCATGTTATTCCAAATCATATGATTAAGTCATCATGTTATCCCACATCATATGATAAAGTCATCTTTTTATTAGGAGCTCACAGTTCATCACAGGATTCTGCAAATTCTTTGTGTTGTTTTCAAATTCCAATACCACAGTCAATCAGTGCTGTATGAAGGTGACTCAAACTTTCTATTGCATTCTCAAGAATTACTGAAGTGGTTCTGAAGCAATTCTTTTATTGAGCAAGTGAGCCTAGTCCAAATCTATTTCCAACAACATCACTCCAAGATTTTAATTTTTACTTAAGTATGGTCCGTGGCAGGTGGCGTGATGGTGACATCTGACACAATTCAGCAAAATCGTCTGCAGATGTGAAAAGTTTTAGTTTTGGTATAACTAAAATCAAAAAATCTCTTGAAGATTTAATATGCCTTATTGTATGATGTAAATTATCATTAACTCCATGCTAAAACACTTGGTTTTCCTGAGATGTTAACCATTCATACATTACAGATTCAGAAAGAGTACGGGTCAATAAGTTCTCAGTGGATTTGGGTATAAGTCTGAAGAGGACGACCCTATGGCATAAATCACCTATATGTACATGTACTTTACCACATTTTATGTTGTCAGTCAGTTTTTGTGCCTTGCTGAAACTTTCACTGTGCCAAATCAAGTACAGTCACAAGTGAAGCTTCTTTTATGAAAACGACTATATTAAGCTTGCAGGATCACTCTCTGGCTGGAGGGTCCACTTTATTCCCTTTTCATATTTGCCCTTCCTGTTTTTAATATCACTTCTTCCTCTGGCAAGGTCCACCTTTCGTGCTGAGAATAAGAATTATCAACAGGACAGTCAAAAGATATCACTTTTTCATAAGTTTGAGAGATGGTGTTTTTCTCATATTCTTCCATTTGTCTGTGAAATTTCACAATTTCTCTATTGTTTCCTTAATGAAAGCAGTTTGCGGACATACACAATCAAAATCCATGATATCCACTGAAAAGTTTTACATAACTTGGTAAGAAAACAATTCCGAAAATCGAAATATTGAAGATGAAACTCGATTTTCGGAATTGTTTTCTTACTAAGTTATACAAAATCATTTGGGCAACTAAGAGAAGCCATTTAACGCAGTAACATCAATTGTACAAAATAATAAATGCTCATGCCAGCTAACCAGACAGATTAGAGTTGAATACTATAAATTGTATAATTTCCAACATATTCAGAGTTGAATAAATTTCCAAACAGATACAAGGGCCTTGCATGAGAATCAATGTCAATGATTCAGAACATTTTTTGCGTTTTCAATTAATTTTGAAAAATCACTGTTTGGCCATCTGGGTAAACATTCGAATCTGCACGAATCTTTTTATTTTGTGTTTAACATAATGATAATAAAAATGTCATTGGAATGGCTTATAAAGGACATAAACATTATTTTATGCCAAATCGAATAGCAAAATATGACACAGAGGAACATAAAACTCTGGCAAGAAAACTGACAGAACATAAAATCTTTAATGGTGCAGACTTAAATGCCTTTATTACATGTTCAAACAAATAAGCAATAATAAAGACAATTCCTGAGAGGGAAAACTTGCCTTTGTATTATAAGATTTTAACTGAATATTATGTTTTATACTATTTATGTAATTCCCTGCAATGTGAAAAAGACAGAACTACTCTTAATGTACTGATGAGATATTATTGAAAACCTTAACATTTCTCATTGCTTTATAAATTGAAACTTAACCATGCTGTTAAAATTCAAGAAAGATTCAAAAGTCATATTTTAAATAAAATCATAAAATTACTAAAGATAATTTTGGACACGTTTATTGGCATATCATGAGGATGGTATTTCGAATGACAATATTCACCGTAATTACATTGCTTCTAAAAAATATTTTGAAAATGCATCTGCTTCAAATAATAAGAAATCATAATACCAACTCGTTGGCGATGAATTCTGCACTATAGATGCAGAAATAATGACAATGAGTTGTGCTATTTAGGGAATAATGCCAAGTAAATGTTTAGCTGCCAAACCAATGATCGCTCACACAATTTTCACTAAGCCATTTAGTGGCAAACTGGGATTTTCTGTTTGGCTAAAAAGCTCATTGGCTAAATTGGTATCAAAGCTGTAGAAAATGATGCTGCCGCTGATGACAATACCCGGTGATGGTAGTGAATGGTAATACTTGCAAGATAGATAAATGAATATATTTTCTCTATTGTAGATTTATGTAGAATGACAAATCCAAAATCCAAGTGTCAGAGCAGTGCAGTGAAAGCAGGGCTTGCTTGTATCTTCTTTATAAAATCTTGCTTCAAATTTAATTTTTATTACGATGTACTGATCAGAACTGTCAAAAATGTCTTTGAACATTGATGGCTAATCGCAATAATTCCTTTTTATGTATATTCATTTTTGATGAGGACGAATAAGCTATTTTTCTGTGGAATTTGCCTGTGTGAACTATTATAGTTGATGATGAATCTTAATCATTATTTTAACATGGAAACCATATAGACTGTTTCATTTGTCATGATCAACAAGATGTTTCGTAACTGATTTTAGTGTATGAATCAGAATCAGAATCTTTTCATTTGTGAGTCAGCAATAAGAGTCAAAAATCCCTGATTTTATTTTATTATTAATTATTAAATTAAAGTGTATAGTGAAACAGTCCTTTCCTTAAAATACTGGAAGTGGTGTAATAACATTTCTGCTGATGCTGTAATATTGCTAAGACTGTTGATACTGTTGCAGCTATATTGACACTCTTGCTGTTGATGCCAATTTGCGGTATGACCACTGTTGATATGCTAGTGGCTATGAGAAGGGCATAATGTAACAAGACTGACAGCTCACTATTTCTCACTCAATCATCATGAGCAGATATTTGCTGTGATTTGTAGCAATTTCCTAACAGCCCCCAGCATAATTGATGACTGCAGTTTGACAAGTCATTCCTCATGTTCTCAGAGCACCAATATCCTACATACAGGATGAACCACAACATTTTCAGAACGGAAGGCTTGAGATTTCAGACTTGCTGCACCCTTCACTTTGCAGGCGAAAATCTCGAGTATTGTTACCACAAAAGTCAAAAACAATGATGATTTTTCACAGAAAGAGACATGTACATAAATGAGGAACTGCTTTTGGTTCACTGAGTTTTGTAAGTGACTAGACGTAGCTAGGTATTAGTTTAGACACCGATTTGGAGGGTTCTAACTGACAAAAATGCATGTTAGAACCTGACAAGGAGGTGTCTAACTGACTTAGACATCAAACGCTTCTTCTATTGTACATTTTAGCTTATTACTTTCGCAAAAATAATCTGATTGCTTATTTGCTGTTGTAAACAGAGTTTTAAAATCCCTAACTGGGCGCTAACATGCAAAATTGTCAGTGAGATACCAACTTTTTCAATAGTAGAAGTATCTTGGTGATGTCTAAATGTATTAGCATGGTGTATAGTATACTCACAGTCAACAGTACAATCAGTTGGACTCTCAGTATTATGATCAATCAAACAGCCTGAAAATATAACATTCTCTGTACTGTAGGTGGAGGCCTTTTCAGTAATTTTTACCTTCAGCGAACGAAGTTCGAAGAAGGTATTGTAATCACTTGGGTAAAAATGCTGTCCGTCCGCCGGGCGGGCGGGCGGGCGGGTGGGCGGGCGGTCGGGCGGCGGGCGGATAGATCGTTTCCGGCCCGGCACTCGGCCTCCATTGAATGTATGGGGATGAAATTTGGTACACATCTAGCCTGTATGGTCTAGTTGTGCCTTTTGATGGTCTGATGAATAGATCTTAAATACTTTTTGAAATAATTAACAAAATATTAAAAAAAAATTTTTTGTTTCCGGGCCAAGGCTCGGTCACTATTGCATGTGCATGGATGAAATTTGGTACACACGTGGCCTATATGGTTTAGTTGTGCCTGTTAATGGTATCATTGACAAATATTCTATACTTTCTGAAAAAATGAGAAAAGATATAAAAACAGATTTTTTTTTTGTTTTTTGGGCTAAGACTCGCTCACTATTGCATGTACATGGATAAACTTTGGTACACATATGGTCAATATGGTCTAGTTGTACCTTTTGAAAGGTCTGATGGAAAATATTATATACTTTTTCAAATATTGAAAAAAACATAAAAATTATTATTTTTGTTTCTGGCCCAACCAACATCCGGTCACTATTCCATATACATGGATGAAGTTTGGTACACATATGGCTTGTATGGTCAAGTTGTGCCTTTTCATGGTCTGACAGATGGCTATTCTATAGTTTTTGTAATATTGAGAAAAAATATTTAAAATAATTTTTTTTATATCGGAGCCAAAACTTCCCCACTATTGCATATACAGTAATGCATTTTTCTAAATAAATCACCTATGCAATTCATTTAGCAGTGCTTTTTGATGCGTATAACACTTTATGAATCATTGGAAAAATAGAGATAATGGAAGGCCACTACTCGACCGCTATTGCATACCTATAAGCAATTTCGTAAACGCACCAATTTTATGATATTATTGTAATCTTCTAAAGGTGTTATTCGCTGAAGGTTTGCTGCTGCGCAGCCTATGTTTTAAAGTGTTTATGTAGTCTTGTGTTATTTTTGTGCGTGCTTTACCAAGAGTCTAGCAAATACATCACACCATTCCAGACCACATTCTAGACCACAAAATGCAAGGCTGAGATTTCACCATCCCTCATAAAGATGACAGGCTATTTTATGGATGCCGATATATACACAATTGCCAGCCACTGTGTATATCAATCACAGTGAATCACATCATATACACACTCTATTGTTTCTCCAGGGATTTATATAAAGGATGTGATGGGGCATATGTCATATATATGTCGTATATCTCTGATATAGCCATGCTTCATAGATATGCTTCATTCTTCCAAAAACTGCAGCACTATCTACACTGTATGAGATTCCATAGAGCAGCATGATATATGACTTTTCAGAGCATATAGCGTCATGATGCATTACAGCAGTTTTAATAGGCATGTGCTTCAGCAGCATGATCAGTGCTTGAATGACCAGAATTGTGCTCATGCTTACTAAAATTGATACTGTTGTAATTGTATGAACTACGAGGTGAATGTAACACCATGTTACATGAATGCTTTGAGGTCATATGCGTGCTATTGCAAATTTTGTCAATTCGCAGCAGCGATTTTAATGCAATTTTTATTTCTACCAAAACGTAATGGCAAAATTGCAATGTTGACTGAAATTGAAGTGAAATAGGGAGCTCTAGGCAATATATTCCCAGTTTTAGAGGTATCAAGAAGTGCAAAACACTGAGTCTAAACAATAATTTTAACCACCTGTAGACACTATTACAAGTCATTTCTTGTCAATTTCTTAATATTTTTAAAAATAAATCAAGAGATAATGTGCGCAATTATATTCCTAATTCTCCATTTTCTGTGGCATGTGTAGCAGAGTTTTCATGGAAATGTGTCTTCCAGGAAACTAAGAAGTGATGGTGACACCATGTCCAAAATTTGATCGCGAGGAAATATCATAGCAACTTATTTTTCTATGTCACATTGTCACAAGCTAATCCTTTTGTCACGTTTATTCAAACATGTTCTGGTTTATCCCTGGAGACCAAGGTATATAGATTGAAGTACAGTTTCATTGATGTGTTTTCACCAAGGTATCTTAACTGTCTCATAGTTTCTGTGCATTGCTGATGTCAAATAACTTCTGTACAAATCTGTAAAACTTGTATGTCTCATTCACTAGACAGAGAATTATATTGGCATCATTTGTGGCCTACAAAGTCGCCCATGCACAGAACATCCATTCCCATTAAAGTACTTAAAAAGTAAAAAGTTGAAATAGGTAAGCCTAAAGTAAAAATTTATTTCTAAACTGCTAAAATCAAACATATACATTGTTATATGAAAGCAGTGTGTTATATGGTAAAAAAAATTTGGTGAAGTACTTAACATAAATCATAGCCATAACATTTGCCTTTGTAATATTGTAGATCTGTATATTTATGCAATAAAAAAAGTAGACCCTCCCAACACAGACTTTGCATGATATTAAAGAGAAAGAACTTTCTAGATGAAGTTCAGGAGGCTGACTTTTAACATGCCACAAAAATATCAACTGCTAATTGCATATCTTGATGAATGGCCTGAAACTTCTGGGAACTATCTCTTTTGGAAAAAGGCTGTCAGAATCATTCAGTAGTGTCATCAGTTTCTTGCTTTTGACCAAAGGCATTTCTTTAGAGTTTGCACATTTCAAAACAAGCCATCCATCAAACACAATGCCCTGAGCACCATTTTGTTGTAGCTCTTTACCATTTGAAAAATCCCAAAAGTGCCAGTTTCAGTTTGTCTCATTTCTTATTTTTCATTTTTGAGGAAGTTCTTTCGTTTTCTTAGCCATATAAACCTGCAGCCAAGTAGTTTTAGAAAGTGGTTGAAGCTTTTTTGAATTTTGGAGAGTGGTTTGCTTCCTTCTGGTAAAGGAATTTTGGGATTTTTTTCAGTTAAGATGTAGATACATAGATACATAGATGCATAGATTGATACATAAATTAATTGAAAGATAGGTAAGTTCCCATAGTCTAATGGTTACAGCACTTGACTGCGAATCTACTGGCTCTTGAGGACACAGGTTCAAACCCGGTCCTGGAACTCAATTGGAGTGAGTTGGTTGTGGCTGTGGCCGGATAGGGTGGCCAGTTGTGTCGGCAGGAGTTCACCCTCTTGTTAGGTGTGAGCAGCAAAACTTCCAGCCAGACTCCTCTGGACTGGATGACTGGACAAGTAGCCTAATGTGAAGTGAAAACCACAACAAGGAAAAAGCTGTCACCAGGAGCACTGAAGATCTCCAGTCATCATAAATTGTGAATTTCATTATAAACCTCACTAGATTGATCTGGAAGATTATATGTAGCAGTATATAAGTGTACAAATAATAAATAATAATAGATAGATAGATAAGTAGATAGATCAATGGATCGACAGATAGATTGATAGATAGATAGATCAATAGATAGACAGATCGAGTGATCAATTGATAGAACCAATTCTTCAAACAAGTGATGTTTCATCAAATGTTGCATATTAAATCCCCAGTTCTGGTAGTACTCTTTTTGCATGTAATACAGACACATAGAGTGTAATAGCATAGATCTGAGGGCTTTCTAACACCCTCTGATGTGTCTTGGCTTCAATTTAATGAGGTGACACCCAAGGGGCTATTCTTGTTCCTTTTAAGAGCCTTAGGGGATCTCTCACTCCTGTTCAATCTGGACATTCCTCTCTCTGGCTGTAAGTTTGCTGAATTTGTTAAAGAGAGAGTTTGGAGTATCCCTTGTGATGTTGTGGCTCTGTTAAATAAGATATTGTAATTCAACAGTGAGTTTGATGCAGAAATATGAATTATTATTTCGATGCTCGAAAATTCTTCTTGTGAAGTCATATATAGTGTATATAATAATTATCTCTACGCATACTTTTATGCTATCTTTCATTAGATAACAACTATCCAGTAAGTGAGGGCATAATTATATAGTATATACTTTATTTTGCAGTGCCATCAGCATAAGTCAGTGAATGACACCATCACCAGTGAAGCTACCTTTCACCTGATAACAATCTTGCCATTCATTTCAATGCTAAAGATAGGACCTTTGGTGACATCTTTCGTGTCCTCAAACTGAGCACTGTTCCTTCCCAAGCTGTAATTTAAGTGGGACTATCACTCACTGAATCCTTGTTATCTTTGTTATTCCTACAAAGGGTACGTGTTTGAGTAGAAAATAAGTTAGTTGGAGAAAACAATTGTTTAAGCATGCCAACTGGAAACCACAGAGTTCCTGCTGACACTGTCAGTTCTGTCTGAGGCATTCAAGAAGGGGGGCATATACAAGACATTTTCTTCTACTGAACCCTACCAAAAAATTAACCAGCTATGCTCCTGGAGACTGATAGAGCAGGGCCAGAGTTGATGCTTTATGAGAAACAGATGTATCAGCACAAGATAGAGCTATTTGTGGTGTTAATAATGTCACCAAATGTGGAATTGGATATGGTTGCGTGGATTTTGCCGCTCTCAACTCAGGGGAAACATACTGAAGTTTGGCATTGATATTGATACAATGTATCTCTTAAATCTGAGACCAGACTTTATGGGACTAGTACCCTCGAAGACGCGATAGTGTGCCGTTAATTCAAAATCAAAACATATAATGCCCTGAAATGTCCCAAGATCCTTTGGCAGTTGCTGCAAGGAATAGCACTACCTCTTATTTCGTCACGATTTTACAGTGCCCAAATGAATATTGTCACCCTCCCAGCTCATTGCAATGCAGACCCGGGATCAAAATGATTTCCCCTGGCTCTGTACCCTTTCCTTTTGGCTGCGCCCTTTTTAGTTCTCCCCACTGACTCCCCCTCCTACCCCCTTCCCCAGTGACCCTGTTGACAGGCAATTGGCCACCCAAGTATACTACAATAGCTCCAATTGATGGAGTATTGATGTATGGTTAAAATGCTATGAGATTTTGGACAAAAGAAAGGGAAAGTGTTGAGGCAAATAGGGCAAGGAAGAGAATGAGAATATGTAGCATTTTCTTAGTGCATGTCAAAATCTGAGATTGCAGAACAGAAAAATGTTTTGTTTGCTTCATCTTCAGAAGTACAGTCTACAGATGCTCTTGAAAGTAAGTACATCCCGCTGCGGCTTACCAATGAATTACATGTTGAATTAATCATGGAGGAAACTATGCAGTGTATTAAAAAGCAGTTTCTCCACATACGAGGGGCGTTCAGAAAGTTCGAGGCTTTTTTTTATATAGACACTTATTTTCAATCTACAATTATGAATTTTTCACAGGATAAAATTCAGCATATTTGGAATGGATTTCAAAAATTTTGGACAATTTTGACATTTTTAAGTCATTCTGTGGTTGCCATGGAAACTGAAAGTTCAGCTTCTTGGGGCAGTTAATACTGAAACCACTAAAGCCAATGAATTTTGGCTGTGAAAGACCTCTCTCCATCACTTGCATTAGTGAGATTGACAATATTTGACACAAGAAATATAATATTAGCCTTAAAAAATACTCCCAAGCTCACCAAAAGCATTGATTCATACACCTGACCAATTGAAGTAAATGTTCCTTGAAGTCCTCCAAACAAAGTTCTGAGAAAGAATTTCGGTCATCCAAAGCCTTTTCTCCTCCAGTGCCTGAAACTATAGCCCCCATGGACTATAGTAAGGGAAAACCAGGACTTATGTAAAGCAGCATGTCTCAGGAATAGCTAGGATGGATAATGCTGTCCATTTTGGTCTCTTGTTCATACTAGTGAATCCATGCTTTCACAAGTCCTTATGCAGTCAGGGAAACACACCTTTGCCTCCTGAATTTCCCTCGCCAAATCTGGCATGCAGGAGTGCTTCGTACATGGGTTCAGTGTAAGAATACACACATTTGGTGTGCTTGAAAGCATATTTAGAAGCTAATATCATTTTTATTGTGTCAAATATTGTCCATCTCACTATTACAAATGACAGAGGGAAGTCTCTCACAGTCACAATTTCTTGGCATTCTTGGTTTCAGTGTTACCTGCCCCAAGAAGCTGAACTTTCAGTTTCCATGGCAACCACAGAATGACTTAAAAATGTCCAAATTGTCCAAAATTTTGGAAATTCATTCCAAATATGCTGAATTTTATCCTGTGAAAAATTCGTAGTTCTAGATTGAAAATTAGTATCCATATGAAAAAAAGCCTCGAACTTTCTGAACGCCCCTCGTATATATATTTTCAAAAAGTCTTGTTCACTATCAGATATTTATACTAAGCTGTTGTTTTCACAGAGAAAAACAGACTTTTACCCATCTACAGACAACACAATGAATAATATAATCTATTTGTGAATTGCGATAATTTGGGGTCTGCCGAATATTTATCAAATTGCCATTTCTCTGCATATCAGCGTTATTACATATAATAAGACAATCTTAGATCAATATTACTTTTGTAAGGGCTCTTTATATCCACAAAACAACAGATAATGACAAAGTAAAAAGCGGGTTGATGGTTGCAGACAGTTCAGGACAGTTCCGCTCAGTCTGTCGTTATTGGTCCGCAAATTACATGCTTGATCACGTGCCCCTGTCACGTGCTACTTATTGGCCAATCACAGAGCTGCTCTCTGACACCGAATTGTCTTCTTGAGCAAATTGCAACCTGTCTTCTAATCTTATTTATGTCACTTTTCCCGATGTATCTAAAAGTTTCTGGAAGTTTCTAGAGGGTTTTCCAATGTTTTTCGTAAGATTTTAGACAGCAGACCTGACTCCACATACCTAATACCTCTTACACTCCTAAAGGATTGACTAACATGTGAAATAGTGCACATTAAGCAATAATGAATCAATTGCTTGAACTTCAAAAGTATGTGGCTCAATTCCGGTTTTAAAAAGCGCAAATTCCAAGGAAATATAGGCGTATTGTTCGAACGAGACAGGCTGTCATGTCTGGTAGAAATGATATAAATGTGATTTAATTTGTTTCAATTTACGTTAACAATAGCCATTGCCTATTTTACTCGTCATTTTAGTGTTTGATAATTGAAAAATGGAGTTAAAATTAATAAGAGATATTTCAGACCTCAAGACTATTTTATTGAAGACTTTAAGCAAAACTTAAATTTCCATCATTCTCACTTTTTTATGACAACAATTTACTCTTTTAACAGGGATTGAGCCTTTTGTGAAGGACAGAAATTGGTTTTGAGGTTTGGTTATCTCTCAATATAAAAAAAAAAAATCTTTCTTTGTACAGCTGCGGCATTCAATTTAAGTAACACTGAGAACCATTGCTACAATTGCTAGAATACAAGCCATACAAGGTGATATTGACAGTAGGGAAATACCCCCTAATGTGCATGTAATTGTTTTGAAATCACAATGAGAATGCACGGAATTGATAATTGTCTTCATTGCAATGCAAGCTAGCTAGGTTCCTATAAGTAACCAAAGAGGCTAATAAACAAATTTAGGCCTATATAATTGAGTTGACTGACGAAGTTTAAAAGATTCGATGACGATAAATTGGTGAATTGTCACATTACTGTATAATTCATCTTGAAATAAACTGTACTCAACATCTAACTTAACGTTGTATTTTATTTGTTTCAGGTATGTTGGCTTTTGGATTACTTGTGATTTTGAGTAACACACCATTTTGGTAAGTGGCATGACATGACATTTGATGATAGTGCCTAAATGAATATTGTCACCCTCCCATCTCATTGCAATGCAGACCTGGGAACAAAAAGTTGTCGATTAAGAATTTCTACTTTATATATATAAGGATACTTAGATTTTTGTAACCTATTAGGCCTACTTATTCTGTAAATGTCTGGAGTAATTTGATTACAGTTTTAAATTTAACTTCAGTTTTGAAAATAAGCAGCCAGCTTGATGTTAAGATTAGGGCCTTGTTAGATCTGTCACAAAGCTATATTATCTTGATTAAGAAACACGTTCCTTCTGAAAAAAAGAAAAAAAAAGAAAAAGAATATTGGCCTACGTGTTATATAAATTCTCTGTGTATACTATCCTATCCTAGCTGTAATCAGAGCAGACATTCTAGTAGCCATTCTACAGTTATACTAGCTACTGGCCAGTCTTCAGCCACTCCATTTAAGAAGGACATTAGCAGTTTCCAGTTGATTGGCCAAGGCCATGTTTGGACACTTGTAAGGCTCTCAAATATTTGCTTCATTTAACTGACATGGCTTGAGTTGCACACTTCAGCTATCACTTGCAATACTGTAGTAGAATGGCTGTAGGTTTGTCTATCTGCAGTTCTGACTGTGATTCTATGTTTGTGGGCTGTTTCAAATTTGTTTGTTTCCTACGTGCATAGGTAATGGTTTGGGTTTTAGGAAATTCACTGAATTTGGTTTATATTCGCGCAGCGAAACGGCCGAAGGCCGTTGAGCGAAGCGAATTGAGTGCAAGAAAGGACTCAAAAATCTGTGCAGTGATGGTCTCAACATCAACAGTCCACAGCTGGGAATTAGGTCAAGTGGGTCCAGCTTCTTATCAATGATTTAGTTTCGTATTTAACAAAACATAACAAAATCATCTTCAAAAGTGTCTTAAAAATTCAATTTTCTCTAGTAGTATATCCTGTACCAATAATTTTTATGGAATAGTTAATTATTAGCGTTGACAAGCTAAATCAAATTATTTAAAAACATGTGATTCATTTAATTTCAATCAGACAACAAGGAAACATAACAAAATTAAAGTTACATAATCTTTATAAACTGATGATTATGTAACAGTGAACAGTTAATCTACTTGCAATGTTATTGTTTTTGTATTACTATTATACTATTATATAATATCAACAATCTAACATAGACTTGAATTTGGCAGCTTTCAGTGTTGTCTGCCTTTTTACCATTTAGCTGATTATCTATCAATCTTATTTATCTATTTAGTATATATAGATGAATTTATCTATCTATCTGTCTGTCAATATATCTATCTATCTATTTATCTATCTATTTATCTATTTATCTATTTATCTATTATATTTTTTGTCTAGTTTATCTTGCTATTCTACATTTTTCTCTGTCTTTCCATGTATCTGTATTTCTAACTGCCTTTCATACATTGAATAATTATGAAATAAACATTAAAGTTATGGTAACACTATAAGTCCTACAAAAACTTTTTAAAGTGCTGCGCGAATTTCATGGCAGTGCCATTTACATATTAAAGACAGCGAATAAGCTCTGGTTACCTTGATTTTCTGTAACCAAATTGGTAACATACATTATCTCATGACCAGCATCCAGGAAAACGAAATTTCAATTTTCGGAGAATGTTGGTGTTATATAATGCCGGTAAAAATCAACAACCCTGCTTATTTTTAAGCAAAATTAGTACTGTCAATTATTATAATAATTTGGCAATATGTTTGTTTGTAGATATAGGCTGTATAATATGTATATGCATCTTATAACAGCATCACACAAGTAGGCTATGCTGTCATTATATTCATCATTGTAACTTTCAAATAACTGAGGAAAAGAAAATAATCAATTAAACAGGTATGCGGATGTTGCAAACACAATTTCCTTATTTTCACCCAACAGCTATGACTGGAAAATGAACTTGCTTTCTCTATAACCACCCTGCTTGATGCATCAAATTTGATGGCAACTCCCGACCAATATACAATGATCTTATCACTTGATCCTATGCCCTTACTTAAAATTACAGCTCAGAAGCCCCGGAACAGAAAAACCATTGTAGCCCTGAATTGCCTAATTTGGGGCTAATGCCAATGGTGTTCCTGAAGTGGCCAGCTTAACCCTTGGCAATATAATAAAGACACAATGGCACTTTCACTGTAATGGTGATTGGTGATAAATACTTACGTTCCTAAAGGTACTTTAACATAGCCTTAAGTACATCCCCTTAAACTAATTACTTGATCTGATGTAATGTATCTTGCAGCGTAGGCCTATACAATTGGGAGCCAAGACTTATTTTAGCAGTGCGTGTTCTTTGTAACATATAGCTTTGTCTTATTTGATTTACCTCTTTCTATTAACTGCTTCGTTTTCTGTCCTTCTTAATTTATTTTGGAATATTGATTTTTACCCCTTTTCCTCTCTGCTTTCTTGCTTCCTTGCTTCCGGGGAAGCCCCTGAAAGGCTGAAACCACTTCCCATATGGAGAAGAAGAAGAAACAATTTGCAAAGCTAACTAGAAGTTCCTCTGCCGCATTTCCAGCTTGATTTTAGATATTCTCTTTCCCTTTTCCGTGCATACATGTCAGATTGATTGCAGGTCGACTTGTTGCTTTCCACCCGTCCTATCATACACGTATATAGAACTTTAATTCCCTGCCATCCCTCTATCCAGGCTTGTTTTTCCATATAGCTTTCCTCCTCCTCCTCCTCCTCCTCCTCCTCCTCCTCCTCCTCCTCCTCCTCCTCCTCCTCCTCCTCCTCCTCCTCCATCAACTTACTTTGGTTGGTATTGTTTAAAGACATTTTATCAAAATGTATTGTACACTTGTAAGTTGCAAATAAATCTTCATTCATTCATTCATTCATTCATTCCTTCATTCATTCATTTCTCCTCCTCCTCCTCCTCCTCCTCCTCCTCCTCCTCCTCCTCCTCCTCCTCCTCCTCCTCCTCCTCCTCCTCCTCCTCCTCCTCTTGTCCTAATTCTTCTCCTCTTTCTTTCTTTTTCTCCTCCTCCTTCTCCTTCTTCTTCTCCCCCTCCTCCTCCTCCCCCATTCTCCCCCACCCTCCTCCCCAATTCTCCCCCTACTCCTCCTCCTCCTCCTCCTCCTCCTCCTCCCCATCCTCCCCCTTCTCCCCATCCTCCCCCTTCTCCCCCTCCTCCCCCTTCTCCCCCTCCTCCCCCTTCTCCCTCTCCTCCTCCTTCTCCCCCTTCTCCCTCTCCTCCTCCTTCTCTCCTCCTCCTTCTCTCCTCCTCCTTATCTCCTCCTCCTTCTCTCCTCCTCATTCTCTCCTCCTTCTTCTCTCCTCCTCCTTCTCTCCTCCTCCTTCTCTCCTCCTCCTTCTCTCCTCCTCCTTCT
The DNA here is from genome assembly GCA_026936325.1 of Platynereis dumerilii. Lineage (NCBI taxonomy): Eukaryota > Metazoa > Annelida > Polychaeta > Phyllodocida > Nereididae > Platynereis > Platynereis dumerilii. Next base: position 45,867,815 of record JAPTHN010000007.1, on the reverse strand, counting down.
CTCCTCCTCCTTCTCTCCTCCTCCTTCTCTCCTCCTCCTTCTCTCCTCCTCCTTCTCTCCTCCTCCTTCTCTCCTCCTCCTTCTCTCCTCCTCCTTCTCTCCTCCTTCTTCTCTCCTCCTCCTTCTCTACTCCTTCTTCTCTCCTCCTCCTTCTCTCCTCCTCCTTCTCTCCTCCTCCTTCTCTCCTCCTCCTTCTCTCCTCCTCCTTCTCTCCTCCTCCTTCTCTCCTCCTCCTTCTCTCCTCCTCCTTCTCTCCTCCTCCTTCTCTCCTCCTCCTTCTCTCCTCCTCCTTCTCTCCTCCTCCTTCTCTCCACCTCCATCAACATACTTTGGTTGGTATTGTTTAAAGAAATTTTATCAAAATGTATTGTACACTTGTAAGTCGCAAATAAATCTTCATTCATTCATTCATTCATTCATTCATTCATTCATTCATTCGTTCATTCATTCATTCATTCCTCCTCCTCCTCCTCCTCCTCCTCCTCCTCCTCCTCCTCCTCCTCCTCCTCCTCCTCCTCCTCCTCCTCCTCCTCCTCTTGTCCTAATTCTTCTCCTCTTTCTTTCTTTTTCTCCTCCTCCTTCTTCTTCTTCTTCTCCTCCTCCTCCTCCTCCTCCTCCCCCATTCTCCCCCACCCTCCTCCCCAATTCTCCCCCTACTCCTCCTCCTCCTCCCCATCCTCCCCCTTCTCCCTCTCCTCCTCCTTCTCTCCTCCTTCTCTCCTCCTTCTCTCCTCCTTCTCTCCTCCTCCTTCTCTCCTCCTCCTTCTCTCCTCCTCCTTCTCTCCTCCTCCTTCTCTCCTCCTCCTTCTCTCCTCCTCCTTCTCTCCTCCTCCTTCTCTCCTCCTCCTTCTCTCCTCCTCCTTCTCTCCTCCTCTTCGTTATCTCCTCCTCCTCCTTCTCTCCCCTCCTCCTCATTCTCCTCCTCTTCCTCCATCATTGACGTACCACACAATAATTAGCTCTCTGCCATAAGTGCACACAAGTTTCCAGCTGTCACAAAAATGATACATTATTCCATGCTAAATGACATAGGCTTGTACCAGCTTATTTCATCTATCAAGCAAACACATTTATAGATGATCTATCAAGTCTATTGGCTTGATAGATGTATTGGTGCCTCTCTCAAATTCTGATAAATGTGCAAACGATTCATCATAATAATTCAATTGTGTTGGACTGCGGAAATACTGCAGAAAAAAAGCAAAAATATACAAATTCCATCAAATTTAGGTAATTATTACCTCTCAAGTTTATGATGTATCGCCCTCAGCTAACAATGTTATCTGGAAGTTTTGTGGGAGACTGGGAAAGGACAGTATTTTAGGTAGTACATTCTTAACACTAGGAGTAGACACTAGTATTGCAGTGGAAGCTTCAGAGGCCTCTAACGGTGAAAATTTGTCACTACAGTTTTACTCGTTAGGTGTCATAATGGTGGTTCTAGACCAAGACGCCACTTGTGGACAAAATAAGAACCATAGCCTAAGAACTCTTGCAGCTGCAGTTCCTGAAGCGACTGTCTGGGCTTGATGCATCTTCAATGGCACAACATACTTGACGTGATATATTAATCCACATGGACCAAACATGTTTTGATTTGATTTGATTTTATTTATTAAGGGAATTCCCAAAGACCAAACATGTGTGAAAACAATTTTTAAACAACAGAAAGGTTCATTATGAGTTTAAAGTTAACAGCAACACAATATTCTACAGGGACACATTTGCTTCAAGAAAGTATGCCATAGCTATTATGGTAATTTTTTGTAACTATTTCTTTTCCTAATTATGAAAAAAATACTGTTTTTGCAACACAGTTTTTCAACAACAGCAGTAAGAAGAGATTTGTCATTCTCCTGGCTGTTTTATTTTATTCAATGCCAACTAATTGTTTCTCAAATTTGATGAGAGGATATTTAGCTATGGATCCTATATAATTATATAGCATATGATGAGATGATATTAATTTGTTGACTATTGAGTATTGACATTGCTTCCCCATTTTCATTTCCCTAGAGTGGCACATAGCTCTCTATAATTACATAAATGGTCCAGCTTGAATAAATTCTCTAATGTTGTTCTTCTTGATTAATGAAGACACCCATGATCTTCAACTATGGGCCAAACAATGAAATTACAACCACATTTTGAAAGGAGCAAAAAATTAAGGATGTTAGTATATCTTTATTATTATTTATTCTTAATGTACCACAGCCAAAACTTTTTGAAAAAGACTATTTATTCTTAATGTACCACAGCCAAAACTTTTTGAAAAAGACTATCACAAGTGTGAATGACCAATTCTATTGAATACCGGTACTGCTTTCCCACTTTACTTTGTGTTCATTGCATGTTCTATATTTATAGATTATTGGCCTCCTCAATGCATTAATACAGGACGTAAAGCCCAGTCATCCATCCATCCCCAATTTTCCTTAGAAGGTCTCTTGACGTTTTATCTCTATAAACTGATACATGCTGCTACCCACTAATAAATCGCAACTTAAATCTATAGCCCCTCCAGCATAGTCTAGCTCTTGAATAAATCTCTGGTGTTGGTCTTTGCTTGATTACAAGTCTCCATTAATTGGGAAGACTTTGTAAAAGCCAAGGAGATCAGAAGGAGGCTGTGATTTAAGAGAAAACCAGAAAGGCTGGCTTGAGCTTGGTAGCTAGCTTTAGTTTGGTAGCTAGTCTTGAGCTTGGTAGCTCCTCTATACAGTGTTAAGGTAGAGGCTTCAGAGCAAGACTGGTTTAACTTTACAGTTGCTTTAGTTAGATTATAAGAGATACAGAAGGTTATCTTTGTTTGTTAATTTTTGTTCCTGTTACTTAAAATTCGTTTCATGTACCAATGCAAAACGGTGTACCTAAATTATTTCAATTCTATGTGGTAATATAAAATTACCTAAATGTTTTCTCCATCTAGGAAATCCAGTTTTAGATTTGAAGTACTGTATAAAATTGTAACTGTGCACGGCAAACACAAATAGTTTCTAAGTTTATCTTTTAAGATATCTTTTATAGTTGAATAGATTTGTCAGTCCTTCTCTTGATCCCCTTTGCTGTAGAGAGATCTCCTTTATTTAGTGTATGGCTTCTTCATTTTTCTTTTTAAGAGATTAAAACACCACCGACCCTCCTCAATCTTAAAGCTAAATTGAACTGCACAGAAACCCTGCAGTGTGCTGATAAAGACTGTTAGAAGATTTGACTGGACTCTTGTGAAGTATATTACACCAGCCTTGGACAACAGATAATTAGTCCGCAAGACTCCCAAGTTCTTGTATGTTTTCCCTTGTGACTTGTCCGAACTGGCTTGATGCTGTTTTCGCTTATCTCAGAAGGATCAGACCATCTTAACGCAACAACAGGTTTTGTGTACAGGCACTAATATGTAAATGGCACTGCCATGAAATTCGCGCAGCATTGTCATAGAACTACTGCATTATCTTCAACATTCCATGCAGAAGGCCAACGTATCTTTTTAAAGGACTGGGCAAATGGGCAGATAGATAAGATTAGATAGATAAGATCAGATCTATAGATAAGATTAGATAGATAGATAGATTGCACTAAATTGTTGATGTTACATAACTGAGATCAATAAAACCTTAGCTATTCAGAGGTGATTGTTTACTATTAGACTGTTACATAATCTTTTGATAGTTAATGAAGATTATGTAACCTTAAGTGTTGTTGTGATTTCTTACTGGTGATCCATTTTAGTCATTAACATTTGCATTGACTTTTATTTTTATTCACTTCTTGCAATCAGGTGGTATGGAAATAATTATTTCCAATGTTGATAAACATGTTGATTTAAATCCCTTAAATATGTCATTGGACGTTGTTATAGGACAAGACTGAAATTTTAAATCTATTTTGGAATTTATTTAACATATTTCAATTATTTACCAAACTAAACTGTGACTAAACTACTAGCTCCACTTTCATGGCAACTACAGGCACTTCCTGTTCAGGCAGTCACTGCAGAGCACCACATAGAATGAGCTGTCCTTGTGCTAAGTGAGCTTCACTCATGGCTGCCTTCGGCAGCCATGAGCTGCGCTCATTTAAATAGTTCCCCTGCAAGAAATAAATCATAGACTTTCTATAGTATCGTGGGGAAAAGCTTTTGTGCATGCAAATTTCAAAACACACTGTAAGAGTCTTAGGACCAGTAAATTATTCACTTTGTTTGTGAAAGATTACCGAAGTTAGATAATTTTTGCATCCAACAAACACAGCTCTACACTGTTTCTGTATTTTCAGTTCCACCAAACTCCCAAAGCAAATACAATCACATTTGAGAAGTTAAAGTAGCTGTTTTCTTATACGATACCATTTTCATATCTGGTTGGCCTGTGGGTTGTCGAAGGTGAGCAATCCTATTTGCAGCTATTAGCCTCCCCATGTTGGTTCCACCCTTCTGTTATAAGGGCATCCAAAGTTGTCTGACATTCTATTTTCTTGTTCTAGCTTTCCTTTCTTTAGCAAATCTTTCTTTTTCACAAATCCCAGCACATCAGACCTGCAATAAACCTTTCACACTTAGCTGACTACTCAGTGATCAAGGTGGTCTCATAAAATGTTTCCCCTTTTTTCGCAAAGAAGCAAAACTGACAATTCCTGATGGCGCTATCTTCTATGCACTCCTAAATATCCATGCACGGACTTCTATCTCTGATGGTTTCAACCAAACCCTTTTTTCTTCCAAGTCTTTCACCGGAGGTCTAAGAATGGGTATTTGGCTCATGGAGCATACCCTGGCCATGCATGTTATTATGATATATTAATATCCTTCAAAAGTCATGATGGAAAACATATCACAAAGGATAAATATATATTTCGATTTGCTTTGCTATAAAATTCATACATTCATGTACATGTAGTTTGTGGTAAGCTGTACTGGATGCAATGAAGATTTACCAGCATACTTTGTATTCTAAATGTATTTATAACCAATTCAATATTTGAAAACATAGGATACATATCTGACAACCACTTCACTGCCTATGATATTCAGGAATAGGACAGGCACAAACACTCAAAAAGAGAACTTAAATTATGAAATCGAAGTAGCTCTGTTTCTCACAATATTTCATTTTTTCTTTTTAGGTAGCCCTAAGGGATGTCGAAGGTGAAAAATCCTATTTGTAGCTATTAGCCTCCATCATGTTGGTCCGACCCTTTTGTTGATATGGGCATTCTAAGTTGTCTGACTTTCTATATTCTTGATCTAGTTTTCTTTTATTAGAATGAATTTGTTTTTAGCAAATCCCAGCACATCAGATCTGCAATAAACTTTTCAAACTTGCCTGAAATCTCACTGAGGAGGTCTCGTTTAATGTTTCTCCATTTTCCCAAAGAAGCAAAAATCTGACATTGTTCCTGATGGCCCTATATCTGTGGCTCTTCTAAATTATCATCTAACACTGCCTCAAATAGTATCACGCTATCAAATAATAACGTCACTGGCCGGAAGCATTTATGAAACTGTGAATAATTCAGACAGCCATATTTAGGAATAATATCAGTGCATCAGTGTCAACTCATGGCCATTAGATCTAATTGCCTCGATAGCTGTTGGGAAACAGGGCTTTATGACAATTTTAGTGACAACATAAGTTAGAAGAAGTAACCTGTAAGGTTATGATTAGGTGGAGTCACCTTGTGTCAACAGGGGAAAAGTTATTATTGGAGGAGGTGGCCTCAAATCAGAATAATTCACTTAATGGAAATATGCTGGGGTCTTAGGCCAGGGAACAACCCAATGAACCCATGTCCAATCTATTGAAAGTCATTGTTTGTGACGTCCACTCGCCAAGGTCCTGACTTGGTCTCAAAAATAGTTTCAGGATAAAGTATCAAATAGAACCTCTGGATTTATTAGCTTGTGGTATTGCATATGGTTAGGTGCATCCTTTGCGCATACTGGCCAGCCAGCCTCCTGCTAGTGCTCAATTTAGAATCAATTATAAAGAAGGAATAAGTTGAAATATGGCAGAATCAAAATAACTTTGAGGTTGGTAACATATCTTGAAAATAATATAACTTTAACCTCAGGTATGGTGGACATCCCATACAAAACGGTAAACTATCATTCTTATTATTACTCACATTTTTAACTGGCATTTGGCGCTAAAGCTGTTTGGCTCATTGATAATCCTCCTGTCAGTTGTAGTCATGTCATCTAAAATAGGCGAGATGTGGTGAATACTTTTTTCAATTTCTTAACTTAAAAAAACCACAACCCTCATTCCTCTTAACCGCTATACTGAACTGCGCAGAAACCCTGCAGTTCGCTGATGAAGACTATTAGAAGATTTGACTGGACTCCTGTAAAGTATATTACACAAGCCTCGGACAACAGATAATTGGTCTGCGAGACTCCCTAAGTTCTTGTATGTTTTCCCTTGTGACTTGTCCGGGCTGGCTTGATGCTGTTTTCACTTATCTCAGAAGGATCTAAGTGCTATAACAGGTTCTGTAGAAGGAATATACATTGCCGAGCAGAATAGATTAGGAAAAAGGGAAGGTTGTACCATCAAAACAATGTCCCCAGCAGGAAGCATTAATGAAAACTGTGAATAATTTAGACAAATATATGTATATCAATGTCAACTGACAGCTTTTAGCATGTTAGGACAAATTGTCCAGATAGCTGAGGGGAAATAATGCTTTATGATATAGGTGGCAACATCAGTTGGAGGTATTAGGCTGTGAGGCGATGATTAGGCGGGTCACCTACGACAATGGCAATGCAAAGAAAGTTAAAATTAGTACATGCGTTTATGGTTGGGTGGAAATGTGTTTAAAGTTGAGTTCATACTTAACTAGAGCTCTGCACTTTCCCTGCATTTTCAATTCCAGCAAATAAGCTCCCAAAGAAAAAATAATTTGATTCAAGAAATCAAAATAGTTTCTCAGAGATTCCACTTGTTTCTGGTGTTCCTAAGGGATGTCAAAGGTGAACAATCCTATTTGCAGCTATTAGCCTCCCCTTGTTGGTTCCACCCTTCTGTTGATATGGGCATCCAAAGTTGTCTGACTTTCTATTTTCTTGTTCTAGCTTTCCTTTCTTTAGCAAATCTTTCTTTTTCACAAATCCCAGCGCATCAGACCTGCGATAAACCTTTCACACTTGGCTTAGTACTCAGTCAGGAGATCTCGCAAAATGTTTCTCTTTTTTCCCAAAGAAGCAAAACTGACGATTCTTGATGGCCCTATCTTCTTGACACTCCTAAATTACCAAGTGGATGTGTTATCCCTGATGGTTTATACCACAAATAGCTTGTCCTTTTTTGTATCCTTGACTTTTACAACTGTAGATCTGCGATTTGACAATTCAACTTATGTGTTTGTTTGGTGTCTTTACTGGTCGTATGTTTTACATTCTCCCCTGATTTTTTTAACTTGATGCCTAGTGAGGGAACAGTGTTGTACACAGTTCACATGAATTTCATTTAAAAATATTATGTAGCATGTTGTTTACGCCGAAGTTTTCTCAAAATTGTATGCGAGTGCTCTGCTGTCCATACCTAACTTCAAACCTACCCCCTTAATTTTGACTGCATGTTTATACCAGAAGGGATGAATTTTCCACACCTACCTGCTGCATGTAATGAAATACGAGTTATTTTTGCACTACCTGTAATAATAATGCTCCATTGAACAAGAGGTTCACTGGCCACAAGCTTTCAGAAGAGCTGTGAATAATTTAGACATGTCATATAAAAAATATGTGTGTACATCAGTGTCATCTAAGAGCCATTAGAACTAATTGCCAAGATAGCTGTAGGGAAATAATAGAGAAAGTAGCTTGTGAGGTTAAGATTAGGTGTGGTCACTGCATGAAGAAAGTTATTATTAGAGGAGGCATATATGATTAGGTGGAAGTGCCTTTATGATAACAGAAGGAAGCGTTGTAACATACTAGCCATAGGCTATTTTGGTAGAGCATATCATTCGGTCATTTTTGATGGGTGTTTCACTGCCCTACCTCCCTGACTAGGTGGCCTCAAATCAGAATAATTCACTTAATGGAAATATGCTGGGGTCTAAGGCCAGGGATCAGGGCCCATGCTATCAATAAAGGGCCCAGAGCTACAACGACCCATGTCCAGTCTATTGAGGGTCATTGTTTCTGATCTCCCCTCACCAAGGTCCAGACCTCGTCTCATAAATATATTCTGTATAAAGTATCAAAAACGACCTCCCCAGTTGATTAGCGTGCAGTACTGCAAAGATAAAAGGCACTCTGCACATATACTGGTCATGCCGGGCTGCTGAAAATTCACTGAGGCCTATATGAATAAATTAAATTATCAATTTTAAAGAGATTTCGCTCTAGTAAACATAATTAACCTTTAGGTTGATTGCTTGGCTGGGTATTCCCATAACTAATTATGTTATGAATGTTGACTCAGTCAATTAATGGCAATTGATATTACATTCAGTCCATTCCAGTTGAACTGAAACTCGCATGTTGGTATCTTGTGGATGTCTTCAATCTTCATAAACATTGTAAACTGCTAACCTGGTTACAAGTGTTTTAGGCCTGATACCTGCCTGTGTGGTCAATGGTGATTAAATGTATCATCCTTTTTTCATTATTACTCATCACAAAACAGCTATATGTTAACTTAAAGACATCCATCCTACATTGTAGCTCAGAAGAGACTTAATTGATCTTTAGCTTCTCAGATCTTCTCGAGGCACTTGTTCTGAGGTCGGTAGGAAGGACAAAAAAAAAGGTTGTCATGTCAATTGAATTAAAATTTTGGGTAAGTTAAATTAGCTATATCTGGCCTTATTCAGCTACTTGTTTTCTGCTAGCTGTATGTTGATTTTTTTGTCAGATATCCATTGTGACCCGATTTGCAAAATACCATCGCAGCCACTCTCTTGGAGAAACGGATGAATTCTTATGGGAACTTCCATTATTAAGGAGTGCCAAGAAGGTAGCGCCATCAAGAATTGTCAGTTATGCTTCTTCTGGAAGAAGGGAGATATTTCGGAAGACCTCCTCTCTGAATTGTCAACCAAGTGTGAAAGGTTTATTGCAGGTCTGATGTGCTGGGATTTGCTAAAAAGAAATCTTGTTCAAATAAAAGAGAGTAAGAACAAGAAAACAGAAAGTCGGTAAAATTAGAATGCCTATATTAACAAAATGGTGGAACGGACATGGTGAGGCTAATAGCTACAAATAGGATTGTTCACCTTTTACATCCCAAAGGCTAGTCAGAAAAAAAAACTGTAGAAAAACATTCAGATATCCTTATTTCTAAAATGGATGTTTCAGTTTTGTTCAGAGGTGAAATCGAAAGAGATGGCGTTGCTTTGTCCCCAAGAAGAACTCTTTCCCAGTTTTGCAACAACTTCTCTGTGGCCACAGAAGGGTTTATTGCCCGTTGAAGGGTCTACTGTGTAATATTCAACCACCCAGGGAAATGTATGAAGTGTATCTGGCACAGATGGTTGTAAAATGTTGATTCAGATATGAAAACTTGCGATGTTTTAAAACTTAGTTGCTCCCTCTACTGCCATACTGCAAGCAATTTATTTGATAACTGTTTTTGGTTCTTCCTTCTTTTAAAGTGAAAGTTAGATGTTTAAACTGTTAGGCCTATGTCTATTGATGATTTTTAACACAGAAAGACAAAACATACAATATTGTTAATCACCAAAATTTGTGTCATTCAGATGCCTAAATATTCACATAACAGTAATGGAAACTCACAAAATATGAATGTAATTAGGTTATCACAGGCTACAATAGCCTGCTTCTGTTGCGAGCGTGAGTGAGCAGGCTAAAACATTTCACTGGAGGTGTTCTATTTCACGTCCTCGCTTACATGAAATTCTGAAGCAGCCAGCACAGTTCTGCTGAGTTCTGCTGAGTTCTGCTGAGCGCGGACCTGATAGGCAGCAGCGCGGACTTTTAGAGGCAGCACTCCCAGTGACCTAAGAGCCAATTCGATACCCGTTTTTATCTGAATTTCGTCAGTATGCAGCCTCCCTGGCTCACCTGCTTACAGAGCTGAGCAGACTGTTGTCAGTCAGAGGTTATCACTCTTCTGAAAGGAAAACTGCTCTGATAGCAATATTTCTTCAACTCACTGGAATTTGGGTGAAAATTAAGGACTTGCAGGCTAATCACATGACATCATTAAAAAATTAATTGGCTGAGCCTTCATGATGTTGCTAGTCTTGACCAGCATATGCACAGTGTGTTCTTAATCGTAAGCCCTGTTGCAAGCTAATCTACCCGGAGGTCGTTTTTGATACTTCATGGAGAATCTATTGATAGCTATTTATGAGACCAAGTCAGGACCTTGGCGAGTGGAGGTCAGAAACAATGACCCTCAATAGACTGGACATGGGTCGTTGTAGCTCTGGGCCCTTTATTGATAGCATGGACCCTGATCCCTGGCCTTAGACCCCAGCATATTTCCATTAAGTGAATTATTCTGATTTGAGGCCACCTAGTCAGGGAGGTAGGGCAGTGAGCTACTCATCAAAAATGACCAAATGATATGCTACGGCAAAATAGCCTATGGCTACTGTGTCATAATGCTTCCTCCCCCTAATCATAAACGCACTCCCACCTGATAATAAACTTGCTCTTCCCACCTTATGAGAAGGTGGCAACTCCCACCTAATCATAACCTCGCTGGCAAATGCTTCTGATTTATTGAGTAAGTCCTCAAGTTGTGATGCTAGATATTCAGCCGTATTTTCCAACATATATCTTCCTACATGCTATTTTATACAACATGTATTCGCTGACATTGAAATACACATGTCACTATGTTAATCATGTGACATGAGATATATGTATTTTTAGATTCCTAATAAATGAAAATTTTTTGTTTTTGGTGCTTTTCCTTGCATTTATATATCTCTTTTAGTGTGTTGTTGCAACGGAAATACAAGGGTGATTTGACAATCATTCCAATATCGAATTACTGTCACAGTTGTCTCAGAACCTTTAAAGGTCAAGGTTCTCCCATGCTCTCTGTACACTTAAATTTTACTGCTGCATTTCTATATAAGTATTTCAACAGACCAACCTGTGGGTGCGGTCTCTATTTTATGCTATGATTGAACTTGTACCAGAACAATTTGCTATACTCGCAAGACAGCAAGTCACAAATTGAAATATTGAGACTAAAATTTATGAACTTTCCAGGCCCTAATTTAAATATTTTAACATCATAATGTGCTGATATTGTCTATCGAATCAAATTATATGGTATTTGTCTGTAGCAATTAAACCACCTTGATGATATGTCTTAATTACTTATTAAATGTTAACTTTATGATATTATTCTAACTTTGTTAAATAGTCTTCAAATCAACTTATTTTCTAGCCATACCCTTTTCTTTGTCCATTTGTTAATTAACCCTTGTGATGGCAAGAAACTTTCAAATGGAATTGCACTCCTTATATCGATACAAGTATGCTACCTTCTATCACGTATCAACTCATACCATCTTAATGCTTCCCCCAACATCCTCTTAGACCAGACATCTATCCCATAATTTATAAGCAATAGAGGCTATTGCCATGATCAACTGTTTTGCAGACCTTGTGCCTTAAGAGCAGAGATTGTGACCAGCAGAGGTGAATATGGTCATAAATCTTGATTAGGTGTGCTATTGCTCGCTATTGCTCGCTATCAGTGTTGGTCTGAGCATAAACCATGGTCTATGCATGGAGCTCTGTTTCAGTAATATGTAGATGGCAATGCCGTAGATTCGCGGAGCTCAAATTAACTGTTCTTATTTTGAAACCGTATTATAGTATACAAATATTGACTGATTTCGAGGGCATTAGTCAAATCTCGAGGGTGTGTAAGTGAAAACTATTTCACGAGGCCGAAGGCCGAGGGAAATAGTTTTCCTTTCACCTAGGAGGGTAGATAAGCAGACGCATAGCCTACATTGCACTATTATTACTAGTTTTGATGAGTTTTTTTTGGTCTTTACTAATTAATGCCCTAATTTTATTATTTTCCTGCACTATTGCAAATGTATGGCAGAAAAATGTTGAAAAAAAACATTTAGGGAAAGAACATTTTTCGGAAAAAAAAATGTTGAAAAAAATTGGGAGAAAAAAAATTGGAAAAAAAAATTTGGAAAAAAAAATTTCGGAAAAAAAAAAATGCGAAAAAAAAAATTTTCAGAAAAAAAAAAAAAAATTTCGAAAAAAAAAAAATTCTGAAATTTTTTTTTTTTTCGGAAAACAAATTTTGGAGGGCAATAGTCCTGGTCAATATACTAAAATAATGACTGATATGTGACCAGCTCTCAGCCAATGACAGCCCTGCTTTCATGGTCGAGGTATAATAATGATAAACAAGAACACAATCAGTTGGGTCTAAATTAATTGATGCTATTTAAGTACAGTAATAGCAATCAGCTTTTAAACTTCACACCTAAAATAAACTTCACACATCACTGGTCACAAGCAGGCTGCTGATAGTTCAGTCATTTTCCTGGGTGTGGCACTGCAAGCATGATGCTACACCGGTGGCGACACCTGTTAGCAAAATAAGCTTTTTTCATGCAGACGACATAAATGAGCATAAAAATGAAATTTTCAAAACAGAATAGGATAGTTAAGAACCAAATGGAATTTTTCAGACACTATTGCAGTATTGCAAGAGAAATTCAGGGATGTTTACTTTTACCGAAACTAACTGTTTAATCAGGGACCAACTCCATGGCAGGTACAGGCAGTCCTTCATTCTCACTCCACTGACAGATTCAAAATTTACTATGACCTGTCTGACAGATTCAAAATTTACTATGACCTGTTGTTAAGCTAAGTTCATTGACGCGACGGGCGGCTTCGCCGCCCGTCGCTACGCGAATATAAAGACCCAGTTATATTGTCTGGGAGACTACAGGACAATGCTAGGACGTTTGTGAAATGGTTACTGTATCAGGGTAGTGCTTGGCAGGTAAAATATCCCAAACATTTGATTATTATTAAATATACTGTCTACTGTCACTATTAATTAAATCATTTAATTCATCTGTCAACCGTCCGATGTTGCAGGATATTGTTTCTTATTTCCCTGTCACCTTTTTAAAGATCTTTTGATTTTTCACGGAATATAAATTTACTTTTATGAGACGTGGCTTCGGGATATGTATGAGCTATATTTCAATTTCGAAGCCAATAATTGTACATATCTCTTTTTTAATATCTTTCTTTTTATTTTTGCTTCTATTTCCTTCTTTCTTTCTTTCTTTCTTTCTCGTTTTTTTTTTCCTTGGCTTTTTCTCTCCAGTTCTCTTTCTCTTCTCTATTTTATTTTCATTTCCCTTATTCCTTTACTCCGTTTTCTTTCCTTCTTATTTGCTTCCCAGTGTCCAAATGACAGCCAAGGAGCTCAGCGAGACAGGGAATTCACAATTTGTCACTAGAGGCGTCCCAGTGACTTACCACTTTCGTACATCGCCTAGTGGACAAAATTAGAACTGATCTCTTGTTGCTGCACATGTAATATTGTGAAGATAAAATCTGTTGGGCTTGGTCAATTTTATTTTATTCTGGTTTAGCTTTCTATCCAGGCCGAGTCTTATAATCATTCGTTTCATTGCAGTCTGTCCTTTGTGAAAAATTAATGTTTGTTCCGGTAAATCACAAAGATTCATGAAGTTTCCCGGAAAGCGAATAATATGCATTACGCAATGAGCCTTTAATTTGTCATAGCATCTGAAAAGCCAGATTCGAACCCGCAGCAGTCATTCAAGCAACTGAAATCACTTTACCCCTCAAAAAATTAACAACCTGATATTATTAGTCCAAGATAAGAGTCCTAGACAACCCCTGCAGCCCCAGAGTCCAGACTTGACAGTGCCAATTGATTTAAGAGAGCTAGCCAGGAAGAGCTTCTAATATTGACAGATCAACAAATTAGCCTTCTAAGCTATCACATAAGCCTCTATGATGAATGGCCAGGCTAGCCCATAACTATTCAATCATTTTCTTGACCATTGTCAGCCGGGTCTTTGGTGAAAGCTTGCCTGAAATCTCATCTGGATTAAGGTTGGATAGGGCAATTGCTCAATTATTGAGTAATGTAGCTTCTCCAGCTAATTTATTGCTTTTTAGGTCACTGAATATCAATCTTTTTTCTGTGTAAGGTTGGTTATTTATATTGGTTAATTGTAGACTTTTATTCCAAAAACAGATGATTTTTGATTACAATTTGTTTAATTGATTAATTTGAATAGTTTTTTTTTGGACGGAAGATTTCATGGGATATGAAAGGTCAAAATTTGGAGTTATTGTAGTGATTTTGATTGTTATTGTAGTGATTTTGATTAGATGAAATTGTTTTAAAAAACGTCGAATTGTAAACTGCAGTCATCATAATCTGTCCGATTTCCAAAATAAAATATCCCTACATATTGTATGCTTGAATATATCTGTTTTACCTTAAATTCCTTTGCAAATAATTACGTCGATATTACATTGTGATTATCAATCTCTTCTCTTAATTCGATTTTAGTTTAGAAGCTTTAGTTAGGGCTATATTTGGCAACAAATTGTCACATGACGAAAATCAGGTTAATTTCTAAATGATATTAGGGAAGCGTGCCAATTTTGCCCTGTATCTTTCTGTAATCCTGTTGGGCTTGAAAAAATGCAAAGCCAAGAATAGCAGCTCAAATTTAAACAGAATGTCTTTCTCAATTTGTCTTTCTGTCTTACTATATTACTATCTTACCGCATGTCTATCTAGCTTTCTGTCTATCTATCTATCTATCTATCTATCGCTTATCTACTTTTCTCTATCTATCTATCTATCTATCTATCTATCTATCTATCTATATATCTATCTATCTACCTACCTATCTATCTACCTGTCTACCTGTCTACCTGTCAGAGTTCCTCCGTGGCCTAATGGTTAAGAGTGCTTGTTTGCCCAACCACTGGCTCTGAGGGCGTGGGTTCGAATCCTACCCCGGAACTCAATTTAGTCCGAGCCCATGGGACATTAAATGGAGGCGGGTTGTATCCAGTGTTCTATGCTGGGGCAACTGAAAGACCCTGGGCATCCCTGAATTAATAGGGTATGTACCAGACTCACAGTCTTCTCATCTCATCATCATACGGCGATCGCCTGCCTCGATATAGCCCACTACGGTGCTGCAGAGGCGTAAAACACAAACAAACAAAAAAACAAAAATCTATCTATCTATTCTGCCTAATTTATCTGTCTATCTGTCTGTAGATTTGTCTGTGACTCTTTGTCATGTCTTGTCATATCTTTCTTCCTTCTGTTCTTTTGATTCATTTGATGCTTGTCATTGCCCAGGATATGGGATACTTTATATATATATTTTTTCATGTTCTAACTTTTCTTTACTCTTGTCTTATAGTCTGCTTGACATCCTATTGCAAAGTCTTGCAATTACCTTCTGACATTACATGTAGATGCTTTTTGACACAAAACAATGCCTGGCTTCAATAACATGTATATGGGAGATATTTTGGAGTTCTTTCATATAGTCTAGACATTTTTCTGAGTAATCTAATATATATCTTCACATAATAATCATTCCTTTGCAAATTGTGACATTTGCAAAACTTTCTTTATCAGACATATATATGCTTCTATTATTCGGAATAATTCTTGAAATTTGTGCTATGGAAAAATTGTTACTTTCTCTGCTACTAAAGTAACAATTTTACTCTGTATCATCAAAAATAACCTGGACTTTATGACAATATCCTCCTCTGTACACCATATTCTTTGTTTGTTGCACGAAAAATGTTATATTTGGAGTATTAACTTTGGGAACTGTATTAAAGTTAGATTTTTGTGGTGGACACGTAAGAATAAGAATAAGAATAAGAATAAATTTTATTTAGTCTCGAAAAAAATACATAAAATTAAACATTAGCTCAGTCGAGCTAGTAATCGAGAAATTCACAAAACAAAGATAAAACTAAATTATAACATAGTAATAAAAGCAAGGCTAAGGACTACCACTAACAACTAATCTAAAACTAGGACAAAAGTTACAACTAGGACAAAAGTTACAACAAGTCTACAGAAGTTACAACAAGTCTACAACTAAACAAAATTAAAGTCTACTAAAAATCATTACCAAACGTAAAAATGTAATTTGCAGATTCCACCTAGAACACATTTTTGGTAAGGTATTTTCTACAAAAAAATTTTTTTGGTGCTGCATGTGGTATCAATTTGTTCGTGAAACTAATGTTTACTCCATTTTTCAGTTTTCTGAATGCAAAAAAAAAATAACAAGAGAAAAACTGAAATTCTGGCCGGAGTAGCTTTTCAATGCAATATTAGTCAATTACCTTTTATAAATTGTAGAAATATTTCGAAATTAAACATAAAAGCAAGTTTGCTTAAAGTTGATTGACAAGGTTCAGTATGTATTGTGCAAACTTTTTAGGGTCTATCCTGTATTTTAATGCTATGAATAGGCGAATGGGCACCAATACAAAGTTTCATACAGAATGAGTTAATCAAGCATCTGAAAATGTGCAGAAAGGATTTTAATTAACCTCATGGTAACTTTTAATCACAATTTTTTTATGAATCCGTGCAACATTAAAGCTGCAAATTCGCAACTTTGAAGGACGTGACATAAATGAAGGCGATTGCAAAAAAGTTTCAAATTAGGACGGCAGGCCAATGAATATTTTAGCATTGTTCAAGGGGCAAGAAAGTTCAGGGAGATGAATATTTACAAGTTCTTCGCCTAGTGGATAAAGTAGGAGGTGAAATGGGAACAATTCCGTCAATTTATAATGAATCCGCAGAGAAGATGGCCACCACTGGGTGCCTTTGAGAATGCTACAGATGCAAACTAATGGCTGATTGAAAGTGATTGTGCGCACAAGCGGCCCTTTTTTTTGCAGGGATTCATTAATCAAGGAATGCGGGATTAATTATTCGTGACGCTTTTGTACTCTAGGGATCTCTGCTCGAATTTATTGCTCCTCATGTGACACAAAGGAGCCAGAACGAAGCGAAAAGTGCTCGCCAGAGACAACAACGAGAATTAGAAGACCCTCAATAGGCCATTGTGGGGCCCCACCTTCAATTATTGAACCACATTTACTAATCCGCTAATAAATCCTAAAATCAACATGCAAATAATTCAGTGTTCCTTGTGAATTATGAATTGTTAAGTTTAATTCAGGTATCCTCTGTTATTAGCTTGTTCGTTTATCAGATGATTTGAAAATGCACCTCTTATCCGAAATGAAGATGGTCAGGCAAGTTGGTAAGATTTCAAAAACATAGGCTGCGCAGCAGCAAACCTTCAGCGAATAACAATGTAGAAGATTACAATTACATCATAAAATTGGTGTGTTTACCAAATTCCGTATGTTATAGGTATGCAACAGGGTCGAGTAATGGCATTCTATTATCTGTTATTTGCATGCTGCCCTGCGATCTACCTGTGTGCTTGCCAGGGTTTGTAAAAGCAGGGAAAAGCCTTATTATACTAATTTACTTATATTATGGTACGGTTTTATACATGCACCAATTTTTTTCCGATCATTCAAAAAGTGTTAAATACAAGTCAAAAAGCACTGCTACATTTATAGGTGATACGTGTAGGAAATGGCATTGCTGTATATGCAATAGTGGGCACGTTTTGGCTCCTATAAGAAAATAAGTATTTTTAATATTTTTTCTCAATATTACAAAAAGTATAGAATATGTATCAGTCAGACCATGAAATGGCACAACTAAACCACATAAGTCATATGTGTACCAAACTTTATCCATGTACATGCAATAGCGACCAAGTCTTGGGCCAGAAACAAAAAATATATTTTTTCAATATTTCAAATAGAATTTAATATTTTCCACCAGACCTTTCAAAGGGCACAACTAGACCTTATAGGCCATGTGTGTACCAAACCGTATACATTTACATGCAATAGTGACCGAATCTCAGCCCAAAAAACTAAACAAATACATATTTTTCTATTTTCCAAATTTTTGCAAAAAGTATAGAATATCCATCAATGAGACCACCAAAAGGCACAACTAGACGATAAAGGCCACATCTGTACCAAATTTCATAAGTGCACATGCAATAGTGACTGAGATTTGGCCCGGAAACGAACAAAAATAATTTTTATATTTTCTCAATTATTTCAAAAGGTATTGAATATCTATCAATAAGACCATCAAAAGGCACAACTAGACCATACAGGCTATTTGTGTACCAAATTTCATCCATGTACACTCAATAGAGGCCGAGTGCTGGCCCGGAAACGATCTATCCGCCCGCCGCCCGACCGGCGGACGGACAACATTTTTACCCAAGTGATTACAATACCTTCTTCGAACTTCGTTTGCTGAAGGTAAAAATCTATGATGAAACATTATTGTACAATGATGAACAGTCTGGTTTATTTCTAATTATATTGGGGAAGTTAGTACAAATTTCCCCTTCTATCTTTCTGTGTTGTTTATTCACAAAATCCTGTGGGGCTGGAAAAAATGCAAAGCTTAGAAGTTAAAATAGCAGCTCAAACAAACTAAGACGTGGTTGAATTTGAGCACAAGAAAGCAGTTTTTCTATCTTTCCGTCTTCTTCCTAGATATCTATCTCCTTATCTATATATCTCTTATGGTGCATCAGTTGCCCCTAACCTTTTCAGATTTTGATGTCTATGTGATATGTTGGAGGCTGGATAATAAAATCATGGTAAAGAAATTTCAGCTCAAAATTCTTATGGCAACAGCCACCTCCAGGCTCATATTTGTTCATAATCGGAGTATCCGGAAAATTCTCAATATCTCGAATCAGTTCTTGTCTGGTCACCTGGGCCAATGTTGGACGACTGTTTCAATCATCATTTGTCTCATTGCCGTGTTCTCCTCCTGTCCTAATTAGCCTACACAGGGCATAAATACAGAACGTAAAGCCCCAATCATCCATCCATCTATCTATCCCTGTATCTATTGATCCTGTATATGACTATCTATCTGTCTATCCAATAGCATCTTTTCTATCTATTCTACATTATTATTCTGTCGATCTACCTAATATATCGGTCTGTGAAGTTTCTTTATTATGTTTTATGATGTGTCTTCATTCATCCTTCTTTTATTTTAAGTTTTAAGTTTTAACTTTGTTTGATGCCCATCTTTGCATAGAATATGGAAAACTTTATTTTTAATTTTCTTACTTTTCTTTACTTTTGACTTTTAGTCTGGTTGTCATCCTTATGCAAAAACTTTGAATTACCTTCCTGAGGTCACAAATAGATGTTTTTCATCACAAAACAATGTCAGGCTTGACAAACATGTCTATAAAAGTTATTTTGGAGTTGTTTCACATAGTCTAGACACTTTTCTGGGTAATCTAATGTATATCTTCACAAAATAATCATACCTTTGTGAGTTGTTACTTTTGCAAAAGTTTTCTCATCAGATATATGCTTTGGAATAATTCTTGAAATTGGTGCTATGGAAAAATTGTTACTTTCTCAGTGTCTGCTGCTACTAAAGTAACAATTTGTGTATATATCACCAAAAATAACCTGGACTTCATGACAATATCCTCCTCTGTAATTGAGTTTGTTGCATGAAAAATGTCATATTTGGAGTATTAACTTTGGGAACTGTATTACAGTTTTATTTTTGTGGTGCACACGCTAAAATTTAATGTGCAGAATAGGTTTTTTAAAGGTATTTTCTAAAAATAGTTGATACTTAAGATATATGGCAATTTTATTTAAAGCTACATTTGGTGCTGCATGTGGTATCAATTTGTTCATGTATCTTACTCAGTTTCTTTCTGCATACAAAAAAAAACAGACAGAAAAA
This sequence comes from Platynereis dumerilii, assembly GCA_026936325.1. Classification (NCBI taxonomy): domain Eukaryota; kingdom Metazoa; phylum Annelida; class Polychaeta; order Phyllodocida; family Nereididae; genus Platynereis; species Platynereis dumerilii. The sequence goes on along the minus strand of JAPTHN010000007.1, from coordinate 45,847,956 downwards.
CTGACATTTTGACCGTTGTAGCATTTCAATTGCCTTTGAAATATTATTCAAATTTACACGCAACTCAAAATTACATATGTAGCAAAAGGTGGACCAAAAAACCAGGTTTGCTTATAATTGATTGACAAGGTTCAGCATATTTTGTGCGAACTTTTTAGGGTTTATATCCTATGTTATAATGCTATGAATTGCTTAATGGGCACTAATACAACGTTTCATTTAGAATGAATTAATCGAGCGTCTGAAGATGTTCAGAAAGGATTTTAATTAACCTCATTGTAACTTTTAATCACAATTTTTTATGAATATGTGCAACTTTAAGGCAGGAAATGTGCAACTTTGAAGGACGTGAAATAAATGATGTAATCGCAAAAAAAGGTTCAAATTAGGACGACGGGCCAATGAATATTTTAGCATCGTTCAAGGGACGAGAAAGTTCAGCGAATGAATATTTAAAAGTTCAGCCCGTGGTGGATAAAGTAGGTGGTGAAATGGGAACAATTCCTTCAATTTGCAGTGAATCGGGAATGAAAATTGCCACCGTTGGGTGCCTTTGAGAACGCTACAATTGCGAAATAACGGCTGATTGAAAGTGATTGCGCGCACAAGCGGCCCTTTTTTTGCAGGGATTCATTAATCAAGGAATGAGGGATTAATTATTCGTGACGCTTTTGTACTCTTTGGATCTCTGCTTGAATTTATTGCTCCTCACGTGACAAAAAGGAGCCAGATGGAAGCGAAAAGTGCTCGCCAGAGACAACAATGAGAATTAGAAGACCCTCAATAGGCCATTGTTAGACCCCTCCTTCAATTATTGAACCACATTTACTAATCCGCTAATAAATCCCAAAATCCACATGCAAATAATTCAGTGTGCATTGTGAATTATGAATGGTTAAGTTTAATTCAGGTGTTTGTTCTGTTATCAGATAATATGAAAATGCACCTCTGATCAGAAATGAAGATGGTGAGGCAAATTGGTAAGATTTCAAAGGAATCTATGATGAAACTTAATTGTAGAATGGTCTAAAATCTGGTTTATTTCTAGTTATATTGGGATACTTGTGCTAATTGGCCTTTTATCTTTTTGTAATGTTCACAAAATCCTGTGGGGCTGGAAAAAATGCAAAGATAAGAATAGCAGCTGAAATAAACTAAGACGCCATTGAATTTGAGCGCAGGAAGGTAGTATTATCTATCTTTCCATCTTCTGTCTATCTATCTATCTCCTTATGTCTATCTAATAGTATTGATTATATCTATGCAATCTTTTCTACCTAACATGTCTATTCTATGGAATAGATACGTCTGACTGTAAAGTTTCTTTATAATGTCTTATGATATGTCTTCTTTCAATCTTATTTTAAAAGTTTCAACTTCATTTGATGCCCATCATTGCATAGAATATGGAAAACTTTATTTATAATTTTCTTACTTTTCTTTACTTTTGATTTATAGTCTCGTTGTCATCTTTATGTAAACACTTTGAATTGCCTTTCTGAGGTCACATATAGCTGTCTTTCATTACAAAACAATGTGAGGCTTGAAAAACATGTCTATAAAAGTCATTTTGGAGTTGTTTCATATAGTCTAGACACTTTTCTGGGTAATCTAATGTAGTTCTTCACAAAATAATCATACCTTTGGGAGTTCTTACTTTTGCAAAAGTTTTCTTATCAGACATGTGCTTTGGAATACTTCTTGAAATTGGTGCTATGGAAAAATTGTTACTTTATCAGTGTCTGCTGCTACTAAAGTAACAATTTGTGTATATATCACCAAAAATAACCTGGACTTCGTGACAATATCCTCCTCTATAAATGAGGTTGTTGCATGTAAATGTTGTATTTGGAGTATTAACTTTGGGAACTGTATTAAAGTTTTGTTTTTGTGGTGCACACGTTAAAATTTAATTTGCAGATTCCACGCAGAATATGTTTTTGTAAGGTATTTTCTAAAAATAGCTGAAACTGAAGAAACACAGCAACTTTGTTTAAAGCTACATTTGGTGCTGCATGTGGTTTCAATTTGTTCCTGAATGTTTACTCAGTTTTTCAGCTTTGCATAAAAAAAAACACCAAAAAACTGATATTTTGACCGGTACAGCGTTACAACCCAATATTATTCAATTGCCTTTGAAAAAATTTAGACGCAACTCAAAATTATATATGTGGCAAAAGGTGGACCTCAAAACAAGGTTTGCTTATAATTAATTGACGAGGTTCAGCATATTTTGTGCAAACTCTTAAGGGTCTATGTCATATTATAATGCTATGTATAGGTTAATGGGCACTAATACAAAGTTTCATTCAGAATGAGTTAATCAAGCATCTAAAAATGTGCCGAAAGGATTTTAATTAACCTCATTGCAACTTTTAATCACACTTTTTTTTATGAATCTGTGCAACATTAAAGCTGTGAATTCGCAACTTTGAAGGACATGAAATAAATGAAGGCGATCACAAAAAAGTTTCAAATTAGGACGGCAGGCCAATGAATATTTTAGCATTGTTCAAGGGGCGAGAAAGTTCAGGGGAATGAATATTTAAAAGTTCATCGCCTAGCGGATAAAGTAGGAGGTGAAATGAGAACAGTTCCGTCAATTTACGATGAATCGGGGACGAAAATGGCCACCGTTGGGTGCCTTTGAGAACGCTACAAATGCGAAATAACGGCTGATTGAAAGTGATTGTGCGCACAAGCGGCCCTTTTTGCAGGGATTCATTAATCAAGGAATGAGGGATTAATTATTCGTGACGCTTTTGTACTCTAGGGATCTCTGCTCAAATTTATTGCTGCTCATGTGACACAAAGGAGCCAGAACGAAGCGAAAAGTGCTCGCAAAAGACAACGACGAGAATTAGAAGACCCTCAATATGCCATTGTGAGGTCCTATCTTCAATTATTGAACCACATTTACTAATCCGCTAATAAATCCCAAAATCCACATGCAAATAATTCAGTGTGCCTTGTGAATTATGAATGGCTGAGTTTAAGGTGGCTCGCTACTCATGGAGCAGCAATGGCGGCGTCACCATAGCAACAACAGCCTGCTGAGCTCTGTGGACTGCTTTTTTGGTTTTTTATAATTCCGTGCGACTGCCACTTCGTTTGTCATTTGCGTCACTTCTATTAGGGTTAGAAACTTCTGGTTTGAAGCATTAGATGCGCTATGAATATCACTATGACATGCCAGAGATTCAGCTTTATGGTCCTAATAGAAACTTTTTACACGCGATTTTCGGCAAGCAGGTCTAATTTCTAAAATTGACTTTGAGATATAAATAAATTTTTATCTCAATTTCTATCGCGGTAGCAAACCTTCTCTTATACATTTTATTGTTCCTAACAATATTTGGAAATTAATGACAAAAAAATGAGAAATCCTATACCGTCAATTTTTTTTAGCGCCATGGTTTATAAAAAAAATTAAAATTGTCAAAATCAAAACTTTTATTCCGAGCCCCTTGGAAAGTCCTTTAAACTAAATATATCTCTTTGAAATTGTAATCAGCAGTTCCATTGAAGTTTTTTCTTCAATTCCTTGCTTCATTTCATAATATGGGATGCATGACCACTGAATGGCAGGACAAACTTCACAGAAAGAAAGATAAGAAAAAAATTGAGTTTTTCAGGTTTGCGTGGACTGACTTTCTTGTACATAACCTCAAATATTTCGAAAAAAAGGCTGGTTGCTACCACTTTTTTTTACATATCCTTGCTATAAACTATATTTTGGATCATTCTAAACTATTTTTGAGAAATCCTGTCTTAGAAAGTTCACGAGTATCGAGCCACCTTAAATTCAAGTATAGTTATTATTAGCTTGTTCTGTTATATTTGTTGTGTTATCAGGGAATAAGAATGGTAACTGCGATCTGAAGGGAAGGTTATAGGGCAGGTTGATACAGATTCAGCTATACATTGTGGAAATGATAATTATGAGTTATTGCCAAAATTCTTCTTGTGAGGTCTTACCCCATGCTTGGCATTGCTGTCAAAACGGACAAATTTCATACTAACTGGTGTTACCATAGTTGTATTTCAAACAAATAAAGTTGTTATTTATATCAGTTCAGGTCAGTGTGCAATGGATGGACTTGGATCCTCTGCCTAGATGATTGCTTGTCGTGGGTTCGATTCTAGCATAAGTTTCGGTTGTTTCAATTTGCTGTATTCTGTGGTGACAAAGGCATAAATTATATGATATATCCAGCTCTATTTCAAAATATTATTAAAAAAAAATATATACTCACTGTAAGAAATGACCGTGTTTTTCTGGCTAAAAGAACCGTAAATTTATTGTTATTTTATCAGTATTTTTTTAAAACAGACTTTTTCTGTGAATTTACAGTTATTTGTCAGTTACGAAATGGCTCCAAGATAAATTTACTGCAACATGTCATTTAACATTCAGTTCACGTTAATGAACAATTACTTCAACCGTTAATTTACTGGAAACTTGTAATATGCAGACAAAACATTTGAATTGGCCAAACAATCAATACACCTGGTCAGATTAGGAACTATAAACAGGAGATTGCATGGACTTCAACCACGGAACATGTGGTGCCATCTATAACATATGCTTTACACAGCTGTTAATCAAACTTAATTTATAACTTATCTGAAGGTAAGGGAACATCCTCATTCATATGATCTTAAAGATGCTGTCATTATGCAAAAGTTGTTATATTTATATATGACATTGAAATTTGTGTAAGTCTTATGATGTGATCTAAAGAATGACACTATTAAAACCAAAATAACCCAGGCGCAGTCTGCATCAATACAACATACTTCGATAAACTTGACACCTGGTTCTCTAGGAAAATATCCATCAATTTTATGGTTTGTGAGGAAACGTGTGCGAATTAATTGCTGGGTATAATTGATGGACTTACTTCCCTGCTGTCAAGCAAGAGATGAGCAAGGCCGAGCCTGGAGTCAGAGGCTCTCTCACTCTCTCAGCTGATTCCAGCTTCGGTACATCCCTACAGCTATGCGACAGTTAAATCACATGCTTAGTCTGTTGTTTCACAACAATAAGTAAGAATAACACATACTATCCGTATTTTTACAGTAAATTGTACAGCTCCTTGCATTCTTTACATTCTATGATTGACAGTTGATATAACTGTAAAATATACTTTAAATAAACTGTTTTATATATGTACATTATATCGTAATATCACTTTGTTGAATCTGCAAAATTACAGTTCAATGTACCAATCTGCATTTTACGGTTCATTGTCCTGTTCAGGTTTATTAGTACTTTTACAGTTCTTAGACCTGGAACAAAGTTGCCAGTTAATTTAACTGTAAAATTTAACGGGAATTTTTTGCAGTGCTCCTGAGGAAATAAGTTGCACCATCAAACTGGGATTCGAACCCTGATCTTCAGTCTACTTCAGGAACAACCAGCTCCCCTGTTAGCCATGGGACCCTTGCGTCCTGGGATACTCCTCTGTGTGCAAATGAAACACTTATAAAATACGTGTAAGTAGACATTAAACATAAATCCTTATTATAAGCAACCTTACACTTTGAAGGCCTATTATTCTAGCTTTAACCACCCATCTGACATTCACAATCCACTAATCTATGCAGACATTAAAACATAAATATCAATCTGGGGCTAAATTGAGGGCATTTGTCACTGTGGGATATGCATGAGGACAAATGTGGTCATTTTCTCAGTTGACCTACAAGATTTTGGCTAAAATGGTGTCAATGGTTTCGGGGTCTTGCGTGGGAGATACTGGAAATGGACATATCTTTACATATTCTTGTTTTTAGTAGTCATTCTGTGCTTAAATGATAAAAGGAGAAAAAAAAAGGAATGCCCTATCATTCACTGGAAATATTAAAGGATAGAACGAATATTATTAATACAATTTTCATTTTACCTTTTACAGTCGACGAATTACATGTGCTCACAGACACTCTCTGGAATGTTCGATGTGACGTCATATCCCTATTCTTGCCATGATAGACTTTATGACTCATAAACAATTAGTGAGGTCATATCCTGCACTTGCAATGCTATCAAGACAAGTCACTGAATGAGTCTCACCTCTTATCACTGAGGTCACACGTTGTCCAATTACAAACTGGTAGTTCATTTCAATGGGATGGATATGGCCTGTTGTTATGTCACTGATGTCCAAAAACAACTAGGCCTAAATGTAAATACTCGTAATTTTTTAACTATAAAATTCAATCAACTGTACCACAATCAGACAGCATGACATTATCTTTTATACTATCCTATATAGGTAATTCGACATAATTTGAAGGTTCTACAAAGTTGGCTTTGACTATATTGTTGTGTGGCTGATACCATTAGGGCCTAACCGTATTCTTCTCTGCTGTACATATATGCATACGTCCCTATGGGGGGGGGGCACGGGGGATGTGACACCCCCCCCCCATATTGGACCTGTGCCCCCCAGGTGCCCCCCATATGAACTTACAAACTCTGGCTAAAATATAGTTAGTATAGAGGGTGCCCCTCAGAGAATCGCGTGCCCCTCAGGTGCCCACCCCTAGTTACGCCACTGGTATAGCCCTTATTCTACAATGGGTCATTATAAGGAGCATAAAAAGTTCATAAAACCCTAAAAGCTACATTACCGTACTTTTAGTGTGGTCTCATATTAACAAGCCTGTTCCAGTATCTTGTTAGGTCCCATGGGTCTGATAGAATTACTGTACACCGTTCCTTAATGCATTAGTTTGGTGGTGGGGATTTTACATGTTGGGAGTTCCTGTTGGGGCAACCATACAAGACTCAGGCTTCCTGGGCCTCAAGGTATCAGCTATTGATACTGCGACATCACTTTGGTGACGGCATCACTTGGGTGACTATGTCATTTTGGGACCTCTTGTACGAATGTATTGAACATAATATAGTTCTAAAGACAAAAAGTTAGGCTTATGGATTTTTTTCTAACTCAATTTGGGGCTAAAAGTTCTTAATTTTGGATAATTAAGAAGATGCTTATTTTATTGAAAGTTTATAACCAGTTGAACCTTTTGAAACTTAACCCAAGAATGACAGTTTTCAAGAGAACCCTTTTACTATATACACTGATAATTAGTGACATGATGGTTATTTAAATACGATGACACAAAGAAATTTAAAACTAAGTTGTTGTATTTTTTCTTGTTTTTTTTTAAACCAATTTACTCGGTTATATTTGTAACAATTTGTAGCCTTGTAGACTTGGTTTAGGCCGAAACCAAGGTGGCTGTTGCTATAACAATGCATGAGTAAATGAAAATACAGTATCATAATCAAGAAACAGGCCAATTCAAAACGAAGGAAATATCGAATTTACTTTAAAGACAACAATTGCAAAGGTAAAATTATTTTTATATACTAAACTATAAATTGCGGTTTGGTGTTTCAATAAACGGCAATTGTTCAATTTCTCGAGCTCTTTCCTTTTTTGTCGTGCAGATAATTTTGATTGACAGATGTCAAACTCGGCGAGTCGAAACATAATTAAATACTCACTTAATTAAGGTAACCACAAAATTGCCAATCAAGTGATTTGTTGTTGACTGTTATGATTGGGAGGCTTTTTATTACTGAGGGTCTCCACAAGTTGTTTTGATTTAAGGCACACGACCTCAATTTTAGAATGGTTATGTAACAAACTAGAGTTTCGATCGGGACCGATGCGAAGGGAGAGCTCTCGCATGTCGAGTGGGCGTGGTGTAGTTAGGTTGATGTCACCTTTTCGTCACTGGGAATGAGTATTAAAAGAAATAGTGTGTATCTTTCATTAGATATATTTCAATGTAGCGAACTGTGACTCTGTTGCATAGTATATGCAGCATCAGTAACAAAGCACCCGGGACTAGTTTTTGCACTGTATTTGGCATGTTTCCGAAAGTATATATATAGAATGGTCTGCATTGGGTCAGCATTTGGTCAGCATTTGGCCTGCATGATGAGAATTTTGGTCTGCATTCTCCTAATCTCCTAGAAAAATTCTTGGTTATTTATGCTCATTACCTTTTTTTTAAACTACCACTTAAAAGACTGGATTTTATTATTTTAAGACAGGGTCTTGTAATCAACTGTGGATTACAGAGAGTGGAAATCATTGATGATGGCTTAAATGCAATTAATAGAAACAACCTCGATTGGATGAAATTCTAGATTATACAGCCTGCAAAACAAAATTTGTATAGCCTTCTTGAAATAAACTTTGTTGATAGGGGTATACATGGGTCTCAAAAACAGATGGGGTGTCAAATGTTGGAATTTAAAGGAAAAATGAATGTCTCATGTCCCATTTTATCGAAGCATAAATGATAAAGAAATGTATCAAATGTTTGTCACTTTTTATTAGTCAATCTGTCAGTGTCTCTCGATTTTTAAGAGGGCCAGTGTCCCTGTGTCACTTTTTAAGAAGGGCAGTGTCCCCATGTCGATTGTTAATTGCCATTGATTATTGAACTTCCTCAACAGCAATAGGTCAGGTGTCATCTTCAAGTGAACTAATCCACTCAATTACAATTAGACAGTTATGTTTTTCCACTTTTCTGAGTTGAATAAAACAAGTTTCCATATTTTTTATTTCGATTTCTTGTAGGCCTATATAGGCCTATAATAAAAAATTCTAATAAATTGTTGTTTTTTTGCAATCTATCATTTTGAAGAAAAATAAAGTCCTGATATTCAGTCATAACTGTCCCCATGTCCCCGGGTGTTACGTCCCCATGTCCCCGGGGTTACGTCCCCTTGTCCCCAGGGGTTACGTCCCCATGTCCCCGAGGGTTACGTCCCCAAGTCCCCGGGGGTTACGTCCCCATGTCTCCGGGGGTTACGTCCCCAAGTCCCCGGGGGTTACGTCCCCAAGTCCCCGGGGGTTACGTCCCAAGTCCCCGGGGGTTACGTCCCAAGTCCCCGGGGGTTATGTCCCCAAGTCCCCGGGGGTTACGTCCCAAGTCCCCGGGGGTTATGTCCCCATGTCCCCGGGGGTTACGTCCCCATATCCCCGGGGTTACGTCCCCATGACCCCGGGGGTTACGTCCCCATGACCCCGGGGGTTACGTCCCCATGTCCCCGGGGGTTACGTCCCGATGACCCCAGGGGTTACGTCCCCATGTCCCCGGGGGTTACGTCCCCATGTCCCCGGGGGTTACGTCCCCATGTCCCCGGGGGTTACGTCCCCATGTCCCCGGGGGTCACGGCCCCATGTCCCGGGGTTACGGCCCCATGTCCCCGGGGGTTATGTCCCCATGTCCCCGAGGGTTACGGCCCCATGTGCCGGGGGTTACGTCCTATGTCCCCGGGGTTACGTCCCATGTCCCCGGGGGTTAAGTCGCCATGTCCCCGGGGGTTACGTCCCCATGTCCTCGAGGGTTACGTCCCCATGTCCCCGGGGGTTACGTCCCCATGTCCCCAGGGGTTACGTCCCCGGGGGTTACATCCCCATGTCCCCGGGGGTTACTTCCCCATGTCCCCGGGGGTTACGTCCCCATGTCCCCGGGGTTACGTCCCCATGTCCCCAGGGTTACGTCCCCATGTCCCCGGGGTTACGTCCCCATGTCCCCGGGGGTTACGTCCCCATGTCCCCGAGGGTTACGGCCCCATGTCCCGGGGGTTACGTCCCCATGTCCCCGGGGGTTACGTCCCATGTCCCCGGGGTTACGTCCCCATGTCCCCGGGGGTTACATCCCCATGTCCTTGAGTGTTACATCCCCATGTCCCCGGGGTTACGTCCCCATGTCCCCGGGGGTTACGTCCCCATGTCCCCGGGGGTTACGTCCCCATGTCCCCGGGGGTTACGTCCCCATGTCCCCGGGGTTACGTCCCCATGGCCCCGGGGGTTACGTCCCCATGTCCCCGGGGTTACTTCCCCATGTCCCCGGGGGTTACGTCCCCATGTCCCGGGGGTTACGTCCCCATGTCCCCGGGGGTTACGTCTCCATGTCCCCGGGGGTTACGTCCCCATGTCCCCGGGGATTACGTCCCCATGTCCCCGGAGGTTACGTCCCCATGTCCCCGGGGTTACGTCCCCATGTCCCCGGGGGTTACGTCCCCATGTCCCCGGGGGTGTGTCCCCGGGGGTGTGTCCCCGGGGGTATGTCCCCGGGGGTATGTCCCCGGCGGTATGTCCCCGGGGGTATGTCCCCGGGGGTATGTCACCATGTCTCCGAGGGTAAATGGTCGCCCCCTCCTTAGTAGATATTAAATGGTCGCCCCCTTATCCTATCTATCTATCTATGTATCTATCTATGTATCTATCTATGTATCTATCTATGTATCTATGTATCTATGTATCTATCTATCTTGTTATCTTAGCACCTTAGTAGATATTAAATGGTTGCCCCCTTATTCTTAGGAGATATTAAATGGTCGCCCCATTAAATGGTCGCCCCCTTATCTATCTATCTGGCAAAACAACATACACATAGAACTCGCATGTGTTCCGCTTGCGACACAAGTTCTAGTTTTGTTTTCAATGTGCAGTCCCCCCCCCTGTCCTAAGCCCACTCTGCCCATTATTTGCAATGTCGGAGAAACTTTTCTTGGACAAGAGGAGTGACCATTGGTCAGGCTGTCATTGCACATGCCACATTAACAACAACCACTTACAAATGCAACCATTGGTTAGGCAAGATCCTTGTGCCTAAATTGACAGCAGTTCAATAATCCAAATAGGCATGTAGTGCGTGTTTACTTGACTAGAAAACAACCTGTCAATTTCAGCTGCAATCATTAGGGGAAAGCTATCGCTCTCCCAATTAAAGGCTATCTCTTCTTCCTGTCTGTCTTTCTTCCTCTCTTTTTCTTTCTTTCTCTTTTCTTTCCTTTTTTCTTTCTTTCTTTCTGTATTTTATTTCTGTCTTTCTTTTCTTTCTTTCTGTTTTTCTTCGCACTTCCCTATTATCAATCAAATAATTCACAAATGAATTCACAAATGATATATATATTCTGGATTCCTACATTAGAATACACTTATTCTGCGAACCTTTTAGAAGCCAACTCAATGAAACAAAAAAAGGAACTTTTATTGCCCCCAATCCATTCCGATAGACTGGGATAGTGCATTTATATAATTCTGTTTTGTTGGGGGTTATTCGTTTTAGTGGATAATTTTGTGCTTAAAATTGCACTCTGCTTCTCTGCAGTGAAAAATACGACTTGATGGTGGCAACAGTAGAAGAAGTTTCAAGTTTGAATCTTGCCTCTTAGCTATCTATATAGACCTTTCTATAATCTCGATGTTAGTGGCTTGATTTCTTGCAAATGTAGTACATGAACTCGAGATCAAAAGGTAAAGAGTTGTTTAATTTTTGAGCCGCATCTGAATTAACTTCTTGATAGTGGTAGATAGGCCCAAGCAGATAAAATACACAGATAAAATAGACAAACAAGATAGATAGATAGATAGATAGATGGATAGATAGATAGAGAGATAGATAGATAGACATATAGATAGATAGATAGATGGATAGATAGATAGATAGATAGATAGATAGATAGATAGATAGATAGATAGATAGATAGATAGATAGATAGATAGATAGATAGATAGATAGATAGATAGATAGATAGGGGAGCAGCTAGATAAACATTCAGAACTGTATACATTTCAGGACGCTATCCACACCCCCTCCCTGGTAATTTTTATTCTGACCTATCCTTTACCCAGCTAGCTTCATAATGTCCATGTTAACTAGTGACTGGCCTCAGAACTGGACATTTAGACCTCATATAATCAAAAACACAGGTCACAGACACTGACCAGCCCTCTCTGGGGGCTACTTTGTATGCGGTCCACGTGGCCTTGTGGTCCTGCCGAGATTTTAACAGCTTGCTATGGGGTCTCTTGGTTACCAGGCCTTATACAGTATGGCTTGAAATGTTGTTCCTGGTTGTGTTTTCCTTAAAAGTTCAGGTTTCTATGTTTTTCGTGTAAACTTTGCACCAGAACCCCCCCCCGCCCCCCACTGAAAGCAATTAAATAGCTATTAAAATTCGTGAAATTAACAAACTGTTCTACATGTATAGTTTTTTTTGAAAACCGAGGAAAAAATATATTATCATTGAATCCTGCAACAATATTTTCCCAGCATGCAGAAAATTCCTTGCTCCAAAATGTTCTACAGGAAAATAGGATTCAAAATTTAATTTAGATTAAATTATTTGTATAATTTCATTTTAGTATGACTCGAAGGAATAGGCTAATACAGTGTATAAAGGGTATTGATAACACTACTGCACATCACTAATATGAAACTATTGCTGTGTCAAACTACGAACCCAGACTTTATTTTCATAACATGTCCTTCAAACCATCACGAAAACTTCATAATACCGGTCCTACTGTAGACCTACATACTGAACTGACACTATAGCAACAGCATGTAGCCCCAGTACTGCCCAGCCGCCAGTGAATAAACCTTCACCGCAATCACATGGCCAAATAAGCCCTCCAACTGTAATCAACATTTCCTGGCTGATGATGTGACAAATTGGTCTGGTTCCTTGAGCCTTAATTATCATTGCGTGGTGACTCATCAGCCCGCAGAATTTCAAAATGAACACAAAATTTTGTATGAGATATTCAATGTAATTATTGGTGAAGTATTACTCTTTGAACACTATTTATAATTTTGGAAATCATTATTTATAAGGAAATAAAATAATTGGACATAGTTTGTTCCTCTTTTTATGGGTCATTTTATGACAGGATACCTGCAGTATATTTATTTATTTTATCATCATTCTTGTGTACGGCTCGGTAAATAAGTTAATTTTCAGTCATCATTGCCTGACAACCTGATTGAACTACTTAAATTCATGAATATAGGACATAATGTCCAATGATCCATCCGTCGTATACACATTTACATAGAATTGTTGAAATGAGTGATAAATCGAAAATAAAAGTGTCATCTAGAACTGTGCCATGATGTCTTGAAGTCAGGTCAATAAAGCAATCTGTACCATGTCAATTAAACGTTTTGCCATGGATATGACCACTACTAATTTCAGTCTGCAACTTGACAAAAACAAGATTGCTGAGATAGATTACTTTCCCTTTTCCCTTAAAAAAAAAAAATACTCTACTTTGGAAAGTATTGTTATGGAAAATAGTTTTGAAAGTTGTATTTTACATCCGCCTCCTCTAATGAGGTCATTAATTGACTCAGTGAGTCTAGTCTGCCTTTAATTGAAACTTGACTGTAATCCCAATTGGCATACTGTCATTTCAGGCAGATACCCTGGAGCAACAAGGAATTAGGTTCACTTATTTGAAAATTGTTACAAGAGGAGAAAATATAATAGCATTCAACGGAAACATTGTAATTGCCTTTTAAGTTTTATTGCAAAAACATAGGAGGTATAAATAAGTTAAGATGGTATGCCGGTGGATTCATACAATGTTATATTTATTAACTCGAACTCAAGTGCATTTTTTGTCGAAAATTGACCGATTTCTTATATGATTTTAAAATCAAACTTGCGTTTTGATTCAGCTGAATCAAACAATTTTAGTTACCACAGACTGTTTTCAGGATGTATGGAGCTGATTTTGACGTTTGGATTCTTCAGTATTTTCCTTCTTATGAGTCTCAGGATAACAATATTCTATAACATATTTTCTTATATTTTCTTTTTATCTCAGCCAAGCCTTGTACAAGGTCAGAAACGGGCATGAAGGGCTGGCCCTGCAGGGCGTAGATCAAACTTGGGCTGGTCAGGCTTCTTGTTGACTTGAGATGTTGTTCAGTCAGCCAAAAAAATATGACATAACTATGCCTCCTTAAGCTAGCCTTATATAGTTGAGCTGTTTAAGAATTTTTACTTTGTCTTTCTTGCATACTGTGAAATTTCTTAATAATATTTTGCTGAAGTGTTGATACTATCAGGAAAGTGTTATATGTAAGTTAAACAAAAACAAACTTACTAAATTAACGCGATTGGATCATTGGAGGGTGTTTTCAAATTTAGGAAATTGTCAATCCTGGTTTATTTAAGGTGTAATTTTAACTCCTGGATTTTGTATTAGTATTTTAGTAGGCAAAGATAGCACAGATAGATCTGAAATAAAATAGTTCTACTTTTTTATTATTAGCATTATGTGTTTTTGCGGAAACTGATACACTATTCCATAGACCTCATATATTTATATGCAAATATATTTTACAAGGGTAAAATCAGTCAGCTATAGGCCTAGTTGCGATATTGCCGCATGTTATAGCCAAGCAAGCCTTTGGATTAGAAGTACCCTGTAGGCCAAATTAATGTACTACTTACAGGCTTCTTGATGTGGGGGGGGGGGGGTCTAAATTGTACCGCCATGGGCCCTATCATCACATTGACCAAATGGGCATCTGTCGTATAAGATCAACTGGACAGTTGGTCATCTTAAAAATAATGGATTTAATAGAAACACTGTGAATGCTCCTTTGCTAAAGTTACTGAAATTTGACCAATATGTTTATTTTCTGCAGTGCTTTAAAAAATGTTAAAGTTACTGTATTTCCTATTTCAAAAATACATAAGCATAACAATTGTCTTAGGATATCATATGTGACTTATTTTAAAACAAATTCTTTGACTCAGAGAAACAAAAATAGGATGTACAACATTTTCACAGTGTACCATAATCCACTTGGGCATTGGTACTTGCAAATTGTCTCCCCCTTAAGCCTTAAGGGCCTGACAAGCACTGTTTCCATTTGTAAATTGGAGGTCCATTAATTTTACTTATGTCGTAAATTTCCCTGTAGGATTTAGCAAAGTGTTTCTATCAATACAAATCAGCGTCTTGAACTTTTCTTGACCCCTGGGTTTTGGTCGAAACAGAAAACTTCGGAGTGATATGGTTGCTTTTTTGAAATGTTATTTTTAGTTCAATAGTATAAACTTTGGGAATTGTTTGTCGTTTTGTGTTTGATAGTTTCATTAGTTTGGGGCACTTGTTTTATTGGAATTATAGTTGTTATCAAATGGATTTTACTAGTGTGCGGGTTGGCAGAAAAAATATGTTTATAGATATGATGACTAATTTTGAAATATATAATTTTTCTCCATTGTTTATAACATAGCCTAGAAGACATTTTGATTAAAATGCGAGAATACCAATTTTACCTTACATATCCCATTTTGTTACAAACTAGAAAACTTCACTTCAGCAAATATGAAAAGCAACATATATGTCTTCTACAGGAAAGTTTGTATAAAATATGGCTTCATATTCATAGTATGGCACTTCAAACTTGGAAAGTGTTGTGAAAATATATTCTTAGAATTTCAAGTGCTTCATAAATATTGCAAGAGATAAATTTGGATGGGTAGATAGTGGTAAGATAGATACAAAGTAAGAAAAAGAAAGAAAGAAAGACAAACTGACAGACAGATAGATAGAAAAGAATATAGATAGATAGATAGATAGATAGATATGGTATGTGCAGCATCCTAAGTCCAGTTCAGGATGCTCACGAGGGTTAATGGCTGGATAAATACTGTAAAATACAAATTTAATGTAGCCAAAGACCTCTATTGGGAGAGAAAGATAGTAACATAGAAATAGAAAAATCAGATCCAACTTGTATAGTAACGTGTGTATCACATCACTGCACATGTGTAGTTTTGTCTCATTTAAAACTTTCTACTTTGCTATTGATCTTTTGATGGGTTTAACACACATTTTGGAAAATGTCCAAATTTGGCATGTCTCAATTGATTTGGCGTACATCAGTGATGTTTCATGTAATGTAGCATCTACCTTGCTAACGCAATGGTTCACTCAACTCAGAGAAAACGTATTACTCAGAAAAAAAGGAATCCTGTCATGCTTTAGCAGATTCGTAATTAGGCCCTAAAACAGTATTTTTCCTAATAATCTAATTGACGGAAAGGTTATCCCAGTAAAGAAGACTTACAGAATGACAAAGGAGCGTTTTTATAGTAACTTATCAACTATAAAGGCCTAGGTAACTGGTTGGCAATATTCAAAATATGTTTGGACATTTTGCATCGGATGGATTCAGTGCTCATTTCAAATCTTGCTGTTGGATGAGTCATCACAATACAAAAGAACAACAAAATTTAATTAGCTAAAAGTACTCAACGATAGACTGTTATTGGTTTAGATTTAATAGGATTGGAGAATATCTTTATTCTGTAGATGCTGTCGAATTTATATATATGCCTCACAATCTATAAGTTCCTCCTGTAGGCCAATACAGCTGCCAAAGGCTCGGATGCTCACTGCCAGCAATAGCCCGGAGCCACTGGTTAGCTTCTCTTAGCAAATGGCATTATTAACAATTTTCCTTTGGCATGAAGCCTCAACATGTCTTGTGGGGGCGCCACCTGTCACCTGGTTGATTAGGAGGCTTGCTGCCAACAGATTTGTGTCACCCCCCCCCCCTCTCCACCCCCTGGCCCTCTCACCCTCTTTTTCCAGCTTAACTTGGTGGGTGATGAGAGATGAAGGCTTTACTTTGGTGTTCTTGAAGCCTAGTTGTATGTGACTACTCATAAATTGGTGTTTGGTGACACAAATTTTGAGTCGCTAATATTTTATACAGATCTAAGATTGTGAATGAATGTATGCAAGTTTCTGCTTCTGTCTGATGTCTGATGACACCAAAAAGACACCCATGTCCCATATACTTGGAGCTTCAAAGAGTATAATTATGTGTCATCCTATAATACATCTTTCTAAATAAAACAATCTTTCTAAATAAAACAATACGATAAATTTAAAAATCGTCCCAGCACCACCAAATACAATTTATTTCAAGACTGCCAGGAAAAAAATTGTGTAATTTTTTTCACCAAAACTGGTCAATCCTCGACTGAAACACCATTCAGAATGATTTCAGTAGAGATCTCATATTCTCAGGATTAAAAAGAATCTTCACCACCACAGAGATGGTGGTCTAACAGTATGCAAACCACACTATGCGGTCTGAAATACCAAGGAAATACTCTAACCCCGGCTAACGTTCTAGGTGGTTGATATGGATTCATTCACTGACAGCCCTGCTAATCTGAGCTGAAAACTGTCTGATCAAAGGCTAGGGCTGTCAGACTGTCTCTTAATTGTGTCCGAACTTCTAACCCTGTCATCAAGGTGTCATGTTAAAAGCACAGTTCATTCCACGTGGCTAACCCTAGATTTACACATTGGGAGGGGTTAGAGAGGGAGGTATACAGGGAGAAAGAGAGTTAGGTGGGGAGGAATGGAGTGACAGCAACTGAATGGTCAAAGGTCTTTTCAGCAAACATAGTATTTGTTTTAAGTGTAATTTATGCCAGAAAAAGCTGGAAATTGGTCTGTATTTAGTATGTCAAAAACACCCTCGGAGACATGGTTACCAGCAATTTAAACAGTTTCATTCAGGAAACCAAGAACGCCATAATTTCTAAGTCGAAACTGCTCTCTAAAATATTTCAAAGAAGATAAATGGATGGATAGATCAAGATATGCTGATAAATATATCAGTGGACAGAGAGATAGATAATTAGACAGAAAGATAAAAAGTTAGAAAGGTTTATAGAAAGAGAGATATTTACATCAATAGAGGTACAAATATATCCTGCTAGATGTGTTACAGTTTTCTGTGTGTACTCCTTTCATATAGTACTTTACAGGTTGATATGTGGATGCGCAAAGGACTGAGATGGTGAGATTCCTCCATATAACAGTATACCATATATTGACTCTCTAGTATTCCTACACTGCATCAAACAAATTCTCCACAATTCATCTCTTGCACTTTGTACTACCATGATCAATGTTTCTGTGTTTGACTGGCACTCTCCCATTGTAGTAATGTGACAGGGCCAACAGAGGTCAGCTCTTCAGTTGGCAACCACTCAAGCCTCCTTCTAAACTGAGATGAATCTATTACTAGCTGAAGCATTCCAAATAGTGTAGTAATTTCATTGCTGAGTAATGTGGGTTGTGGTTGATTTGAACATAGATAAAAAGGAAATCTTGAGGAACATGTGGGAGAAAGGACTTCATATCTTGTATGCTTTCATTTTGGACTAGTGAGATAAACAGGGGCTTAAATAATGATAAATGAGGTGCTGGTGACATGGGATAACACATCTGTCTACCATTTTGTTTTGGTCATTTTTAATATTAGTGTAACTGGGCAGGAAGTGGTTAAATTTTCTGTTTTGACGCTGAATTTTCTCAATTTTAATAGTAAACAGTGACAATATAATTGTACTCCATTTCTTGGGGCTATTCCAAAAAATAAGTGGCACAAGACTTAGTTTGAAAGAGACTGTTCTACCGTCTGAAATAGAGTAATTCTCCAAAGAATCTGTGACTATGAACATTAAGGGACTTTTCTTTTAGAACAATGCCAATCTCACAAAAGAATCAGTCCAACAAAAACCACCCTTCTTAGACTATCCTCTATCTAGGGACATTGAGGCAGATTGCCTGACGATATTGTGTGTCGACTGACTGATTGTCACGGTTCTTCTTGTTGTATTGTTTTGATCTCATCTCAAACAAATTGGGCCAAGCAATAGAGATGAATCCCAGAGGACCACGTTCTTGATTTACTTCACTTTCTCATGTTACTCGCGGGTAGTTCTTTGCGAGAGATTTCTCACTTTGCATGAGGCGAAAACGCTTGTCACAAACGGATCCTCGCCCCACGGCTACGAATATGCTAAATCACACTCACTTCAAAGGATGATACATGCTACAGACAGAGTCTATCAAGTCTAGCATTTGTTCTTGTATATACACTGTAGGTGCATTGAAACACAAGTCTACAAAAAGGTGCACACTTTCTTATTATATATTTTCATTCGATACAATCACATGAATGTCTAAGTAAGAAACTTACCGCTAATGGCTGAAATAATTCAAACTCACTTTTTTTCTATGGATTGATTGCTAAAGCTACAGAAAATACAGGCTGTACTCATGATATACATGTCATATTCTTTCATTCATAGAAACTATGCCAACAAAATACTTATACTTTTATGTCCTTAATGATCATTACCGGGGTAGAAGAGAATTTGGTCTATGGCCTTGAGAAAATTAAATAAGCTGACAACACATGCTTTGAATTACTTCCCATTATAACTCTATTCTGAAACATGCACCTTTTAAAAGATCACCAAAGCTGAAATCTCTTAACTCCCAAAACACAAAGGCCATGTCAAAACAGATTTAGTAGACATGCCACAAATACGATTATGCTGTCTGTGTTTTCCCTCCATCTAATAATTCATGTGTAATTCTATAACCGAGAGCTTTGTGCATCACTGCTGGCTCCAGTTGCATCAAAAACTACACTGGATCATTTTACAAATTGATAAACTTCTGACATCTAACACAAATGGGTATCCTTTGTAATTGTATGCTCCACACGCAAAACATATGAGGTAAAAGGGTTTTAATAAAATATTGCATTACTGTCTGTTATACCTTCCAAAGCAGGGTTTTTTTTCTACAAATTGTGTAAATTTCAAATATCATTTGTCCACACACATCCATTTAGCGAAGTGTTGCGATTTACCAGATCATTGCAATCACATAGATAGATGAAGAACCTGACAATTGATTTAATGGTTCTTTTCATTTGAGTTTTCAAACAGTTAACAAATAACCAAGAAAAGATAGAAACTGTGCAACAAAAGTTTGAAGTATACTGTTGAGGTCGTTTTTGTCCGGCAGGTATCACTTAATTATCTTTATCATCCTTTACCCTAAAAAGATGAGTGGCCCATGTCAACACGAAAGATACTTGAAGACGTTCTTGTTGGATGAAGATAATCATCACTTCATGTGTCACAGCTCTTGAAGATGTGCATTGGCTGTACTAAATACTTCAGTCTTGCAATGTCAACTTGGAACATCTACTTCAACATGGTGTGTAATATTCAGAATAGAAATGTGCTATTACTGTCGACCAATCTTGTCAACAGGCACATTTTGTGTCAACAACATTAATACCAGCAAGCTGATAAGTGAAAGATTCACTGCCTTATTAACCAAATGGGAAGTGATGAGGTGTTAAGGGAGATAAGCACTTCAAGGCTTCTCCAAAAAACATAATGCTGCACCAAATATGGTGATGATGTCACCTGGAGCTGAGTGTCACCTCATGAATAACTGACAATTAGGCAGATAATGACCCCGGGGATAGTGAATACTACTATGCTCTCATATCATGTTAATGTGATAGGTCTATGATGTCTTTGGGTGTTATCATTGGGACATCATGCAATGTAGCTCAGGACAACCATTTGGAAATTATGTATATCGTTGATCTGATTTGCTAACGTTACCCCGACTTTTTAATTTGGAAATATGCAAAAAAAGCCCAAGGGTTTAACAATTTAATATGCTGCACTTGTTGCATATGGATGAGCAAAGAGTTTAGATGCCCCACAATTATACAATATATTGCCTTTTCCATCAAACACGCACAGCATCAAACAAAGTCACCTAGAAATCGGCTGTAGTACTTTTTATGGGGTGATCAATGTTTCTGTGTTTGACTGGCACTCGCTAAATGTAGTGATGTGACAGGGCCAACAGAGGTCAAGTCTTATGTTGACAACCATTCGAGCTCTTTCTCAACTGGCATGAATGTATTATGAGAAGGATTTCATCAGATTGTCATTGCATTATTGTGCAGTGTAGTAACATATTTGGACATGTTGTATTTGTACATTTATGAGTAATTCACCACATAATAAAATCAATAGTTCATGATCATTATGCCAGTTATAATCCCCATAACCAACATATCACCGACCAATGTGACCATTACCCATTACAAGAGCAGGATTTGAAACTACTGTGTGCACAGGAATAATAGCCTGCTTGATATTATCATAACCACTGTTCCATTAAGCAATAGTTTTGTATGTCCTAAATTCATTAAACATCACTCGATCCGTGTTTTCTTACTGGAAATTGGCGATGATATGACACATAAAGTTGTTCACATGAATCACACATAAGTGATACATATTTACCATTGAGGCACTAAAAATATGTAGAAACTAAGTCAGTTACAAGAGAAAACACTTCACTACTTTTTAGTCAGCAGGGATTTCAGAGGGTATTGTAATTAACTGCAAAAAGTAAAGACTGTTCTTTTCAAGCAATGCTTATCTCACAAAAGAACAAACTCCACAAAAATCACCCTTCTTAGACTATGATTTTTCTAGGGACTTTGAGGCAGATTGCCTGATGATATCATGTGTCAGCCGACTGATTGTTAAGAGGTGTCTGTTGTTTTGTTTTTATCCTATCTCAAACAAATTGGCTGGAGCAATAGTGTTAACTCCTTGAGGAATATGTCCTTGATTGACTTCACTTTCTCATGTTACTGGATAATTCTTTGTGAAAGATATCTCACTTTGCATGTGACAAAAATGCTTGTCACAAACGTTGAATGAATCCTTGCCCCACAACCGCAAAGACACTCGATCTCACTCACTTCAAAGGATGATACATGGTTCAGATATAGTCTACCAAGTCTAGCATTTGTTCTTGTATAGAGATGAGTTTTTAATACAACCAGATTATTATCTCTATTTTTTCATTCATAGCCTTGTGTGTGTATGTCTCTAAAAAGTCCAATCAGGTGCTGATGAGATGCAAAACGCTAATTGTATTGGTATAAAGTAGAATTTGGTAACTCGTATCTTTTAAAAGAGCATCGCAACTCCAATAACATAAGTTCTCCACTGCAAAGGCTATGTCAAAACAGATTGAGTACAGATGCTGCAAATATGATTATGTTGTCTGTGTTTCCCTCCGCCTAATAATTCATGTGTAATTCATGTGTAATTCTATAACAGAGAGCTTTGTGCATCGCTGCTGAGTCTGTTGTTACAGCGAAAACTACATTGGATCAGTTTACAAATTGACAAATCCGTGTCAACTTCTGACATCTTACACAAATGGGCTGTGGAAAACATATGGATGTGTGTTTTAGCATGAGGTAATGGGCTTTAATACAGAACTAAGTTACTGTCTGTTAAGCTCCCTGAAGAATGTTTTTTCAATTGTGCAAGATACATATATCATTGATCACACAATCCACATGGCACAATGTCTAGATTTACCAAATATTTACTATCACATAGATAGATAGATAAATAGATAGATTTTCCTGATTCAGACCGTAATTTACTCAGCCAATTAAAGCTGGTTTCAGTCGGTCAAGTTGTAACCTCAACAGGAAAAAAAGAGTGAAACCTTATAGATTTGCATATTGTGTCTGATCACCAATTCAAAGTGAATGCAGCCTGTGAAAATAATTTTATAGTCAAAGGTTCTTTGTGTTGACGTCACTTCCTTGTTCAGGGTTCTTTATGTTATTGTCACTTTCTTTTTGCTCAATGTTTCTCAGGATGCTTTGCGAAAGAATTATTGATTAGAGTTTGAATCACTTCCTTTTGAGGTCTTTAGTTCCTCGAATTTTCAGACCTTTAACATTAATCATTGCGAAATATGATTTCCAGAATTTTTGTTTAAATCTTCAAAATAAAAGCATGATCTAGGTTTCACACATTGACATATGTTGTGTCACAGATGTTTCAATTGAATAGCTTAACTACATATATAGGTCTACTTGATTATATATTTAAATTTTTTCTATCTATACAAAAAAGTAAGAGTTTCCCTTCTGATATGATGGAGGTAAGTAATTTAGCTTCTTACTGTAACACAACAGTCAATGTATCTGCAATGTCACACATAGTTAAATGTCTGTAGCAAAAGAATGATTTATTTAAGCCAGCCTTGAGCACCACTTTCTGAAAAAAATTGCAAACAAAATACAAATTTTAATAGCAGGAGAGCGTTCTGTGGAAATTTTATGCTGGCCGGCTGATATCATGCAAGACAAGAAATGGAGGCCTCAAGAGAACATTCCACCTACTCCTGCTGTTCTTAAATGTGGACAGTCAAGTTTATTTATATATATGCTTCCAATTCCTATCTTGCTCTTAAATCTTGATTAAAGATTCCATAATATTATGATGCACATTGGCGTGAAGATCTTTTCCCAATGCAATGCTATGTGTCTTTGTGGCTGAGTGTGGCATGCAGATGAGAATTTATACAGTACATTCCAAGTTTTTCTTTTTCTACATCCAATGTTGATAAAAATTACCTGTAGAGACTTTCATCTGCTTGGCAAGCAGACTTTATCAACATTGGATGTAGAAAAAGAAAAACTTGGAATATGAATCTACCATCCAGAGAAAATGTTCAGAATTATACAGTACATTATCTCTCCACTCTCCAGTTAGTCCATACTGCATCAAACAAATTCACTCGTCTCCAGTACTATGTGTAGTGATCAATGTTTCTGTGTTTGACTGGCACTCTCCCATTGTAGTGATGTGACAGGGCCAACGGAGGTCAGCTCTTCAGCTGGCAACCACTCAAGTCCCTTCTAAACTGAGATGAATCTATTACTAGCTGAATCATTCCAAATATAGTGTAGTGATTTTGTTGCCTTGTAACTAGTGGCAGATCGGGTTGGACACACATACATTTATATTTTGCTATTACTCACCATGTGGAATTGTGCAAAAGCATAATATTCATAATCTATGCGTGGCCATTGCCCAACATTGTTTGAGCTCGATTTGAATCTGGATCATATTCACATGACACTCATAAAAGACATAGTAACCAGCCTGATGTGAAAGCACTGTTTCATGGACTAATAATAATTATTGTGTACTCCTAACATCGATTTTGACTTCTATTGAGTATCAATGCAGTGTACAGCCAATGGTCAATGTTTTCCTAATTTGGAATGTGTGATTATCTATACACAGATATGAGGCAAATATTGTATTATACCAACAACCACACATATAGAAATTATAGATTTTATTATACCAAGAAATATGTTCCAAGATTTGAGAGAGAAGATCCACTAGTTGTAAGTGGCGGTGATATTGAATTTTGTAACAGCAAAACATAGATAGTCATCTTTTAAAACAATGCTAATCTTGCTACAAGGAATCAGTCAACAAAAATCTCCATGGATTTTAAGACAATCTTGTATCCAGGGACTTTCAAAGATGAGCAAGTCAGAATGCCTGATAATATCACGTTTCAACTGACTGATTGTCTCGATTATCACGATGCTTCTCATTGTATATTGTTTTGATCCCATCTCAAACAAATTGAGCTGAGCAATTGAGTTAAATCCAAAGGGACCACATTCTTGATTTACTTCCCCATCTCATGTTACTGGCAAATAATTCTTTATGAAAGGTTTCTCATTTTGCATGAGGCCAAAATGCTTGTCACAAACATTGAGTGAATCCTCGCTCTGCGACCTCAAAAACGCTAGATCTCACCAACTTCAAAGGGTGATACATGCTAGAGACATTGTGTATCAAGTCTCAAATGTGTTCATGTAAAGAGATGAGCACATGGCAACATCGCTAACCTTCAAAGAAAGTGCTCACTTTCTTCTTATTTCTGCTGGTACGATAAAATTACAGCGAAACACTTTGATATAGAATTAGAGTGGACTGTGGCACTGTGAAAATGGCACTTTGTGACTCATGATAGCCGATGAAGAGTCATCTTCTCTATTTTCAACATGGGAAATATAGAGGCTGCTTGATTAGTCATGATCAAGAGAAAGCCATTTGACTTCTCATAACGGATTTTAGAGTGAAAATCATATGCATAATCCTTTCGTTTGGCTGTCACCAACAAGCGGGATAAGTCTCCTTCAATCAAATTAACATAGAAAGTATTGGGTTTGATCATGACAAATCATCAGCGCGAAGTGCCATTTTCAATGTGCCACAGTCCACTCTAATTCTATATCAAAGTGTTTCGCTGTAATGTCAACATGGAGAAATATGCTTCAACTTACTGAAGTTCAATTTTTCTTCAGATAAAAAAAAAAGAGTTTTTATTATGTTACTAGATTACCCTCTAATGCTTTCATTTATTTCTTTACCAAATATGAAATTAGTTAATTTGTAATAATCTTTTATTTATTTTAGTCCACAATAAGCCTAGTGTGGTGGAGATAAATTTGAGTGCAAGCGTTAGAAAATTAATTACACAGCATACATTTGAACTACTTTCTATGGTGACATGCTTTTCTGTAACTCACATCTTTTCAAAATGTATCAGCTCAGAAATTGCTTGACATCTAAAAGACAAAGGCCATGTCAAAACAGATTTAGTAGAGATGCCACAAATATGATTACGCTGTCTGTTTGTTCCCTCGGTCTAATAATTCATGTGTAATTCTATAACAGAGTGCTTTTTGCATCATTTTTGGCTGCAGTTGTAACAAAAACTACTCTGGTTCCTTTTACACACAAGTAACATCCTCTGTAAGCTTTCGAGATGTAGCGGAAATTGGTAAGTTTCGTGGGTGTATTCTCCCCTATGGAAAACTTCCAAATCTGTATTTTAACATAATTATGAAAGGGTTGTAGGATGTCGCCATTTGCTCTACCTTTTGAAACTGTTTCTTTTTCTTTAAATTATTTGACATGGATGGATTTATGTGTACTCTGATAAGTTAGCAAATTGTGCAGCCAAAATTATGGCGAATGTTTAAAATGGCCTAACATTACAATATGAACACGTTTTAACATAACTATCCAAGTTTATATTTGAGTTTGTTGATGAAGTTTTGGAAGCTGCTTTGTTTGATTATTGAACACCAAAATAATTCACACCCACTTGAACTAAAGACATGTCACCTCATACAAATATATCAGATTGTAGAAATTCATTATCTTTGAGGAAGCATTGCATGCTACCAATATCAAAGTTGGTATTGACAAAAATTCACATATTGCTAATTTGTTATTGATATATTGTAAATTGATGTTATCCTTGCTCGATTATCTATTCCTGAATCAGCAGGGTGAATATTTAGAATGCTCAGGTAAATATCACCATCTCTAAGCACACCTTTATTTAAATTTTGCATATTTATTTGTCATTTCATGACAAATAATTGAAGGGCTCGCCTAGCCTAGTGTTATTTAAATATCTTCAAAAACACACACTTTCAGAGTACATTGGAATCTAAGCTTCTACTAACTAATTCATGAAACAGAGTGTAGCATGAGAAGTGAATATAGTGTTATTGCACTTTTTAAAAATTAGCAGGAAAAGATTTTAGTCACACTGAACTAATGATAAGGTCCTGTTCATCAGTTTTCCAAGTGAATGATAGAAACTTTTTAATTGTAAAATTTGATATCTTTTATATGATCATAAGAGACATGACACTTTTATATTAATCTGAAGTCTATATTATTAAGATGCAAATATTGTATGTCACTTTGTTACATTCACTGGTTTGCTTTCCGAAGAAAAACGAAATAGTCTGAGCTGGTTCTTTCAATAAAGTTTAGTGGTACAAAGCCGAAGCAATGGAGAGAACCATACTGATCTTTTGAATCAGGTCCTGATCTTCAAAGATTCAAATTAGATGTCTTCACTAAAGCCAAAAGTTTGACACAAAAAATTAATTTTCTTGTTTTGGGTAAGCAAGTATGATGCATGCCTGAATTCTCTAATAATGTACATGTATACAAAACAAAAATAAAAATATACGTATTTATAATTACTGTACGACTATGATTAACTCAACCAAATAAAACAGTCAGACACACTGACACCAGAAATGCAGGAATTGAATATTTGGTGTCCACAAGCTTCCTATAATTGTTCAAAGAAATATTAGAGCCTCAGAAGTTTCCACGTCACTTCTGGTCACCTCAATCCAAATCAAGCGTAGCCTCTGCCAGCCAGTGAAAATAATGTTAGTTCTTTGTGTTTCTGTCTCTTCCTTTGCATCAATTTCTGTCTGCAATGATTTGAGAAAAATTGTGATTCAGAAATCTGACAATCGATCTGATGAGTTTAAATCACTCCCGTTTGAGCTCTTTGGTGCAGTGCTTCATGTTTGGAAACCTTAAGAAAATTAACATGGTTTATTATCATTACAATTTGAATGGTGAAATATTATTGTGCAATTTAGTGACAGGCATGTAAGGGAAGTCAGTTAAAAGAATCTGGGAGTTCAACTGGTTTTGAAGAAATCTTTATCACTGACTTTCTGTAACGCAAACAGTTTTGTTTCCTCCTTGCATGTCATAAATATGTTAAGCTATAGATGTATTTTAACACATCTTACATGAAATATGTTAAGGTTATTCACCACGGGAGAGGGAATATGTGATTTATCACCCGAGGCCTTTAGGCCGAGGTGTGATAAACACATATTCCTCATCCCATGGTGAATAACCAGCTTATACCATGAGACAAACACTCAAACAGTCAAACATGGGAGGATAATTGGACAACAAAGGATATGGGAATTTTTCCCCTGAAATACTGCAATGTGATTGGCTGACAGGGGTGTCGAATGGTATAAAAATAAATATTATAGCATGCTTTCCTACTTATTGTTTTAAATAGTATTACTACTTGTTTTGCATGAGACATGGCAAATGTCACAAGCAATAACATGTTACAAGGTGTGTTTGTTTGATAAGCAGACAGGTGATGAGGTTTTATGGAAAATAAGCACTTGCAAGACATCTTAAGAAAATAATACTCTTCTGATTATGAAAATCATGTTGTACTACATGGCATTTGTCATCGCATGCATTTATATATAAGCTCATGTGACAATTAGGGAAAGAGATACTGTTTCCTACTCATACTCATAATTAATGCCATTGTCTCAGTCAAAGTAGTGTTGATGAAATGATTGGTGCACTACATGTATTTTTAGTCTCTGAATAAGAACTTCTATAATATTCGCGCAGCGAAACGGCTTCGGCCGTTTCGCAAAGCGAAACTTAGCACAAGAAAGGTTTAAAAAATCTGTGCAGTGATGGTCTCAACATCAATGGTCGACAGCAGGAAATTAGGTCAAGTGGGACCAGCTTCTTATCAATGATTTAGTTTCGAATTTAAAAAAACATGACATATTCATATTAAAAAGTGTCTTAAAAATTAAATTTCCTCCATTAGTATTCCCTGTACTTATCATTTTTATGGAATAGTTAATTATTAGCTTTGACAAGCTAAATTAATTTATTAACATGTGATTCATTTCATTTCAAAACAGACGACAAGAAAACATAACAAAATTAAAGTTACATAATCTTTGTTAACTGATGATTATGTAACAGTGAGCAATTAATCTACATGCAGATCATGTTATTGTTTTTGTTATCACTATAATATCAACAATCTAGCATAGACTTAAATTTGGCAGCTTTCAGTGTTGTCTTCTTTTTAGTAAGTTTTTACTATTTAGCTGATTAACTATCAATTCTATTTATTCTTAATCCTATTTATTTGCTATCCTATCTATCTATCTATCTATCTATCTATCTATCTATCTATCTATCTATCTATCTATCAATCTACCTATCTATCTATCTATCTATCTATCTATCTATCTATCTATATATTGTATTTTTGATCTATTTTATCTTTCTAATAGTTTTTAGTCTAAATTTCTCTCTATTTTTCTATATATATCCGTCTTTCAATTTTTTTGAATATGAAATCAATTTAATGAAAGTTATGGTAAAACCATAAGTCCTAAAAAAACTTTTTAAGAGCTGCGCGAATTTTATGGCTGTGCCATTTACATATTATAAGTTCCTGGATTTGTATCTGTTTATAACCTGCAGGTAATACAAAGCATCCAAGTTTCTATGACTGTGTATTAGAATATCAGTGGATGTAATATTATGTGGATTTGCCGTGTAGATATTTTATCTGATTCACATGTATTCCGTTTCGGAAAAAAAATTACGAAAAGGTCATTCCGTTGCTCTGATGGATGCAAACATGTGGCCCTTATTCATCTGTAAAAGGAGCTGGTGTAATTTTTTTTGTTATTGGAGCCAGCAGTGATGCACAAAGCTCCCTGTTATAGAATTACACATGAATTATTAGACGGAGGGAAAACACTGGCAACGTAATCATATTTGTAGCAACTCTGCTCAATCTGTTTTGACATGCCCTTTGTTTTTTGGAAGTTGTGCGATTTCTGTTCTGATGCCCTATATTCAGAAAGTAGAGCTATAGACCACTAGAAATCACATGTAAGGTGATCAAGGAATATTATGATTCGGTGTATATATATATAAATTGTGGCACCATGGGTGGATGCAAAGGTAGACAGGCAGTGAGATGAATTATATTAGTAAGATGCAGCACTTGTCATTGAATATCAGCTGAAAAGTATTATTGCAGATTTGGTTTTCCAAAGTGTTCTCTATGGAAGTTCAAAGCTGCACCACATGAAAAATTACATTTGCTTTTGGCAAATGCACAGGAACATTTTTCGAAATGTGTCTGGAAATTAGCAAAGTTCATTAATGCACAGAAAGT
Organism: Platynereis dumerilii; assembly: GCA_026936325.1. Classification (NCBI taxonomy): domain Eukaryota; kingdom Metazoa; phylum Annelida; class Polychaeta; order Phyllodocida; family Nereididae; genus Platynereis; species Platynereis dumerilii. The sequence continues at coordinate 45,818,542 of JAPTHN010000007.1, read as the reverse complement.
ATACATCGTTGTTGAGGAGTGTATTTAGGTTGTCCCTTATGTTTTGTTTTATATTGGTAAATATTGAATACAATCAAATATGATATTTAAGTCAAAACAACATCAAAACCTGTAAAAATGGTTGATATTACAGCAACAGCTGTAAGATACTACAAGACTTAGTAGTATTCCATTATCCTAAATATTCCACATAATCACTTCTCTAAGATGCAAATTGACACTTGCCCATACAAAGACATGCAATAGTATTCAAGCAAGTCGTTTTGTGCCTCCTTGGGTGTCAGATTATTCATGTGGTGACAACCTGTCATGTACGACATTATTATCATATTTGGAGGAGCATTATGTTTTTTGGAGAAGCCTTGAAGTGCTTATCTCCCTTAACACCTCATCACTTCCCATTTGGTTAATAAGGCAGTGAATCTTTCACTTATCAGCTTGCTGGTATTAATGTTGTTGACACAAAATATGCCTGTTGACAAGATTGCTTGACAGTAATGGCACATTTCTATTCTGAATATCACACAGAATGTTGACATAGATGTTTCAAGTTGACATAACTGAAGACTGCAGAAGACACAAGTGTTTAGTATGACTATAAGAATCTTGCCTTTGCTTCACTTTATGTTTGGTTACTGATGTGGCACAGACAAAATTCACAATAGTACTGATGTTTCTACTGGCTGTCATCCGCGGAGTTGATACAGACCTTGCCTGATCCACGGTGTGCCCATATACAACATGGTTGAAAATCAAAGATATTTTCAGTGTACCTTCGAGAATAAAATTCCAGGTTGTCTTTTGGATGGGAAGTTGAATAGGTGGCTTCCTGTACCAATGTCTAGTGTCTGGATCCTTGGCAAAGTAAATAAGCGTTTCCTCACAACCTTCGTTGTTTATAGATTTTCCAAGATGGTCGTCTTTGGCAGGTCTATCTCTATTTATCTGCCATTGAACCGCACATTTTTACTACAGAAAGAAAAACATAAGAAAAACAAAGAATGTTGCTTGTACATATAATGTATTGTGTTGTAAATTAAATCATTTTCCCTAAATTTCTCCCTTTCTCTTACAGGTGGGTTCCTTTTGTCATTTGAAGACCTATACCATTTTCTTCTGCAGATAAGTGGCAATTTTAAACTTTGATAATGCATTATGCAAAATTATAACACATTTTAAGACTGGTTTCAAGTTGAAATTGAGTCTGTTGTGGGTCGTAATATTGTTTACAGATGAATTTGTCATGTATTGCAAGGTCCATGTACTGCAATAAGCACTTTCTTGTGCCTCTCAAATAACAGTGTTTATCGAAATTAAGCAGCCATTTTAGATTATTATGACCAAACTGTGTCAAATGAGAAAAGCAATAAATATGCTTGTCTTGACCCAAAATCCCTCAATCCAGACTTCACTGCATTACATTTTTGGCTCTGATAATTATAAATATAATTTTTGCTCGGTGTTGGTGAAAAGTAGTTTATTTTCACCGGCTTGCGAATTGATCAATTGGAGTAACTATTCGGGGAGCTACTACGGAACTGGTGGCACACAAGGAAAAACATTTTATTCTCATCCTCATGTATAATAATTGTGTATCACATCTGATATTTTACTAACTCAAGTAACACAGTAGTTCATCAAGTCACATTTGATGATCTGAAGGTATTTACAGTACTAACCATCTCTCGCTATCTTACCTCTTGAGTAGTTTTGACATCTCTAAATTTTCTGTCAACAACTATATCTATCTGCCAGTATACCCTGTTACTGTTGAACAACCGTGTGCTGCCTCTATGTTTCATTATGTATATCCACAAAAAGTTATTATCTACACAGAATGCATGAATTTTCTCTTTCCAATAAGAAAAAATGAAAGAAACTACATTCATCTTTAAACTACTTTTCCACAGTTGTTAAACGGTGTAAGCATCTCTAGGTCAGGAGAATAATGAAACCAGGACACAAGAAAGAATGAGGACAGGACCTTATGATGACAGGTGAATATGGCTTGTCTCTGGCCGTCCGGTGGGGTTAAAACCCTCATTGGCCTGTCTGACCTGCTCTAATATGAAGGGATGCTAAGGACATGAGTGACTGGGGCCAAATGCCATGTCTGCCTCTGGCATTGCTCAGGCAAGCTGGACCACAGTTGTTATTGAAGTTGAACTAATCCACCTTATTTTATACGGTAACTGCTGTGCTACAGAAACTTCTAGAGGAAGCAACCTGTAATTTGTGCTAAGTGATTCTAATCCACCTTTTGTGATATAGTAACTGATGTCCAACAGACACTACAAGATGAAGGAAACCTGGTATCAGTCACGAGGCATTGTTAAAAAATTATTCACTGTGATGTATCCAGAGAAACATTTCCATAAGTAGACGCTGTTCATGGAGAATCGATGAGGACATCTATCAGACATGTTGATTCCAGAGAATTAGGCTTCCTTATCACAAACGGTTTGTGGCAGGAAGAACGTTTGGCATGGGATACATATGTATGCTACTTACTCTTGAGATCCAAAATAACACCCATAAGTAGTTCTGTGCATTTGGCTATACTTATGCCATGCGCAATATGGGAGTACTTGGGGCAAAGTGGACGCTGGACCTCGATGTAAGGTCTGACCTGCCTGACCAGTAATGACCATCAAATGACCCCACTATCCCACAATCATCTCAGCTGTAAGGGACAGCTTGGTGTTATTAGGCGAGTGGTGTTCTCATGACCTTGCTACTTGACATCATCCACCATGTGAGAGCCCCCTGGCACTGGTGGGTCTGTTTGAGCATGTCAGGTATAAGGGAAGGAGTGGACTCAGTGGAGTCATTGAATTTATCACAAAATCTAAATGTTTTTCACACCTCCATTATTTTTCAGGCATAGTAAGCCTGGGCAAAACTGGCTCAGACCCCATTTAGTTAATGTTTCTTGTAATCACTTGTGAAGTCCTTTGATGCCCCATGTACGTCTCGCTACCCCCTGACCTCTTTTAGAGGGGTTTTTAAAATTCCCGCTAGCTGCCTCAATGTGAATCAAAGCCTCACTGTGGATCTCACCTGGAGATCTGACCAAGATCTCGATCTGAGACAAGGAGGGCAGTGATAGCAGTTTCTCTCACCTAATTGTGATACTGGGAGTCTTTTTCTGGTCCATATATCTCCAAAATTAAGGATTTTAAGGCAATAAAGGGTGAGAAAATGGCCCATTTTAAGTCTAAGCAGATGGCAAAGATACTTGTATATATCTCTCAATAACTTCAAAGTGCTATATAGTGGGTCTTTGTGGATTGGAATGATGAATGAGGAGAACATGTGCCCCCTGACAGTATGGTTGTTGTAGTTGTCGATTGTTGTCGACTTTGTCAGTGCTAGTGTAAAGAGGGCAGGGTTCAGTAGTTTTAAGTAAACAATCCATTGAAACATTTTAAACAAAATGTTCTTTTAGGGCCGAATTTTACTTGTAATAAGCAATATTTATGTACTAATTTTGTAATGCATACCTATAAAGAACATAAAAACTTTTTAGGACTAAATAATTTGATAATTTAATTATTAATTATATATATAATTATCATTAAATAAATTTGATGTAAATAGAAAAATCTAAAAAAATCTAAAGATGTTCTTATTAGATATATATACACCCAGACAATGTATAGTTGATTGACATGGCTCTGTCTACTTATATCTATCTATCTCTATCTATATATAGCTATCTATCTAGGTAGCTATCTATCCATCTATCTATCTAGCTATCAATCTAGTTCTCTGGCTGGCTATGACAGCTATCTGACTATCTATCTTAATTTCTACCTTTCTATAGATCTACCTTTCCTATCTATCCAACTATCTATCAAACATATCCAATTATCTATCCAACTATCTGTCCAACTATCTATCCAACTATCTGTCCAACTATCCAGCTATTTATCCAACTATCTGCCCAACTATCTATCTTACTATCTATCCAATTATCTATCCAACTATCTGTCCAACTATATATCCATCTTTTGGTAGAAAAAATAAATTAAATCCTGTCTATCTATCATATATATATATCAGAATTTCTTGTGCTCATTGATAAATGTCAATAATATTAGTATTATTGGAATTCATAATTTCCCAGTCAGCTATTACAGTAAGAAGTTGAGTATAAACAGAGTAAGTAAATATACAGTTGGGAAATCCTGGGAATTCCTTGATGACATGACCGTTTTTGACCAATAAGAGGGCATCTCTGCTGTACCCCTTTGAAAAAGACACCCCCTCACTGTCATTTTTGGGACTTCATTAGAGGCTATTAGGGGGTAATTCACACCTCCCTGCAACAGGAGCGAGACGTACATGGAACAAGATAAAGACCAATGATTTCACTCCTTCCCTTGTACCTGCCATGGTTTGAGCAACGGCTTGTGAGATTTTAGTCTTATCAGTGTGGAGTCATTAAGCATTGATAGGTGGTTATTGTTGGTTTGTAAGATCGCTGACATTTTAGAGTCCTATCATTCTATTGTCTCCAAGCATTGTAAAAGAATACGTTTTAAGTTCCTTCGGCATTTTCATAGTCCTCTTCAGATTGATAAATCTGTCCCTGTTTGTGGATTTTCTTTGTTTTGTCCTCCAGCCATTGCCCGATCGAAGAGCAATCCTTGAGTAGTTATTGTCATTATGTTTATACAGTACAGCAGAGAGTTTAGTTGCATACTTTGCACCCCTTGAAGTGACTTCAAACAGGAATGAAAAGCTAGAATAATGCATGATGGCCATGTCACCGGGCATTACCTGTGAGTCCCAGTCATTGCGTGAGGGAAGCAGAATGTCATGGAAGACTCATGAATAGACAATGTGAAGAGGAAACTGGTGGGACATTTTTAATACAAGGTGATTTGGATCTGTCACTTCAACCCTCCATCTTGAAAGGTGGTTTATTGCCTCCTCTGCATATCAAATGTTTGTCTCTTCTTTGACTTAATGGATTTCGGTGCACATTTTGATTGATTGATTGAGGCAAAGTTCATGTCAGCAAGCAGATTTAATTGGCAAGAGCAGACAAGGAAAAGTAGTGGTTTGATGTGTACTGAATTAGATAGCATGGTATGGTTAAGAAGATGGGCAGCCACTAACAGAATGCGGGAAATCCATATAAAAAAGAGAGAATGTTATAGTTATTGTTATTGTGGTAAATCATAGGCAATTCTGAAAAATCATTGTCTTTACATAACTGTGTGCAATTCTGCCTTCTATGGAAAAGAACAAATATCTTCAGATACCGTTTTGTCATTATCGAAGAACTTTTATATCAAATTTGTCTGCATAACTCAGCCCTTTGCATAGTACAACACAAGAAGCCCCTTTCAAAGCATTTCACTTAAGTATGCGTAGAACAGAATCACTTGTATTGTAGAAGCTCATTAATGGGTCAGTCCCCAGTTTAATTGTAAATCTACTTGACAAATCCAGATATAAGAAGTGGAGATTGTTTTGTTGAAGCACAAGTTAGTCTGCTCATTACACTGACCTTGGTGTGTTGTTCTTGAGTGCATTTGGTTTATGGATTAATCAAGAGTGGATTGGTATCTTACAGCATTGTGCAGTAATGATGAACCAATCAATCCTTGTGGCCTTGGAGTCTGGAATCTGATTGAGAGGCAATGCTAGATATGGTCAATTCAAAAGATTGCATAAAAATTGTGCTGGTGTATAAAGTACAGTCTGATACTTTACTCCAATTTCCAAAGGAACGTTCCTCTGTAATTAAACCAGTGCAAAAAGCTGCCAAGTTCTAACATTAATGAAATTGTCTTTTGGTAGGCATCTGCATCATTGTTTATGTTGATATACCAATCTTCGTACATGCGCCCTGATATGAACTATGGCAGCCAAGAAAAGAACCAGCTGAATTCCTAGGACATGAGGAATAAATGTATGGAGTTCTAACAAATTCATATTTGAAATCACTGAGTGATTTATTTTTAAGTGATACCTTGAAGACAGACTGGCTTTTGTAGCCTACAAGGTCATAAGCAGCTTGTGATGTCAGGTTTATGGGTCTGCTTATTCATATATATTTATTTGTTTCCCATTTTATCCCATCGTCATTGAATTTAATACAATGTAACGCTTAGATTATGAAATAATGAAATATGTCTGTCTCTCTGTATCCAGTTGCAATACAGTTTTACTTATTAATAAAGAGATGGATGTTATTAAAATGATGTGTTGCTATTTGTAGTTAGGTGTTTGGGTGGTCTAGGGTTGTCTTGGGTTGTTTGGCATACATATTTGATTGGATGGGTTCTCCAATTCCAGTTAAGCTTGCCAACAATGTATTGCCACAGGGAAAAATATGAGAGATTGGAGTGATGGCATTTGTGAGTGATGGAGTGATTCTTTGGACTCAAGTGTTGCAATGGCATCCTCTAGCCTTGCCCTGTCAAATGCTCACTGGTCGATTCGCTTAGTGTTATTGCTTGCAAGACAAACTGGACTGAGAATGTTTTACACCAAGAATGCTGGCTGGAATTACCTGGCTGATTTTAGCCATGCGCTACGGTACTGGCTGGTGTGGACTTACGCTTGTGGGATGTCCTTGCGATCTCCAAGTTTTCCTCATTTTTTAAGATTTGGACCAGGATGAGGAGGCCTGCTTGACACTTGTCCTGGTAGATAGAAAGGTTTCCAGCTGGGAGCTTACCAGTAGAATTCTTGAAAGCCACCAAGGTTAATTTCAATTATTTGCCGCTGCTTGTATAATTCAACGTTTACTGCACAAAGTTCCCTTTTTATCATTCTGTCCTTCAGAAACTGTTTATCTGTATATTTTTCTTCATCGAAGTTCTTGTTTATCCAACTTAATATTTTACAACAAGAACATTAGCTGGAAGCTTTTTTCACCTAGTTCCAGCAATTATGTTTGAATCATGTTTCAGACATCCCAAGACTGGCCTTTTCGTATGTCCTTTATTTGTTTATTTTTGCCCTTCCTGCAATATTTGGACTGCTCTTAATGCATTCAGCTTGTTTTTATTCTTGAACTTGTCCACGAATATCTAGAACTTGTTCAACAGCATGAATTTCAAGCCAGCCATGAAGTTCAGTAATTCCTGTATGAAGTGCATTATTCTCATTTCCCATTTTATGAGAGGCCACAGAGAAGCACCAAATTAGGATGAAATTGATGAGAGATCTCCGAGACAGTAGTGTACTTACTGTGGTGTGAAATTTGAGGAATCCTGCAACAGGCTAAGTTTCCATTCTCACATTTTCCTGTGAACTTTCTTGCTGAATTTGAAATCTAATGAATAAAATGTTAATTTGTCTCTGTTGATGCAACGAAGGTCACATATAATAGTTGTTTTTTTTTATTGCACAATATTCTCAAAGATTGCTTGCTCAACTTCCCTGATGAGATCTGTATAAAAAGTTCTCCTATTAAATCAGAAGATTACCTGAATGATATTGACCTCAGAACAAAATTGTACTGTAGCTTCTGCAAGTTCCAATGAAAAGTAAAAATGTCATGATATTCCTTCGATCCAAGAGGCCCAACTCGATTACTTCCAGATTTCAAATGTATCTTTTCCTATCACATATTAAACGCTATTTGTCCATATGAGTACAGCAGTCTAGACATTATAATCAACAGAGTTGCTGGTAGGACTACTTTCTTTTTCTTGGTACGAAATTGCCTAGAAATTTGGCCTGGTGGATTTCCTAGCATGCTGTGAATGTCAATTGTGGTCAAGCAGCAAGATGATTAATTCCTTCACACTCAACTTCAGCATGTGATAATTGGCTTGTAGCCTGACAAACACTCTTGCGCCTTTTATTACCAGAAGCCAAATGACAAAATAGAATTGAGCAATTACTGTGGAGACTGCATGTAATGGAATGAGGAGAATGCCAATGGAGATTAGCTATTAACTCTGTCAGTGAAACTGCTCCTCTCTAATTTAGTTGGGTCAAGTGTCATGGACTTAACCATTGTGGATTAGCCATTTCCTGAGGTTCAAGTGACTCTGGCTAGTTTATTTGACATTTCAGGTTAGGCCTTGCGTGCAAATAGAATAAGAAGACAGAAAGCAATTATATGTGAGATCCAACACTTACATTGAAGAATTAAAAACCTCGTTTGCATTACCTGGATGTCTTTGCTGGTATCTGTATCACTGCATCAGAATTCAGGAAGTTGGATGGTCAATAAATCAAGAACCAGAACACAATGTAAAGCAAGCTGACTTTTGCCATGAAGTGGTAGTCAATGAAAGCTAGACAAGACTGCGATGTTGGCAATATGGCTTGAGCTTTCCATGACTGTGTTTGAGCTTTCCAGTTTAACATTCACGGCCATAGTGTTTAACAGTCAAATTAACCATAGACTATGTGGTAGATTGTGGAAGATAACACATTGCAAGTTGTCTCTATTATTTTTTTCTACATACATATATAAAAGCATTTAGTAAGGTGCAGCCAAGTTGATATAGAAAATAACCACACAGGAAAGTCAAATCCTGTATCTGCAGTCCACAATAATGTTCAGAAAAAGTCTTGTTATTACTTAAAGAATATTGTTTTACCAGACAAGATTGATGTTGTAAATGCATCCCTTCCCAACAGTTTTTCATCTTTATTCACTATCAAATTCATCATCAGATTTTGCTCTGCTATTTTTGGGTTGGGTAACATCCTTGGGGTCAATTGGCTGCCAGATAGATGAGGATGCTGCAAATGGCAACATCCCTGGCTCTCCCTGTGTCAGCAACTTAATAGGAAAAGTCAGACTGTCATCAAGATGTCATGTGCTGTTATGCTATCCAGGAGGACATGGCTGACCTCTGCTCTTGATTCACCTTGCTGTAGGGAATGACCTTCAGGCCTTTTCGGAAGTGGTGGAAGTGGCTGGTGGGCTAGCTGGATGGTAGATGAAGCTGATGGTAGCCAGTGAGGGAATCTTGAGAGTTGCTAAACAACTTAGCATTTATATACAAAAGTGCCTACAGCAACTATTTTGACGGCTATATATTTGCAGAAATTTTGCATAATTTAGACTAGTTTTATGGTCATTATCACCAACATTAACTTGCCACATATTTATGGTGCTGCAATGGAGATTGGGAAAGTATTTCTGGATCAGCAGAATAATAAAGCAAGGATGCAAAAAAAGACAGTGAGGACAGGAACTTAAGATGACAGGTGAATGTGGCTTATCTCTGGCCATCCGGAGTGGTTAAGATTCTCCTTGGCCTGCCTGACATGCTCTAATATGACGGGATGCAAAGGACATGAGTGACTTGAGTAAAATGCCATGCATATGCCATTTTGCCTCTGGAATAGCTCAAGCTAGCTGGACCTAGGTTGTTATTGAAGTTGAACTAATCCAACTTATGTAATATAATAACTGCTGTCCTACAGAAGCCTCTGGAGGAAGCAACCTGTAATTTGGGTACGGGATTCTGCTAAATTATACAATTTCAATTTAAATTCATACCGATGTTCCCATAGAAATATTTCCATGAGTGGATAGTTGGATGCTGACTATTGAGATCTGACGAAGACATCTATTAGACATGTAGATTGCAGAGAATTAGGCATCCTAATCATAAATGATTTGTGACAGGAAGAAGGTATGACAACCGGATGAATGCCAATCACTCTTGAGATCCTAAATTTGCTCCATAAGTAGTTTGACAAACTAATAGACTTTCAAACTTTTTTGGATTCCTTTTACCATTCATCGACTCCAATGAGAAATTTTCGAATTTCCCAAAAATTTGATTCTAGGTATCACAAAACTGTTCAGGTCTAACGTTTCTTTGAATAATGTGAAAAACAACTGACTGGTGGGTATATTGCGAATGTAGTAAATATTCAAAATTTTCATAGCCATATGGTTTTATGTGTGGTATAGTCATAAAGATGGGAAGGACATCACCAAGATGAACATATTAGATAGATCTCAAAGTATGAAACATTGAAACTTTTCTTCCATACCACCATACTTTTATATAATGAAGAATATTTTTTGCATATCCACTATTCTGCAGTGAAGTTTTATCATAAACACATGGCTGATATGGGTATACGTATGCCTTTTGCAGTATGGATGCATTTGAGACAAAGTGGATGCTGGACCTCAGTGTAAGGTTTGACCCACATGGCAGAAATGACCATCAAATGACCCCACTATCCCACAATCCTCTCAGCTGCAAGGAACAGTTTGGCATCATTAAGCAAGTGGTGTTCTTGTGACCTTACTGCTTGACACCATCCACCATGCATGCCCTTGGGCGCCGATTGGTCCTTTGCATTCTTTTGAGAATTTTTCTGCTTGTGGTGATTCATCAGGCATTGATAGATTATCATTGTTCATTTTCCTTTGTTTAATAGGCAGTTGGGAGATCTTTTGTCTAAATTCAATTTGATGCAAGTATAGTAAGGGGCTCACTGGTTACTTGTTAGTCTTCTTCTAGTCAATTAGTCTGAACTTGATCAGCCATCCCCCCATAGTGCATGGGTAGTGATGGTTCTTATGCTTGTACATGCAGTCAGGAAAAACTTCGCTTCCCTTCAAGTGACTTCAAGCAGGAATGAAAAGCAAGAATAATGCATGATGGCCATGTCATCGGGCATTACCTGTGAGTCCCAGTCATTGGCCTGAGGAATGCAGACTGTCGCGGAAGACTCATGAATATAGCATGGGCAGAGGAAACTGGTGGGACATTGCGAAGACAGGGTGATTTGGATCTGTCACTTCAACCCTCCATCTTGAAAGGTGGTTTATTGCCTTCTCTGCATATCAAATGTTTGTCTCTTCTTTGACTTTATGAGGTCTTGGTGTACTTTTGATTGATAGACTGGAGGCAGAGTTTATGTCAGCAAGTAGTTGTCACTGGCAATAGCAGACAGGGAAAAGTGGTGTTTTGATGTGTGCTGAATATAATAGCACATTAGCACATGGGAACGATAGCTTCCACAACCAGAATGAAAGAAGGACTAGTAAAGGCAACATAGTGCAGTGATGATCATCATTCTATACATCACTCTATACAATTCTGACAAATCAGTCTCTTTACTTATATTTTAAAGTGTCTGCATTTCTGACTTGTATGGGGATGAACAAATGTCTTCTGATACTGCTTTTTACATTTAGTCATTGCAGCAGTACTGTTATATTTGAATGAGTTTCTCCGCAGTGTCTCTGAAATAGAATCACTGCTTTTGTACCAGCTCTTATACGTATCCATGCCTTGTTTAATTGTAAATCTACTTAACTAATCTGGATATGAAAAATGGAGATTGCTTTGTTGAAGCTGAAGTGAGTCTGCTTATTACCCCGACCTTGGTGTTGTTCTTGAGCGCATTTGGTGTACAGCTTAATCAAGAGTGGATTGGTATCTTACTGCACTACGTAGTAATGGTGAACCAATCAATCCATTTGCCTTTGGAGTCTGGAATCTGATTGCGAGCTAATGCCAGACGTGGTGAATTAAAAAGATTGCATAAAAATTGTGCTGGTGTACAGAGTATAGTCTAATACATTATTCCAATATCCAGAGGACTGATCCTCTGTAATTAAACCAGTACAATTAGTGATCCAGTTCTAACATTAATTACTTTTTTTTTTTGGTTGGCATCTGCATCATTGTGTTAATTTACCACTCTTCATGCATGCACTTTGATATGAACTAGATGGCCGCCAAGAAAAAAACCTGCTGAATTCAAAGGACGTGCAACAGCACTGCAACATAAAAGTAGCGACAAATTCATATTCGTAATAACTGAGTGATTTATTTTGAAGTGATAACTTCAAGACAGGCAGGCTTTCATACAAAGATATAAGCAGCTTGTGATACCAGGTATCCAGTTGCAATACAGAACTTACATATAAGAGGTCTTTGTATATTAATGTGTCCACTGGAAAAAATCATCTTCTTATTTTCAATTTGCAAACTGGCTTTTTCTGTTGGTCTCCAAATCTTCTTATTTGATGAGGTACCGTAAACCATTTAATTAGTTTGTTTTGTCACCTATGCTGTTAGATATAATAATCACTGAATAAACTGATTAACTTTAACAGGCAAACAAATGTTTTTAAGACAGTGCCATCACACAACCAGGTTCAAACTTAATTTTGAAACAATTATGACTGCCTATCTGTAAATAGCTATAATAAGGAGATGGATGTTATCAAAATGTGATGTTGTTTTTAGTTGGGTGCTTGGGTGGTCTAGTGTTGTCTTGGGTTGTTTGACATATACATTTGATTGGATGGGTTGTCCTATTCCACTTAAGCTTGCCAACAATATATTGCCACAGGGAAAAATATGAGAGGTTGGAGTGATGGCATTTGTGGGTGATGGACTGATTCTTTGGACTCAAGTGTTACAATAGCATCCTCTAGCCTTGCTGTGTCTCATCCACAGTGACCTCGTGTCCCATTGGGCTTTTGTTTCTGTCTTGTTCTTTCCGGTCAAATGCTCACTGGTCGATTCGCTTAGTGTTATTGCTTGCAAGACAAACTGGTCTCTGATACCGGTGTATAAAAACATTCTCCTTGACTGATGTTGGCTGAGAAAGTCCTGGCTGATGTTGGCTGATTTTGGTCATGCTGCATGGCATTGGCTGATGTGGGCTTTGTTTTGTTGGATGTCCCTGTGATCTCCGAGTTTGCCTCATTTTTGATACACTTGTGCTGGGAGTCATTAGGGAATTTCCAGCAAGTACCTTACCTATAGAATTCTTAAAAGCCACCAAGGTTAATTTTAGGCAGTTGCTGCTGCTGTGCTTGTATAATTCTGTCAAGATCTCTATGTGAATTCACCTTGAACTAATATTTTCAAATCAAATCTTATCAAATTTGTTTACACTCTTTTTTACAACAAAAACATTAACCTGGAAGCTATTTTCACTGGGTTTTAGCAATTAGTCCTTGCCCTGGGGGTCATTTGTGTGACCGAGAGAGGGAGAGCGTTTGACTTCATATTCTGTTACTATATGGTCTGGCCTTCAAAAAAAATCAGGGTAGACATCTGGTGGCATGGCAGGTTAGGAGAAATCCAAGATGGCGGCCAATATGGCCGCCGAAACAAGAAAAATGGGTTAAATTGCTCACAGTAACACTACAGAGGCGTGTAATACATCAAAATAGGGGTTTTCTGGGATGCTGAATCCAAATATGTACAAATAAAAACTTTTACTACTTTTTCTGAAGAGATATTCAAGATGGCTGTAAAATCAAGCTATAATGGCTGCCGTGAAAGGAAAAAGACTATTTTACTGAACAACAAAAACTGCACAGGCATATGTTACATCAAAATAGGGGTTTTCAAGGTTGCTGAGTTCAATAATAAAACCTCTAGCTCCCTTCTAATTTGAGAAATCCAAGATGGCCACTGATATGGCGGCCAAAAAGTCCTAGAAAAACACCTAAGTTGCCTCCTAACACTGACAATGTGTGATATAAAAAATAAGTGTATTTAGGATCACTCAGTCCAACTTTGTGCATGAAACCTCTTGAGTTGTGAAGAGGAATATTTTTGCCAGAGGCAATGTAGCTGTGAATCCATGAATATCCGTCTTTGAAAGAGAGTCACTGACTTCACATAACTCTTTATAGACCATGTTGACCTTGGGACTATAATGGCGTTTGAGATAAATCCAAGATGGTGCAACACTATTTTGCCCTCTTTTCTCCTCTCCACCCCAATCTCCTTACAACTCCCTTTGACTCCTTACAACAACCTTAGCCCACATTAAGAACTCTATTTAGACAGCTACTAATGTAACTGCAACTAACAGAGGTGCAAAATATCAAGTAAATCAAACACAATGGGGGTGATTGAGTTTAAATTGGTGTTGTTTAAATATGATTTTAATGTAATTTTAAAAGGTAGTTTCAAGTACGTAAAAGAAGGAAGTGATTCAGAGGTAGTCAAAAGGTGTGAGAGGGTAAAGTAGTGGCTGCTTCTTCCTTCCTGCAGGGGTAATCGTACTTTATTTCGGGTTGTACTGTATTTTAGCTCTAAGACTCTTAGAATCACAGGATTTTTGTGAACTTCATGATTCACATTTTGACACTATACAATCGTCAATGTATCCACAGACCTTTTGATTAGTGGAATATCTTAATGAGGAAATTCATTACAAAATGCCCCTTTAGATTTAGTGTGGTTCTTGCACACGTGAAAGGTAAGCAATTTCATGTGAGTTACTTTGATTTTGCTTAATTAATTGTTTGCCTGAACAGCTTGCAAATTTGAGCAGGTTTGTGGTCTTAATGGCACTTTCTAAATGCCCAAAGAATATGAATAACTTTTTCTGTAAGTGACAATCTGATACCAAATGATTATTTTTGTAAGGGAAATAATAATGGCAGATGTGGACACTCAGTAGCCCCTGTTTTTGGGATAGATCTCAAAGTGAGGATCTAGTGAGGAATAGTGCCACAGGAACCATGCAATTGGTTGTATGCCAGGGAAAAAACTGCATGGAGTACATAACTGAGACTCTTATGTATTCATTGAGGGATTTTGAAGTTGGAATAGTGCCTCACGTCGACCAACTTGGCGAATAGTTACGATCGAGGTATCCTGGTCATTCACATAGTTTTTCGGAATTCAGAATGTGAAAGTGTGACCAAAATAAAAACAATTTCTCTTGTTCTTTCTCTCTTAATAGGTGTGTGTTCAGCTATAGTTCCCCCCAAAAAGATAAACTAAGGCCTAAATGATGCAGGTGATATTTTGTCTGTCTTTGAAAATGATGTTGCCCTATCTTAGTTGTGTCTTTTTTTTTCACAACTTTACTGAGACACCTCTGAACAGGTATCTACACTGGTTCTATTTAATTGCAGCCATCTAACAATTGAGAAAATATAAAGAATTTGCATGGATACAGCAACCCTAAAATCTGCCATATTGATGCATTACACCCTAAACGGTGTGTATTGTGGGCAACTTATGTATTTTTTCAGACCTTCATAGCAGTAATACCATAAGCCAATTTGAATCACTAAAAATTAAAAAATGCAAGAATTATCATGCATGCTTATTTTAACTCTGGAGTCTGGAGCCTGGAAAAACCTTATTTTGCTACATCCTTGTAACCCTTATTAGGTGCTGTTTGGGCAACAAACTTGTTTTTCCAGGACTTTGTGGCTGCCATCTCAGTGGTCATCTTGGATTTCTCAAAATAGAAGGGAGCAAGAGGTTTTATTTGTGCATTATCAAACTCAGCAACCTTAAAAAACCCGTATCTTAATGTATCACACACCTGTGTAGTGTTTGTTGGGGGCAAATCACTGTGCCCGCCGTCTCACTGTGCCCCGCTCTCCCCTATTTTTTCCTATCACATATTAAACACTATTTGTCCATATGAGTGCGGCAGTCTAGGCATTATAATCAACAGAGTTGTTGGTAGGACTAAATGATGTTTTTTTCTTGGTACGAAATTGCCTAGAAATTTGGCCTGGTGGATTTCCTAGCATGCTGTGAATGTCAATTGTGGTCAAGCAGCAAGATGATTAATTCCTTCACACTCAACTTCAGCATGTGATAATTGGCTTGTAGCCTGACAAACACTCTTGCGCCTTTTATTACCAGAAGCCAAATGACAAAATAGAATTGTGCAATTACTGCGGAGACTGCATGTAATGGAATGAGGAGAATGCCAATGGACATTAGCTATTAACTCTGTCAGTGAAACTGCTCCTCTCTAATTTAGTTGGGTCAAGTGTCATGGACTTAACCATTGTGGATTAGCCATTTGCTGAGGTTCAAGTGACTCTGGCTAGTTTATTTGACATTTCAGGTTAGGCCTTGCGTGCAAATAGAATGAGAAGGAAGGAAGCAATTATATGTGAGATCCAAAACACATGCAAAAGAATTAAGAACTTTGTTAGCATTACCTTGATGTCTTTGTTGGTGGCTGTATTGGTGCATCAGAATAGTTGGATGGTCAATAAATCAAGAACCAGAAAACAGCGGAAAGCAAGCTGACTTCTGCCATGAAGTGGTAGTCAATGAAAGCTAGGCAAGACACTGTGTACCGTTTGCTCTATGTGAAGCGACCTAGTTAATCATAATATGATAAAACTCAATGGGAGTGTGGTTCAAAGCAATGAACCTCATGAATGTCAGGTCGCGGAAGAATACAACACGAGTCCGAAGGACGAGTGTTTATTCTGCAGCAGACCTGACATGAGTGAGGTTCATTGCTTTGAACCACACTCCCATTGAGTTTTATTTATATCCCACAATAAAAATAAACCTCTAGTAAAAAAAATAGAGTGATTTCATGCGGCACTATTTTGTTTGAATGGCGCCAAAAATATCCCTAGTAACCACACGGACCAATCAGAGCCTCAAAACATTGTGACGTCATCACTTTACTGTCTATTGTTTACATAGCAACGTCAGGACTTCTTTCATGTGGTTCACAACGATGAACCACATGGCGTGAATCACATGGTTTTTTGCCAGAACTACACTGCCTATTGTGGGATATAATCTTAAACTTAAGTCAAGAAACCAATGTAATTACAATATAACATAGCCAGTATGCTGTATTTATGTATTAGACATCTTGACGTGAAATTTCAAGCTTTAAATACTTAACAGTCAAAGGATTTGGTGATTTTGGTAAAAAAATGCACTAAAATTTACTAAAACTGCCTAATCTCTCAGAAAACGTAACAGATTGATTCCAAAAATTTTATGTGCACAACTTGTACTATAAGACAGCATACTGGCTATAATGCAAAGTTTGTTGTTTGCTATATGTATGAGAATGAGCAAAATGTAAACAAAACAATCCTAAATTAGGTCACTCGGTTGGTACACAGTGAAGACTGTAATGTTGGTAATAAGGCTTGGCACAGGAAATTCAAATCTTGAATCTGCACTCCACAGTAATGTTCACAAAAAGTCTTGTTTGCACTTGAAGAATATTTTTTAACCAGGCAAGATGAATGTTGTTACAGCCAATCCACCACCCCCAACCAAGTGCTCTGCATCTTTTTCATCATCCGACTCAGCATCAGATTTTGCTCTGCTATTTTTGGGTTTGGCGACATCATTGGGGTCAATTGGCTGCCAGATAGATGAGGATGCTGCAAACGGCAACGTCCCGGGCCTCCCAGTGTCAGCAACTTAATAGGAAAAGTCAGAATGTCATCAAGATGTCATGTGCTGTTATCCTATCCAGGAGGACATGGCTGACCTCTGCCCTCGATTCACCTTGCTGAAGCGAATGACCTTCAAGGTTTTCTGGAAGTGGTAGAAGTCGCCGATGGGGCTAGCTGGATGGTAGATGAAGCTGATGGTAGCCAGTGAGGGAATCTTGAGAGTTGCTTCTTTGCCTTTTGATGCGGATACCAGTGGATGAAATAGCCCATGTCATTTGGGGGGGGTCTGTCACTAGCAAGGCCTGAATGGTCGAAGCTTTTCGGCCGGAGATCCGCGGGCCGTCTGAGGCCCGCAGGCCGCCAAAGCCCCTAGAAGCTGAGGGGTTTCAGAAAGGACTGACTACATGTACTCTGAAATTAATTCTGAGTGATTCAAGCATGTATTGTCCTAGAAAATTACCTTTGAAAACCCCATTTCTGGATTGAATCATGCATATTTAGGGGGTTTTTAAGGACCCCTCTGGAACCCTCTAAAAGATGTATTTTAAAGGGCGTCCTTATAGCATTTGGGGGGGTCAAAACCCCCTTGACCCCCCCTTATTTCGAACACTGGTGGATACTTAGCATTTATGTTCAATTGTGCCTGCAGCAACTACTTTGATGGCTAAATTATTTTCGGAAATTTTGCATAGTTTAGGCTAGTTTTATGGTTATTATCACCGGCAAGAAAGTGTGTTAACTGATCCACCTATTTATGGTGCTGCAATAAGGATTGCGGAAGCATCTCTGGGTCAGGGGAATAACAATGCAAGAATGCAAAAGAGACATTGAGGAAAGGACCTTTTAAAGATGACAGGTGTTTATGGCTTATCTCTGACCATCAGGTTGGGTTAAAATTCTCCTTGGCCTGTCTGACCTGCTCTAATATGACGGAATGCTAAGGACATTAGTGACTAAGGTCAAATGTAATGCATCTGCCTCTGGAATAGCTCAAGCTAGCTGGACCTAGGTTGTTATTGAAGTTGAACTAATCCAACTTATGTAATATAATAACTGCTGTCCTACAGAAGCCTCTGGAGGAAGCAACCTGTAATTTGGCGCAAGGGATTCTTCAAAAATTATTCAATTTGATGTGTCTAGAGACGTATTTCCATGAGTGGATGGTTGGATGCTGACTATAGAGAATCTATGAAGACTTACATCTATCGGACATGTAGATTGCAGAGAATTAGGCATCCTGATCACAAATGATTTGTAACAGGAAGAAGGTATGACAACAGGATGAATGCCACTCAGGGGCGGACTGGCCTATGTGGCAAAGTGGCAGCTGCCACGGGCCCAACTACTCAGGGGGGCCCCACTCAAGGTGGCAAAAAAAAATATTAGGGAAAAAAGCCAAAATGTCCGTCTTTTTGACCAAGTTTGAGACTGTGCAGTATTATCAAACTTTTAGACGAAATGTTGTTTTTAAAGTTTGTTATTGGGGCCCCTAGCAAGGGAGCCCTGTATAGGAAAGGACAATGCCTTCTTGTCGTAAAAGAATAACGCCAAAAATAAAAGTGTTGGGGCCCATCGATTAATTTTGCCACGGGCCCGAAATGTCGCCAGTTCGCCACTGAATTATCTCTGCTAGGAGACAGAGATCTTGTTAGTCCTGGCTTCCTAGAATCCTGTCCCATGTCACACTGTCACACTGTCACACTTACTCTGCTCCACTTATTCATTCATTCATTCATTCATTTTTCTTCAACTGAGTACCTGTGTGCTCCATCATACATAATTGCATGCACTTGACTCTTTTCCTTGATAAAATCTGACTTTATTTCAAGCTTATTTGCTTATTTTACTTTGAAGGTCAATCACACTTTGGAGTAGTTCCTGCTTTTCCTGCTAGGTGGTGTATAGATGCTTAGTTTCCTTTATGTCCACTAGGTGATGGCAGAGGAGGAATTTATTGTCAGTGCTGGGAGATAGAGATTTTGTTAGTCTTCAAGGCTCTTGGCTACCCCAGCTTTTAATTGGCATGAGAGGACCAGTTACAGATAGATAGAGGAATTTATTGTCAGTGCTGGGAGATAGAGATTTTGTTAGTCTTCAAGGCTCTTGGCTACCCCAGCTTTTAATTGGCATGAGAGGACCAGTTACACATAGATAGATCTATAGAAAAGTAGATAGATAAGGGTGTGCCCTGCTGGGGTAACCCTGAGGGGTAGGGTGGGGATACTCCTTAAGGGTGGGACAGTGGGACAACCCTAAGGGAGCGGGCACCTCAGGGGACACCCATAGGTTGGGGCTAACCCTAGGGTCAAAGTTTTTATGACTTACAGCAAACACTATCTGTCTGGCAATCACTGCTGACCCCCTGCTCGTAATGCTCCCATCTACTTTATTTCACACCAAATAGTCATTCCTAAATCATGCAACACCTCGTTCAGGGATCCCTACCAAAAATTATTTAGTTCAAGATGAGTCAAATAGACTGATTAGAATATATTTATTTTCCTAGCTGAGATACTTTTGTGCATCTCATGCACTCCATTCTAGTTGCCACTTACTCTTGAGATCTAAAATAGGCTCCTTGAGTTGGTCGGACAAACCAACTTTCTTCCAAACTTCTTTGGATTCTATACAGTTCTCCTGACTCCAATCAGAAATTTGGAACTTTGGACAAGTCATGATACTAGGTTTCACAAAAAAGTTGGAATCTAAAAGAAAAATGCGGCGGGTGAATTATAAATGTCCAACATTTTCATAATTGTAGCAACTAAAATGGTTTTATGCAATATGGATGGTATAAAGACATTTATGTGTTACAAAAATTTAAGTACGATGGGATGAAATGAGAAACAAATAAATGTAGACGAATTAGGAGAACCACCAAAGACAATAAATATCATTACTACTGGTGGAAGTATAACTGTTAAGCAGGAGGACATCATGAAGATAAATATATGACACAGATATCAGAGTATAAAACTTAGAAGGTTAAAAAAATACAAATCATTGGTGTTACATACTAAAGAATTTGTGTGCATATCGACAGTTCTACTGCGAAATTTTATCCCAAATTATAGCAGCCTCATTGCTGAATATTTTGATTCTGCCAATATGGTTGTACTTGTGCTATATCCTTCCCCTGTCCATAGTGTGTCAATGTGTGTGCCTTTTGCAGACATGAAAATTGTGAAATTTTAGGCATGACTTTGGCCTTAGTGTGTCAATGTTGCTTGAAATTTCCTCACTCAGAAAGGAAAGGAATGTGTGCAAAAACCTTACTCTGGTTCCAAACAAATTTTTGGAACCAGCAAGCCATAGTGTGTTATGTTGGTTTTATTGCCATATATGCTCCCAGGCCAATGTGTGTTTTGTTGATTCTCTGCATCAGAGGGCTAAATTAATGCCATGGATGCTCCCAAGCCATTGTGTGTTTTGTTGATTTTTCTGCCATAGATGCACCCTGGCCAGTGTGTGTTTTGTTGATTTCCTTGCCATAAATGCTCCCTGGCCATAGTGTGTTTTGTTGATTTTACTGCCATAGATGCTCCCAGGCCAATGTGTGTTTTGTTGATTCTCTACATCAGAGCACTAAATTCGTGCCATGGATGTTCCCAAGCCATTGTGTGTTTTGTTGATTTTTCTGCCATAGATGCACCGTGGCCAGTGTATGTTTTGTTGATTTTCATCATAGGAGGGCTAAATAAGTGCTATGGCTGTTGCCAGGCCATTGTGTGTTATGTTGATTTTAATGCCATAAATGCTTCCAGGCCAGTGTGAGTTTTGTTGATTTTGAACATTAGATGACTAACTTTGCTGATGCATGTTTTAATTTTCAATGTCAGAGTTATACCATAGCTGCAGTCAA
The DNA here is from genome assembly GCA_026936325.1 of Platynereis dumerilii. Classification (NCBI taxonomy): domain Eukaryota; kingdom Metazoa; phylum Annelida; class Polychaeta; order Phyllodocida; family Nereididae; genus Platynereis; species Platynereis dumerilii. The sequence goes on along the minus strand of JAPTHN010000007.1, from coordinate 45,797,555 downwards.
GCTAGGTGTGTTATGTTCATTTTTGCATCAGTCAAATTAAGCAGTGTTTTTTTACTCATGGGGCAGTGTCTTCTCCTTGCCACCAAAGCGATTTTCACCAGGTGGTGCCTATAAGTATTATTATGCCTTCTTTCTGAAAACTAACTACAGGCAATCTCCATCGATTTTTTACAGCCATTTTAAAGAAATTCATCTTCAGGTAGAGTCAAGTATGGCAAATCCGTCCAGGAGGGTAAATCCGTCCACCCCCTAATATAGGCATACAATTAAAATTTTTACAGTTGTGTGAGTTGTAAAAGCAAGAGAAACTCGTTTTTCAACTAATTTTGCGTTTTTATTTTGTTGACAACATTTTGAAAGATATTCTGAACCATTTAAAAGGTGAAGACAGAAAACAATAAAATCCTGTGACGTCATCACAGCCATTTTTTGATAACAGGTAGTTGTTCTTGTAGGCTTATTTCCATCAAAAACAAAATATATTGAGGGGTAAATGATTGATGCGTCGGATGATTAATCTTATTATTCTTATGGGTTTCTTAAATAACTGAATTCCATCACATGGAAGGGACATACAATGGAAATAAAAGTGGACGGATTTACCATCATTATTTTAAAACTGGCTAGACTGAGTGATTGTAAATCCGTCCACCCACTTCAAATGGTCTTTCAAAGTACTATTATGACCTTTTTAATCTATAAATGGCAACAAAACTTATTAAAGACATTCAATTGATCAATTATACCAATTGATTGGGTTAAAAGGGTATTTTTAAAAATTGTGATTGAGGCAGTCAATTGATATTCTTTATAATTAACTTGACCTCTGTTATTTGATTCTTCTATTATAAGTGCAATCAGCACCCCGACGTTCTAATATTAACAGAAAATCCTTTATGACAGTTAATATATTGCAAAACTTTTAAAAAATCACAAGATATGACAGGTATGTGCTGACTAATAGCCTGTGGACGGATTTACCATCCTTGCTGGACGGATTTAGAAGCTCCCTGGACGGATTTAGATGCCCTAACCTTTAATTTCTGTTGCCATGGTTTCAGGTAAAATTATTTAAATATTTGACTGTTTTGGCTGTTAGTGGTAGTACGGAATATGCCCCTTCCAATGTGCTAATTTTTATTCTTGTATCTAATACCATTTTCCTTAAAATACAGTTATAGCCAAAAGTGGACGGATTTACCCTCCTTGACTCTACCTCACCTAGCATGGCAATTCTGCAATGATTATTCAGAATATGTTGATTTGTATGAAATAACATTCTATATAAATATATAAATAATGATAGTATAAATCAATTACTTAATTGTTGATGATCAGAAACTATCTGCATCGTCAATGGTCCATCATTATTCTCAAAACATTTCTGACAAAAACAAAATAAATAGAAATATACATTTGTGTAGGAAATTGAGCATTTTGTGATATACAGATGTATTACACTAAAATATGAACAATGCAATGGTGCATAATCTATTTTTAAGCATCTGATTAAAACAAATTCATAATATATTCCCCTCTGTAAATTTGATTGCCCACCCCCTCCCTCACCAGGACCTGCCAGTTACACCACTGGTGCACTGTAGTTTGATAAAGTCTTACTGGATTGTCATCAGGCATAATAATACACTGTCAAAAGAAAAATGAAAAAGCATGTTATACATTATTTTTTGCACTAAAATGTAATTATTTTTCTAAGAAATCAATAATATTACAATAATAATATTGGATTGTAACTTGGCATTGCAAACCACTGATGAATGAAAGTGAATAAGTGCCCAGTAAAGAAGTAGGTTTTATATACACAAGAAAACTCTAGCATAAAAGAAGTATGCCTGCAAAAGGTCTATCTGCAACTGGGCCAAGCCATGTAGGTTAGTCTGCCAATAAATCTCAAATGCATTTCAGAAACACACATGTGTGAGAGATATTTGACACCACTTTAAGTTTAGTCTTTTCCTGAACTATAATTTTATTTTGTCTCATCAAAGCAAGTATTTGTCAGAATAAAACGTTATTTACCTATTCTACCTGCCAAATTGACTTAACTCTGATTCTCAGGTCAATATATCAATAAAAATTCCTTTATAAAGGTAAAGAAATGGGTTTTCATGCCGTGGAAAACCCTTGTTTTATTTACAAAATATTCAATCAAACATTACAGGGCTCTCCATTAAGTAATTTTTTGTTATAGAAAAATAAAACTCACTTATTTATGGAAAACACACATTTGTATTGCCATGGAAGTGTATACTATACTTTAAATCTATCAGTTTATGATCTATGACAGTAAGTTGAAATTTATATAGAATTGGCTGACTCATTAGCTTATTAATCAGTGCACACAATTATGAAGTAGTATCAGCAGTAACATGATGTACAGACAGTACTAGGGATTCCTGCAATCAACAAAACACACATAGGACAAAGTCAGACCTGACAACATAGACACACTATGGCTGGCCTGTTGAGCAGCTGAGAAGAAAATTCTGGCCCTGCACAGACCAACAACATTGACACACTATGGCTGGCGGGTTCAGAATAAGTCTGGCCGTGGAAAGGATATGCAATATGGAAGCATTTGAGGCAAAGTGGATGCTGGACCTCGATGTAAGGTCTGACCTACCTGACCAGTTATGACCATCAAATGGCTATCAAATGACCCCTCTATCCCACAATCCTCTCTGCTGCAAGGGACAGCTAGGTGTTATTAGGCGAGTGGTGTTCTCATGACCTTGCTACTTGACATCATCCACCATGCAAGCCCTTGGGCGTGGATTAGTCGTTTGCATTCTTTTGAGAATTTTTCTGCTTGTGGTGAGTCATCAGGCGTTGATACACGTTATCATTGTTCATTTGCCTTTGTTTAATAGGCAGTTTGGAGACCATTTGTCTGAAAGAAAGTCTTTTGATGCAAGCAGCATAAACAGTCCACTGTTCACTTGTTAGTCTTCTTCTAGTCAATTAGTCTGAACTTGATCAGCCATCCCCCCATAGTGCATGAGTAGTGATGGTTCTTATGCTTGCACAGTACAGCCAGGAAGGACTTTGCTTCCCTTCAAGTGACTTCAAGCAGGAATGAAAAGCAAGAATAATGCATGATGGCCATGTCATCGGGCATTACCTGTGAGTCCCAGTCATTGGCCTGAGGAATGTAGACCGTCGCGGAAGACTCATGAATAGACAATGTGGAGAGGAAACCAGCGGGACATTGCAAAAACAATGTGATCTGGATCTGTCACTTCAACCCTCCATCTTGAAAGGTGGTTTATTGCCTCCTCTGCATATCAAATGTTTGTCTCTTCTTTGACTTAATGGATTTCGGTGCACATTTTGATTGATTGATTGAGGCAAAGTTCATGTCAGCAAGCAGATTTAATTGGCAAGAGCAGACAAGGAAAAGTAGTGGTTTGATGTGTACTGAATTAGATAGCATATGGGAAGCCACTAACCGAATGTGAGAAGTCACTATGAAAGAAGAGAAAATGTGATAGTCATTTTCATTCCAAGAAGTTCTGCTAATCGTAGGTAATTCTTGCAAATCATTGTCTTTGCTTAAGTGTATGAAATTCTGCCTTGGTTGAGAATGAACAAATGTCTTCTGATACCATTTGGTCGTTGCTGAAATACTGTCAGATCATATTTTTCTGCATTGCTCTGTCCTTAGCGTTATACAACACAAGAAACCCCCTTTTTTGTATTTCTCTGGGTTACTCAGTTCTTTATTTCAAAGTTTATTTGTAAATCTACTTGACTAATCCGGATACAAGAATTGAAGATTGTTTTGTTAAAAGCTGAAGTGAGGCTGCTCATTACACCGACCTTGAGTGTAGTTCTTAAGCGCATTTGGTTTACGGTTTAATCAAGAGTGGATTGGTATCTTACGGCATTGTGCAGTCAATCCTAATGCCTCTGGAGTCTGATTGCCAGGCAATGCCAGATGCGGACAATTCAAGAGATTGCACAAAAATTGTGCTGGTGTATAAAGTACAGTCTGATACTTTACTCCAATTTCCAAAGGAACGTTCCTCTGTAATTAAACCAGTGCAAAAAGCTGCCAAGTTCTAACATTAATGAAATTGTCTTTTGGTAGGCATCTGCATCATTGTTTATGTTAACTTTGCCACTCTTAATACATGAACCCTGATATCAACTGCGGCAGCCAATAAAAGAACCCGCTGAATTCAACGGATATGTAAAATAAATGTCCCAACAAATTCATATTTGAAATAACTGAGTGGTTTATTTTGAAGTGATAACTTGAAGACAGGCAGGCTTTTTTACAAGGTCATAAGCAGCGTGTGATGCCTGGTATCCAGTTGCAATGCAGATTTAACAGAACTTAGATATTAATAAAGATATGTGTTCCTGTTTGCAGTTGGGTGGTCTTGTTTTGTCTTGGGTCGTTTGATATATATAGCTGATTGGATGGGTTGTCCTATTCCACTTAAGCTTGCCAACAATATATTGCCACAGGGAAAAATATGAGAGATTGGAGTGATGGCATTTGTGAGTGATGGAGTGATTCTTTGGACTCAAGTGTTGCAATGGCATCCTCTAGCCTTGCCCTGTCTCATCCATAGTGACCTCGTGTCCCATTGGGCTTCTGTTTCTGTCTTGTTCTTTCCGGTCAAATGCTCGCTGGTCGATTTGCTTAGTGTTATTGCTTGCAAGACAAACAGGACTGAGAATGTTTTACACCAAGAATGCTGGCTGGAATTACCTGGCTGATACTGGCTGATTTTAGCCATGCGCTACGGTACTGGCTGGTGTGGACTTACGCTTGTGGGATGTCCTTGCGATCTCCAAGTTTTCCTCATTTTTTAAGATTTGGACCAGGATGAGGAGTGTATGCTTGACACTTGTCCTGGTAGTTAGAAAGGTTTCCAGCTGGGAGCTTACCAGTAGAATTCTTGAAAGCCACCAAGGTTAATTTCAGTTATTTGCCGCTTCTTGTATAATTCAACGTTTACTGCACAAAGTTCCCTTTTTTATCATTCTGTCCTTCAGAAACTATTTATCTGCATGTTTTTCTACATCGAAGTTCTTGTTTATCCAACTTAATATTTTACAACCAGAACATTAGCTGGAAGCTTTTTTCACCTAGTTCCAGCAATTATGTTTGAATCATGTTTCAGACATCCCAAGACTGGCCTTTTCGTATTTCCTTTATTTGTTTATTTTTGCCCTTCCTGCAATATTTGGACTACTCTTAATGAATTCAGCTTGTTTTTATTCTTGAACTTGTCCACGAATATCTATAACTTGTTCAACAGCATGAATTTCAAGCCAGCCATGAAGTTCAGTAATTCCTGTATGAAGTGCATTATTCTCATTTCCCACTATTCCATTTCATGAGAGGCCACAGAGAAGCACCAAATTAGGATGAAATTGATGAGAGATCTCCGAGACAGTAGTGTACTTACTGTGGTGTGAAATTTGAGGAATCCTGCAACAGGCTAAGTTTCCATTCTCACATTTTCCTGTGAACTTTCTTGCTGAATTTGAAATCTAATGAATAAAATGTTAATTTGTCTCTGTTGATGCAACGAAGGTCACATATAATAGTGTTTTTTTTATTGCACAATATTCTCAAAGATTGCTTACTCAACTTCCCTGATGAGATCTGTATAAAAAGTTCTCCTATTAAATCAGAAGATTGCACCTGAATGATATTGACCTCAGAACAAAATTGTACTGTAGCTTCTGCAAGTTCCAATGAAAAGTAAAAATGTCATGATATTCCTTCGATCCAAGAGGCCCAACTCGATTACTTCCAGATTTCAAATGTATCTTTTCCTATCACATATTAAACGCTATTTGTCCATATGAGTACAGCAGTCTTGACATTATAATCAACAGAGTTGCTGGTAGTACTAAATGATTTTTTTTTCTTGGCACGAAATTGCCCAGAAATCTGGCTTGATGGATTTACTAGCATGCTGTGAATGTCAATAGTGGTCAGGCAGCTAGCTGATTAATTCCTTCACACTTAACTTCAGCATGTGATAATTGGCTTGTAGCCTGACAAACACTCTTGCGCCTTTTATTACCAGAAGCCAAATGACAAAATAGAATTGTGCAATTACTGCGGAGACTGCATGTAATGGAATGAGGAGAATGCCAATGGACATTAGCTATTAACTCTGTCAGTGAAACTGCTCCTCTGTAAGTTACTTTGGTCAAGTGTCATGGTAACCATTGTGGATTAGCCATTTCCTAAGGTTCAAGTGACTCTGGCCAGTTTATTTGACATTTCAGGTTAGACTTTGCATGCAAGTAGAATGAGAAGAAAGAAAGCAATTATATGTGAGATCCACAACACATACAAAAGAATTAAGAACTTCGTTAGCATTGCCTGGATGTCTTTGTTGGTAGCTGTATTGGTGCATAAGAATACAGGAAGTTGGAATGTCAATAAATCAAGAAGCAGAACACAGCCATGAAGTGGTAGTCAATGAAAGCTAGGCAAAACCCCTGTACTGTTTGTTCAATGCGAAGTGACCTAGTTAATCATAAAATCTTAAATTTTAGTCAAGAAACCAATATAATTACAATATAACATCGCCAGTATGCTGTATTTATGTATTAGACATCTTGTCATGAAATTTCAAGCTTTAAATATTTAACAGTTAAAAGATTTGGTGATTCTATTAAAAAATGCACTAAAATTTACTAAAACTGCCTAATAATCTCCCAGAAAACGTAACAGATTGATTCCAAAATGTTTCTGTGCACTACTTGTACTATAGGACAGCATACTGGCTATAATGCAACGTTTGTTGTTTGCTATTTATATGAGAATGAGGAAAACGTAGACAAAAAATCCTTAATTAGGTCACTTGGTTGGTACACAGTGAAGACTGTAATGTTGGTAATAAGGCTTGGCACGGGAAATTCAAATCTTGTATCTGCACTCCACGGTAATGTTCACAAAAGTCTTGTTAGCACTTGAAGAATATTTTTTTAACCATACATGATGAATGTTGTTACAGCCAATCCACCACCCCCAACCAAGTGCTCTGCATCTTTTTCATCATCCGACTCAGCATCATATTTTTGACTGCTATTTTTGGGTTTTAGCAACATCGTTGGGGTCCTGGCAGCGACTAACCAGTCTTCAGGAAGCTCCTTCACATGGTCATCAGTATCATTTTGTGCTATGTTTATTTGTTTTATTGGTATTGTTTGATTTGACATTCTCCTTTCTTTTGTGTATATGTTAAGCATTCATTATTATTGTATTACTTTTCTCATCTTTAATTTAAATATTTATTTCTATTATAACTTTTTTTTTTTTTTTTTACTGCTTGATCATGTGAAAATAAAGAGTTCTGAGTTCTGAGTTCTGAGTTCAATTGGCTGCCAGATTGAAGAGGATGCTGCAAACAGCAACGTCCCGGGCCTTCCCTGTGTCAGCAATTAATAGGAAAAGTCAGCATGTCATCAAGATGTCATGTGCTGCTATCTTATCCAGGAGAACATGGCTGACCTCTGCTCTTGATTCACCTTGCTGTAGCGAATGACCTTCAAGGTTTCCTTGAAGTGGTAGAAGTCGCCGGTGGCGCTAGCTGGATGGTAGATGAAGCTGATGGTTGCCAGTGTCCGAATCTTGAGAGTTGCTTCTTTGCCTTTTGATGCGGATACTTCCAAACAAATTAGCAATTATATATAATAGTGCCTACAACAACTATTTTGATGGCTATATATTTGCAGAAATTTTGCATAATTTAGACTAGTTTTATGGTCATTATCACGGACACGGAAATGCGTTAACTCAGCCACCTAGTTATAGTTGGGGATTGGGGATTAATGGGGAAGCATCTCTGCGTCAGGGGAATAATAGTGCAAGAATGCAAAAAAGACATTGAGGACAGGACCTTAAGATGACAGGTGTTTATGGCTTATCTCTGACTATCAGGTGGGGTTAAAATTCACAATGGCCTGCCTGACCTTGCTCTAATATGTCGGAAAGCTAAGGACATGAGTGACTTGGGTCAAATACCATGCATCTTTCCTCTGGAAGTGCTCAAGCTAGCTGGACCTCAGTTGTTATCGAATTTGAACTAATCAAACTTATGTAATATAGTAACTGCTGTCCTACAGAAGCCTCTAGAGGAAGCAACCTGTAATTTGGCGCAAGGGATTCTTCAAAAATTATTCAATTTGATGTGTCTAGAGACGTATTTCCATGAGTGGATGGTTGGATGCTGACTTTTGAGAATCGATCGGTCACCTGGGCCTAGTATGTTGGATGGCTGTTTCAATCATCTTTTGCCTCATTGCCGGGCCCTCATCCTGTCCTAATTAATTAGCCTACCAAGTGTGTAAATACAGGATGTAAAGCCCCAAACATCCATCCATCTTAAGAGTACTGTTCTTTTATTGCATATAGAAGTTCATTTTTAAAATTTCATTAATTTTAAAATTAGAATTTATTGGATATGACTGAAATTTGTCTACACCCATTCTATGAAATCTACAGATCTAATAGTAATATACAGTACTGTATGTTATTAATGCAATATTAAAATCCAGTTGCACAAGGAAATTAATTATTTTATCAGTCAGTCTAACAATTAATTAAGCAGTCATTCAATCAGCAGATCAGCCAATCAAACCACCCTGGTTTTATACCAGGTTGCCACCCTTTAACTTCGGATAAAAACGAGAAATTTGGTTGAATCTGTGATAAGTGATAACACATGGAAAGAGACCTGACCTTTTTTTATTTAAAAAATCGGTTAAAGTCAGTTTAAGGATTCCATTAACGCAGCAATAAATGCAATTGATGTCGGGTAAAATATGACTGATGAAGCAGGAACAATCACGGAAAAACAGAGAATTTGCTCCAAAGCTTACTGTGCACTAAATTATATAATTTTAGCTATCTTTATTTAGTTTCATTTCAAATATTAGCTCCAATAGGCCTACATGTAAACTAGAAGAATAATTCTAATAAAGCAGTTTCCAATCAAACACTGGAACAACTTTGCTGACCACATTTACAAGTAGATAATACAAACAACCAGGGCCAGGAGGCCGTCAGATTATAGGTCCGAATAACAATAAAAAAGACCAAAAGCTCCGTAAAGTGGCACATTCAGTCCCATTTGCTGAATTTAGGTGTTTTTGATACTAAGACAATATGTCTGAATCTCTTGGATGACATGTTGATCTATCTATCTATCTATCTATCTATCTATCTATCTATCTATCTATCTATCTATCTATCTATCTATCTATCCATCTATGTATGCATCTATCAATCTATCAATCTATCTATCTATCTATCTATCTATCTATCTATCTATCTATCTATCTCTCTATCTATCTATCTACCTATCTATCCATCTATCTAGTCTATCTAGTCTTAGCTATTCTTATCATAAATTACAAATATGGAATATGGGTCTAAAAACTTATAGATAAGATGTCTCCAACCAAAACCATTGTAAATAGTAAGACTAAAACAAGGTTTATGCCAGTATATATATATCTTTTAAGACTAAGCAAGTTGCTAGTTAATAAAAAGGTTAAATGCTGGTCAAACTTTGAAGAATAACAATAGCTGTAAAGAAAAACAAAACAAAAGAAACATGTCCCAACTCTGTGCACAGCCTGTATGGGCTACAAAAAGTCATATCTCGGCTTCTACTTGGCCTAAATTGTTTATTCAAATTGGAAATTTCTTTATTTGTTCAATATAAAACTACAAAGTTGGTGTCAATGCAGTTTGGACATATTTCTAAGAAAAAAGAAAATTTGTTAAAAAGTTGAGGGTGCTGTGCACTGCTTTTGTGCTTCTTTGTTCCTAGCTTTGGTCACTGGAGAGGATTAGTGACACAATGTTACATAACATGAATGGCTGGAGGGGAGGGGTACAATGAAGCACAGACACAGTGTCTCCACTTTTACCCCCTAAACAATATTTCTTTAAAATGCTAAAAATACAATTGGAGTGAGTTTTAAAATGAATTAAAAAACAGATTTATCCAATAATGTCTTAAGATGTAAAATAACACACTGAAATTTGCAGAAATGGGGTTTGCATGCCAAGTGATTTTCTTTAATAACCCTCTATATATACATAGTGGTCTTATTGCCATTCTGTCTTATATGTTCATATTTAATTTTCATTAAATACCAAAATAAAAGTAAGCTGACAGTACTTCATATGTTAAAATGTACATAACTGAGGTTAGATTTAAACCATTAAGTTAGAATTGAGAGTTTAAGATTTCTTGTCAAAGGATTAGCATGGAAGACAATTACCCTGTGACATAACATTACATAATCAAGACTTCTCCAGTGCTCCATTCAACAAAAGTCCATCTGTCTGATTCATTCACATTTAATTTTCATGCAAACAACTAAATAAAAGGGGCTGACATTAATTTTTCTTCTAAAATTTACATCACTGAGTTTAGATATTAACCATAAAGTTATAATAATTGGGAGTTAAAGATTTAGTGTCAACATTTTAAAATATTAACACACAAATGCATGTTTTTTAATATATTTAATTAATTCTTTGAAAATCCACATAATTATTTATAAAATTTATATATTTCCTCTTGATAATATTTCATGAGGAGAGGTAGAAAAAGTCAAATTTAGACATTATTGTGGCCAATTTGATTGACCAGGGCCAATATTTAGTGATATATGATTATCTGAAAATCCTTAATATTGACCTCTGCTGCAAATAAAAATTTTCTTATTGCTCAAAATCAGCATGATGATGATGTGAAACATGTCAGGTTTATTTTGACAGAAAAATGTAAACTACTGGTATGACATCAGAAGGAAATGGAGAGCATATAGACATTTTAATGATTTTTTGCATTTTTTCAATCATACATTTCAATGGAAAAAATTGCAACAACTCATGCAATGGCTGTGAATATTAGTCAATAGTGTTTCGAACTACAATAAGACCTAAAGTTAACTAACTTACCCATTACCATTTGGCTTTTCACGCAGAAATGTTGGAAAATTGGGATTTTTTCGAATTTTTGGGTTTTTATAAAAATTCATAGGACCAACATTCCAACTGATTAGAGATGTTTAAACAGGCATAAGTTAGACACCTACTTGGAAAATTTCATAGATTTAACTTCAAAATTGACTGAATCATACTAGTTTAAAATAATAGTATTTTTTCATATTTTTGGTAAATTGTCGTCCGTTCAACTTTCTCAGAGCATTTAGACCCACAAAAAACACATCTTAGGTATTTAATACATACAATATGCAAATTTCAGTGTCAAAAGTACTGCAGTTTTTAGTTCTGTCCCAGAAACAAACAAAAAAACGATTTTTAACATTTTTCAATGATTGTGAGAAAAGTATTAATGTCATGGGGATTAGACCTATGAAAGGCTCAACTGGGATAAAAGATACCATACCGTGAAACGGGGGAAAGTTGGCTGGTTTTTAGTGAATCAGAGTGCACTGCTACGTTACCATGCAATAAATACTGGAAACTATTGTTGGAAAATCAGGTCACCTGTCCATACTTCCTGTGCATATATCAAACAACTTGATTTTTTATCTCTAGAAAATTACAAAGGACCTCATGTAAGTGGCCAACTTTACCCAAGAAATGGGTAAAGTTGGCCACCCAGCGGGTAAAGTTGGCATGTCTGCCATTCAGTGGGAAAAAGATGGCAAGTCAATGGCAGGTTCTAAGAAAACATTTACTATTTATTTTATAATTGAAATGGACCATGTTAATTATATTTTGATAGTAATTAAAATTTGACATACAGGAAACAACAGTGCACAGTACAAATGGAAGAAAAAATAGTTCATTATCAGAATTTCCTTTTCTGAGATCTTACCTGCTGTCTTGTTTACATTGCCACTAGACTTTGAGGGACCTTCAGCAGAGAAGCTTTTGCCTGGTGGAACATTAACTCTTTTTGCTCTCCTTTTGGGTGGCTCACCATCATCCCCATATCTCATGTCTCGTAACCTGTCAAGAACCACCTCTGACACAGATTCTGATTTTCTATAGTTTTTCACCTTTTGGTTATCTGTGTAGGGCTGGTGAGCTATCCAGAGGGTGTATGCCACATTTCCTAAAACCACTAACAATGTTCTCACTGAAACAGTTTCCCATTTTTGGTAGGTATTTATTTTGACTCATCCCATGTTCCACAACAGTTCAAGTGCTTTATTCAGATTTTTTTCTGAATACTTGCAGAATGCATTTTTGTTTATATGATTGTGTTGCATTCTGTTTAAATAGAATTAAACAAATATAATGAACAAAGTAAACCAATCAAAAGCCTGCTCTTACATACTGCATGGGCACATAATAGAAAATATTATATTTAGGTATGGAGAATATTAAATTTTGGGTACATGTTGTTATATATGTGATTATCATCAAGTACACCAATAAGTATTAAATTTTAATTTCTGATGCAGCAATGTTCTCCAAATTTAGGCCAATGTCTCTTATGAATGATTTCTCTCTTCTCTTCGGACTCCAAATACTTGTGGTTCAGCTGACCACCTCCTGATTTTTTTGTAATAATGTAGTTTGTATGTTGGTGTATGGAAATATTGTGTGAATAATTAATGTATTACACGTGCTGTAAATAGGATTAATCATCTTTGAACCGTCAATGCAATGCAAAATCATACAAAACTGTTAGGAAATCATCAAGTGACAGGCTAGTGATACATGGGGTAAAGTTGGCATGACCTGCCAACTTTACCCGAAAACTATGCCAACTTTTCCCCAACTGAGGAATTTGATAACTGTAAAAATGTGTGAGCCAAGGCCATCATCCAAATAGGGAAAATAGTAGTTGACTGCATTTGAAACTCAATGTTGAGTGGTGTTTTAAAATAAGGTATAGCTAAGTAGTAGCTACACTGCAAAGTTTTGGCATATACAATTTTGTCGATTTTTTAGGTCTTCAGATATGAAGGGCTTATTTATTGCAAATTTGTTTCAATACTATAATTACTGCCCTGGATGACTGTCAACATATCTATGGACGATAAAAACTTGAAATATTGTCATTTTATGCCACCAAAGATAAAGTAGACAGACTTTTCTAAAAAAACAATCACGTTGCCAACTTTCCCCCAAGAGCCAACTTTCCCCCGTTTTACGGTATTTACCCAAAAATAATGAATATGCATGCTATAGTTTTGGCTTGACACCCAATACACAAAATAATATTTTTTCACATTTTTCAATAATTGTGAGAAAAGTATTAATCTCATGTGGATTAAACCCCTAAAAGGCACAACTTGGATGAAAGATATAATAATGTCCCAAAAATAAAAAGTATACATCCCATAGTTTTTGCATTACTCCAAATACACAAGTGGGATGCCCGTTATCCGGACGCCCGCCCACCCGCCGGACGGACAAATTTTCCCAAAGTAACTACAATACCCGTCGGCAATGTATACATTGCCGAGGGTAAAAAGTGGTGGGTAAATTATAAATGTCCAAAATTTTCATAATTGTAGCAACTAAAATGATTTTATGCAATATCGATGGTATAAAGACATTTATGTGTTACAAATGTTTAAGTGTGATGGCATGAAATGAGAAACAAATAAATGTAGACGAATTAGGAGAACCACCAAAGACAACTAGAGTTTCCATCGGGGCCGATGCGAAGGGAGAGCTCTCGCACGTCAAGTGGGCGTGGTGTAGTTAGGTTGATGTCACCTTTTCGTCACTGGGAATGAGTATTAAAAGAATAGTGTGTATCTTTCATTATATATATTTCAATGTAGCGAACTGTGACTCTGTTGCATATATGCAGCATCAGTAACAAAGCACCCGGGACTAGTTTTTGCACTGTATTAGGCATTTTTCCGAAAGAATATATATAGAATGGTCTGCATTTGGTCAGCATTTGGTCAGCATTTGGCCTGCATGATGAGATTTTTGGTCTGCATTCTCCTAATCTCCTAGAAAAATTCTTGGTTATTTATGCTCATTACCTTTTTTTTTAACTACCACTTAAAAGACTGGATTTTATTATTTTAAGGAAGGGTCTTGTAATCAACTGTGGATTACAGAGAGTGGAAATCATTGATGATGGCTTAAATGCAATTAATAGAAACAACCTCGATTGGATGAAATTCTAGATTATACAGGCTGCAAAAACAAAATTTGTATAGCCTTCTTGAAATAAACTTTGTTGATAGGGGTATACATGGGTCTCAAAAACAGATGGAGTGTCAAATGTTGGAATTTAAAGGAAAAATAGATGTCTCATGTCCCAAAGGCAGGGTCTTGTAATCAACTGTGGATTACAGAGAGTGGAAATCATTGATGATGGCTTAAATGCAATTAATAGAAACAACCTCGATTGGATGAAATTCTAGATTATACAGCCTGCAAAAACAAAATTTGTATAGCCTTCTTGAAACTAGAGGTAGTGTGGAGATTGAATGGATCGCCTATGCTGTCCCACTGGGACTAAATGATCGCCTGTGTTACATAATATGCAAGCCAAAACCTTGTTTTGCGAATTTGATTGGGCAATACTTCACCATGATGATGATGTGAAACATGTCAGGTTTATTTTGACAAAAAAATGTAATCTACTGGTATGACATCAGAAGGAAATGGAGAGTATATAGACATTTTAATGATTTTTTGCATTTTTTCAATCATACATTTCAATGGAAAAAATTGCAACAACTCATGCAATGGCTGTGAATATTAGTCAATAGTGTGTCGAACTACAATAAGACCTAAAGTTAACTAACTTACCCATTACCATTTGGCTTTTCACGCAGAAATGTTGGAAAATTGGGATTTTTTCGAATTTTTGGGTTTTTATAAAAATTCATAGGACCAACATTCCAACTGATTAGAGATGTTTAAACAGGCATAAGTTAGACACCTACTTGGAAAATTTCATAGATTTAACTTCAAAATTGACTGAATCATACTAGTTTAAAATAATAGTATTTTTTCATATTTTTGGTAAATTGTCGTCCGTTCAACTTTCTCAGAGCATTTAGACCCACAAAAAACACATCTTAGGTATTTAATACATACAATATGCAAATTTCAGTGTCAAAAGTACTGCAGTTTTTAGTTCTGTCCCAGAAACAAACAAAAAAACGATTTTTAACATTTTTCAATGATTGTGAGAAAAGTATTAATGTCATGGGGATTAGACCTATGAAAGGCTCAACTGGGATAAAAGATACCATACCGTGAAACGGGGAAAGTTGGCTGGTTTTTAGTGAATCAGAGTGCACTGCTACGTTACCATGCAATAAATACTGGAAACTATTGTTGGACAATTTTTTATCTCTAGAAAATTACACAGGACCTCATGTAAGTGGCCAACTTTACCCAAGAAATGGGTAAAGTTGGCCACCCAGCGGGTAAAGTTGGCATGTCTGCCATTCAGTGGGAAAAAGATGGCAAGTCAATTGGCAGGTTCTAACAAAGCATTTACTATTTATTTTATAATTGAAATGGACCATGTTAATTATATTTTGATAGTAATTAAAATTTGACATACAGGAAACAACAGTGCACAGTACAAATGGAAGAAAAAATAGTTCATTATCAGAATTTCCTTTTCTGAGATCTTACCTGCTGTCTTGTTTACCTTGCCACTACACTTTGAGGGACCTTCAGCAGAGAAGCTTTTGCCTGGTGGAACATTAACTCTTTTTGCTCTCTTTTTGGGTGGCTCACCATCATCCCCATATCTCATGTCTCGTAACCTGTCAAGAACCACCTCTGACACAGATTCTGATTTTCTATAGTTTTTCACCTTTTGGTTATCTGTGTAGGGCTGGTGAGCTATCCAGAGGGTGTATGCCACATTTCCTAAAACCACTAACAATGTTCTCACTGAAACAGTTTCCCATTTTTGGTAGGTATTTATTTTGACTCATCCCATGTTCCACAACAGTTCAAGTGCTTTATTCAGATTTTTTTCTGAATACTTGCAGAATGCATTTTTGTTTATATGATTGTGTTGCATTCTGTTTAAATAGAATTAAACAAATATAATGAACAAAGTAAACCAATCAAAAGCCTGCTCTTACATACTGCATGGGCACATAATAGAAAATATTATATTTAGGTATGGAGAATATTAAATTTTGGGTACATGTTGTTATATATGTGATTATCATCAAGTACACCAATAAGTATTAAATTTTAATTTCTGATGCAGCAATGTTCTCCAAATGTAGGCCAATGTCTCTTATGAATGATTTCTCTCTTCTCTTCGGACTCCAAATACTTGTGGTTCAGCTGACCACCTCCTGATTTTTTTGTAATAATGTAGTTTGTATGTTGGTGTATGGAAATATTGTGTGAATAATTAATGTATTACACGTGCTGTAAATAGGATTAATCATCTTTGAACCGTCAATGCAATGCAAAATCATACAAAACTGTTAGGAAATCATCAAGTGACAGGCTAGTGATACATGGGGTAAAGTTGGCATGACCTGCCAACTTTACCCGAAAACTATGCCAACTTTTCCCCAACTGAGGAATTTGATAACTGTAAAAATGTGTGAGCCAAGGCCATCATCCAAATAGGGAAAATAGTAGTTGACTGCATTTGAAACTCAATGTTGAGTGGTGTTTTAAAATAAGGTATAGCTAAGTAGTAGCTACACTGCAAAGTTTTGGCATATACAATTTTGTCGATTTTTTAGGTCTTCAGATATGAAGGGCTTATTTATTGCAAATTTGTTTCAATACTATAATTACTGCCCTGGATGACTGTCAACATATCTATGGACGATAAAAACTTGAAATATTGTCATTTTATGCCACCAAAGATAAAGTAGACAGACTTTTCTAAAAAAACAATCACGTTGCCAACTTTCCCCCAAGAGCCAACTTTCCCCCGTTTTACGGTATTTACCCAAAAATAATGAATATGCATGCTATAGTTTTGGCTTGACACCCAATACACAAAATAATATTTTTTCACATTTTTCAATAATTGTGAGAAAAGTATTAATCTCATGTGGATTAAACCCCTAAAAGGCACAACTTGGATGAAAGATATAATAATGTCCCAAAAATAAAAAGTATACATCCCATAGTTTTTGCATTACTCCCAATACACAAGTGGGATGCCCGTTATCCGGACGCCCGCCCACCCGCCCGCCGGACGGACAAATTTTCCCAAAGTAACTACAATACCCGTCGGCAATGTATACATTGCCGAGGGTAAAAAGTGGTGGGTAAATTATAAATGTCCAAAATTTTCATAATTGTAGCAACTAAAATGATTTTATGCAATATCGATGGTATAAAGACATTTATGTGTTACAAAAATTTAAGTGTGATGGCATGAAATGAGAAACAAATAAATGTAGACGAATTAGGAGAACCACCAAAGACAACTAGAGTTTCCATCGGGGCCGATGCGAAGGGAGAGCTCTCGCACGTCAAGTGGGCGTGGTGTAGTTAGGTTGATGTCACCTTTTCGTCACTGGGAATGAGTATTAAAAGAATAGTGTGTATTTTTCATTATATATATTTCAATGTAGCGAACTGTGACTCTGTTGCATATATGCAGCATCAGTAACAAAGCACCCGGGACTAGTTTTTGCACTGTATTAGGCATTTTTCCGAAAGAATATATATAGAATGGTCTGCATTTGGTCAGCATTTGGTCAGCATTTGGCCTGCATGATGAGATTTTTGGTCTGCATTCTCCTAATCTCCTAGAAAAATTCTTGGTTATTTATGCTCATTACCTTTTTTTTTAACTACCACTTAAAAGACTGGATTTTATTATTTTAAGGAAGGGTCTTGTAATCAACTGTGGATTACAGAGAGTGGAAATCATTGATGATGGCTTAAATGCAATTAATAGAAACAACCTCGATTGGATGAAATTCTAGATTATACAGGCTGCAAAAACAAAATTTGTATAGCCTTCTTGAAATAAACTTTGTTGATAGGGGTATACATGGGTCTCAAAAACAGATGGAGTGTCAAATGTTGGAATTTAAAGGAAAAATAGATGTCTCATGTCCCAAAGGCAGGGTCTTGTAATCAACTGTGGATTACAGAGAGTGGAAATCATTGATGATGGCTTAAATGCAATTAATAGAAACAACCTCGATTGGATGAAATTCTAGATTATACAGCCTGCAAAAACAAAATTTGTATAGCCTTCTTGAAACTAGAGGTAGTGTGGAGATTGAATGGATCGCCTATGCTGTCCCACTGGGACTAAATGATCGCCTGTGTTACATAATATGCAAGCCAAAACCTTGTTTTGCGAATTTGATTGGGCAATACTTCACCAAGTTCCACTAATACTAAGGAAATAATCCATCTCTTGCATGACAAATGGGCTCTTTTTTACGAGGGGCGGGGGGTTGCTGGGTATTCATGCAACAGAAGTTTGCCAGTATTAACTAGAATGGTGTGCATGAGATGCACAGAGCTCTGCTACCAGTACATGACACCATGCTAAGTGGGGCAGCCGAGGAGGTTGGGCACCCCAGGGGGGAGGCACCCTAGCAGCAGCAACGGGGGTCCGTGGGGGTAAGTCCCCATGTCCGCGGGGGTAAGTCCCCATGCCCGAGGGGGTAAGTCCCCATGCCCGAGGGGGTAAGTCCCCATGTCCGCGGGGTAAAGTCCCCATGTCCGAGGGGGTAAGTCCCCATGTCCGAGGGGGTAAGTCCCCATGTCCGCGGGGCAAGTCCCCATGTCCTAGGGGGTAAGTCCCCATGTCCGAGGGGGTAAGTCCCCATGTCCTAGGGGGTAAGTCCCCATGTCCGCGGTGGTAAGTCCCCATGTCCGCGGGGGTAAGTCCCGATGTCCGCGGGGGTAAGTGCCCATGTCCGAGGGGGTAAGTCCCCATGTCCAAGGGGGTAAGTAAGTCCCCATGTCCGAGGGGGTAAGTCCCCATGTCCGAGGGGGTAAGTCCCCATGTCCGAGGGGGTAAGTCCCCATGTCCTAGGGGGTAAGTCCCCATGTCCGCAGGGGTAAGTCCCCATGTCCGCGGGGGTAAGTCCCCATGTCCGAGGGGGTAAGTCCCCATGTCCACGGGGGTAAGTGCCCATGTCCTAGGGGGTAAGTCCCCATGTCCGAGGGGGTAAGTGCCCATGTCCGAGGGGGTAATTCCCATGTCCGAGGGGGTAAGTCCCCATGTCCGCGGGGGTAAGTCCCCATGTCCACGGGGTAAGTCCCAATGTCCGAGGGGGTAAGTCCCCATGTCCGCGGGGGTAAGTCCCCATGTCCTAGGGGGTAAGTCCCCATGTCCTAGGGGGTAAGTCCCCATGTCCGAGGGGGTAAGTCCCCATGTCTGAGGGGGTAAGTGCCCATGTCCGAGGGGGTAAGTCCCCATGTCCGAGGGGGTAAGTCCCCATGTCCTAGGGGGTAAGTCCCGATGTCCGCGGGGGTAAGTCCCCATGTCCGAGGGGGTTAGTCCCCATGTCCGCGGGGTAAGTCCCCATGTCCTAGGGGGTAAGTCCCCATGTCCAAGGGTAAGTCCCCATGTCCGCGTGGGTAAGTCCCCATGTCCGCGGGGGTAAGTCCCCATGTCCGCGGGGTAAGTCCCCATGTCCGAGGAGGTAAGTCCCCATGTCCGAGGGGGTAAGTCCCCATGTCCGAGGGGGTAAGTCCCCATGTCCGAGGGGAAAGTCCCCATGTCCGAGGGGGTAAGTCCCCATGTCCTAGGGGGTAAGTCCCCATGTCCGAGGGGGTAAGTCCCCATGTCCGAGGGGGTAAGTCCGTTTGTCCGAGGGGTAAGTCCCCATGTCCGAGGGGGTAAGTCCCCATGTCCGAGGGGGTAAGTCCCCATGTCCTAGGGGGTAAGTCCCCATGTCCGCGGGGGTAAGTCCCCATGTCCGAGGGGGTAAGTCCCCATGTCCAAGGGGAAAGTCCCCATGTCCGCGGGGGTAAGTCCCCATGTCCGAGGGGGTAAGTCCCCATGTCCGAGGGGGTAAGTCCCCATGTCCGAGGGGGTAAGTCCCCATGTCCTACGGGGTAAGTCCCCATGTCTGAGGGGGTAAGTCCCCATGTCCGAGGGGGTAAGTCCCCATGTCCGAGGGGGTAAGTCCCCATGTCCGCGGGGTAAGTCCCCATGTCCGAGGGGGTAAGTCCCCATGTCCGCATGGGTAAGTCCCCATGTCCGCGGGGGTAAGTCCCCATGTCCGCGGGGGTAAGTCCCCATGTCCGCGGGGGTTAGTCCCCATGTCCGCGGGGTACGTCCCCATGTCCGCGTGGGTAAATCCCCATGTCCGCGGGGGTAAGTCCCCATGTCCGCGGGGGTAAGTCCCCATGTCCCAGGAGGTAAGTCCCAATGTCCGAGGGGGTAAGTCCCCATGTCCGAGGGGAAAGTCCCCATGTCCGAGGGGGTAAGTCCCCATGTCCGCGGGGGTAAGTCCACATGTCCGAGGGGGTAAGTCCCCATGTCCGAGGGGGTAAGTGCCCATGTACTTACTTACTTACTTCGTCCTGATATTCCGTCCTTGGTTTTGGGACGCACCCGGGCGGCTTGGCTCCCGGTAGGAGAGGATGTTGCACATCCTCTTGATTGGTCCCGCCGTCAGACCCCTTGGCTTGGCATCTTCTTTATTTGTTAAAGCTATTCTTCGCTGGTGCAGGCTGAAGCATAGGCATCTTGATATCGAGGTGATCGACTTTATGAGGCTGGCATCTTCTGTCAGGGAGGTGGCATCGACGATGGCTTGGAGGATTGTCGTCTTGTTTAGATCCATCTTCTTTTCTGATAATATTTCAGCGATCATCGCCATGTATCTTGATCGAGCAGGTTCCAGTACACTGCAGTCAATGATGAAATGCATCAGGGACTCATCCTCAGCATGGCAGCATGGGCACACTGTTGATCTACTTCTTGAAATGTGGCTTGTATGGATTGGGTAGCGCTGTGTTGCTATCTGGGCGTGGATTACTGCTTTATATATTGCTAGAGGATCTTGCGAGGTGGTGGTCCATATGGGGTGGGCTATTCCGGCGAGGCATCCCTGGGTGTTGATCAGGGTCAGCGTTGACTTGCTGGCAGCGTCGTCTTGGAGTCTCTTGATCCATACTTGGCTGATCCGGTGCTTGACCATTTTCTTCCATCTGCCTTTACTTGGAGTGTCATAGAGCATTGTAGTGCTTGTAGGGAGATCATACATGCGTAGTAAGGTCCTGATGAAGCTTGCCCAGCTGCTGGAGTTCCTCTCCTTCATTCCTAGCTGACGTTCCATTACTTCGTACTCGATGGAGTCTGGTCTTCCCATTATATTGCCAAACAGAGCCAGGGTTTTCTGATGAAGAGTCGCTTCTATGGGCAGAGCGCCTATCAGGAGATAGCACGCGGAAGTGGCTGTTGATTTGGGCAGATGTTGTATCATTCTCAGCAGTTCCTTGTAGTAAGTCTCCATCGGGTCTATTTCTTTTTTGGTGTACACAAGGGCTTCCATACCATATGTCAGCCTTGGAACTACATATATGTCTATGAGCTTCTTACAGGTTACGGGTGAGACGCCGTTGAGACCATGTTCGAGGGGGTAAGTGCCCATCTCCTATGGGGTAAGTCCCCATGTCCTAGGGGGTAAGTCCCCATGTCCGCAGGGGTAAGTCCCCATGTCCGAGGGGGTTAGTCCCCATGTCCGCGGGGTAAGTCCCCATGTCCTAGGGGGTAAGTCCCCATGTCCGAGGGGGTAAGTCCCCATGTCTGCGTGGGTAAGTCCCCATGTCCGCGGGTGTAAGTCCCCATGTCCGCGGGGGTAAGTCCCCATGTCCGAGGAGGTAAGTCCCCATGTACGAGGAGGTAAGTCCCCATGTCCGAGGGGGTAAGTCCCCATGTCCGACGGGGTAAGTCCCCATGTCCGAGGGGGTAAGTCCCCATGTCCGAGGGGGTAAGTCCCCATGTCCGAGGGGGTAAGTCCCCATGTCCGAGGGGGTAAGACCCCATGTCCGCGGTGGTAAGTCCCCATGTCCGAGGGGGTTAGTCCCCATGTTCGAGGGGGTAAGTCCCCATGTCCGCGGGGGTAAGTCCCCATGTCCGCGGGGGTAAGTCCCCATGTCCGAGGGGGTTAGTCCCCATGTCCGCGGGGGTAAGTCCCCATGTCCGAGGGGGTAAGTCCCCATGTCCGAGGGGGTAAGTCCCCATGTCCGAGGGGGTAAGTCCCCATGTCCGAGGGGGTAAGTCCCCATGTCCTAGGGGAAGTCCCCATGTCCGAGGGGGTAAGTCCCCATGTCCGAGGGGGTAAGTCCCCATGTCCGAGGGGGTAAGTCCCCATGTCCAAGGGGTAAGTCCCCATGTCCGCGGGGGTAAGTCCCCATGTCCGAGGGGGTAAGTCCCCATGTCCGAGGGGGTAAGTCCCCGTGTCCGAGGGGGTAAGTCCCCATGTCTGAGGGGGTAAGTCCCCATGTCCGAGGGGGTAAGTCCCCATGTCCTAGGGGGTAAGTCCCCATGTCCTAGGGGGTAAGTCCCCATGTCCTAGGGGGTAAGTCCCCATGTCCTAGGGGGTAAGTCCCCATGTCCGCGGGGGTAAGTCCCCATGTCCGCGGGGGTAAGTCCCCATGACCACGGGGGTAAGTCCCCATGTCCGCGGGGGTAAGTCCCCATGTCCGCTGGGGTAAGTCCCCATGTCCGAGGGGGTAAGTCCCCATGTCCGCGGGGGTAAGTCCCCATGTGCGAGGAGGTAAGTCCCCATGTCCGAGGGGGTAAGTCCCCATGTCCGCGGGGGTAAGTCCCCATGTCCGCGGGGGTTAGTAGATATTAAATGGTTGCCCCCTTGGTTCATTCATGCATGTACTTTTTTTATCTTAGCAACTTAGTAGATATTAAATGGTTGCCCCCTTATTCTTAGTAATATTAAATGGTCGCCCCCTCCTTAGTAGATATTAAATGGTCGCCCCCTTATCCTATCTATCTATCTATGTATCTATGTATCTATCTATCATCATTGCTTAGTAGATATTAGATGGTTGCCCCCTTGGTTCATTCATGCATGTGTTCCGCTTGCGACACAAGTTCTAGTTATGTTTTCAATATGCTGCATCAAGGTCAGGTGGTGCAGTCCCCCCCCCCTGTCCTCAGCCACTCTGACCATTATTTGTAATGTCAGAGAAACTTTTCTTGGACAAGAGGAGTGACCAGTGGTCAGGCTGTCATTGCACATGCCACATTAACAACAACCACATAGAAATGCAACCATTGGTTAGGCAAGATCCTTGTGCCTAAATTGACAGCAGTTCAATAGTCCAAATAGGTATGTAGTGCAAGTTTACTTGACTAGAAAACAACCTGTCAATTTTCAGCTCGATCATGATGGTAGAGCAATCGCTCTCCCAATAAATATCAACGCTGGTGGTGGAAGGATAACTGTTAAGCAGGAGGACATCAGGAAGATTAATAAATGGCAAAGATATCAGAGTATAAAACTTAGATGGTTAAAAAAGGACAAATCATTGATGTAACATACTAAAGAATTTTCATGCATATCGACAGTTCTACTGCAAAATTTTATCCCAAATTATAGCAGCCTCATTGCTGAATATTTTGATTCTGCCAATATGGTTGTACTTGTGCCATATGCAATATGGAAGCACTTGGGGCAAAGTGGATGCTGGACCTCGATGTAAGGTCTGACCTGCCTGACCAGTAATGACCATCAAATGACCCCTCTATCCCACAATCCTCTCAGCTGCAAGGGACAGATTGGTGTTATTAGGCGAGTGGTGTTCTCATGACCTTGCTACT
Source organism: Platynereis dumerilii (assembly GCA_026936325.1). Classification (NCBI taxonomy): domain Eukaryota; kingdom Metazoa; phylum Annelida; class Polychaeta; order Phyllodocida; family Nereididae; genus Platynereis; species Platynereis dumerilii. Next base: position 45,773,817 of record JAPTHN010000007.1, on the reverse strand, counting down.
TGACATCATCCACCATGCGTGCCCTTGGGCGTGGATTAGTCCTTTGCATTCTTTGAGAATTTTTCTGCTGGCATTGATAGGTTATCATTCATTCGCCTTTGTTTAATAGGCAGTTTGAAGACCATTTGTCTGAAAGAAAGTCTTTTGATGCAAGCAGCATAAACAGTCCACTGTTCACTTGTTAGTCTTCTTCTAGTCAATTAGTCTGAACTTGATCAGCCATCCCCCCATAGTGCATGGGTAGTGATGGTTCTTATGCTTACACAGTACAGCCAGGGAGGAATTTGCTTCCCTTCAAGTGACTTCAAGCAGGAATGAAAAGCAAGAATAATGCATGATGGCCATGTCATCGGGCATTACCTGTGAGTCCCAGTCATTGGCCTGAGGAATGCAGACTGTCGCGGAAGACTCATGAATATAGCATGGGCAGAGGAAACTGGTGGGACATTGCGAAGACAGGGTGATTTGGATCTGTCACTTCAACCCTCCATCTTGAAAGGTGGTTTATTGCCTTCTCTGCATATCAAATGTTTGTCTCTTCTTTGACTTCATGAGGTCTTGGTGCACTTTTGATTGATCGACTAGAGGCAGAGTTTAGATTGTATGTCAGCAAGTAGTTGTCACTGGCAATAGCAGACAGGGAAAAGTGGTGTTTTGATGTGTGCTGGATACATGTACAATAGCCCTGGCAAAGAAGAGCCTCCACGTCCAGAATAAAAGAAGGACTAAATTTATTTGTGGCTTCAAAACCTGATGTTCAAAAGAGATTGTGTGGTGATAATCATCGCTCTGTACATCATTCTATACAATTCTGACAAATCAGTCTCTTGCATGGGAATGAACAGACGTCTTCTGATACTGCTCTATTACATTTGGTCATTGCAGCAGTACTGTTGTATTGTATTTTTCTGGGTTACTCAGTCCTTTATTTCAAAGAGTTTCTCTGTAGTGTCTCCGAAACAGAACCACTGATTTTAAAGCAGCTCTTAGATGTATCCGTGGGTTGTTTAATTGTAAATCTGCCTGACAAATCTGGATATCACAGAAGTGGAGATTGTTTTGTTGAAGCTGAAGTGAGCCTGGAATTAACAGATGTCTTTTAACACTGCTTTATTGCATTTAGTCTTTGCAGCAGTATGGCACCTATAATTATTGTATTTTTCTGGGTTACTCGGTCCTTTATTTCAATGAGTTTCTCTACAGTGTCTCTGAAACAGAATCTTTTGTACTTGCTCTTAGATGTATCCGTGCCCAGTTTAATTGTAAATCTGCTTGACTAATCTGGATATCAGAAGTGGAGATTGTTTTGTTGAAGCTGAAGTGAGCCTGCTCATTACCCCGACCTTGGTGTGTTGTTCTTGAGCGCATTTGGTGTACGGCTTAATCAAGAGTGGATTGGTATCTTTCTGCACTATGCAGTAATGGTGAACCAATCAATCTGATTACCCTTGGAGTCTGAAATCTGATTACAAGGCAATGCCAAATGTGGTCAATGCAAAACACTGAATAAGAATTGTGCTGGTGTGCAGAATTAAATTCTGATACATGACTCCAATTTCATGAGGATTTCTCCTTTGTAATTGAACGAGTACAAACAGTCATCCAGTTCTGCACTTTCAATGTTTTTTTTTGTTAATGTCCTTTCTCTCATGGTTCATTTTCAAAGACTAGTTAGGAGTCTCAAACCCACAAACTAAAGTAAATTGTTTTTGTCATCCATCAAAGGACACCAGAAAAGAACATACAGTAATGAAGTCAGATAACATTTTGCTGAAATCTTAACACCATTGAGTTATTCATCTGAAATTACAACTCAAAGACAGGAATTGCTCATTTTTATTTACTGTTGTGTAGTCCAAAACTCACAAACTAAGGTGAATTACTTTTGTCATCAATTAAAGGCAGCCAGAGAAGTAACTTTATGAAGTCACAACCAAATCATTTGTAATTAAGAAGTAATTTTGATGGTTACAGTTTTGATTGTTGAATTTTTTTCCCATATTTGATCTTTTTTGATAAAATTGTGTCTTTCTGCATACATTTGAGCTATATAATATCTTTCTCTGAAATGCTGTTATGTGCAGAATAACACAGATCGCATGATGTTTCCAACTAATATGTTTCGTTTCTATTATAGCGCATTGATAAGTCTGCAATTCTGAAGGTCTCTTTTCCATCTTGCTACCTGACTTTTCACTCAGCTTGATTGGTGATTTATATGTGAACCTTTAATATGTTGCAATACAAAATTGTTCATTTATATGTGAACCCATAAAAAGCTGCAACACTTCATTTGGAACACATATTTCTAAAGTAAAGCGGCTTCACTACTCTGCTATTTTCTACATTTTCTGCTCTCCAAAATAGGTCTTGCATTGCATGGTGATTGACAGAGTTGCTGGTAGAGCCAAATCACTGGATTTGCCTGCATGCTGTGAATGTCAATAGCGGTCAGAAAACCAGCTGATTAATTCCTTCACACTTAACTCTAGCATGCAGTAATTGGCTTGTAGCCTGACAAGTGCTCTTGTGCACTTTATTACCAGAGAAGCCAAATGACAAAAAGAGAATTGTATGATTACTACAGAGACTGCATGACATTTGTAATGGAATGAGGAGAATGCCACTGAACATTAGCTATTAACTCTGTCGGTAAAAGTGCTCCTACTTAATTTAGTTGGGTCAAGTGTCATGGACTTAACCATTGTGGATAGCCATTTTCTTGGGTTCGAGTGACTCTGGCTGGTTTATTTGACATTTCAGGTTAGACTTTGCGTGCAAGTAGAATGAGAAGAATGAAAGCAATTACATGTGGTAAACATTGAGAGCCAAAGCAGACTACGAAGAATTAAATTTGTTATGCACAATGTATAAAGCATTTATTAACGATGTAACCAAATTGATTAAGATTACAAGAACAAGAACGTTTTCTCTTTTATCTGACCTGCATAGTAGTGTTCACAAGAATTACTATTATAAATTACTTGAAGAAGATTTTTTGACCAAACCAGATGAATGTTGTTACTTCAATCCCTTGGCAAGAGTCCTGCAATCTTTATTCACTATCAAATTCATCATCAGATTTTGCTCTGCTATTTTTGGTTTGGGTAACATCGTTTGGGTCAATTGGCTGCCAGATAGATGAGGATGCTACAAATGGCAACATCCCTGGCCCTCCCAGTGTCAGCAACTTAATAGGAAAAGCCAGAGTGTCATCAAGATGTCATGTGCTGTTATCCTATCCAGGAGGACATGGCTGACCTCTGCCCTCGATTCACCTTTTTGAAGCGAATGACCTTCAGGCCTTTCTGGAAGTGGGGGAAGTGGCTGGTGGGCTAGCCTGCAGGTGGATGAAGCTGGTGGAGGCCAGTGAGGTAAATTTATACGCGGCTTCAAAACCTGATGTTCGAAAGAGATAATCCCTTCCAAACTGGCAATTTTGAATAGTATAGGTAGTATTGGGTACAAAAGAGCCACTGCTGCCAGCGTTTGTTATAACTTTGAAGTTTGTCTAGGTCATCAAATTTTCTTTCATTCCAAAAAGAATGGAATAAGAATGTGGTCTGATTTTTAAAAATTTTATTTATCATGAACTTTTCAATGCTATACATGTATATTCAGGTATTGTGGATTAGTATGACATTGTAACAATGTAACATGTCAACATTGATGTGCCATGGTTTGTTGCTGTTTTCGATTCTGTACTTGCCCAAAGAATCCTGGCTGTTTTTCTGAGCATCCATCTTGTCCATCCACATTCCTTGATGCATCTTTTTGCTGTATGGCACTTGAATGTCACTTCTGGATTTAAGTACATATTGTAGAATAGAAAGGCATATTTACTTTAGTATCAGCAAATTCATTCAGTTGTCCCCATTCAGATTTCATGTGAACTTATCTGTCTCTTTCTGAACTTCATGATTGCTATCTATATTTTTGGGTGCCTCTCAGTCACCAATTCTTTATTTTGTTGACTCCAGACTTGCTGGGGTTGACATTTCATGAGACATCTGCCTGTAGCCCATTAACTGAAGAAACGGCAAGTGATAAGAGGAAATTGCTACAAAAATGTAGAATTTGGAAGCCATTTAAAGTGCTCAGAGTCTCAGTAAATGTACTTCTTAGAAGAAGGAGACTCTGTCGGAGGCTATGGTACTTGCCAATTACTGTGATGGCAAAATCTACAAGCAATTCTTCAACCGATTGGCCAGTTCAATATTACCAACACATGTTCTGTTAGTGGTGAGATATATGTAGAGACAGATACAGGAAACACACGTGTGGGATTCCTCTCCAGACAAAAGGATCGCGACCCTTGCTTCCCTGCTCTTTCCATTCAATTTTTCCTGGGGAAATAGATCCTTGGGTAAGAGATGGCTCAGTGATTGCTTTGGCCACCAAGCCACATGTGTTTCTCTCTTTCTGTTTATTTGTGATTCCAGCCACTTGTGATTGCTCCCTACAATATGTTTCTTGTTTCGCCATCTGATTGTCTGTGCCCTGGGCCCAATAAAATGATTTTGTCTCCTTTTAAACTAGCTCTGGTGTCGTAACACAGTGGAAGACTTTTTCTGATCAAGGCTTTTGTACAAATATGATAAGTTTGTCTTGCAACTGAATTAATGGATGTTTGTTGGCCTTTCAACTCTTATTTTTATATCTTTATTTGATTAAATGTTGCTCTTTGAAGATAAATAATGATATATATCCTTCTTCTCTTTGGCTCTTTTATTCGTTCTTGGAATTATGTATTTTTGAGTTGCTCGATTATGTGAGAGACGTTTTTATCTGAACTGCTCTATTACTTGGCATGTTTTAGATCTTTAGATCTTGCATATGATCGAAAAAATCTGCTATGGGAGATAACAGTGTCATAGCTATCAGGATAATTTCAAGCAAAGAAGTGAAGATGACCAGTATCAAAAAGCAATCGATCTCACTTCTTCACCTTTTTCAGATGTTCATTAAATGGCAACGCAATCTGTGAAAGAATTTTCTGACCTTGTTCCATTTTAAATGTTTTCTTAAGGAATTCCTTCCCCGTGGTCTCCATTAAGATGATGATCAATGAATTTCATGTGGCTTAAACAATGTGTCCTCTGCATGGATTATCTCTGAAATCATGGACAATTTTCAAATTCGGCTGCACTGGAAACTAGCTTCTACATGAACCATCTTTTTTTAAATATAAAAAGGTTGCTTGTAAACTTCCTTGTGCAAAAAGATTTCGTATTTTAAGCTTTTCTAGTATACCTAATGCCTTAATTTACTCACCTAAACTGCTTTGGATATTTAGCGGTCCTGTAGCATCTCTGTTATATTCACAAGAAGCCATATTAAATTCACTTTGTAAGATGTTCCTATGGCTTCTTCCCCTAATGACTTCTTTTTGCCACATTGTCATCCTTTGTCACTTCTAGACACAAGGAAGAACGCTGCTACACACTCTGGTCTGTCTCCATAGCTTTAAAACGCTTCTCAGATTGTTGGAGAAATACTATGAATTTTTATAAACAATTGATTTAGCCCCTACTTTTAGTCACTGGTCTGTATAATATGAGATTTGACAAAGTTGAATAAATCAACAAATATAGTTAAAGGTGCACTGTTGAAAATTTAAAAGGAAAATAAAAAGTAAATTAAATGTGTTATAAAGAAGGGACTAATGGCTGTGGAGTGTGGACATGCCACAATATGTAATTCTGACGAAAGATGTTCGCTGTATGGGGAATACAATAATTGTTTAACCGTTTTGTTTGTTTTTGTGGTACATTATGATGTGTATATCATACTATAGTGTGGGAAAATGAGACACTGGAGGCTATTAAGGAGAATGGATGATGTCACAAGTAGCATAATGATAACATACTGGGGACTTGTGCAGTAATTAGCCCCCATATGGGAGACGGCTTGCTGGCAATGGAAAGACATGAGCACTTGATTCATTGTGAGAAACATTACAATGGGTGGGGTTTCCATAGGTCTTATGGTACAACCTGAGCAGCCAGAAAAAATATAAGTTGTTTCGGAATAATATGCTTGATTTTCCGGTTTATCAAACCATTAGAACACAGTGTCTCCAATTGTCACACAAAACATCGTGCCGTTTTGATATGCCCTTTATTGTTCTTCCTGATGCAAATCATACAAACTCAATGAAAAATTAGATTTGGAGGTGTGAGACGTCTGTAAATCCCTATATAATTTTCTGTGCATTTTTATGCTTTTTCGACCAATATTTCTTTCTTAAGTCATTATACATTTTATATTCCTTAATTTTAGTTTTTTTCTTTCCTCATATTTATAAATAGTGTGCAATGACTGTTCAAACCATTACTGTCTGTTTGGGTATTACAGTGTGTGCGCTGTTATCATGCTCTGTATATCATACAATGGTGCGGAAAAATGAGACACTGGAGGCTATTAAGTAAATGGATGATGTCACAAGTAGCATAATGACAACAGACTTGGGACATGTGCATTATAGTATAGGGCCATTTGTAATGTTTTCTAAATTTAGGGTACATTTTTGGAACCAATGTTTTTTTTAATCTATGATATCCACAGAACAAAACCTGAGTTGGTTCCATTTTTTTCTATGGCTCCTAAGGCGGCCATCTTGAAATCCAAAATGGCCGCCACTGAAACACTATTTTGGCCATAACTCAAGAACTGTTTGACATAGAGATGCAAATGAGGGGTCTAAATTGTGTAGTTTGAGCTGACAAATGCAAAGGTACCATTTATTTCACTCATTAATGAAGCAAAAAGCGAAAAAGTAAATATTATTAGTAATTTTTCTACCAAGTCAGCACTTAACATCATGCTACAGATTCATGGATGCGAAACTATTCGGACTTGAATGACTGTGTTTTGTCAGACTTGTAAAATCACTGTGTTTTCAGGTTGTTATGGATAATTAATTGATTCTAAGTCTATGAATGTTGATAACACAATAACAGAAGCTGTAGTGGAGATTTTTCCAAAGCTCCTTTTGTCTTTTGTTCGACTGCACTGTTTTGCTTCTTGTCTGAGATATTCATTTGGTCCAACTTTGTTGCTTTCAAGGGTTGTTTCTTAATGATGCTGTATATACACAGTTTGGTTGACTATGTCAATAATGTTTGGCTTTCAGAATATTGTCTAATAATAATGGTAATATTCAGCTTTAATGACATCAACCTTCATTACTCTAGTACCGAGTCATTACTGTCATGCTGGGGTATAGACTTTATTCAAATTAGTTGGTAAAGAATAATTTTTTTGCTTGGTTATGCTTTGTACCATGCCAGATTGTTTTAGAGCAACAATGCTTCATATACTTTTTAATAAATTTGGTTTGTAGTCCTCGATGGGACTGAAGAAGCAGGAGAAAGAACTGAAACCTGCAAACACTTTTACAATTTGTTTAGAAAAAGCAAAGAGTGCCTTGCAGACACTCATGTATGAACATTCAACATTTTAAAATCATTCTCATGATTACTACTGAAAACCAGTTAAATAATGTTATCTCACTGAATTTTCTCTATAAATTTTTGCAGACCTATATTTTGGGGAATAGCTTTCTTAAAGCTATGCAGGTGCATTGGGCCAGCCTGCAGTGGTTACAAGTACTACCCTCTTTTCTTGATTGTTCATTTAATTCTAATTCCAAAGTTCTACTCCTCCATTTATTACAAATGAGGAAAAGAACCAAAGGCTCCAGAGAAATTAGGGAACTGTTATCAGCTGCTGATTACTTTGCTGTACACACAAAATCGGTTAGAATTAGTCACGCTAGTGTCATGCTGCTGTGATACACCAGCTGAAGGAGCTGGAATTATACCACAATGGAGAGCAACAGCCCCAATGTCTCCTGTACGAACCGGCAACTACCTAGAGGTGTTTGAAAGACGGTTTCCTTCTCAACATAGGTTGCCCTAGCTCAGCTTACTGGAGATCATTAAAACTTCAATATATATATGGAGTCCACACTGCTCTATGATCAGGATAATTCACTCAATGTTTTCCGGCAACACTTTATTGGTCATTTAATAATGGTGAAGCCCTGGTGATGACAGGATGATTGAATGTGTGGGAGTTGATCAGTTGGGTGTCAGAAGAAAGTTTGATCTCTGTGGAGCCATTCTCATCACCTCCAGGATATCCCTTATGTTTATCTCCCTATCAGCATTGGGGGTGTACCGAAAGTCCGAAACTACTTTTTGCCGAAACGAATCTGATTCAGCATCTTTGCTCGGATGTTGGCTGCTCTTATCATGTACAAGTGCTGAATAACCATATCAGATGGGAGCTTGCAATTCAGTGGTTATTTGAGAAGATCATCTGTACAAGAGTCTTGGCATGTATTTACCTTGCATGCATACTGTTTTTTTTCCAGAGAAACTGGCCAGGAATTTAGTCACTGTTTTATATGGATATTTATGTCATTTTATTCTGAGATCTTAGTCCCCATTCAGAACCAGCCGAGTCTGTCACAGACATGTATAGTGCTTGAACTTGTAAAAGAATTGTTCCAACTTATAATTATCTAGGTCTTGTCTTCTGGGTGTCATCAATTGTTCTGAATTTGGATTTTTCCTTTTTAACGTAACTATGTGGGTAGAGAGTGACTTTAAAGGGTGCAGCAATTGTGTAAAAGAGAGCAGTCCATAGAGTTCTAGAAAAATGCAATTACCCAACTGAAAACTAGGCCACTACAGGCAGGTGAGACTGCAGACTGACAAAATTCAAATTGAATTTTTGAATCAAATTGCATCTTGGCCACTAGGACAGCTCTCTATCAGGTCCATGCTGTGCAGAACTCAACAGACTGGGCTAGATGTACAATAAAAGTGGGTATACTGTATAGGCATGAAATACAGAATGTCCAATGAAATATTGTAGCCTGTTCCCTCACAGTCGCAAATAGATGTAGACTTTCTACATAATTGAGGACAAATTACTTACTTGACAGAGTCAAGTTGACTCCCTGTTTGCAAAGAAAGAAGATGCATCAAATGACTCACTTCAAGTCAGATGATTCTTTCCCATAGATAATCACTGGTCTTGCAGAGTAGAGATCTTGTTTTGGATTCAGAAAATCATTTGTTGATCCCTTAGATTGTGAAGTCAGATGTTTGTTCTGTCACATGTGAAGTAGAGCTGTAGATTACTACAGCTTCTGTCTTCAATTTCTGCAAGTTCTTTGTGAATTCATACATATTAGTTTCAGCATCACTTTAAGGTTTTTGTGGAACATTGACACACAGATTAGATACATTTCATCTGTGCATTGACGTCTTGGCACCATATTCTCCATCAGAATCTGATTCTTCCATTACAAAGCATGCAGTGAATGGGCATTTAGGTGTCCTCAAAATTTTCTGCTGCCTCAAACACAAAACCTGTGAAAGACAAATGTGTTTGCTTGCATAACCATTTTCATATGCACTGGTCGATCCACAGCTACATGTACATAATCTTTTTAGGTACTTTAGGCCAATCATATTAACATGGTCCAGTTCCTACGATTGAACTTCAAGATATTGTAACATGAGCTTGCGTGTGAGTTGTGGTGAGGCACCAGACTTTCTCTGAGACATTGCAATATATTAGTTCATGTATATATGTAATATACTTGGTATAATGTCGTATTTTCATATTGCTATTACGGTACTGGTGTGTACAACAGGAAGGATGACATGTCTGATCATTCCTATGAGCCTACCTGGACCATTGAACACTTACATCATAGATATTAATTTTTCATTTATAGTTATGTGTTATCAGTAGCCTATTGAACATAATCATATTACACAATGAAAGCACAAATATCTTCTTTTGATACTAGAAAAAGCGTTAGTAATACTAATAGGCTTCTAGTCTCCATTACATTCCAAACTTTTTGCCATATATCGAACTGATCAGCTGACACAAGTGCCAATGCCACTTTTTCAGTGCCAATGCCCCTTCGTCAGTTGCCCCACAGCGCTAGAGTTTCCCCCATGCTCTGGCTGAAACAATTCACAGCCAGCAAGCACTCTCAAGAACTTTGGGATCCAAACCCCACTTCATCTGCCTTAATTAACAGCTTTGGTCTAACCCAACTCCATTTGCCTTTGTTGACAGCTTTGGCCTTCCATGGCTTTTGCTAACACTACACTACATATATTCCAGTTCAGAAATGAAAGAAATGATACTCATCATGGGGTTATGTACACTTATTTTTCTACAATTTGGGAACAGCTCAGTTTTGAGGAGCCAGTAATTGCTTCAGCTCAGGGGCTAAACTAATTCACAGTGGCCCCAACTATAATGGAGAACACTTTTAAATAGTGTCAGACTGTCAAAAAAACTTTTTTGTCATAATCAATTGCACATATAAAGTAAATTATACAATTATTTACACATCGAGAAAGCTCGTTTTGCCTGAAAATTGGGGTTTCCTGGGATACCTGACCTTATATTTCCATGGCAACAGAAAAGTTATTTAAACACAGTCAACAAGTTAGATTTGTTCAGAGTACACAGTAAAATACCTGAAATTAATTCTGTGAAAATTTCATTTAGCTACTTCGAATAGAAATGTCCATCAGAACGAGTGGTCAGAACTTTTGAAACGTTCCTCATACATGCAAGAAAATACCAAAAATATAAATTAATTTATTTTTCTTTTCACTTAGGATTAAAAAACATGGTACCATTAAATTCTCCAGCTCAAACTACACAATTTTGACCCCTCATTTGTATCTCTATGTCAATTCATTGTTTAGCTATTGCCAAAAATAGCGTTTTAGTGGCGGCCATCTTGGATTTCAGGATGGCCGCCTTAGGAGGCATAGAAAAAAATGGAACCAACTCAGGCTTTGTTCTACGGACATCATAGAATAAAAAAAACGTTGGTTCCAAAAATGTACCCCAAAGTTAGGAAACGGATAAATATCCTACACAAGGCCATACACTATTAATTGGCCGCAGTGTGGGAGATGACGTGCTGGCAAAGGAAAGACCTAGTGGTACCTTGTGAGAAACATTAAAATGGGTAGAGCTTCCATAGGTCTGATGGTACAACCTTTACCACATAGTTAGCAAAAATTACCAGTGCCCTGACAGTTCTTCACATAAGCCAAAAAGATAGAAAAATTTTCAACGGGTGCCAATTGGGTAACTGCAAGATCTTGAAGCTCTTGAGTCATCACTGACTCATGACATCAGGCACTGATATGTGACATTAAATATCATGTCCAAGTTACTGTGGTCTTTGGGTCCTTTAATGTGATATAAGTGATATTTTACGGTCTAGATGTTAGAATGTGTCAGAAGAAATACTAAGTCTTATCTATATTCATTAATTTATTCTTTTGTTTTAATTGATAATGAAATGGCAAGTCAATGATATTTCATACAACTACAGGCAAGGACATGATGGCTTGACTTCGGTTTGCAATGCTTCATGAATGGGTTTGATATCTTTTATGTGTGCTCCAAGAAAACATGGGATATGATCCTGTTCTTTGCTTTTGAGGGATGGGTGCTGCTTGGGTGGTATCGCTAGTTGGATTGGTTGTCCAATTCCAATTGCTCCTTCCTGTTAAGCCTGCCAACATCACTTTGCCACAGGGCAAAGGATGAGAGATTTGAGCAATGACAGTTATGAGTGATCCTCTGAACTCAAGTGTTCAAATGGCATCTTCTGGCCTTGCTCCTTCCCATCCAGAGTGACCTTGTGTCCCATCAGGCTTCTGTTTCTGTCTTGTTCTTTTCCGCTCAAATGCCCACTGACCAATTTGCTTAATGCCATGGCTTGCGAGAATAACTGGACATGCACTAATGAAAATATTTCTCTTGACTTACATCGGATGGTTTTGGTGACATAGGCTGTTGTTGGCTGTTGTTGACCAATGTTAGGTGACGATACCTGATTTTGTCGAACACAATAAACCAACCTCAAAGCTAATTCTGACCTGTACTGGGATATTGTTTCTTCAGAAGGACTTGCAATGTCTTTGCTCTCATAAAGTTTTTGAAGTAGAATTTGACCTTATTATTTTCCTGCTCTAAAATATACTTCAGCCATGATTAATATTGAGGAGTAACATCTTGACACTTATGCAGGAAGTTATGAAGGGCTTTCCTGCAAGAGGCTTACCTGTAGACTTCCTTAAAGCTACCAAGGTTAACTTAGAGGAACCACTGCTATTGTGATATTGTGCAAAAAGTGGAAATTAATTTCCTTTTATTGGTGTTTGTGAGGAGCACAATTGTGCAGTCTATCTGATTCTTTCTTTCTGTCTTTATATCTGATCTAGACCGTAATACATAAGGTTAAAAAACCATGTTGTGCTCAGACCCACAATACAACAAAAACCCAGATGAAGACAATGTGACCTCGTTGAAAATTCTCCTTCAGAAAAGACAATTTCTCCTAAAGGTAAACTCATGAACGTGTTGAACATCATAACGCTTCATTGGTATTGTGAATTTAAGCATTTATCCAGATATCGTTCATTGTACGAAGTTAAAGAAGGACAGACAAATAAAAATTTACTGTGAGAAACTGAGATGTTATATAATTTTACATTATATTGGCACTGTAGTCTCACCATTGTCACACAAAGCAAACACAGTGTTTTCTAAACTTCACCCTATCTGTCAATTCTCCTCATTCTTGCTTTCTTATGAATCAAGTAATGGATTCCTCTTCACAGATTCAGCCAAGGTCACAAAGTGCTGTGTAAATTAAAAGAAAAAAATCTTCTAGATTTTCTGCTCACCTTCCTTGATGAAATTTGCATCAAGAGTTCATCTGTTAACTCAGAAGATTGCACCTGAATATTATTGACCTCGAAACAAAATTGAAGCCCACTCCAAACAATAAGTTCATTTCAATAGCCGCAAGACAATTTGTGTCAAGATTACTTTTAAAAGTATTTACGAACATGTGCTGTTGGTACATGACATTTATAATTGAGTTATTCATCAGATATATTCATTTGGCATATGGACCGTGTATTTAACCCTAGCAAATAAGATCTTCTTATGCTTTATAAAACAAACTTTGAGAACTAACTACAGATGAAAGGCAAATGTTCAACTGTATAAAATTACTTCCGCCTTCGTGTCCATTAAACATTCTTTGTCTGAATGAGTGCAACAGTCTAGACATCTCTTTTTAAAGTTTGTTTGTTTTGGTGCTTGCAAAAATCAATTAAAGGAAATCTCGAAGCTCATTGTCACATCTGCATGCACATGATTAGCTCAGAATTGTGAGGTTGTGCTGAACACAGCAAAGATGCTCTGGAGAATGAGGATGAAGTGAAGATTTCCGTCTTAATCATTCCAATATGAGAAAGTATATTGGAATGCCACTGTTGATATATTGACAGGATTTAGCTCTTTTCCTCAACCCGCCCAGGATGTGATGATCTCAGTTCTTTAGATACCATTTGTTTTTTCTGTCTTCACAATTCACAAGTATATAGATTCAGTATGGAACTTTTTTTCTTTTGCATCGGCTCATTCAGATTGTGCCTGAACTTGTTGTCTGTGTCCTTCTGAACATTTTTTTGGCTGCTATACATTTTCTTTTGGGCACCTCATGGACACCTGATTAGTTATTTTATAGACAACTCATAGTTTTATAGATGTCAACATCTCTTCATACTTCTGCCAATTGTGCATCGACTTTTCAAACAACAATTGATAAAGGGAACTCGCTACAAAAACAAGATAGGATTACGTGGTATAAGATGTTTGAACTTTCACCACTGATCCCTTGTTTAGACAAGAGCTTTTGTCTCAACCTATTTTTTTTTTCATGTCAGATTCTTTTATTTCTTCAGAGGCCAGTGACAGATATAGGAAAAATCCACATTGGATTCACCTCTGCAGACACAAGACTTCGACCCTTGCTTTTCTGCTCTATCCCATCCAATCTTTAGTAGGGGGAACAGATGCCCAAGATAAAGATGGCAGAATGGTTACTCTGGCTACCCAGCTGAATGTGTTTTCCTGTTTCTCATTTTTTGTGAGCCACTTCCAGTTTCTCAAAAGAATACCAGGCGAATTTCTGTTGGTTGAATAGGCATATCTCCTCTTAGACGGTAATCAAAGTATAGCATGATAATGGTTAACTTTAATTTTGAAAATGTTAAGTAGGATACTCCCTTGAACACGTATAGTTGCTTCTCTGTGTTTTGTATGACACAATATGAGCGTTCGGGCTATGAAGAAGCTGTTTTACATTATATGATTTACACTGATTTTGAATTTTACAGCTTCTGAAGCATCTTTTGTGTAATGGTTTCTTGGGTTATCTTCCGCAACTGAGTTCTCTTTCCAGACTTTTTCATCCTGTTTCTAGACACTAATGCTCCTTTGTCAAGCTACTCTCAGCACTGACTAGTAAGTCTTGTGATTTTCTTTAGCAATTTGCAAATTTCCTCTTTTAAGCTGAAAGGGGCTGATGTTTCTGTTTATGACAAGTAAATTACTTGTTATACATATAAACACATCATGCTGTGAATCTGTGGTTCTCCAAATTTCTCCTTATATCTTTCCGGTGGGTTGTTTCTCTGATTTCAAGACCAGTGTCACGATCTGCTGCACATAAGTTGCATTCTTAATATTGATTTTCTAATGTGCTGTGCCAAATGATATTGAGTTATAAAACCTGTATGTTGGTGGAACTTGGTCGACTTACGAACAAGAAGCCGCTGTTCTACTCAATGATCTATTTATACAATGTTCTGTAATGGGAAGAATCTCTAGGTCAGGAAAATAATGATGCAAGAACACAAGAAAAACAGTGAGGACAGGAACTTAAGATGACAGGTGAATATGGCTTGTCTGTGGCCATCCGGTGGGGTTAAAACCCTCATTGGCCTGTCTGACCTGCTCTAATATTAAGGGATGCTAAGGACATGAGTGACTTGGTCAAATGCCATGCTTTTTCCTCTAGCATAACTATTGCTTATATGATGGCAGTTATTGTAGATGTCATTAGGCTGGTTAGACCTCAGCTCATAGGAATGCCTACTGAAAGTGGAATAGAGGACGCAGGCATGACAACAGGATGTCCTGGATGTGTCGTTTATTCTGAATAAGAAACAGTAGTTCAAAACTTAACTCGACAATTTAGCATTATAGGTCTTGAATCCAGCACTCACTGAAGAATTGTTTGGACTTCAAAAAAACTGCAAATTTCTGAATGTTGTATAACATTTTTTGAATTCTTTTTGTGTACAAATGCCTGAGAAAAAAACAATGAAATTTGTTTATTTGTAATGTGCTGTTTCGTTTGATTTCAAATAATATTATATGAAGTTCCGCAACAACATTTTACCACAGCCTAGCTGCCAAATACATTAAAGCTAGCCAATATGCCCATACTTATACCATACTTATGCTATCTGCCCTTTACAATATGGACGGCATTGGACGCCCGCTTTTGGTAAAGTGGATGCAGGACCTCAATGTAAGGTCTGACCTACCTGACCAGTAATGACCATCAAATGACCCCACTATCCCACAAACCTCTCAGCTGCAAAGGACAGCTTGTTGTTGTTAGGCGAGTGGTGTTCTCATCACCTTGCTACTTGACATCATCCACCATGTGTGCCCTCAGGCATAGCAGGGAACTGATTGATCAGGACTTTGGATACAAATGAGTTCTTGTACTTTGTGGGGCCTAAAAAAAGCCTAAATAGGGTTATCATTTTTTTGCATTTTCTTAAAACCATTGGCCATTTCTTGTCAACCGTTTGTGCCTAGGTGTACATTAGGTCTGCAGAAGTCCTCATTGTATTTATGGGTCAAGGCACAGTTGTGCATCTAAACAATCTCTGTGAGCCGTCATGTAGAAAGTGAGAATCTGTCTTTTAAGCTATTGGTCATTGGCATATTTTAAGAGTGTAATTGTCGCTAAATGTTGCTGTAGATAATATGTCAGGGTTATCATTTTTTTGCATGGTATTTATATCATGGTCCATTTCTTGTCAACTGAATCAGCCGATGGAGGGCTTTATATTGTCTGTTAGTCTTGCTTTCTACCAAGGAACGATAGACTGAGACTTACAAACAATGCATGATGGTCAATTGGCCATGTCATCGGGCTTGAGGAAAATAATATCAAAGAATGAATAGAAATTGTGAAAAGAAATCTGGCGGGACATTGTGGAGACAAGGTGATTTGGATCTGTCAATGCTACCCTCCGTCTTGGTACAAGATGGTTTATCGCCTTCTCTTCATATCAAATGTTGGTCTCTAAGAGTGTCTCTTGTTTGTTTTATGAGGTATTGAGGTACCTTTTGATAGCGACAAGGTTCATGTCTGAAAGCAGTTGTCATCAGCAATAGCAGACAGAGAAATGTGGTGCTTTTATGTGTGTTGAATATGATAGCATTTGGCAAAAAATAATCCAAAACCTGAATGAAAAAAAGGAACTGTAAGAGAAAACAGGTTTTGATGTTCTTTGTCACTCATGGTAATTCTGGTAACTCAAGTAACATGACTCCGAGGGAACAAATGTCTTCTGATACTTCTTTCTTGTAATCAACTACTAAAGGAATGTAACTATACTGCTGTTATTTTATGGTATTGTTTATGCATTATATTTTTCCTTTTGCATATGGTGAAAGGAGAAGCAATTTACAAAATAGCAGCATAAGAGTTTCTCTGAAGTAGAGTCACTTATTGTTCACTGATGCTTCAGTGCCTTGTTTAATTGTAAAGCTGCTTTTGTCGTCCTTATCCAGAAATTGAGACAGTTTTGTTCAGCCAGAAGTGATTCTGTTCATTACACCAACAACCTTGGTGCATTTTTCTTGAACGCATTTGTTTTATGGTTTAATCAAGAGTAGATCGTGATCGTGCTGCCACTATCCAGTAATGGTGAACCAATCAATCCATTTGTCCTTGGGAGTTGGGGATCAGCTTGCATGGCAATGTCAAATGTGGTTGTTGCGAACTGTTGGTGCAACATTTGTGCCACTCTTCAGCCTTTACATAATGATTCTTTCGTTTTTCTGCCAATTTAACTGACGCTAAGTAATACCAAAATGTGAACTTTATGGCCAAAATTCAGACAATTTTCCTTTATCGCTAATACAATAACTAATTTTATTAATTGATTTGATATTTTTATCTTGTATCTGAAAGATGGTTTACGCCTGTAATGTAGGGTGCCATCTGTGAGATTTATTTGTTGCTGTCGAATAGTGGGTGTTGCTTTGGTGTTGGGTGGTTATGATAATAAATGATCCAGAAAAAGAAACTGAATTTTGATGACCTCAACCGTCTTAGGTAAGATTGAACCACAAAAACCAGACAAACACTAAAACATCAGCATAACTTTCAAGCTAGAGAGCCATACACACCTTCTGCATCCGCCATCAGCTTCATCTACCAGCCAGCTAGCCCACCAGCCACTTCTACCACTTCCAGAAAGGCCTGAAGGTCATTCGCTTCAACAAGGTGAATCGAGGGCAGAGGTCAGCCATGTCCTCCTGGATAGGATAACAGCACATGACATCTTGATGACAGTCTGACTTTTCCTATTAAGTTGCTGAAACTGGCAGGACCGTGGATGTTGCCATGTGCTACTCATCTATCTGGCAGCCAATTGACCCAATGAATGTTGGCTGGGCCAAATATATAGCAGAGTTTCATGCCGAAAAGAGATGATCTTCATGAGTGATAGCAGTAACTTGTTCTGAGGTCTGGTTCTGTCTAAAAATTTCTGGATAAGCTATTTTAAAAGCATTTTTAGACTATTTAAATGGTAAAAGTTTGAGAAAGCTTGTATTGATTGGAATAAGAACTCTCCTTACAATAAGAGAATAAGCTTATCATCTTCTAAAGAAGGTTCATGGTTCTTTAAAAGTGTGCTTGTTTACCCCTTGAAATTTTCTGGTCCTGTACCAAATATTCTCCTTATAAGCTTCATAGTTGCCTAGCATGCAAGATACAGCAGGTGAATACTTAAGAAAAATTTTGTAACAAACAATACAATGCTTCTTCTGTGGATCTTTTCCGAACCATGTCACATTCTTAGAATTGCATTGGCAATGCAATTATTGAGGAACAAAATCATGTAGCTTATAAATTATTGTGAAATTGCCAGACGTTTTGAACATGCCATATTATACAAAAACTATCACAACAGGCAATCAGCGTTTCAGCGCATTTCCCAGTAGTTTTGGATTCAGGTAAGCTGCAGCGGTTGCTAATTGCTATTCTTGCTTTATCCTTTGTGAATGGGTTAACCTCTTCTGTGTTTCACTCAGAGACAACATAGGATATAATCCTGTTCTTTGCTGTTAAGGGATGGGTGCTACTAGGGTGGTATTACTAGTTGGATGGGTTGTCCAAAATTCCGATTCGCTCCTTCCTGTTAAGCCTGCCAACATCACTTTGCCACAGGGCAAAGGATGAGAGATTTGAGCAATGACAGTTATGAGTGATCCTCTGAACTCAAGTGTTCAAATGGCATCTTCTGGCCTTGCTCCTTCCCATCCAGAGTGACCTCGTGTCCCATTGGGCTTCTGTTTCTGTCTTGTTCTTTTCCGCTCAAATGCCCACTGACCAATTCGCTTAATGCCATGGCTTGCGAGAATAACTGGACATGAAAAATGAAAATATTTCCCTTGACTTACATCGGATGGTTTTGGTGACATAGGCTGTTGTTGGCTGATGTTGGTTGTTGTTGACCAATGTTAGGTGACGATACCTGATTTTGTCGAACACAATAAACCAACCTCAAAGCTAATTCTGACCTGTACTGGGATATTGTTTCTTCAGAAGGACTTGCAATGTCTTTGCTCTCATAAAGTTTTTGAAGTAGAATTTGACCTTATTATTTTCCTGCTCTAAAATATACTTCAGCCATGATTAATATTGAGGAGTAACATCTTGACACTTATGCAGGAAGTTATGAAGGGCTTTCCTGCAAGAGGCTTACCTGTAGACTTCCTCAAAGCTACCAAGGTTAACTTAGAGGAACCACTGCTATTGTGATATTGTGCAAAAAGTGGAAATTAATTTCCTTTTATTGGTGTTTGTGAGGAGCACAATTGTGCACTGTATACAGTCTATCTGATTCTTTCTTTCTGTCTTTATATCTGATCTAGACCGTAATACATAAGGTTAAAAAACCATGTTGTGCTCAGACCCACAATACAACAAAAACCCAGATGAAGACAATGTGACCTCGTTGAAAATTCTCCTTCAGAAAAGACAATTTCTCCTAAAGGTAAACTCATGAACGTGTTGAACATCATAACGCTTCATTGGTATTGTGAATTTAAGCATTTATCCAGATATCGTTCATTGTACGAAGTTAAAGAAGGACAGACAAATAAAAATTTACTGTGAGAAACTGAGATGTTATATAATTTTACATTATATTGGCACTGTAGTCTCACCATTGTCACACAAAGCAAACACAGTGTTTTCTAAACTTCACCCTATCTGTCAATTCTCCTCATTCTTGCTTTCTTATGAATCAAACAATGGATTCCTCTTCACAGATTCAGCCAAGGTCACAAAGTGCTGTGTAAATTTAAATAAAAAATCTTCTAGATTTTCTGCTCACCTTCCTTGATGAAATTTGCATCAAGAGTTCATCTGTTAACTCAGAAGATTGCACCTGAATATTATTGACCTCGAAACAAAATTGAAGCCTACTCCAAACAATAAGTTCATTTCAATAGCCGCAAGACAATTTGTGTCAAGATTACTTTTAAAAGTATTTACGAACATGTGCTGTTGGTACATGACATTTATAATTGAGTTATTCATCAGATATATTCATTTGGCATATGGACCGTGTATTTAACCATAGAAGATAAGATCTTCTTATGCTTTATAATACAATCTTTGAGAACTAACTAATAACAGATGAAAGGCAAATGTTTCAACTGTATAACATTACTTTGAACTTTGTGTCCATTAAACATTCTTTGTCTGTATGAGTGCAACAGTCTAGACATCTCTTTTTAAAGTTTGTTTGTTTTGGTTCTTGCAAAAATCAATTAAAGGAAGTCTCGAAGCTCATTGTCACATCTGCATGCACATGATTAGCTCAGAATTGTGAGGTTGTGCTGAACACAGCAAAGATGCTCTGGAGAATGAGGATGAAGTGAAGATTTCCGTCTTAATCATTCCAATATGAGAAAGTATATTGGAATGCCACTGTTGATATATTGACAGGATTTAGCTCTTTTCCTCAACCCGCCCAGGATGTGATGATCTCAGTTCTTTAGATACCATTTGTTTTTTCTGTCTTCACAATTCACGAGTATATAGATTCAGTATGGAACTTTTTTTCTTTTGCATCGGCTTACTCAGATTCTACCTTAACTAGTTGTCTGTGTCCTTCTGAACATTTTCAGCTGCTATATATGTTTTTTGGGCACCTCATGGACACCTGATTAGTTATTTTATAGACAACTCATAGTTTTATAGATGTCAACATCTCTTCATACTTCTGCCAATTGTGCATCGACTTTTCAAACAACAATTGATAAAGGGAACTCGCTACAAAAACAAGATAGGATTACGTGGTATAAGATGTTTGAACTTTCACCACTGATCCCTTGTTTAGACAAGAGCTTTTGTCTCAACCTATTTTTTTTTCATGTCAGATTCTTTTATTTCATGAGAGTCTAGTGACAGATATACGATACGCACACATTGGATTCACCTCTGCAGACACAAGACTTCGACCCTTGCTTTTCTGCTCTATCCCATCCAATCTTTAGTAGGGGGAACAGATGCCCAAGATAAAGATGGCA
Organism: Platynereis dumerilii; assembly: GCA_026936325.1. NCBI lineage: Eukaryota > Metazoa > Annelida > Polychaeta > Phyllodocida > Nereididae > Platynereis > Platynereis dumerilii. The sequence continues at coordinate 45,753,042 of JAPTHN010000007.1, read as the reverse complement.
GAATGGTTACTCTGGCTACCCAGCTGAATGTGTTTCTCACTATCTGTGAACACTTCCGGTTGCTCAAAAGAATACCAGGTGAATTTCTGTTGGTTGAACAGGCATATCTCCTCTTAGACGGTAATCAAAGTATAGCATGATAATGGTTAACTTTAATTTTGAGAATGTTAAGTAGGATACTCCCTTGAACACGTATAGTTGCTTCTCTGTGTTTTGTATGACACAATATGAGCGTTCGGGCTATGAAGAAGCTGTTTTACATTATATGATTTAAACTGGTTTTGAATTTTACAGCTTCTGAAGCATCTTTTGTGTAATGGTTTCTTGGGGTTTCTTCCGCAACTGAGTTCTCTTGCTAGACTGCTTCATCCCATTTCTAGACACTAATGCTCCTTTGCAAAGCTACTGTCAGTACTGACTGAGTCTTGTGGTTTCTTGAGAAATTTGAAAATTCCCTTTTTTAAGCTGAAAGGGGCTGATGTTTCTGTTTATGACAAGTAAATTACTTGTTATACATATAAACACATCATGCTGTGAGTCTGTGGTTCTCCAAATTTCTCCTTTTCTCTTTCAGGTGGGTTGTTTCTCTAACTTCAATACCAATGTCATGATCTGCAGTAGCATTCTTAATATTGATTTGTAATGTGCTTTGGAAAATTATATTGAATTATAAATCCTCTATGTTGGTGGAAACTTTGGGGACTTACGAAAAAGAAATTTCAGTTCTACTCAATGATCTATTTATACAATGTTCTGTAATGGGAAGAATCTCTAGGTCAGGAAAATAATGATGCAAGAACACAAGAAAAACAGTGAGGACAGGAACTTAAGATGACAGGTGAATATGGCTTGTCTGTGGCCATCCGGTGGGGTTAAAACCCTCATTGGCCTGTCTGACCTGCTCTAATATTAAGGGATGCTAAGGACATGAGTGACTTGGTCAAATGCCATGCTTTTTCCTCTAGCATAACTATTGCTTATATGATGGCAGTTATTGTAGATGTCATTAGGCTGGTTAGACCTCAGCTCATAGGAATGCCTACTGAAAGTGGAATAGAGGACGCAGGCATGACAACAGGATGTCCTGGATGTGTCGTTTATTCTGAATAAGAAACAGTAGTTCAAAACTTAACTCGACAATTTAGCATTATAGGTCTTAAATCCAGCACTCACTGAAGAATTGTTTGGACTACAAAAAAACTGCACATTTCTGAATGTTGTATAACATTTTTTGACTGCTTTTTGTGTACAAATGCCTGAGGCAAAAACAATGAAATTTGTTTATTTGTAATGTGATGTTTCGTTTGATTTCAAATAATATTATATGAAGTTCCGCAACAACATTTTACCACAGCCTAGCTGCCAAATACATTAAAGCTAGCCAATATGCCCATACTTATACCATACTTATGCTGTCTGCCCTTTACAATATGGACGGCATTGGACGCCCGCTTTTGGTAAAGTGGATGCAGGACCTCAATGTAAGGTCTGACCTACCTGACCAGTAATGACCATCAAATGACCCCACTATCCCACAAACCTCTCAGCTGCAAAGGACAGCTTGGTGTTATTAGGCGAGTGGTGTTCTCATGACCTTGCTACTTGACATCATCCACCATGCGAGCCTGCAGGCAGGGCACTGATTGGTCCTTTGGTTACCAATGAGTTCTTGTACTTTGTTTAGTAATCAGCACTGTAGGGTTACCAATTTTTTTGCATTGTCTTTTAAAAACCATTGGCCATTTCTTGTCAACTGATTGTGCCTAGGTGTACATTAGGTGTTCAGAAGTCCTCAATATATTTATGGGTCAAGGCATAGTGGTGAATCCAAACCATCACTGTGAGCCATTGTGTAGAAAGTGAGAATCTGACTACTGATGGCCTATTTGCCGCCAGCATATTTTTAGAGTGTGATTGTTGCAATTGTTGTAGCAGATGGGGGTCTCTTAGTCTTGGCTTCTACCGAGGGACTAGACTGAAACTTACAAACAATGCGTGATGGCCAATTGGCCATGTCATTGGGCATTACCTTGGAGTCCCAGTTATGGGCTTGAGGAAAGGAATGTCAAGGAAGACTCATGAATAGACAATGTGCAGAAAGCTGGTCACTACAACCCTCCATCTTGGTAAGGGGTGGTTTATTGCCATCTCAGCATATGAGATGTCTGTCTCTTGTTTGACTTTATAAGGTCTTGGTGCAATTTTTTATGGATCGACTTTGGTAAGGTTCATGCAGAAAGCAGTTGTCATCAGCTATAACAGACAGAGAAAAGTGGTGTTTTGATGTGTAATGAATATGATAGTATTTGTTAACAAAAAGAATCCACTAACTGATTGAGAGAAAGAACTATAAAAGAAAAGAGGTTATGATGTTCTATGGTAACAGTACTACTGTTGTGGTATTGTTTATGCTTTATTCGGTACTTTTGGCATTTGGTGAAAGGAGAAGCAATTTGCAGAATAGTTTCTCTGAAGTAGAGCTGCTTCTCTTGCACTGGTTCACTGATGTATCAGTGCCTGGTTTAATTGTAAAGCTGCTTTTGTCGTCCTTATCCAGAAATTGAGACAGTTTTGTTCAGTTTGTTCATTACACCAACAACTTGGTGCATTGTTCTTGGGCACATTTGTTTTATGTTTTAATCAAGAGTAGATTGTTATCATGCTGCCACTGTGCAGTAATGGTGAACCAATCAATCCATTTGGCCTTGGGAGTCTGGAATCGGCTTGCATTGCAACGTCAAATGTGGTTCGCAATACTGTTGGTGCAACATTTGTGCAACTCTTCAGCCTTTACGTCGCGATTCTTTGGGTTTTCTGCCAATTTGAACTGATAAAAAGTACAAAGACATACCAAAAAGTGAAAAATTCTTGATGGCTGAAATTAAGGTAAGTTTCCTTTACCGAGACCATAATAGCTAATTCTTTTAATGGGTTTGATTTGTATCATGTATCTGAAAGATATTTTGCACTACAGTTTGTCACGTCAATCATTGGGATAGAAATTTAGCATTGTTTGTACAGTCCATAAAAATCAATGCAATAAGATTGGTGGATCTGTTGATATAAACTTGAGTAGAACTAAGTCTGGGGTGGCGCTGTGGTGCACTTTTGTGATGTCACTACCCATTGTGTGTCAGATTGATAGTATCAAGAATTTCAACAGTGTGCAAAATTGGACTGCCATTTTCATAAATTGGCAAATATCGGGCAAAAACGGCACCAGAACATCACAAAAAAGTGATACTCATAATACAAAAGAGGTAAGCTATACATAGGTATGTGTATTTCTCCTGTGGGGCTTGTGGTTGCTGAGATATCTGGCCAAATGTCTGTCCTCTGCTTGACGTAACAAACTATAACAATGTAGGGTGCTATCTGTGAGATTATTTGTTGCTGTTGTAGGATGGGTGTTGCTTTCGTGTTGGGTGATTATGAAAATAAATGAAGAGTCTAAAGGTTTTCACTGATCCAGTGAAAGAGACCAAACCTTGATGACTTTAACCAGAACTTTTAATTCGGATTGAACCACGAAAAACCAGACAAACACTGTAAAACATCAGCATAACTTTCCAGCCAAAAAGCCATACACACTCAAGCTCCTACATCCAGCTTTCTACAGTTCAATCTACCTGCCAGCCAGCTAGCCCACCAGCCACTTCTACCACTTCCATAAAGGCCTGAAGGTCATTCGCTTCAACAAGGTGAATCGAGGGCAGAGGTCAGCCATGTCCTCCTGGATAGGATAATGCCACATGACATTTTGATGACACTCTGACTTTTCCTATTTTAAGTTGCTGACACAAGGAGGGCCAGGGATGTTGCCATTTGCTGCATCATCATCCATCTGGCAGCCAATTGACCCTTTCGATGTTGGCTGGGCCAAATATAGCGGAGTTTCATAGGTGATCTTCATGAGTGAGGAGTCATGAGTGATAGTAACTGGTTCTGAGGTCGGGTTCTCTCTAAAAATTCTTAGATAAGCAATCTTATAAAATAACAACAAGACTATTTGGTAAAAGTTTTAGAAAGCTCGTATTGATTGTGCTCAGGTATAAGAAACGTACTTACCACAAGAGAACAAGCTGATCATCTTCCAAAGAAGGTTCATGTTTCTTTAAAAGTGCGTTTGTTATGCCATGGAAATTTGCTGGTCCAGTACAAAGTGTTCCCCCAATAAACTTCATACTTGCCTTGCATTGAAGCTATGGCAAGTGGGCACACAAGAAAAATAGTGCGACAGTACATTGCATCTTCTGTGAATCTTCTCTGAAACATATCACATTCTTAAAACTGCATTGGCAATGTAATTATTGAAGAATGAAAACATGTAATTGTTAAATTATGGTAAAATTGCCAGACGTATTGAACATGCCATATCATACAAAAACGGTCACAACCGGCGATCAGCATTTCAGCATATTTCCCAGGACTTTTTTATTCATGTGAGCTGTATAGTAGAGGAACGTGCCATAGGTTCCGTGACCAATTTCTCCGACTCAATTTTTCGATGCATATTCTGTTAGATGGGTTCAAAATAAGAAAATTTAGCGAGGGTACCCCTCTCAAAAGTTCGGGCTAACTCCACCAGCGGCCATTTTCCAAAATGGCCACCAAAATACAAAATTTGTCATAAATCCACTTCTATTTGGCCTATAAATTCAAATTTTGGGTCTAAATATAGGTTTTAAGGGTCAGGCAATCCAATTAACATATTCCCAAAGGTGTCTGCCCAACCCTAGTGGTCATAATCCAACATGGCAGCCAAAATGGCCGACGAAAATGGCTAACTCACCATTACCGTATCATATGGTCAAAATATGGAGTTGGAGCTTCATACAATATGTTGACAGGCCTCAGAAAAGTCATATAGTGTGATTAATGATTTGTGTATTCAATCCTTATGGTACCATATCCAATATGGCCACCAAAACGACTGTTCAAAATGCCCCAAATATCACTTTTATCATCATGTTGCCAGTATTTGGTCTTTTAATTTTGTTAAGATATCAATATTTGTACTTTAATGGTCCAAACAAATCAGTTATAACAATTCATAAGATGTGCACATAGATCTGTTTTTCTAAGTCCAATATGGCTGCCAAAATGGCCGCCCAAAATGCAGAAAATATCACAATTTTACATAAATAGTTGCCCTTCAATTGTAATCTTTGCATTGTTATAAATGTTTTAACTGTCAAGGAGTTCTCTTATCAGTATCTGACAATTGCACACACAACCCTGTTGTAAGGAATCCAATTAGGGTGCCAAGGGGCCTCCCAGAGGGTTCAAATGTGAATTTTAACACAATTTATTATTGTCATTTTGTATTATTGTACAACGTTTTTAGTTCAGATTTGTGAGGAAGATCTCTTTTCTGGCTATATGACTGCTGTACCAATTGGAGACAAAAAAATCGGTGAAATTATGATCAAATATCAATTGCCAGACTTGACTTTTGGTCCCTAGGAGCCCGTTGTATTAACATAGTTGTAAAACCACTATAAAACAGGAAGTTAGGACTTAGTAACAAGAACTGATTCTTTCTATGACTCTTCAGCGATTATCACATCTGATACATAATAGCAACTTTTATAAGCAACCAATAACCACGTGGTTACTGAGTACAGGAAAGACTGGAATTCCTGCAATGTTGCTAGAAACGTGTGACATACATTTTCAGGTTTTGATAAGTATTTCTGTAATGAGGGTTTACAATATTTAACACTAAAGAGCTCTTGGTCAAATATCAGTTTAAATTTGAGAAAAACTCAATTTGATATAAAATCAATTGTTTTTTATCTCTCCATTTGGAGCATCAGTCACATGTCCAGAGATAAGAGCTTTTCTTCCCAAATTTGAAATTTTTAACCGTGATATTTACCTCAAATTATTCATTCATCTTTTTATTAAATGTGCCATCATAAAATAAGTTGGAAGAGTATCAAGATTTTAAAATAGGGCACTGCCGTTCTCTGAAAATAGCAACCTCAGTAATTTTTTATAATTTTTTAACTAACAATGATTGAAAGGGAGTTATATGCCAGGTTGGAGCTAATATATCAGTGGAGTTTTTGTTCGCATAATTATAGGGACTTAGATTCCAGGTGCTGAAATCTCATCATTCTTTGTTAGTTTATATGGAGGCCATATTAGGTTGATATTTCATCTCCAATTCTCCATATGTGACATCACTATTACTTAATAGTTTTCTGGTACAGTAGTCGTATGTCCAGAAGAGAGATCTTCCTCACAAATTTGAACTCTTTAACTTCATCAGTTCTTGTTCCAAAGTCGTAATTTCCTGTTTTGTAATGGTTTTACAATTATGTTAGCAAAACGGGCTCCTAGGGACAAAAAGCCAAGTCTCAGCAAGTCTGGCAATATATATTTCAGCATAATTTCACCGATTTTTACCCCGCTGGCTATGTAATAGCCTACGGGGTACTGCAGTCCTCCACATGACCGGTAGCTGGGGATTTCGTCAATCATAACTCACTTTGTGTTGCTCATATTTCATTCAAACTTTGCCTGTTATCTTATTTTGTCATACAGACGGGAATGACAAGTTTCCAGGCATTTCTAGCAATTAGATGTGCGTAATTCCATGTTAGTTCTATAAATTTCAGGAAATTTTTCCGCTTGACCCCCTTAGATTCGTCTCAAACATTTCTCAAACTAGCCTTTAGTAGTGTAATAGATGTGTGAATAGTTTCAGCTCAATATCTTGAACAATACTGGAATTTATTACTTTTGTATGCATGTAACAGTATCCGAATGGTCTCAATGGTTTCACATAGAGCCAGCGGGGTTTAAGTGCTTGCACGGTATTTTTTTGTCTGCAATTCGTACAGCAGTTATAAAAGCCAGAAAAGAGATCTTCCACACAAATTTGAATTTTTTAACTTTGGTAATTGTCTCATAGTATTAGTTTTGTGATTCAACGTGCACTATTGAGTCAAGAGTGTATTGGAAACTGTGGCACTGCTATTCTTTGACAATACCGACCTGAGTTGTATTTTAAGCTTAATATTCAAGTTTTTAGATCACTTAAATTTGTGATGAAAATTTCGCTTCAAATTATCGTTTAGTTGCACAAGTTGAAACAGCCGGCAGGTTGTAGCTTATAATATAGTTAAGTTTGTTTTAAATAATTGAATGTATAAATCACTTACACTGGATAGAAAGTTAAACAGTCTGACAGTTTCAGGGACTATCCAGTCCCCTTCCTCAGAGTTGAATGACAGTGCTTGGACTTGTCCCTCTGGTGGTGGTTGTGGATGGATGTTGCCCCCTAGCAGAGAGAACTTGTGGCACCCCCTCAATGGCCCTGTCCCAAGCATGGGAGAGATTGAAGCGAAGACCACCCTGTCGATTTAATGCTGGCTTCTCCCTTCGTTCATATATTGCCTCCTTCACTCCCGTTCGAACCAGTTTTCCTCAGTGTCTAAAATTACAACATCCTTGTTGGTGAATTGGTGCCCTGTGGCATGCAGATGGGTATATACAGCAGAATCATTCATAGCCGCTAGAACTTGGCCGACGGTGTTGATACATCCGTTTGGCTAAAGGTTGTGATGTCTCTCCGATGTAAGTTTCCGTGCAGCTGGGTTCCCCACATTTAATCCCATAGATGACATTGGGCTTCTTCTCCTTAGCCAGTTTGTCCTTAGGTTGCACCAGCATGTTTCTGAGGGTGTTATAGGGTTTGAAGTGTGATGTTATCTGATGCTCAACCATCCACAACCACCACCAGAGGGACAAGTCCAAGCACTGTCATTCAACTCTGAGGAAGGGGACTGGATAGTCCCTGAAACTGTCAGACTGTTTAACTTTCTATCCAGTGTAAGTGATTTATACATTCAATTATTTGGATTATACCTGGATGACTAATCTTCACAATCATATTAAGTTTGTTTTGTTTGCATATGATGACTTAGATTCCAAATCAATCACTGGAATCTCATTGCTTTTTGGTCTGTTTATATGGAGACCAATGAGACCATATTTGGTTCCCATCATGCCGTAAGGTTGATATTACACCTCCAATTCTCCATGTGTGACATCACTATTACTTTATAGTTTTCTGCCAAGACAATAGAATAATACAACCTTGTGAAGTACAAGCAGACTGCCACCTGAAAGATGACACAGAGATCTGTGTCTGACTGACAGTGCTTCAAGGATTCAGGCTGCAGAAAGAGATGTTATTCGACTGATGACATGACCCTTTAAATTGCCATTTTAAAAGCAATATTTATTGCAAATGGAAAGTCAAATTGTGTTTTAACAATGGCAGAAGCTTAAAATAGTACCAGTCATCTAACTGCATATATATATATGCAGTACAATTTGCCATAAATAAAATAAAATTCATAAAACGTCATACAATAATACAAAATGACAATAATAAATTGTGATAAAATGTACATTTAAACCCTCTGGGAGGCCCCTTGACAACAGGGTTGTGTGTGCAATTGTCAGATACTGATAAGAGAACTCCTTGACAGTTAAAACATTTATAACAGTGAAAAGATTACAATTGTAGGGCAACTATTTATGTAAAATTGTGATATTTTCTGCATTTTGGGCGGCCATTTTGGCAGCCATATTGGACTTAGAAAAACAGATCTATGTGTACATCTTATGAATTGTTATAACTGATTTGTTTGGACCATTAAAGTACATATTATTGATGTCTTAACCAAATTAAAAGACCAAATACTGGCAACATGATGATAAAGGTGATATTTTGGGTATTTTGAACAGCCGTTTTGGTGGCCATATTGGATATGGTACCATAAGGATTGAATACACAAATCATTAATCACACTATATGACTTTTCTGAGGCCTGTCAACATATTGTATGAAGCTCCAACTCCATATTTTGACCATATGATACGGTAATCGTGAGTTAGCCATTTTCGTCGGCCATTTTGGCTGCCATATTGGATTTTGACCACTAGGGTTGGGCAGACACCTTTGGGAATATGTTAATTGGATTGCCTGACCCTTAAAACCTATATTTAGACCCAAAATTTGAATTTGTAGGCCAAATAGAAGTGGATTTATGACAAATTTTGTATTTTGGCGGCCATTTTGGAAAATGGCCGCTGGTGGAGTTAGCCCGAACTTTTGAGAGGGGTACCCTCGCTAAATTTTCTTATTTTGAACCCATCTAACAGAATATGCATCGAAAAATTGAGTCGGAGAAAGTGGTCACGGAACCTATGGCACGTTCCTATACTAGTAGCGGTTGCTAAAATGGAACATTTGAAGGCTGAATTAGCAAAATAGATGTGCCATTTAACATGTGTGGCATTCACAGAATTCTGACAAATCCACCATGGCCAATATCTGGCCTACTTTTCTCAAAGCAAAATAAACTGCTGGCTTGTCAGCAACCATACCTTTGCTATCCTTACTTTGGAAATTCAAATTTGTAAAGCACTGCAAAGTATCCTTTCCAATCGATTTTCAAAATCAAGCCATTGAACAGAACAACTCCAATTTTCAGTCATAACCAATAGAATTTATGCCTGAGCGATACACCAACTCAACTTGTATTCCCATAACTATTTCTGTGTAGTCTCCAGTACAACCAGAAGTACACTATAGACAAATCAATGAACCCAGAAGGGGTCATTTCTGACAGAGATAGTTGAATCGAAAAATTATTCCGGCATTTGATATTTACCAGCAAGTTAACCTAAATCAAGTGACAGGGTTACTTAACATAAAGTATTTGGCAGAGCACAGACAATACATTGCCATCATAAAAGTATGTCTTATTATATGCTTGTATTGTCTACCTGACTGTCAATGCACCTCTACCGGATTGTATGAATGCTTGAAACAGGTTATTTTATTGTGAGCTTTCATAAAAAAGGATAAAATTGATTTTGTTCACACTTAGCAATTCAGGTAAAACCCCTCGTACCTGAAGGCAACTTTAGTTTTTTATTTACTAAATCGAACTTTCAAAACTTGCATTTCAAGTGAACATGATGAAGCTGCCAAGGGATCAATAGTACTTTATGAAGAACACACATCAATCAGTTCTATCACCTACTTCAATCTTGTTTGAACACCAGACATAAAAGATTACCAAAATCAGTTCTCAAGAGCACAAGCTCCAAGTATCCAGTTGAGAAATTCAGAAACCATGCAACCCAAGATCAAATGCAAACTTCACAGGTCCCACAGCTTTAAACTGTGTTCAAGCCAAGTGCAAGACAATTTGATAAATGGATCTCCAATGATTCACCATGTATCTCAAAGTATTTTAATGCGGGTGCATTCTTCAGCTCGAGTGCACAGAAATTGCAGGTGTCAGAAGTGGTATAATGTCATTGGAAGACACAACATTCATGAATTGTCATTACCTTTATAGTAAACTGACGATGATGATTGCTTGGCTTTGTGTATATATATGTGCTAAGACTCATGTAGTTATTATATCAAAATTACAATGAAACAAACGACATAGGTAGAAGATGAAGCTTTTGACCGATATGTCTATTATTGTGTTGCATATTTTGTATTGCCTATTTAAAATATTCTAAATATTTCATGGAACAATGTTTTATGAGCCTTTGTATTAATAGAAGAGTGTTGTACTGATATGAAAAATTTCCGACCAAAGCACAAGAAGGACTTGTTGTATGACACAATGATGACTTCAAAGAGCCTTTACATGTTTCATAGGCTGTGGAACTACAATCTTAGTCATTCGGTTAAATGTGTACTTGCTGCGACTTGGGAAGCAGCAATTGTGTTACCATATGTAGACAGGCCAAACATGGTAACACAATTGAGCCATGGCCACTGATTAGCTTGGTGTGTTCCAAGTCCTTCAGAAATCTTTGCTAAACTTAGGGCCAGCAATCATGAGCTATTAATCTGGTCATGAAGCAATTCTCAGCACTAACAAGGTGCGGGACATCATGTAGCAATGATGCCCTTGGGTGGCCCCTGGGTGGCCAATCGATAGCGGTCAATTTTGGCCTTAGATGGGTCTCCCTCATAATGATTAATGTATTATTTGTAGCTTTTTAAAATAGGTATGCTAAATTATGTATGATTCGTTATGTAAATAAACTTCAATGTCTGTCTGTCTCTGTCTGTCTGTCTGTCTGCCCTTGGGAAAAAAATGTGACAAACGAAATGTGATGCACCCTCGGCGAGTGTCCCTCGTTCTTATGTCTAAAATTATATGACATTTTGTCACAATGTTGAGTTTTTGACGTATTAATATTTAATAGCATGTTCAAATGCGTGAATCGTCTCCCAATTCCACAATCTGTAGGAAATGTCTCAACATTTCAGTAATTATTTAACTCAGCTACATAGGTCATGTCATATTTATTAACAATCTGTGTTATGTGTCAGTATTTTTAGGTTATCTTTAACAATGTTTGGTCAAACTATTTTGGGTTCGAAATAAAAGGTAATCACATCATGCACTAGGTGTCGTTTCTACTCGTTTGACCTCGAAGTTTGCTGTAATTTTACTGTAGTCTTAGTAATAATGGTGAGTATTACCTGATGCCATCAGCAAGTTATCTGAACACATCTTCTGTATCATTGAAAATAATTGATGAAATTAGGGTAACCAACCTGTTAAAGAACAATTTTTTTTCTGAAGTTTTAGGTGTGTCATTGTTGGCATATGGGAACTACAACCATTATGTCACTGGATTATGATTCCGCCATTGTCATTAATCGCAGCAATGTCGTAAGTGTAGACTTGTATGTTGACAGTGTTTCAATATCATTTTGTCATACCAATGTTTTATGTTGTCATTACTTATTGTGCCAATGTGCCATGGTAATTATCTTTAGGCATCTCATGTTACATCTCTTGTCTTGATGTGTGATATATCCATGTTTCAGTGTCAAGTTACATAATGTAATATGATGTTGGCACTGCAGACTTCTCTGTCTTGGTGATGGAAGAGACTATCAACTTTATTTTTGATTTAAAGGACATTCATCAAGTCTATGTTTATGTGCTTTGTCCATTTTATAATTGGCCTTAAAATTAGTATATATTGAACTTACAAAGCATAATGTCACTTTTGGCAACAAAGAGGGAACCTTATATTGTAGCAAATTTTATTGAAGAATACAAATCAAATTCAAGAACACATCAAGCGATTTGTTTTGCGATTATTTTCCCAAAGCACAATGTCACATTGTTCTGAGAGAACATTCTTAAAGACACCATCTCGAGACAGAACAATATGCTTTATACAGCTACAAAGATAGATAACCATTTTGCTAATCTGAGTATTATCTAACTCCAGCTGATTAAACAAACATAAAGAGATAACAAGTTGCTTTGTTCTAATTTATTTCCATGATAAAAGCAATGCCAGGATTGATGCATGTCTTTGCATTCATCCAAAGCAGGCTACAACAGAATGAGTCTGGCAGAGAATTACAAAAGTAACTGTCTGCATTACTAACTTTATAATGCTGTCAACAAGAAACCTCTGAGAAAAGCATGGCTTGCCTCTAGGTTCATTATTGCGACCCATTGATCATGCAAAATGCCCATGAGCCTAAATACCCACTAAAAATGCTCACTAATTCTTGATCGATCTCCTTTTAGTTTCTTTTTCAACCATGGTAAACAAAATGACTCCAAATCGTTCTATTCCATTGGTGAGGGCTGGAAACTATAATGATTTGTGAATGCCATAGTGAGAGAGAATCAGAGACTATTTTGTTTGAGACCTCCATTACAACTGGCAGTTGGTCTTTATCATGTTATGAATGTCTTTCTTCTGTGACAAGATCCTGTGACATAATGCAACATGTTTCCCATCATTGTTATGGGTCAAACAGCTAATTAAAATTCATGATACATAGAGGCTACCTCTGACTGTTATAATTATGATTTGGAAAATTCATTTAGGGCTTTCAATCATATATTACTCAGCCTTTAGTTTGATGCATCACTCCCTAGCATGATATTACTAAAAGATATATTTTAGAATGGTAGAATGTTGTAAGCCTAGACATACCCAGGTGGTCCGATCCCTCCGTGTATTTAACACAAATGTATTCACATCTCCTCCTTGAACAGACATCTCACTTATATGAACAAGATATTACCATACGTTTATATTGATAAGACACTTAGATATATAGCAAGAAACTCTTTGATGGCATGATGGAATTGTAGTCTCAATATGTCATTGAAAGCTAAGTCAAGGGTTATCACACTTTACGCTGCTGCCACAATGGTTAATTTTCTCACCACATTCTCACTTTCTTATAAACATGGATTCTTCTTCACTGATTCAGCCAAGGTTACAAAGAGCTCTCTTAATTGATATAGATTTATGCAAGATTGCCCAGCTCACCTTCTTTGAAGATATTGCCCCTGAATATTATTAGCTTAGAAAAAAATTGAAGCTTACTGAAGTGACAAGTTCATTTGAAAGGGGCAAGATGTATTTCTTCATACTTGTGTGCTGTGTAGATATTCTGACAAAAAAAAAAAGCCATGGTACTTGACAGTCATTGTACCATTTAGTTATGTATTAACCTGTAAAAATAGTTATGTATTCAACCAGTGTTGAACATTCCAACAGTATACAAGGCATTCCTCTAGATATATTCATTTGGGACATGGACCATATGTGTAACCACAGCAGCTACGATCTTCTTATGCTTTTTTTAATACAATCTTTGAGAGAAAATGGATAACGACAGATGAAAGACACAAATGTTTGAACTGCATAACATTGCTTTCACCTTTGTGCACAATAAATATTCTTTGTCTGTATGAGTGCAGCAGTCTAGACATCTCTTTTGCACAATTTGTTTGTGTTGGTGCTTGCAAAAATCAATTAAAGAAAGACTTGAACCTCATTGTCACATCTGCATGTACATGATTAGCTCAGGTTGTGCCGAACATACACTGTAGCTGAGATGCTCGGCAGAATGAGGATGAAGTGAAGATTTCCGTCTTAATCATTCCAATATAAGAAAGTATATTGGAATACCACTGTTGATATATTGACAGGATTTAGCTCTTTTCCTCGGAACGTACATGTAGTTGTCTCAGTTCTTTAGATAACGTTTGTTTTATTCCAGCTTCACTGTGTACCAAGTGCAGATTCTGTATGGAATGGAACTTTTCACTTTTTTATGGGTTAAGTCATTTGGTTGTCCTTATTCAGATTCTGCGTGAACTTATTGTCCGGGCTTTTCTGAACATTTTCGGCTGCTATACATATTTTTTGGCATCTCATGGTCACCTGATTAGTTATTATAGACAACTCATAGTTTTTTAGATGTCAACATCTTTTCAAACATCTGCCATTTGCGTTCCGAATTTGCAAAGAGCAATTGATAAAGGGAACTCGCTACAAAAACAAGATAGGATTACGTGGTATAAGATGTTTGAACTTTCACCACTGATCCCTTGTTTAGACAAGAGCTTTTGTCTCAACCTATTTTTTTTTTCATGTCAGATTCTTTTATTTCTTCAGAGGCCAGTGACAGATATAGGAAAAATCCACATTGGATTCACCTCTGCAGACACAAGACTTCGACCCTTGCTTTTCTGCTCTATCCCATCCAATCTTTAGTGGGGGAACAGATGCCCAAGATAAAGATGGCGGCACAGTGGTTGCTCTGGCTACCCACCTGAATGTGTTTTCTTGTTTCTCATTACTTGTCAGCCACTCCTGATTGCTCAATAATATACCAAGTGAATTTCAGCTGGTTGAATATGCGTATCTACTCTTAGAGGGTAATTAAAGTATAACTTGATGATAGCTGACTTTAATTTGAGAATGTTTTAAAGTAAGGTACTCCCTGAAACATGCTTTTTCTGTTTTTTATGATGCAATATGAGCGTTCGGGCTATGAAGAAGCTGTTCAGTTATTTAATCTAAACTAATTTTACAGGTTCTGAAGCATCTTTCTGTTCCCATTGCAGTGATGTAACGTAGTGGTTCAGCAAATTCTTGGGTTATCTTCCGCAACTGAGTTCTCTTTCCAGACTTTTTCATCCTGTTTCTAGACACTAATGCTCCTTTGTCAAGCTACTGTTAGTACTGGCTTTTGATTTTCTTGAGCAATTTGCAAACGCCTTTTTTTAAGCTGAAAGGAGCTGCGGTTTCTGTTGATGACAAGTGCATTACCTAATATATACACAATCCAAACATAAAAGTGGTAACTATCTTGGGTCCATGTCTCAAGCATAACTCTGTTCCTGTTCTCATCACACTCATCAAACATTCCATGTGCCACATCACTGACATTTACTTTGTTTTGCAATAGTACATGCACTTAAACAATCCCTACCTTCTTTAAAATACACCTTCATTTTACACCTTTCCCTGCAACTTTTGATCAATGTGCAGAACTGCCTCATATGCTTTCTGTCAGGCTATCCAGGTGGCAGCAGGGGCCAGGCACACTGACAACTGCTGCCACCACAATATGACATTTTGCATCAACAAGAGACTTACCCATTATACTTGAATTTTATGCGAACTGTTTCATATTAAAATTTCCATTTATGCTTATCAATTTGGACCACCATGATCTCCTTCACTTTCATATTCAGGTTCACATATCCTACCCTAAATGGCTCAAATGCCTGCTTGCAACGGGTTTTCTAGTACACATAATGCTGATAATGATTGTTTCCCTAAATTTCTCCTTATATCGTTCAAGTGGGTTGTTTCTCTGAATTCAAGACCAGTGTCATGATCTGCTGCAGATAAGTTTAATTTTCAATATTAATTTTCAATTTGCTATGTAAAATGAAGTTGAGTTATAAAATCTGTATCTAGGTGGAAACTTGGTGGACTTGTGAACAAGAAACTGCGGTTATACTGAGCCATCTATTTATGCTGCTGTAATGGGAAGAATCTCTAGGTCAGGAAAATAATGATGCAAGAACACAAGAAAAACAGTGAGGACAGGAACTTAAGATGACAGGTGAATATGGCTTGTCTGTGGCCATCCGGTGGGGTTAAAACCCTCATTGGCCTTACTGACCTGCACTAATATGAAGGGATGCTAAGGACATGAGTGACTGGGTCAAATGCCATGATTTTGCCTCTGGCATAGCTATTGCTTGTAGGATGGCAGTTATTTTAGATGTCAAATAGCTGGTTGGACTGCAGCCTAGAGGATGGTACATTGAAAGTGAAATAGAGGAAGCAGGCGTGGCAACAGGATTTGTGTTGTTAATATTGAATAAGAAAAATGAGCTCGAAACTAAGCTTGAGAATTTGGCATTATGGGTCTTGATTTCCATCATTGACTGAAGAATTGCTTGGACTAAAAAAAAATTACAAATTTCTAAATGTTGTATCAAAACTTTTGATTGCTTTAATTGTACAAATGCAAAAGAAAAAATCGACAAAATTTGTTTGTTTTTAATGTGTTGTTTCTTGACTACAAATGATATTATATAAATGTTCTGCAACAGCATTTTGCCATAGCATATCAGTCCAATACATTTTGGCCAGCCAATATGCCCATACTTATACCAATGTACAATACATACATATGCTGTCTGCCCATTACAATATATGGACGCCCGCTTGGCGCTTGTGGCAAAGTGGATGCAGGACCTCGAATTCTGGATGTAAGGTCGGACCTACCCGACCAGTAATGACCATCAAATGACCCCATCCCACAATCCTCTCAGCTGCAAGGGACAGCTCGGTGTTATTAGGCGAGTGGTGTTCTCATGACCTTGCTACTTGACATCATCCACCATGCGAGCCTGCAGGCAGGGCACTGATTGGTCCTTTGGTTACCAATGAGTTCTTGTACTTTGTTTAGTAATCAGCACTGTAGGGTTACCAATTTTTTGCATTGTCTTGATATCGTTGGCCATTTTTTATCAACCGGTAGTGCATAGGTGTATGTTTAGGTGTCCAGAAGTCCTCAGTGTATTTATGCCTCAAAGCACAGTAGAGAGAGCCATTGTGCAGAAAGTGAGAATCTAACCATTAATCAGCTATTGGCCATTACCATAATTATTTAAGAGGGTAATCGTTGCAGTAGATGAGAGTCTGTTAGTCTTGGCATCTAGTGAGGGACTACACTGAAACTTACAAACAATGCGTGATGGCCAATTGGCCATGTCATTGGGCATTACCTTGGAGTCCCAGTTATGGGCTTGAGGAAAGGAATGTCAAGATAATGTGAAGAGGAATATGGTGGGACATTGTGGAGACAAGGTGATGTGGATCTATCAATGCTACCCTCTATCTTGGTAAAAGGTTGTTTATTGCCTTCTCTACTTATCAAATGTTTGTCTCCGAGCATGACTCTTGTTTGTTTTATGAGGTCTTGATGCACTTTTTGATGGATTGACAGTGGCAAGGTTCATGCAGAAAACAGTTGTCATCAGCAATAGCGGACAGGGAAATGTGGTGTTTTGATGTGTGCTGAATATGATAGCATTTTCCTAAAAAAGAGAATATTCTAACTGAAAGAGAGAAAGAACTATAAAAGAAAAGAGGTTATGATGTTCTTTGCCGCTCATGTCAATTCTGGTAATATAAATCATCCTATTTACTCAAGTAACAGCACTCTTAGTGAACAAATGTCTTGTGATACTTCTTTATAGTTGTCATCTGCTACAGTGCTGTAACAGTACTACTGTTATATGGTATAGTTTATACATATTTTTTTCTTTTGGCATTTGGTGAAAGGAGAAGCAATAGTTTTGCAAAAGTTTCTCTCAAGTAGAGCTGGTTCGCTGAAGTGTCCGTGCCTGGTTTAATTGTAAAGCTGCTTAGTCATCCTAATACAGAAATTGAGGCAGTTTTGTTCTGCCAGAAGTGATTCTGTTCATTACACCAACAACCTTGGTGCATTGTTCTTGAGCGCATTTGTGTTATGGTTTAATCAAGACTAGATTGTTATCGTGCTGCCACTTTGCAGTAATGGTGAACCAATCAATCCATTTGCCCTTGGAGTCTGGAATCGGCTTGCATTGCAACGTCAAATGTGGTTCGCAATACTGTTGGTGCAACATTTGTGCAACTCTTCAGCCTTTACGTAGCGATTATTTGGGTTTTCTGCCAATTTGAACTGATAAAAGGTACAAAGACATACCAAAAAGTGAAAAATTCTTGATGGCTGAAATTAAGGGAAGTTTCCTTTAGCGAGACCATAATAGCTAATTCTTTTAATGGGTTTAATTTGTATCTTGTATCTGAAAGATAGTTTGCACTACAGTTTGTCATGTCAATCATTGGGATAGAAATTTAGCATTATTTATATAGTCCATAAAAATCAATGCAATGGGATTGGTGGATGTGCTGGTATAAACTTTTAGAACTAAGTCTGGGGTGGCGCTGTGGTGCACTTTTGTGATGTCACTACCCATAGTGTGTCAGATTGATAGCATCACAAATTTCAACATTGTGCAAAATTGGACAGCCATTTTCATAAATTGGCAAATATCGGGCAAAAACGTGATATTCATATTACAAAAGAGGTAAGCTATACATAGGTATGTATATTTCTCCTGTGGGGCTTCTGGTTGCTGAGATATCTGGCCAAACGTCTGTCCTCTGCTTGACGTAACAAACTATAACAATGTAGGGTGCTATCTGTGAGATTATTTGTTGCTGTCGAAGGATGGGTGTTGCTTTCGTGTAGGGTGATTATGACAATAAATGAAGAGTCTAAAGGTTTTCACTGATCCAGTGAAAGAGACCAAACCTTGATGACTTCAACCAGAACTTTTAATTCGGATTGAACCACGAAAAACCAGACAAACACTGTAAAACATCAGCATAACTTTCCAGCCACAAAGCCATACACACTTGAGCTCCTACATCCAGCTTTCTACCACTTCCAGAAAGGCCTGAAGGTCATATGCTTCAACAAGGTGAATCGAGGGCAGAGGTCAGCCATGTCCTCCTGGATAGGATAATGCCACATGACATTTTGATGACACTCTGACTTTTCCTATTTTAAGTTGCTGACACAAGGAGGGCCAGGGATGTTGCCATTTGCTGCATCATCATCCATCTGGCAGCCAATTGACCCTTTCGATGTTGGCTGGGCCAAATATAGCAGAGGTGATTTTCTTGAGTGAGGAGTCATGAGTGATAGTAACTGGTTCTGAGGTCGGGTTCTCTCTAAAAATTCTTAGATAAGCAATCTTATAAAATAACAACAAGACTATTTGGTAAAAGTTTTAGAAAGCTCGTATTGATTGTGCTCAGGTTAAGAACTGTACTTACCACAAGAGAACAAGCTGATCATCTTCCAAAGAAGGTTCATGTTTCTTTAAAAGTGCGTTTGTTATGCCATGGAAATTTGCTGGTCCAGTACAAAGTGTTCCCCCAATAAACTTCATACCTTCCTAGTATGCACGATGCGGAAAGGGGCCACACAAGAAAAATAGTGCAACAATACAATGCATCTTCTGTGAATCTTCTCCGAAACATTTCGCATTCTTAAAATTGCATTGGCAATGTAATTATTGAAGAATGAAAACATGTAATTGTTAAATTATGGTAAAATTGCCAGACGTATTGTACATGCCATATCATACAAAAACGGTCACAACAGGCAATCAGCATTTCAGCATATTTCTCAGAACTTTTTTATTCATGTGAGCCGTAGTGGTTGCTAAAATGGAAAATTTGAAGGATGAATTAGCAAAATAGATGTGCCATTTAACGTGTGTGGCATTCACAGAATTCTGACAAATCCACCATGGCCAATATCTGGCCTACTTTTCTCAAAGCAAAATAAACTGCTGGCTTGTCAGCAACCATACCTTTGCTATCCTTATTTTGGAAATTCAAATTTGTAAAGCACTGCAAAGTATCCTTTCCAATCGATTTTCAAAATCAAGCCATTGAACAGAACAACTCCAATTTTCAGTCATAACGAATAGAATTTATACCTGAGAGAAACACCAATTCAACTTGTATTCCCACAAGTATTTCTGTGTAATCTCCAGTACAATGGAGAAGAGCACTCCAGACAAATCAATGAACCCAGAAGGGGTCATATCTGACAGAGATAGTTGAATCGCAAAAATATTCTGACATTTAATATTTACCAGGAGGTTAACTTAACCAAATGACAGGGTGACTTAACATTAAGTGTTTGACAGAGCGCAGGCAAGACATTGCATCATAAAAGTATGCCTTATTATGTGCTTGTATTTTCTACCTGACTGTCAATCCACCTGTACCGGATTGTATGAATGCTTAAAACAGGTTATTTTATTGTGAGCTTTCATAAAAAAGGATAAAATTGATTTTGTTCACACTTAGCAATTCAGGTAAAACCCCTCATACCTGAAGGCAACTTTAGTTTTTTATTTACTAATTCGAACTTTCAAAACTTGCATTTCAAGTGAACATGATGAAGCTGCCAAGGGATCAATAGTACTTTATGAAGAACACACATCAATCAGTTCTATCACCTACTTCAATCTTGTTTGAACACCAGACATAAAAGATTACCAAAATCAGTTCTCAAGAGCACAAGCTCCAAGTATCCAGTTGAGCAATTCAGAGACCATGCAACCCAAGATCAAATGCAAACTTCACAGGTTCCACAGCTTTAAACTGTGTTCAAGGAAAGTGCAAGCTAAGTGCAAGACAATTTGGAAAATGGATCTCCAATGATTCAACATGTATCTCAAAGTATTTTAATGCAGGTGCATTCTTCTGCTGGAGTGTACAGAAATTGCAGGTGTCCGAAGTGAAATAATCTCATTGAAAGACACAAAATTCATGAATTTTTATTACTTTCATAGTAAACTGGCGATGATGTTTGCTTGGCTTTGTGTATATATATGTGCTAAGACTCATGTAGTTATTATATCAAAATTACAATAAAACAGACGACATAGGCAAAGGATGAAGGTTTTGACCAATATGTCTATTATTGTGTTGCTAATATTGTATTGCCTATTTAAAATATTCTAAATATTTCATGGAACAATGTTTTATGAGCCTTTGTATTAATAGAAGAGTGTTGTACTGATATGAAAAATTTCCGACCAAAGCACAAGAAGGACTTGTTGTATGATGCAATAATGACTTCAAAGAGCCTTAACATGTGTGATATGCTTTGGAACTATAATCTAAAGTCATTCAGTTGAATGTGTACTTGCTGCGACTTGGGAAGCAGCAATTGTGTTACCATATGTGGACATGCCAAACATGGTAACACAATTGAGCCATGGCCACTGATTAGCTTGGTGTGTTCCAAGTCCTTCAGAAATCTTTGCTAATAAACTTAGAGCCTCCAATCATGAGCCATTAATCTGGTAATGAAGAAATTCTCAGCACTAACAAGGTGCAGGGACATCATGTAGCATTGATGCCCTTGGGAAAGAATGTGTGTCCCCGTTCTCATGTCTAAAAAATGTGGTATTTTCTACCATGTCAATTGTTTTGACATGATAATAATTTATGACATGTTCAAGTGCGTGATTCGTCTACCAATTCCACAATCTGCAGCAAATTTCTCAATATTTTAGTGATTATTCAATAAACTAAGCTATGTGGGTCATCTCCTAGGCCTATTTATTAACAATCTGTGTCATGTGTCAGTGTTTTAAGGCTATATTTAACAATGTTTGGTCATACTGTTTTGGGTTCAAAATAAAAAATCATCAGATCACACGCTAGGTGTCCTTTCTCCTTATTTGACCTCAAAGTTTAATGTGATTTTATTGTTGTCTTGGTAATATGCTCTCATAAAGTGTTACATGTCAGATGCCATCACTGCCCATTAGCACGTTATCTGAACACATCTTCTGTATCATTGAAAATAATTGATGAAATTAGGGTAACCAACCTGGTGAAAAAACAACTTTTGTCTTGAAATATTATATATGTCATTGTTGGCATATGGGAACTACAACCATTATGTCACTGGATTATGATTCCGCCATTGTCATTAATCGCAGCAATGTCGTAAGTGTATGCTGTATGCTGTCAGTGTTTCTGTCTCACTTTGTCATATCAATGTTTTATGTTGTAATTGCGTGATGTGCCATGGTTATTATCGTCAGGCATCTCTTGTTACACCTCTTGTATTGATGTGTTACTTTGATGTTTTAGTGTCAAGTTACATAATATGATGTTGGCACTGCAGACTTCTCTGTCTTGGTGATGGAAGAGACTATCAACTTTATTTTTGATTTAAAGGACATTCATCTCGGTTGTTGACCCTTGATCTTGGGTCGAAGTCTATGTTTATGTGCTTTGTCCATTTTATAATTGGCCTTAAAATTAGTATATATTGAACTTACAAAGCATAATGTCACTTTTGGCAACAAAGAGGGAACCTTATATTGTAGCAAATTTTATTGAAGAATACAAATCAAATTCAAGAACACATCAAGCGATTTGTTTTGCGATTATTTTCCCAAAGCACAATGTCACATTGTTCTGAGAGAACATTCTTAAAGACACCATCTCGAGACAGAACAATATGCTTTATACAGCTACAAAGATAGATAACCGTTTTGCTAATCTGAGTGTTATCTAACTCCAGCTGATTAAACAAACATAAAGAGATACTGTAACAAGTTGCTTTGTTCTAATTTCCATAATAAAAGCAATATTGGGAGTGATGCATGTCTTTGCATTCTTCAAAAGCAGACCACAAGTGAATGGTTTTGGCAGATAATCACAAAAGTAGCTGTCTGCATTACTAACTTTATAATGCTGTCAACAAGAAACCTGTGAGAAAAGCATGGCTTGCCTCGAGGTTCATTACTGCGACCCATTGATCATGCGAAATGCCCATGAGCCTAAATACCCACTAAAAATGCTCACTAATTCTTGATCGATCTCCTTTTAGTGTCTTTTTTATCCATGGTAAACAAAATAACTCAAATCATTCTATTCCATTTATGAGGGCTGTGAACAATAATGATTTGTGAATGTGATAGTGAGAGAGAATCTGAGAGACTGTTATGTTTTAGATGTCCATTACAACCAGCAGTTGGTCTTTATCATGTCATGAATGTCTTCATTCTGTGTGTGACAAGATCCTGTGACATAATGCTTCATGTTTCTCATCATTGTTACGGGTTGAACAGCTAGTTAAATCCATGATACAGAGGCTACCTCTGAGTTTTATAATTGAGGTTCGGAAAATTCATTTAGGGCTTTCAATCATATATCACCCAGCCTTATGTTTGATGTATCGCTCATTTTTAATTGGCATGATATTACAAAAAGATTACTAAAATAGATATTATAGCATAGTAGAATGTTGTAGTATATGCCTAGCCATACCAAGGCGGCCTGACCTCTCGTTGTATTCAACACAAATGTATGCACATCTCTTCACTGAACAGACAACTCACTTATATGAAGTAAATTGATAACATATTGATAAGACACTTACAGTACAACCCAATAAATTTTCCGAATTCCCATGCCCTCAGGAAGATGCCCTCACATCCAACCACTCACTTCCATGCTAGGGCACTCAGATTCACTCACTTGCATGCCCTTCGGGGAAAACCCCCTACACTCCGGTCCTCTGGTGCTAATTGAACAAAACAGCATGAAAGCTGTTGATTGTAATCTGCATGCATAAATATAGACAAGTTCAGTGTTTGGCACATATGTTGGAACAATAACACCACCACCAAGGTAAATTTAATCTAATTAATATAGTAATTTCAGAAAAGGATCTAATTATATTATCATGCAGTTTACATATTCTTTATGATTTAACCAAACAACTGCAGTGGCACATTTACTGCATGCATAGATCATCTAGTCAGACTGTATCTGTGTTTATAATTTATAATAAGTCATTTGTGTTTTAAGAATAAAAATTGTTTTATCTTGCATCATTCCAAAAGCATTATTTTACTAAGTTTGAAAATTAGAGCAATTCAGGTAAAATAACCCATTTCTATTGTTGTAAGACAATGAATTCATTGCATTCACACTTAGATGGTCCAGTGCTCACCAAAATCCCCTTGAAAATTTTAGCTGTGCATATTTTTTTTTACAGTTTCTATTGATAAGTGAAATTTACTGAATATCAGGTTTTTTTTAACTATTTTCACTATTTTCAAAATCTTTTAATATCCATTAATTAAATGTGTAGGCCTACATTGGTCATTGACAGTTTAAAAAGAGGTATTGTTGGGTCCTTGAAGGGAAATAACTCCGGCCAGCAAAAATAAAAGATTTAATCTTAAACGCTGCTGTTATAAAAGCATAAACTTACAATTTAGATCAGCAGAGCCCACTCAGCTCAGTACCCAATATATTCATTCATTAATTACTACATCCATGAAACATTCGCGGGAAACGTACATTGTATCGGCATTAATGTAAGTCGGATTGCAATATAACAAACGTCACTATTTCGGAAATTTAATTTCCTACAATTTGATGTCAGTTTCGGCCGTGTACAATAATTCTTTCCGTGTGAAAACTGCTCCAAAAGTACTTAAAGTTGATTGGTGAAGTTGCACTTTTTTTTTATCTCACCATAAATCGGCCTGACAAAAATGTTTCGAGTATTCATCAAATATTCCAAAAAATTTTTATAAAGCTGTGCTAAATATCATGAAAAAGGTGTATATACATGCAATGTCATGTATTATGTATTCAAATAAACTACAAATAAAATGTATACCAATTGGAATCTGTTGGGTAAATAAATTCTTAGGTAATTTCATATTCACAAAAACTGCAATAAATGTGTGATTAGCTCTCACCTATGCCAGTAGTAGCCTACTTCTAAAAGATATAATAATTATCATGTTATATCAAAATATAATGGGCGATATGAAATTATGTGAATTGCAATTGACCAAATTGCTATCACAGTAACACCAATAGCTGTTAATTCAGGTAGTTGAAGCATATTGCAATAGATGGGGACACCAGGCAGTAGTAAAGGCGTTTGTTTGCTCAGGAGGGTAAGGGCAAGCAAGAGAGGGCGAAGTAGTGGATGTGCCAGGGTGTACAAGTGAGTGCAAGTGTGAGCATCAGCTCGGAAAATTTATTGGGTTGTACTGTAGATATATAGCAAGAAATTCTTGAGATGATATGATGGAATTGTAGTTTCGATATTGTTATTGAATTTTTTCACCAAATTCTCGCTTTCTTGTCAATCAAACATGGATTCCTCTTCACTTATTCAGCCAAGGTCACAAAGACCTGTCCTAATTGCAAAGCATTTCCGCAAGATTGCCCTGCTCACCTTCCTTGATGAAATTTGCATCAACAGTTCATCTGTTAACTCAGAATATTGCACCTGAATATTATTAGCTTAGAAAAAAATTGAAGCTTACTGAAGTGACAAGTTCATTTGAAAGGGGCAAGATGTATTTCTTCATACTTGTGTGCTGTGTAGATATTCTGACAAAAAACATCCATGGTACTTGACAGTCTTTGCATCATTTAGTTATGTATTAACTTGTAAAAATAGTTTTGTATTCAACCAGTGTTGAACATTCCAACAGTATGCACGGCATTGCTCTAGATATGTTCATGTGGGACATGGACCATATGTGTAACCACAGCAGCTACGATCTTCTTATGCTTTTTAGCACAATCTTTGAGAGAAAATGGATAACGACAGATAAAAGACACAAATGTTTTAACTGTACAACATTGCTTTCACCTTTGTGCACAATAAATATTCTTTGTCTGTATGAGTGCAGCAGTCTAGACATCTCTTTTTAAAGAGTTTGTTTATCTTTGTGATTAATTGGAAAAATCAATTAGAGGAAATCTTGAAGCTCGTTGTCACCATGATTAGCTCTGGATTGTGAGGTTGTGCTGAAGACTGTAGAGATGGCGAGGGGGAGGTGAACGTTTCCGTCTTAATCATTCCAATATAAGAAAGTATATTGGAATACCACTGTTGATATATTGACAGGATTTAGCTCTTCCTCTGGACGTGACAGTCTCGATTCTTAAGTATATTCTGGTGCAGGGTAGATTGTGAAGCTGGTATGCTTAATACTACAGCTGCCCCACCTATTATTTTATTAAGATTTCTTCAATTTAATTCGCTGCTAATCTTTTCGTCTTGTGCTGACACTGTGCGATAAACAGCTACATGTAATCTGGGACCATTAATGAAGATTTCAAGGATATTATGGTTGTCTGTTGTTTTTTCTTTGAGATTGGAATTATTCTTTTAATTTCCAAGATGAAAAGTAAATTGCAAAAATGTTGTATTAGTGTCCTAAGGCCAAATATCGTTTAAAACACTAGGCAACCTACATTTAATTTACCCCAGTAAAGCATAATGATTTCACCTTTGCATTTGTAAAGTCATTTGGTAGGCCCTGTTATTTAGATTCTGTCTGAACATTTTCGGTTGCTGTCTAATTATTTAATTATAGGCACCATACAGTTACCTGATTTGTTATTTCATAGGTTCTTAAGAATTAGGACCCTTGCTTATCTCCTGTAACCAATCCAATCTTCAGTAGGGGAACAGAGACCTGGGTCAGAGATGGCTACCCTGCAGAATGTATTATCATTGTTCTTTGTCAACCTTTTTGTTGCTCTAAATGATACCATCTGATTTTCTGCTGGTAGAGTAAGAACATCATCTTTTCTCTTCTCATGGGCTAATAGTGTTATCACAGGATAATGGCTCATTTATTTGTGAAAATGGATTAGTGGAATTATCTCTGAAACAAGAATATGATTCCATATGATTTGTTTGATACAGCGTGACTGTACAGATTCTGAAGAAGCTAGTATCTAAAAAGTTGTAAATTTCCCAAGTTCTGTATGGCCTTTCCGTTCTATGCATTATATGGGTGTGACGGAAGCCATATTGGTTCATTATGTAAGTTGTTCACCGGCTTCTTCGATAATCAATTCTTTTGCTAGATTGTGAGATCCCTTTCATAGACACACAATTGCCACAAAAGCTGCTAACAGTAACCTCCTTGGAAATTCGTCAAAACTGTGTTTAAAAAAGAGTGAAACCAGCTTCTGTTTTGGTTGATGACATGTAGCCATAGAAATGATGAATGTTCAAATTCTTTTGCTAATTTTTCCCTTTCAGGTGGGGTATTCTCTTATTTAAAGACCAGTGTCATGATCTGCTGCAGATAAGTTTAATTTTCAATATTAATTTTCAATTTGCTATGTAAAACAATGTTGAGTTATAAAGGGTGAATAAAGGTTGAAATTCGGTGAACTTCTGGTCCATAAACTGCTGTGACACTCTACCACATATTAATACTGCTGTAATGGGATGCATCTCCAGGTAAAGAGAATAATGATGCAAGAACACACGAAAGACAGTGAGGACAGGACATCTGGATGACAGGTGAATTCTTTGCGGCCATCCGATAGGGTTATAACCGTCATTGGCCTGTCTGACCTGTTCTAATAAAGTGATGCAAAGAACTATACATAGAAAGTGGGACAGTCAGTTTCAAGTACTGATATTTGGATGCATTTAGATAAAGGCAAATCAAGGTTTATAGTAAATGGAGTAGGGGAGAGCGGGGCACAGTGAGACACTTTTTTTATTTTCGAGTGTTACAAAATGTTGGCAGTAACGAGTTAAATTAGATCAGGTCCACATTATAGATATTGACGTTGGGTATATTGTCCAGTAGTTTCAGGTTCCTACCTTTTACAGGTTTGGAGAAATTTTGAGTTACGTCCATGCTCGTTAAGTGTCTCACTGTGCCCCGTGGGGCACAGTGAGACAGGGCATCTGCTGCCATAACCGCTGATCCTCAGGACCTGCGGAATTGTTCTATCAATTGTTGCTACAGAAACTACTGTACTCTTATAAAAGCGGCTGGCTAGGTGATTTTTTAGGTCCTTTTTTGAGCATGTTTCGAAACTTCATCGCACAGGACACATGCACGACTTATTTAACCTGCCGCACCTGTTACATACTAATCAAAATTCTTAACTGATGCTTCCCTTTGGATATGATTTGCTAAAATCAGTAGTTTTCGGCTGGCATTTTGTTTCTAATAGTGAATTGTGAGCTATGCATTAAATTCAGGTCGTTTCGAGTGTATTTTGTGATGTCTCACTGTGCCCCGCCTTAAACCTGTCTCACTGTGCCCCTCGCAGCTCTCTTTATTAAATTTTTGAATCCTGCGGACCGGATGCCTGTATTGTGGTTCATCATCTCACTAAACTAAGACAAATAATCAAGGTTTGAATTCCTGGCAATTGATTTGCATTATATCGTTTTTCTTGGGAATTATAAAAAAAAATCATTTAGCAATATTATTTTCTTTTACTGGCTAAAAACGAAAATATCGAAATTCCACTCTCGCTCTGCTGTGTAAACATTCAGGATATAGGACAGTCTCTCACTTACTTACTTTTTGTACAATACAAAAGAGGGTTGATCTGTAAACAGTACCAGCTAGACGCTACGGGCTTTGTCTCACTGTGCCTGCCGTCTCACTGTGCCCCGCTCTCCCCTAGTTGTCTCAATCACAATGAGTAAACATTTAGCCAGATTTTAGAATTTTAGTCTTTATGCGTTCTTCTGTGACTAAAAAAGCAATATTAAGAAAAACAGTGCTGGGATGACCAGTAGCAAAGTCAGAGGAGAACCCTCTAACAGCGGCCTAGCAACATTAATACCGTATTTAAGTAAAAAATAAATATTCCACTTTCATTCATCCAAATTAATCGAGAGGAATATTTCCAAGTGGGGGCAGACTATGGATTCAGTCATTCAGTATTGAGCAGGTTGCCAGCCATTAGTCACCCTAATCACACAAATGACAGGAAGCAGGCATGACGACAAGATACATGTTGCTTAATATGAATATGAAAAATTAGATCTAAAAGTTGCTTGATAAATAAAAATTCCTACTTCTTGCTGGCTTCAATTCCAGTAATATGTTACTGCAAATATACAAAGTTCTGCAGAAGCATTTTACTTGCAGCCCAATACTTTAGTACCTATATGCCCATGTACTTATGCTATACTTATGCGGTCTGCCCTATACAATATGCTTGGGGCAAAGTGGATGCTGGACCTCGATGTAAGGTCTGACCTGCCTGACCAGTAATGGCCATCAAATGTCCCCACTATCCCACCATCCTCTCAGCTGCAAGGGACAGCTCGGCATTATTAGGAGAGTGGTGTTCTCGTGACCTTTCTACTTGACGTCATCCACCATGTGAGCCAGGGTACGCTGATTGGTCTTTTGGTTTCCAATGTGTTCTATTATTTTAGTTTTGTCATCAACAAGGTAGAGTTGTGATGTTTTAAAATTTTCTTCATTTGATTTGCAAGTTCTTAGTCATTGATTGCGCCTTGGTGACAATATGTTGTCTTCAGTGAGTTGATGAGTCAAGGCACTGTGGTTAATCTGAAATTTTCTTTGAGAATTCACATCTAGAAAGTGAGACTCTGACTATTGATAGGTTATTGGCTGTTAGAATATTTCAGTATGTAATCTGTTGCTGAATGATGCAATAGATGCCTGTTATTCTTGGCTTCCATCAAGGGATGAGACTGAAACTTCTAAAAGACAATGTATGGTTGCCAATTGGCAATGTCATTGGTCATTACCTTTGAGTCCCAGTTATTGCTTGAGGAAAGCAGAATGTCATGGAAGACTCATGAATAGACAACGGGCAGCAAGGGGGTATCACAGGGCGGGGCAGGGGGGGCCAGATCGCCCCCCAAAAGTTTGGGAAACAGTAAGATTTGGGTAAAAAGGCTAAAAAAATTGGGCAGATGATTAAATAAAAACTAAAGAAAATTAATGAATTCCCGGCAATTTAATTTGAAATTTTTATTAAAAATCGTGCGCCGTACGCCTATGCGGGCAGAGGAAACTGCTGACTCAGTGCTGAGACATTGTGGAGACAAGGTGATTTGGATCTGTCAATGCTCCCCTCCATCTTCGTAAATGGTGGTTTGTCGCCTTCTCTACGTATCAAACGTTTGTCTCTGGTTTGTTTTATGAGGTCTTGATGCACTTTTTGATGGATTGACAGTGGCAAGGTTCATGTCTGAAAGCAGTTGTCATCAGCAATAGCGGACAGGGAAATGTGGTGTTTTGATGTGTGCTGAATATGATAGCACTTGATGACAAAGACAATCCATCAACTGATTGAGAGAAATGACTGTAAATGAAGGGAGTATTTTATGATGTTCTTTGTCACTTTTTTTTCCAATTCTGGTAAATTGTCCTCTCAGCTTTAGTGACTGCAATTCAACATCATGCATGATGGAACAAATATTCTGTGTCTTCTGATACAGACTTATTGTATTGAGCTTCGACTGATCCGTTATACAGTCATTTTTCTACATTTTTGGGGATTCTTTCACATAATGTGATAGAAGAACCTTTCATAAAATAGTTTTATGATAGTGTCTCTGAAGTAATGTTGCTTCTTCTGTACTGGCTCTCCGAATTATCAGTGCCTGGTATAATTTTAAATCTACTTTAATCATCCCGATGTAGAAATAGACACAGTTTTATTCAAGGCAGAAGCAAGTCTGTTCACTAGACCAACAACCTTGGTGCACTGTTCTAAAGAGCATTCGTTTTATGGTTTAATCAGGAGAAGATGGTTATCGTGCTGCCACTATGCAGTAATGGTGAACCAACCAATCAATCCATTCGGCCTTGGAGTCTGGGAATCAGCTTGCGAGACAAATGTGGTCAATGCGAAATGTTGATGCAACATTTGTGCAACTCTGCAGCTGAATAACAATCTGATGCTCATATTGCTTACATAATAATTCTTTCTTGATTCTCCCAATTAAAATGATAAATTTCCAGAAGTCATAATGAAACTTGAACTTGATGGCTAGAATTAAGACAATTTTTTGTTCCTTTATCAAAACCATCATGACTACGGAAATTATTTTATTATGGATTTGTTCTTTTTTTCTTGTATCTGAAGGATATTTTGCACTAACAATGTCTAGTGCCATCTGTGAGATTTTGTTGTTGTTCCTCCAGCTAGGCTTGCGAATAATTCTCAGCAATAGGGTAAATGAAAAGACATTGGAGCAATCACATTTTTGATTCTTTGTGGCGTTGTATTGGGCTAAATTGTTAATTTCTGCTCAAGTGCTCGCTGACCAATTTGCTAAATATTATAGCTTGCAAGACAAACTTACCTCTTTGTTTCTGTCATGGAGACATTATAATTCACTGACATTGATAAACATTAGTTGCCATGACACAAGCTGGCATCTATGCTTCTAACCACACCCTGACTCTAGGTGTAAGTGCAATGTCCTTGTGATCATCCGGTTTTGTCTATTTGACCGCCTTTTTCTCATTCTTCAAGATTTTGACCAGGATGGGGTTGGCCATCTTGACAGTTGAGTGAGTTGAGCAGGAAGTTATAAATGGCTTTCCCACAAGAGGCTTACATGTAGACTTCTTGAAAGCCACCAAGGCTAATTTAGAAGACAATTTGCTATTTGGGATAGTATCAAATGGTCATTAATTGTTTTATTAAGGTATGTACTTGTTAATTAACAATCCTATTCAATCAGTAAATCAATTTGTCAAAATTATCTATCTGGAGTGATGGTTGAATTCATAGTATCCACTTCTGTACAGAGCCCACACACAAATTGGTAAAGACATACCATAAAACATGTAGTTTAGTCATTAATTTTGTAAAGCAAGTTCAGATATTTATCAAAATTGAAGATCAGTTCAAATGACAAGTTCATTTCAAGACACATTACTTTGTGGCATTCCTCTTTTGAATATATTTATGTCTCTCCTTTCAACACTGTAAAATTTTAATTCTGAGTTAGCTTAAATGATTGAGTGAGATTCCTTTTAGCTATCATAGCTTGTTGTTTTGAGTTATAACAACAGAAAGATTATCATAACTCACAACGTCAAGCTATGTTAGCTCAAAGAAATTGTGCAACCATCTCACTCAATCATTTGAGCTGACTGGAAATTTCAAATTTTACAATGAATACTAATATCAGTCTTGGATAAATATTGTGTAAATTGCTGTCCTGAATGAGAGGAATCAGTTAAAGAAATTTTTGATGACTCTCATCTGCATGTACATAATTAGCTCAGGTTTGTTTGATTTTACTATATAAACGCTTCATAGGTTCTTTGGAAAATGAAGAACTAAATATTTTCCTCTAAATCCCAATATATTTAAGTGGATTTGAATGCTGCTGTTGATATCTGCTGATAACACTTGCAGTAAAAGCATTAGTGATCATTGAAAAAAGGTATATTATGCAATATCTTGTCCAAACTCTGCCAAATAAATTTCATGTTTGGTTGTCGTTTCACTTGCATTCACTGGCTGGTAAATATCAAATATCAGAATGACAGGTCAATTTCAAATATCTTTCTCAGAAATTGCCCCTTCTGGGTTTCTTGATTTGTCATGGGTGTACTTGGGAATTGTACTTGAGGTTATACAGAAATAGACATGGGAATACAAGTTAAATGATTGTGTCTCTCAGGCATAAACTCTATTGGCTTTGCCTGGAAATCGAAAACTTTTCTATTCAATCACTCGATTTTCCAAATCCAATTAGAAAGGATGCTATACCATGCCACAAAAATCTGAACTTGTGTCTATCAATCTCTATCTATGCCTCAAATTGAGTGGATTCTAGAGGCAATTGAATAAAGAGGTAAATGTTTAGTAGTACAATTGCAGCTCTTCTCTTCCAAGTCTGGACTGCAAAGCTGATGTTTTGACTTGGCATTGCATGAAACAATGTTGCCAATGGCAATGGTGAGGACT
Organism: Platynereis dumerilii; assembly: GCA_026936325.1. Taxonomy (NCBI): domain Eukaryota; kingdom Metazoa; phylum Annelida; class Polychaeta; order Phyllodocida; family Nereididae; genus Platynereis; species Platynereis dumerilii. The sequence goes on along the minus strand of JAPTHN010000007.1, from coordinate 45,720,309 downwards.
AAACCTCCTTTTTGGAGGGAAGAGGGCCAGATATTGGCCTTGAAGGATTTGCTGGCATTCTCAGAATATTCTCAGAATGTCAATTATGGCCATTCACTCAGCCAGCCAATTAACGTACATGTATTCACATTGTCGCTTACTTTGTCATGATATGCTTTTGTTATTGTTGACATAAATATTTACTTACCTATACTGACCTACCACATTCAAAACAATAAAAATTCGATTACTGCAAAAATATGCAAAAAAAAGAAAACATAAGAAGTATTACAAAACTTAAACAGCAGTAATTTATGTATTTTCAGTGTGAAATACTGAACATGAAGGTATGCAGACACTTGACTTATTTTTTATTTAACATGAATTGTTTCTCAATGAAGTAGAAGGATCTGGGTGAGATTGGCAATGTCAGGAATACAGTTACCCACAATACCTGAAAACAATGGAAAGTTAGATGATGGCAATCTGGTTGGAATATAGGGTAAGCGTAATAGGACAACAGTCATTTTGGGGTAATTGACACAAACCTGACATTAGAAGTGCACAAGCTACTTCTCAATAACGTCCCATGTCTACAACGGTTCAAGTTATATTATACTTTTATAACTGATGAAGTATGTGGGATGCACATGTCAAATTGTACGTCTAGCATACTCATTCTCCCTACTATTTTCTGCATCATTATCAAATTTTCAATTTGAGCAAAGCACATGGCTTGCACAAAACAGAAAATTGTGGATAATCAGATGAAATGCTAATAGGCTATTGGTTTTTGCATAAAGTGGCATGTCAAATACGTCTGGTAATTTTACCATAATTATTTAACAATTAAATTATTTGTTCTTCAACAATTGCATTGCAAAATCAATTTTGAGCATGTGACATGATTCAGAAAAGATTCACAGAAGATTGGTCATTGCTATTCTTCTGTCATTGTCACAACCTTTACGTTGCATGCTTTCCAAATATTAAGCTTATCAGTAGAGTACTTTGGCCATCTTGTGTTCAGAGCTTTGTATACACAATTTTGAAGTAGCACAGCACTTTTTAGACAAAAACAAGTTTGTTGTCTCATTGAACAAACACTTTTCGTTCCTTTGTAATCATACTGGAAGCTTTATTACATTATACAAACACAAGAATATTGATACTAGTTTATACTATGAATCTGTAGAGTCTGCCTCTCCCTAAAAATGATAAAGTTAATTTTTTTTGCACTTTCACAATTTGCATCTGAATCCACTTGAGTTCTGTAAATTTGAGATTCATTTGAACTCTTTAAACTTGCCACCTTAACATGCTGAAGCTGCCAAGAGATCAATAATACTTTATGAAGAACACACATCAAGACATTCTATCACCTACTTCACACTTGTTGGAACACCAGACATAAAAGATTACCAAAATCAGTTCTCAAGAGCACAAGCTCCAAGTATCCAGTTGAGCAATTCAGAAATCATGAAACCCGAGATCAAATGCAAACTTCACAGGTTCCACAGCTTTAAACTGTGTTCAAGCCAAGTGCAAGACAATTTGGTTAATGGATCACCATACACCTCAAAGTATTTTGGTGCAAATGCATATTCTTCAGCTTGAGTGCACAGACATCTTAGGTGCCAAAACCAAATTTGTCGTATTGGAAGCTGTGTAGTTCATTGATTTACAGAATGTAAATAGATAATAATGACTGCACGGCTGTTGAAGTCACACTACTGCAAACTTTTGTTAAGTTTAATTTGCATGAAATAATAATTTTTGCTGAGAGATGACAATAAAACAAGTAACATGAACAAGTGATTGGATTTTTATTGACATGTCTATGTGAAAGACTATTGTGTTGCACATACAATGTACAGGACCCTTCACATTTAAGCATCAAAAAGGCTTGTGCGTGGCATTATAAAACTTCAAATAGCCTTTACAAGTTTGACAGGCTGTGGAGCTAAAATCTTAGTCATTCAGTTACAGCCGAGGAAAGAGGAGTACTTGCATTTGGCTGTTAGAGGACATCAGTGACTTCACAACAGGCCCTTTCCATAGCATTGAAATAAGCTGTTAACGTGTCATTGAGAAACTTGTGACCTCACTGACACTTAGTTGGTCATTGGTTTTATAGCGTTGCAAATATAGGCTATGACTTAATAAATTTGTTATGACTCATAAGAATAACATGGCATGGATGGGCAGTCCAAATTTGTAAGCACTTGATGTTCGTCTACTGTAACAGTGTACAACTGGGCCATACTGGTGTGGACAAGACAAACGAAGGTAACACAATTGAGCCATGGTCACTGATTAGCTCGGTGTGTTCCGAGTCCTTCAGAAATCTTTGCTAACAAACTTAGAGCCACCAATCATGAGCCATTAGTCGCCTAATGAAGAAATTCTCAGGAATAACAAGGTGCAGGGACATCATGTAGCAATGATGCCCTGGGGCAAAATTGCAACTTGCAAGTGATGCGTCCTCATTTTGATGTCTAAAATTATGTAATATGTTGTTGCCATGTCAATTTTTTTATGTAATAATGATGACATGTTATATGGGATTGCATTCCTGTGACAATTAATATTGCAGTAATTTTTTTTTACTAACCTGAGTCATCTGATACTCGTTAACATTCATTGTAATGAAATTGTGTCAGTACATTGTGTTTATAGCTTTCTTAACCCATTTGCAAGTTATTTAGCACTGTGGGCTACATGCTATATCACCATTTGTGTCACTAAATTAATGCACTACAATTGCTATTAATCGCCTCAATGTCATACACTGTATGTTGTCAGTGTTTCTGTGTCACTTTGTCATAACAATGTTTTATGTTGTTATTACATGTTGTGTCATGGTAATTATCTACTGGCATCTCATGTTACATCTCTTGTCTTGATGTGTTGTATCCATGTTTCAGCATCAAGTTACTTAATCTAATGTTGCCACTGCAGCATTCACTGCTTTATGCTGTTGCATTGTAAATTGTTGACAGACTCTCAAGAAGAGACTGCGCAGAGTTATAGCCACTTTGTGATCGCTAGGTAAAGTGCTCTCTTGACAGAAAGTTCAAGATAATGCGGTTCAATCATGTTCATTAGCTCAATCTGGATGATACCTGGCACTGCCAATTAAACTTTTTATTTGAAAAAAATTTAGTTAAGCTGTCTTGGGTTTGATATTGAGAAGAAGTCTATGTTGTTTGTTTCTGTATTATATTGCAGTGCAGCATTTGTCACACATTTTGTCACAGTTTGAAATTAGGGATTAACTGAATAATTCAAGATAATTGCACATCACTTTATTGAAGAACTTAAATCAAATTCAGGAATACAGCAAGCATTTTTTTTGGGGATTATTTTCCTAAAGAAAAATATTGCATTGTTCAGAGACAACATCGTAAAAAAGACCATCTGAGAGAGACAAATATGCTTTAGTCTGCTACAAAGATGGATAGCCATTTTGCTAATCTGAGTATTGTCTAACCCCAGCTGATTACTCAAATATAAGGAGATAATAAGTTGCCTTGTCCTACTTTCAATAAAAGCGATGTTGACAGTGATGTTGGTAGTGATGCATGTCTTTGCATTCTTATGAAGCAGACCACAAGAGAATAGGTCTGGCATAGAATCACAAAGGTAACTGTCTGCAACACTAAATTTATAATGCTGTCAACAAGCAACCTCTGAGAAAAGCATGGCTTGCCTCAAGGTTCATTACTGTGGCCAATTGATCATGCAAAAGGCCCATGAGCCAAAATACCCACTAAAAATGCTCACTAATCTCCTTTTAGTTTCTTTTTTAACCATGGTAAACAAAATGACTCCAAATCATTCTATTCCATTGCTGATTCCATTTGTGAGGCCTGTAAAACATAATGATTAGTGACATGCCATAATGAGAGACAGTTATGTTTGAGACCAGCATTACAACTTGTAGCGGGTCATTATCAAGTTATAAATGTCTTCATTCTGCGTCAAGCTCCTTTGACATAATGCAGTATGTTTCTCATTGTTTTCATACAGCTTATCAAATAGATGGAGCAAAGCAGTGTCGTCCACCTGCGAAATACAAGATGGAAACATGACAAGTTAAGAGGGATAACAGTGGAGCATAATAAGGGGTATGTGGAATGTTTTCAGGAATTGTTGGAACACAAGATGACAGGTCTAGGACCTGGTACTTGCTGATCCAAGGAAATTAGCAATTTCTCAATACATATATATGGAAACACGGCAGAGCAGCAGAGGCAATAAAGTGACCTTGTCACCATCGCCTGTCATACTCCGGTCATAAGATGTATTTAACACAAATGCATGCAGATCTCTTCCCTCCCTTGACAGCACCACTTCTGTCTTTACTATCAGAGATGGAAAGTAGGCCCAGACAACATTTTGTAACAAAAAACGCAATGGGTCTGGCAGAGAATTACAAAAGTAACTGTCTGCAACACTAAATTTATAATGCTGCCAACAAGAAACCTCTAAGAAAAGCATGGCTTGCTTTAAGGTTCATTACTGTGGCCCATTGATCATGCAAAATGCCCATGAGCCAAAATACCCACTAAAAATGATCACTAATTCCTGAGCGATCTCATTTTAGTTTCTTTTTCAATCATGGTAAACAAAATGACTCCAAATCATTCTATTCCATTGCTGATTCCATTGGTGAGGCCTGTAAAACGTAATGATTTGTGACATGCCATAATGAGAGACAGTTATGTTTGAGACCACCATTACAATTAGTATTTGGTCTTTATCAAGTTATAAATGACTTCATCCTGTGTCAAGCTCCTTTGACATAATGCAGCGTGTTTCAATTTTTTTTTTTCATTTATGAAATAAAACAGCTTATCAAATAGATGGTACAAAGCATTGTCGTCCACCTGCCAAACACAAGATGGAAACATGACAAGTTATAAGAGGGATAATAGTGGAGCAAAAGGGGTATCTGGAATGTTTTAAGGAAATGTTTGAATGCAAGATGACAGGTCTTGGAACAGGTACTTGATATTCCAAGAAAATTAGGAATTGTCCAATAAATATGGAAACACGGCAGAGCAGCAGAGGCAATAAAGTGACCTTGTCACCATCGCCTGTCATACTCCGGTCATAAGATGTATTTAACACAAATGCATGCAGATCTCTTCCCTCCCCAGACAGCATCACTTCTGCCGGCACTATTAGAGATGGAAAGTAGGCCCCGGGAACATTTGTAACACAAAATGTATGAAAGACCAAAAACTATACGAGACAGAGAGAAGAAAGAACCAGCAATTGTTCCATTGTCTCGCCAATGTTAATTTTCATTCTAAATATCTGAAGTTCAATGGCCTGGTCCCTGCACCCATGTACCCGGAGTCAAAAAGAAGAAAACTTGATCTGGAGATGTTGCTCCATCTGAGTTAAGACCATGAAGCATGACCTTCTGCCTTTTTGAACAGGGAGCAGTGATATACATCTCTTCTCAGAAAAGTGAGCCGTGGTGCTGTGATGCTTCGTTTAGTCTCCAGGAGAGAAAATATGTTTATCGTTCTGACCCGACAGACAATCAGATGAGGAAACAAGAAACATATTGTAGGGAGCAATCTCAAGTGGCTAGAATCACAAATAAAGGGAAGGCAGAAAACACATATGGCTGGCTGGCCACAGCAATGACTTAGCCATCTCTAACTCAAGGATCTGTTGTCCCAGCAAAGATTGGATGGAATAGAGCAGAATTCCTAAGTCTTGTGTCTGTTCGAAGAGGTCATTCCCATATGTGAGCCCGTATGGCCTGAATATAAGTTCCTGGAAGTTTTAATGATACTTGCGAAAACATGTCGCATCCACTCTCAAGTGATATTTATGCTTTGTACAAATATGTTGAAACAAACTATATACTCACAAAAATATACAATGAACTTTAGCTCTTAATGCATGGAGGAAATGTGATACTTGGGTACCGACAAGTTTTTTTTTGCTTTTTGCTGTATATTAGTTCTGGAATGGTGACTTTTGTCATCTGCATGTGGTGTAGAAAAAGTTCTTGGAGAGAAAGGTGCTTACATAAAATACTAAAATTACTGACTTTTGCTTATGTCTAGACTGAGAAGTTAACCATTCATATTTGCCGTCATCAGATGATCTTTTTTATACGATACCTTAATTTGAACTTTCAACATATACATTCACAACTCATGAATTTGTTTGCAAAAGGTATCAGTCGCTCTTAAGTACACCTCTTTAGTATTATATGGATTTTTTCAATATTTTATAGCATATGCATCTATATCAACAATTTACAATTGCTTCTGACGCAATTGTTTTTTTTTTTATGCATTTCGTTTCATGGCCAAGATTCGTACTGCCAAATGTACAAGCACGCTGTAGTTCTGTTAAGCTATATAGCGACCTTTTAAAAAATTGAAGTTTTACTTATAAGGTAAATAAGAGATGCATGGTGGTCATATAGTCCTAATACTTGGCCCTGATGGTGCTGAGCTTTGCGATGCATGGTATTCTGCAGTCAGTGTCACTACCCATCTGTAAGGTCACACATCTATTAGCCTGACATTTCTGCACAGCTCAGGTCATCCTGCACAGGGCTTCTTCATGGGCCGATATTGCAGAAATAATGACACTTTTTAGGTCTTCCATATCTTGTAGTGCACGTTTTCTTTGTATTATGTGCAATCAAGACACCCAAAATGAAATTAGTTATTTGATTATTTGCCCTAAGCGATAAATTTGTTGCATTAATGGGTTTTTGGACAGTTAATTCCTCATTTTAACAAAATTGGATCATGTGTGAAAATCTGAAGATTGAACTTTTCAATGTTTGTACTATATGCATTTTTACGTTTGACATATTTTTTAAAAAAGCATCCTGCTTTACTATGGGATGCAACTGAAACTATTTCTGTAGAACCCCAAGATGAGGATATGGAGATGGAAAGGATGAGAAATGAGAGTAGGGGTGCTCAGAGGAGAGCAAACATCCAGGATGCTTTGGGCAAATAAACAATTGAACCCAGCAACCACAGTGCAATGGCACTGGTATGTTACACCAATATATTCTTCCTATGACATTACTACAAAGTAACAATAAGATATATAATTTGACCTATTTAGACAAGAAATAGATGACCCACAGACTTACATGAAATCAGTGTCTGTGTCTTTTACAATTCATCTATTTTGCAGTGCAGAGCAAATATGAAAAGTTTTGCCTCTGCCAAAAAAAAGTTTGCCGTACAGGTCAGACAGATTTTAACAGTTGCATGAACTATCCTTTCCACAATCTCATACCTTGATTAACTGGCCAGTAGCCTGGGACATTAAATGGAGGCGGGTTGTATCCAGTGTTCTATGGTGGGGCAACTGAAAGACCCTGGGCATCCCTGAATTAATAGGGTATGTACCAGACTCACAGTCTTCTCATCTCATCATCATACGGCGATCGCCTGCCTCGATATAGCCCACTAAGGTGCTGCTTAGGGTGGCCCTTAAAAAAAAAAGTTTGAAATTTATGTGGGCCACCCCCTCAAATGATGCCTTTTATAGTAAAAACAGGCTGTGCAAAATTTCAGGCAAATCGGTTAACATTTAGAGGTGGCCCACGAGCCTTGAAATTCTTAAATTTCAGTCATGATTCCTTATGATCGCCGATTCGTGGTATTGTATAACTAAGCCATTTCAAATCATACAACATTATTATTAGATTATTTGAACAGGGCTGAATGAGAGCTTCATTTTGAATACCAACTTGACTGGTCTATGACAATTCTTTATGAACCCCAAGAGTCGTACGTCATGAGTTATTTTCAAAATTGTTGCTTTTGATATATGATGTCTCCAAATTCAATCTGGAGGCAATAACTCTTAACCAGACTTTGTAAAATGGATTACCTATGAGGACAGCCGCTTTTTCTGATCACTGTTTAAAGAAAATAATGAAAAAAACCTTGTATGGTCTGGGGTAGGAATAATTTCATGAAAGCCGTGATGATTTTGAAAAATGTACGTAAGGAGCCAATGTGTCAATTACCAATGTGTTGGTTTTGACAAAAATATCACAGCAAGATCTAATTTTCCCATATTCTTTTATCAAAATTTTATAGTTTACCAACAGGACAGTTGGTCATTATTGTCCAAAGGGGCAAGAAGTTTAATTTTGTAGCATATTTAAAAGCATTTCTTGTTATATTTTGTTTCACAAATTTGGTAATGATCTGAATCTGGTTGTTCATTACTACTGACTGGCAAGTCCTTTAAAACTGCTTGGTTCAGGTCTACCAAATATTTGCAAGATATTTTGAAAGAAATTATTCACATATTATACAAAAAGGCAAATTCATCAAATGTCGAATATAACTTTATATATATTCATTAACAACGGCATCATTGCAGGAAAAATTCCAAAGAGTGACTTTGACATAATTCCCTATGAATGCATTGCGGGAGTATTGTTAGCTCTGTTGGGAGAGCTCTTGGCTTCCAAATACTGGGATTGATCTATAAGATTGGCAGCCAATTGAACCAATATTCAATTTTCACTGCAGTTTTAATCATGCCGTTCATATAATTAGACCACCAGCTACATAAATGTGGGATATAAAGCCCTAATCATTATATCATTACAGTATTTTCATCTAAAGCTAAAACTCACTGCATTTGCTCTCTTCCACCCAATAACACCCCGTTAATCATTGTCTCCCCGAAGAAAAAATCATCTGATGTTAAAGGTAAATCAAGCGAACATGAGGTTTTCGGCAAATTTTCAGTTGAACATTCCAAATATCAAATCATCACAGACCATCCAAGTTGGTACTCAAAATGAAGCTCTAATTAAGATCTGTTCAACCATGCCATTTGTATTGTTGTATCATTTGAATTGGCTAAATAATACAGAACCGCGAGTTGACGAAAGTAGAATATTACGCTAGAAACATGAAAACTTCAAGGGCGGTGGGCCACCTCTAAATATTAACCGATTTGCCTGAAAATTTGCATGCATCATTTTTTCCATAATAGGCATCAATTTAGAGGGTGGCCCATCAGTATTTCAAACTTTTATTTTTTGCCATGCTTTTAAGGGCCACCCTAGCACTGCACTGCTGCTGAGGCGTAAAACACAAACAAACAAACAAACAAACAAACTGGCCAGTAGCCACCTAAATGGTCTGAAGAATATACATTAATGTAGTGCACTTCACTTATCAAAAATAGTATAACACAGCACAAATTGTAGTTGGGAAGATTGTTTCTTTGGCGCTTCATCCCAGAAAACACAAGCCAGATTTTTACCTCCAGCATCGACCAGCTTCATCTACCAGCCAGGCAGACAAACCACTTCCACCAGTTCCACCACTTCCAAAAAGTCCTGAAGGTTATTCGCATCACCAAGGTGAATCGAGGGCAGAGGTCAGCCATGTCCTCCTGGATAGGATAACAGCACATGACATCTTGATGACACTCTGACTTTTCCTATTAAGTCGCTGACATCAGGAGGACCAGGGATGTTGTCATTTGTAGCATCCTCATCTATCTGGCAGCCAATTGACCCTCTGGATGTTTTCTGTGCCAAATATAGCCAGGCAAAATTGGCAAAACATTTGATAATGCGGATATTAGTCATATAATGTTAATTTACAAAAACTACTGAAGGCAATTAGCATTTCAGCCAATTTTCTCAACAAACTTTAATAGACTAAAGCCTTTTAAAAGCACGACAGTCAATCAACACCTTAAAGATTGAACACAGAAGTAGTACTCAACATGTGAATTGTATTATTCATTGACAATAAAAAATTAATTTTGGGAGGCTGTGCTATTTGATGTGCAATGTCAGTAATGATAAATTATTCAATTTTTCAATTTAATCAGGTCAGTACACTCACTCAATTAAATGCACCGCTAAACTTGCTGTCTAAATCAGGCTCAAGAAATAGTGAGCCCCAAGTTAACGTGGTTAACGGTTAGCCAAAACCTGGTGTTGTCACATGATGGAAGTCAGCTCACTTTCCGCTGTCGTCTGGGTCTTGATTTATTGACTCCCCAACTTCCTGAAATCTGACACAACTTCTCTGATACCAGCCAATCCATCCAGGCAATGTGCCTTAGATTAGACTGTAATTATATTCCTTAGGCAGCCAAGCTCACCTATCTTTCAGCGCTATACCTTCATCTATTCCAAACACTACATTTCTACATATAACAACTACCATTGCATTGTAGATTTTCTCCTATGGTTCAGGTAATTGTATGTTCTCTTGGACAGTGGTTGCATGTAATGTCTTACTAAAAATGTGAAATACCATAGTCAGAGTCACTTGAACTAAGCGAATACTGAATCCCTATTGTCCATGTCATTTGGCGCAAAATTAGACAGGAGCATTATTACAGATTTGATAGAAAAAGTCCATTTACATTCTTCTTATTGCATTTCTAGTAATCGCACATGTATCATCTTTTTTCCACTATTCACCTGCTGTCATCAAACGTGCTAGAGACCTTGTGACGCATCTGCCTATCGCTTGCTGATATTGAGAATGAAGGAATTTATCACCTGGTTGGCTGACCACAACTGACATACAGAGCATGCTAGAATATCCATCACTGCCAATATCTGGTCAATTCGCCCAGAAAAAAAAAAGATCCAGGCCTGTCAGCCACTGTGTCGATTACTGCGCAAATTAAGTCTTAATTCAGCATGAGTAAATCTTTTCACTTGAAGTAACAAGGTAGAAATACTGTGAATTTATCCATGCAATCAAGACACACATGAGAGTAAAGCAAGAGCATGAACATGACATCGTATTTTAGAATGTATTTGTCAAATGATCACTGTAGCTTTATAAATATTATGCAGCTAGAGATTGTTATAGTTCTTTCCAAAGCGTTTCTGTAATTCTAAATCATTTGCATTATTTGATTGTAGTTTAGCAAAAGTCATGATTTAGATAAACTTAGTTGATGTTCTATCCAATAACATATAATTCAGTGGCTCAAAAAACCTGTCCCAGCAATTCCAGCAAAATGGTCAATATGGATTTCAAAAAGTTAGCTGCGAGCAAATTGTAGTCATTTGTAAACAAACAGGCTATATTATCTGGTTTCCATTTTCAATGCATCCAACAAAAAAAAGAAATTAGGCCATTCTTTATGAACACTAAACTTTCCATAAGATAAAGAACGAAAATTCCAGAACAAATTTTATTTTCATCATTTTGTTTTTTGTCCCCAAAAAGACAATTATCATCAACCACCAAGGACGATAAAAAAGATTTAGGGATGAAAAAAGAATCGGGAAATATCGATTAAATATTGATACATTTGATGGGCTAATTTGCTTGAGAAATGATTTAACTTCATCCACAAACCTCCCTATTCAAAGAATTATTTTAAAAGAGGCATAGGACCTGCTGCGAATCCAGGATAGCTACCAGTGTGATCCACAAATGTAGTGCGAATGCAGGCCACACGCAGCTCTATGTAATACCATGATAGCTTCACAAAATCTGCTCAGCTTCAGGATATCCAACAGCATCACATGAAATAAGAAAGCAAAACATTTGATTGTCACGTTCAGAGGAAGAATGCCAAATCCTGTCAATAGATATCAACAGTGGCATTCCAATATACTTTGAATATTGGAATGATTAAGTGGATACCTCCATTTCATCCTCATTGACACCCGTATCTTGACATAGATAGATAGATAGATATGGTAAGTGCAGCCCTCTAAGCCCAGTTCTGGGCGCTCACGAGGGTTGATTGATGAGATGGTAGAGAGAGCGGGAGTCCTCAACATGTTACACATTTACCCCATGTGAGGGATCTTTTACTTGCCCAGCATAGACACTGATACAAGGGGCCGCCAATTTAACGTCTCATCCGAACGACATCCAGCTGGGATTTTGCTCATGAAGGTACACTGAAAATTTTGGGTTCCCCACCCGGGGTTCGAACCCATGCAGGCAAAGACCATAGTGTTTGTCACAACCTCACAATCGTGAGCTAATTATGTACACATGCAGATGTGACAATGGACTTCAAGACTTTCTTTAATTGATTCTTCCCAGGCACCAAAACAAACACTCCTTTTGAATGGAATGTCTAGATGGCTGCTCTGGTACTGACGAAGAATATTTAAGATGACATCCCGAACCCGTAGAAAATTGCTTTTATTTTTGATTGGAGTTTTGAATCATTGTCAATGTCCAGCATCAGACTTACCATCACAGGGCGGTGTTTATAAATACATGTCCAAAAATGAAAAGTATTAAAAATTAATGTGTCCTTTTGAACTAATGTGCAATCTGAATTCAGAGGTACTTTTGTCCTACATAAATAATTTTCTGATTTCAAGTGCAATCTTTTGGCTAACAGATGAATTCTTGATGCAGATTTCATCAAGGAAGGTCCAGAGGCAATCTCAAAGCAGCCTCAGAGAAATGTTATGTAATTAAAACAGCACTTTGTGACCTTGGCTGCATCAGCTCACAAGAATTTGTGTTTGATCCATAAGATTGCAAATGTGGTGAGAAAATTCCCAATTGTGTCAAGCTGAACTATGAAGATCCAAATTTTGCTTTTAGTGACAAGCCACATTCTGCGTCGATCGCAGGAAACCTAAATTCTTATGTCTCATGTGTCTCTCAATCAACGTGAACTGCCTGCTTCTCTTAAAAGTGTTTCTGAAGAACCTGAGAAAACGGGTTAATTCACTTCACAGACAAACAAAGTTAGTTCCGTTTAATTTTGGTTTAGAAATCTCTTTGACCACTCTCTTGTTCAACTTGCTTATGTAGACATGGGTAATCCTCTTGCAAAAAGGCTATTTGTAATCTAAACCCAACCATCCCTATGCCCCTCCTCAGTATCCTCATCCGGGCCCTAGTATTTAAAGGATAAGAACTTTAAATGAAAAAGTAGAAAAGGCGATCTTGATGAGCACAAGGACATTCCAAATTTTTTTTTTTTTAAACCAAGCCGCAACGAGGCTAAGCTCCATCAACCCAGGTTTTGACCAACTTAAACTAAAATCGACCAGAACTGACCAACACGGGTCAATGACAACCAGTTTCAGGCAGAATGAGCAAAACCTGTCTACTGTCAGCCATTATCTGACAGTGTCAGTGAAATAGGACAAAGGGAATGTTTTCTTTGAGGCTTGTGTCTAAGTCCAGGTTGTCTTGGAAGTGATAACATTTAGTGAATCGCCAACTTAGCATTCAAGTGGAAAAGTAGAAACAGAGGCCCAATGGGACGCATGGTCATTGTGGATCAGAAGGAGTGAGGTTGTTGCATACCATTGCAACACTCAAACCCAATGAATCGCTCATAATAGATGCCATCACTTCAATCTCTCATTTGTTGCCCTGTGGCTATGAGTTGTTGGCTGGCTTAACAGGAAGGAAAGAATTGATATTGGACAACCCATCCAACTGGCGATAGCATCTGAGACCACCCAAGAGCCAATTACAAACAACAACACATTGCTGACACCTATTCTATATGTGCTTTTGTGTTTGGTTAGAAGAATGACTAGTCAGCAAACAAGAATTCGTTTGACACTTTGACAAAAACCTAAACTGAAAGAGTAGTCTGCATAATTTGCGCCTTTCGCGTGATCAACAGGGCACAAAAAAGACCCTTAAAGCAAGCTGTGGTTGTCTTTAGGTTTCTTGTGGCAGCATTATAAATTTATCAATTCAGAGACTGCAAGGATGTATTTATTACGTACTGGTGAAAGTACTGCAGTACAGGTGAGCTGATGTTGTTTGTGTAAACGATTGTAGTGCCTGTGCTTTCAATCAATTTCTAGATTTAAATATGGCCAACGTATGTTAGCTCTATTGGGAAAGTGTCCTGCTGGTCAATTTATAAGCCACTTCTTAAAATAATACTGTCCTTCAGTTTCAAATTAATAAACATTTTCAGTAAGGAAGTCAAGAGTGCTTGTATCACAAATCATTTTTTAAAAGACAATTCCTAGGAAGTTCTTCGGATGTTCATTTTATGGCAAGGCAATCTGTAAAAGATCTTTTCTGACCTTGTTCCATCTTAAATTGTGTCTTAAACAAACATCCCGCTCCCCAAGGTCCGTATTAAGATGATGATCAATGAAATTGATGTGGCTAACACAATGCAGCCACAAATAACCATCATGATAATGGAATATTGTTAATCACGTCAGGGTTGGAAAATTTTCAATGATGCCTGCATGGTGCACAACATTGCTTATTTTGCATCCTTCTTGGCAATTTGTTCCAACTCCAATTCAGATAATACACTATAGAGATATTTAAATGAATTTACAATAAGTTGGCTTAATAAATTTATTAAATTTTCACTAAAGTAAGTGCTTCATCTTGTTAAACCTACTTTCTTCAATCTTTCTGTCTTTCCTCCATGTAGGCTACATAAAATAAAACTAAATTTTGCATCTTCATGTCATTTTCATTCAGTCCAGACAAAGTTTGACATATATAACCTTCTTCTGTTGTAATGGCAGAAGCATCTCTGGGTCAGGAAAATAATGAAGCCCAGACCAAAGAAAGAATGAGGACAGGACCTCATGATGACAGGTGAATATGGCTTGTCTCTGGCCGTCCGGTGGGGTTAAAACCCTCATTGGCCTGTCTGACCTGCTCTAATATGAAGGGATGCTAAGGACATGAGTGACTAGGGCCAAATGCCATGCCTCTGCCTCCGGCATAGCTAGGGCAAGTTGGATGGCAGTTATTATAGAAGTTGGATCTTCTTGTACATTCCATGTAAGTAAATTTGGAAAGGAATTGTTTGTTGGAAAGGAAAGAAGTAGAGAGATTTATAGTCAGCTGGTTTGCTTGTAGCTCATTTCTTGGGATGAGGAGTACTGCTCCAATAATTTGACTTAGATTTAGAGCACATACAATTGAAGTTCATTCTGCCAACATGTATAACAGCTGTGCAATCGAAAAATACTAAGTTACTAACTTGTAATAGGAAAATTGATAAATGATGTGAAATTACTGATATCTATAATGCTCATACTTTGTAGATTAAATGTATTGTGGAAATATCAGATTGATTCCTTTGTTTCAACCCCACGTGTCATGGGCAGTAAGCCAAGAATCAAGCCAAGAATAGAAGATGACTGTGGAGGAAGACATCTATCAGACATGTAGATTGCAGAGCATTAAGCATCCCACTCACAGGAATGATTAGTGAAAGGAAGAAGGCACGACAACAGGATACATGCCACTTGCCCTCAAGATAAAAAGGAACTCCCAAAAAGCAATTTTGTCTGCCTCCTTTACTTGATGCATGCTGACTTGAATTCCTGCACTGTATCCATAAAAATAAATCCAGAACTTTAGCAACAGAAAGCCTTCAAAGAATTGTTGTTTAGTGTCGATGATTACTACTAGGATTGAAAAAGGACTCGGTACGTAATGTTACACAAGAAGTATGTTTCAACAACTTCATTATGAGTCATTCCATGCCAACTCACCCAGAGCCTCCAGTATGACCATCTCAGATTTTGATTTTAAAAATCACACGAATGCCTTGAACTTAATGGAGACATGCCAAATATTGGGTCTGTGGTGCAAATAGTTTATGTTTATAGGTATGTAGAAACAAGACAGAGTGAGTTAAGTAGAAGAAGAATAAATAGTAAGTTGGGGAATGTGGAATGTTCTGGAGAAATGTTGAGACACAATGTGACAGCTGTAGGTACTTGGAAGTCCTGGAAATTAGCAATTTTGGAAGCAAGGCAGAGTTGGAGAGCCAATAATGTAACCTTGTCACCATTGCCTGTCACACCCAGGTCTCATGATTGTATTTAACACAAATGTATGCACAACTTTTTCCTCAAGAGACTGCTGAACCATAATGCAGTACTTGCAATGCGCACAGATGGTGAAGAGGTTACAATGACCGTGCACAACTAAAAAAAGACAAGATCTTTAATGACCGGTAGCTAAACAAGATTGTCAGAAGAAAGACCCATCACCTGTTTTATCTTTAAATAATGCATTTTGAATTAAGAAATATAAAGTTGAATGGCATGAAAACATGTATCCAAAGCCTAATAGGCAACTAAAACAGACCTAGTAGCCTACCATTTTGAAGAGGTATGTCAAGATGTAGATCTTTGTCTGAAAAGTGAGCCATAAAGCTGTGATGGCTTGTTTGGTCTCCAAGGAGGGAAAATAAGTTAATCGGTCCCAGCCGGCAGACAATCAGATGAAGAAACAAGAAACATATTGTATGGAGCAATCACAAGCAACGGGAAAGCAGAAAACACATATGGCTGGGTGGCCACAGCAATCACTGAGCCATCTCTAACCCAGGGATCGGTTGCCCCCAGCAGAGATCGGATGGGATAAAGCAGACAGGCAAGGGTCCTAGGTCTTGTGTCTGTCTAGAGAAACCAATTTCATATGTTTGCCCCCATATTTGTCACTGGCCACTTAAGAAATAGAAGCATCCAGAAAAGAATTCTTGAAAGAAACTTTGTCTATTGCATGTATGTCACAACCACTCTCAGATTCATTTGTGCTCAAAACTGTATGAATTTAATTTAAGAGAGAAATTAAGAATACAATTCACTTCTCTGGTATTTATATGCAATCTATTACTTCCTATCCTGTAGTTGTACAAAGAATGAAGTATGGTGTGAACACTTGAGTAAAGTAATATAGTTGCTTTATTGCTATATTTGGGAAGAATTCAATGATTTCGGCCGGTAGGATAATAATTCTTGCAAATGATTTTGGAAACATGCTTGCCTTCCTAAAGTCAGATCAGAGCTGAGACTAATATTTTACAACATGATGTTCATTGTATAGGTTTGATGTAAATGGTGAGCTTAAATTTACAATGTACCCTGCATGACAGGTTGGAATTAGGCCAAAAGTTTGTCTAATTTTTAAATAATCCTGTGCATCCTGCTTGTGTATTTAATTGTGCAAAATTTCTTGGTTCTAAGATTATTTTTTCATGTCGAAATGATCCAATAAATGCACTGAGTGTCCACTCGATTTTTTCCGGCTACACACGGAAGAAATTATCAGTGTTGTTTAATCGCTATCAACTTTTTGACATCATCACAATTGTGCAAATTTGTTAATGATGATTTCCTTATAACCATTGACATTGTGACGTCATTTATTTTAGATATACAACGATTGGTTATAAATATTAATGTTCACAGCTTCATGTCATTATACACACGAAATCTCCTATATATGTAGCAATATATTTTATGGTTCAGGCCAACTTCAGGGCTACTTTAAAGTCATAGTGTGCTGAAAATCTGGCAATGCAGCCTTACAGTACAACAATCATAAAATGGCTCGTCAGTTAGGATCGACACTTATCTATCGATCTTTAGTGATCCATGATGATCTTGGTTGATATGAAGTGATCCATCCGGAGTGATCTGTTCTGATCTGTATCTATCAATCAAAATTAATATTAATAAATATGCTCTTCTGTACCAAATAACTTTTGGAGATGTTTCTTTAATCAATATTTTCAATTCTTAGATGGATTTCATCTGTTCTTTGACTTAAAATCCTAAATAATTGTCATGATTGATTTTCACTAAAAGTGGATTTTAATTGATTACTACAGATAGAGTTTTATCATCTCGGATCACTACAGATCACTCTTTATCTGGACTGCTCTGGGTCACTATTGATCACTGTGTTGAGCCACTTTAAGATCGTTATACTGTATCTCTTGCTGAGCTTTCCCTTTTCCTACCTAATGATTGAAGTAAGCCCACTTTCCCCTGTCGTCTGAGTCTTGATTTATTGACCACTCAACATCCTGAAATCTGACACAACTTCTCTGATATGACCCAATCCATCCAGGCAGTGTGTATTAGGTTAGGGTGTAACTATACTCCTAAGACAACCTGGCTCACTTGTCTTTGAATGACATGCCTTGATATATTCTGGTCAGTATATATATATCACATATATTGCAGATTTTGAGATATTGCATAATTCCTTGGAGTGTGTAGAAATCTCTTTAGTGGTAATTATTTTCATCCTTCATGTGATGCGTGCATGTAAATTTTGATGCGAAATGTCAAATAAAGTAATTGTGGTCACATAAATCCAAGAAAATATAAAAATTGACCCAAGTATGTAACAAAGGCACAGTTTCACTGAGAGAGTTAATATCAAAATGTCCATTCAATTGATTCTTCTCATTCCGCTACTTCTTGTCTTTGTAGTAACTGCATGAGTCTTCCACCATTGTCTGGCCGTTGTTAATTAAATGTAAAAGATGCTGAAACACTTGTTTGGTATCTAGCCACCATGTATTGTTTCTCTTCTATGTAATCAATGGGGGGAGGGGGGGGGGCAGTTAAATTCAACTTATAATGCTAGAACGTCCGAAGTCTCCATCACACAGCAGTACACCCAAAAGAAATCAATGCACCCAGTTGGATTTTTCAAATGCCACTTTTATATTTGATGTTCGCCAGCCACTTTACAGGAGTGGAAGACCTTGAAGTATTTGGAAGCTTTTGTAGGGGATGGCTTTGCACAACCTGGCTGCCATTGCTCAAAAATACTTACACATTAACTACAACATAATATAAAATATATTTCTGATTGATTTAAACATCGGAGGTACCACTGTTAAGTTTTTGATATCCTTAAACATCCTTTAACTGCAGTACCAATTGTATGGAATCGAACCATGATGGTGAATAATAAATATCTTCAGCGCAACTGTAAGAGCTAAACCTCGGTTTGGTAACATAAACGTATTGAGGAGACACTATTGGTGGCCCTTTTACATGTGTTAGTGTTTTGTACTGAGCAACCCAAATATGTGATATGCTGAGGACTCCCACTCCTCCCTTCATGTCATAAAATAACCTTGTAACTGGCCAGAACCGCCTCAGACAAACACAAGAACTTTCAATCTGATAAAAAAGGAAGGAAAAAATCAAGCCCAAACATATTTGGCATTCTTCTGTTTTGTCCCAAATTAGTCGCTTCTTGTCTACAAACTAAGATGATAAGATATGAAGAATTTAAAAAAAGAAACTTCAGAAAATATGAGGCTGATAAAGGATGGATGATTAGATGTGAGTTGGACAATATCCATGCATCAATTCCTTAATTATTTTGAAATAGGCCAACGTCCTTGTTATGTGATATCAGTTTCATAAACTGCTCTTGCCAGAGTGAATTATTTTTAAAAATTGGGAGCAATTCTTTTTTCTGTCTTGGAACAACCTACCCAAACTTCCAACTGCTGGAATTCATCTTTGCATGTTGTGCTTGGCAATTTCTTTATTGCCACAAATTTGAAGATAATCAGCTTCACCAAACTACATCAATTTTAACCCCTTCCATTGATAAAGTTTTGAACTTATGGATGCTGTTCAGGAATTCAAACACCATGAAACATGGAAAGAATGCAGATCTACGCAATTGCCTTTTCCATTTCTTTGTTCATCTTTATGGTAAGTGGCATGTATCCTGTTGTCATGCCTTCTTCCTGTCACTTGTCATTTGTTGATCATGATACCTAATGCCTGCAGTCTACATGTCTGATAGATGTCTTCATTTCATCCATAGTCATCTTCCCTTCTTGGCTTTGTTTCTTAGCTTCATTCTTGGCTTCATATTTGGATTCATTCTTGGCCAACTACGCTTGACAAACAAAGGAATCACTGGGAGGAGACTTCCTAGGATACTTTCGTAATACATTTAATGTACTAAGTATGAGCATTATAGATCAACATTATTTCACTTAAGTTTTCAACTTTCCAAATTCCAAGTTGGTGTGTATTCGACTGCACGGCCTTTATACATAAGGGCTGATTGCACCTCAGAGAACAAATTCTCATTTTAAATTATGTGAGCAGCAGAAGGATGGTATAATGAGGAGATGAAATGGATGGGAGTCCAGTCCACTGCAAGGTACTCCCCTCCCAAGACATGAGCTATAAGCAAACCAGTTGACTGCTCTTCAACCACTTATTCAACTAATAATAATTCTTTGTCTGATTTATTTAGGTGGATTGTACAAGATGATTCATCTGCTATAATAACTGTCATCCAACTTGCCTGAGCAATGCCAGAGGCACACATGGCATTTGACCCATCCTTAGCATCCCTTCATATTGCAGCAGGTCGGACAGGCCAATGAGGATTTTAACCCCTTCCGGATGGCCGCAGACAAGCCATATTCACCTGTCATCATGAGGTCCTGTTCTCATTTTTATTCTGTCCTAGCTTCGTCATTCTCCTGACCAAGAGATGCTTCTGCCATTACAAAAAAGAAAGCTGTTTTTCAAACTTCGTCTGAGTCAAAATAAAAATGACTTAAGGTACTAAGGTACTATAATTTAGTTTTGTTTCATGCAAATCAGAGAAAAATATTAAAAGGAGTATTTCAGACTGAAAGATGCTGATATGAAGAAAAAAAAAGGATTGAAATTAAGAGCTATGTTGAAAATTATTATGGGAATATGTATAAGGATATTTTGTAGTAATTATAAGTAAATGCGTATTGTGAGCTTTACAGAATACACTTACTGACTTACTTTAGTGAATTTATTTTATTTTATTCAAGTCCCCTAATGATAGAGTTGCGCATTTCTTATACCAGCTTTATCCTCCAACCCTTTCTTTGCTGGTCTGTAGTTTGTTATCTCAACTGGAGCTGGCCTGTGTTGCAAAGAAGGATGCCAAATAAGTAATGTTGTGCACGGTGCAGGCATCATTTAAAATTGTCCAGCCCCGACGTGATTAACAATTTCCATTATCATGATGGTTATTTGTGGCTGCATTGTGTTAGCCACATCAATTTCATTGATCATCATCTTAATGCAGACCTTGGGGAGCGGGATGTTTGTTTAAGACACAATTTAAAATGGAACAAGGTCAGAGAAGATCTTTTACAGATTGCCTTGCCATAAAATGAACATCAGAGGAACTTCCAAGGGATTGTCAAGGTGAACAACTGAGACTTATTGATTTGTGATACAAACCATTTTCACTTCCTTAATCACACTCTAAAGATAAAAACAGTGTCTTCCAAATACAAACGTTTCTACCATCTGAATTAATTCCATGTCCTGCCTAGCTTTTTCCATGTTCCTTTAATTGAAGCTTATTTATAATGCTGCCAGGAAACCTAGTATAGAAGGCAGTCACAGCTTGCTTCAAGTGTCTTCTCTATTGCTCATTGTTCATGCAAAAGGCAGCTAATGCAAGCAGCTGTTCCAGTTTTAGGGTTTTTGGGTTAAAGTGTCAACTAATTCATTTTTACTAAATAGTTAATATTCTTAACATGGTACAAAAGTACACATCATGTAGTGTACTCTTTTTCCACTGAATGTGCCATATGAATGCCTGAAACTTTGTTTGCATCCACTAACATGCTAAATGCAATATAAAAACCAGACAAAGTCAGTTAAGTAGAAGAAGAGTATAAAGTTGGGGGAATGTAAAATGTTCTGGAGAAATATTGAGACACAAGCTGACAGCTCCAGTAACTTGCAGGTGCAGAAATTAGCAATTTCTTAATAATATAGAAGCAGGGCAGCGTTGCCGAGCTGATAATCTAACCTTGTCACAACCGCTTGTCATACTCAAGTCTCATGATGTATTTATGCCTAATGTATACTTGTTCCTCAAGAGAGTTCCTTAACCATTACGCAGGGAAGGATTAAGGCTCAGACGACATTTACAACTAAAAAGCACAAAATCCATAACAGACAAAAGGCTAAGCAAGATATGAAGAGAAGAAAGACCCAGTATTTTTTTGCATCTTCAAATGTCACATTTCATCTTCATTAAAACTGTATGATTTATAAGGTGAATGGCCTGACCATTTTCTTCCCAAAGCCAAATAATCGAACAAAACTTGATCCAGACATACTGCCCCAGTACAGCCAAGGCAACTGAGCATGACTTAGAACCTCTTAGAATAGGGAGGCATGATGTAGATCTTTGTCTCAAAAGGGAGCCATTAAGCTGTAATGGTTTGTTTGGTCTCCAAGGAGAGAAAATAAGTTTATCGGACCAGGCCGGCATACAATCAGATGAAGAAACAAGAAACATATTGTATGGAGCAATCACAAGCAAGGGGAAAGGCAGAAAACACATATGGCTGGGTGGCCACAGCAATCACTGAGCCATCTCTAACCCAGGGATCGGTTGCCCCAGCAGAGATCAGATGGGATGAGGCAGACAGGCAAGGGTCCTAGGTCTTGTGTCTGTCTAGAGAAACCAATTTCATATGTTTGCCCCCATATTTGTCACTGGCCACTTAAGAAATAGACGGACCCAAAAATGAATTCTTGGAAGGAACTTCATCTATTGTATGTCACAACCACTCTCCGGTTCATTTGTGCACAAAACTGTTGAAACAAACATTCTATGTTGTGAGAGAGATTGGAAATACAATTAACCTCTCTGGTATTTATAGGCATCCTATTATCTCCCATCCTGTCGATTCAAGTATGAAATGGTGTTAACACTCGAGTAAAATATTTACCAACAAAATGTACATTTGACAGGTTCATGATGTAAATAGTGAGCTTGAAGTCATGATCGATATGCTTGAAATCAGGCAATGCAAGCTAAACCTAACCTTGCCAATGTCTTGTGGAGCTTTTGCTATTTCCTGCCTAATTTCCCTGTCGTCTGAGTCTTGATTTATTGACCACTCAACATCCTGAAATCTGACACAATATCTAAGATACCAGCCAATCCATCCAGGCAGTGTGCAACAGATTAGTGTATAATTATACTGCTAAAACAGCCTGGCCCAACTATCTTCGAATGATAGCCTTAATTTATTCTGGTCAGTAAATCTCTATATACATTGAGCAGCTACTGCAATTAATAGGTTTTACAGATTTTGAGGTATCGCTTAATTTCTTGGAGTGTGTTGAAATTCTCCAAGGTTGAAATAACGTTCATCCTTCTCGTGCTTGCTTGTTAATTTTAGCTTAATAACCAATTGGGGTCCCTTGAACCTAGGGAAATTGTTAAAATGTTAATCCAAGAGAATATATACCAGGAGGACAGTTAAATCCAACTGGTAATGCTATAACTTCTATTGTCTCTACTACACAGTAGTACACCCAAGACAAATCAATGCACCCAGTTGGATTGAAATGTCACTTTGATATTTGATATTTGCCAGCCACCTAACTGGAGTATAAGACCTGAAAGTATTTAGAAGATCTTGTACAACATGGCTTTACACAAATTGTCTGTCATTGCTCAAAATACTTTCACATGAACTACAAAACAATATTGTACATATTGCTGGTTGATTTAAACAGTGGTTTTTTACATCAATTGACATCCTCTAAGTATAGTACCACTTGTATGGAATCAAACTATCAAGGTGAATAATAAATATTTTCTGTGCAACTTCAAGAGCTAAATCTCTGTTGGAAGATATGTGAAGGAGACACTATTGGTGGCTCTTAATTGTATCAGTGTCTGTACTGAGCAACTCAATGATAACATCCCCAAATATGTTATATGTTTAGAACTCCTGGTCTTATGTTCATCTGAAAGCATTCTGTCTTTGGAGGTCTGCTGGCTCTTTAATTATCAAATTTCTGCAAAACTATATACTGTAAACTTGTATAAGAGCTAAACAAAATATGTGTCATTGTCCTTGTCATAATCAACAATGCAAGTGGCCGGAACTCCCGGACACAAACACAAGAACTTTCAATCTGATAAAAAAGGAAGGAAAAAATCAAGCCCAAACATCTTTGGCATTCTTCTTCTTTTTTCTCCCAAATTAGTTGTTTCTCATCAACAAACAAGAGATGATAAGATTTGGAGAATTAAGAAAAACAAACTTCAGGAAATCTGAGTCCGATAAAGGATGGATGATTAGATGTGAGTTGGACAGAATCCATGCATCAGTTCCTTAATTATTTTCTAAATGGACCAACTTCCCTTTCGATATCAATTTTACAAACTGCTCTTGCCGAAGTTAATTATTTTAAAATTGTGAGAGATTACAAATGTGTTTTGTCTGTCGTGAAACAACATCCTTCTCGCTTAATTCGACATTGAAAGGTGGCTACGCTGTGCAATATGCTAACTTAAAACATGTGTGGTAGTGAACAGGGTTGGGCACGAGTACACAAGTACTCGTGTACTCGAGTACATTTTCCCAAGTACTCGCATGTACTCAGTACTCGTGCCAAATCATGAGTACAGTACTCGTACTCGTACTCGAGTACATTGCTAAAGTACTCGTACTCGTAGTGAGTACATAACGAGTACAGTTGAAGCTTCGAAAGAGGAAAATTGAACAAAACAGGTGTCTAACATAACAAAATGTTTTATTTAATGCCATACAGTTTAATTTTCTAAAAGCCATCAAAGATGCTTTTTTAATTATTTCACAGCTAAAGTTATATATAATGTGTTATATGAATACTTTAAACAATGAAATGATATAGTGAGCAGTCTTTTATAAGCTTGGACTAACACAGTTTGTGAGTCACACACATAAATAAAACAAGCTTTGAAATTGGCCAAAATTGAGGAATATCTACCACAATTGTTGTCATCTATATAACTACCATGCCTTTTTTACATATGGGTCAAGCCACAAAGGTGCTGCTCCAAGGCTGAAAACAGCTGTCAAAAATAAATTGTGTAATTTTGATACGAAATTGTGAAATAATTGCTCTGCAAACATGTACCCATACTAAAAATATGATGTCAAAGTATTAAACCTTCCACTTTTTTAGGAATGGCCATTCAAATGGGAAATTGAAAAAAACGTA
This sequence comes from Platynereis dumerilii, assembly GCA_026936325.1. Classification (NCBI taxonomy): domain Eukaryota; kingdom Metazoa; phylum Annelida; class Polychaeta; order Phyllodocida; family Nereididae; genus Platynereis; species Platynereis dumerilii. The sequence goes on along the minus strand of JAPTHN010000007.1, from coordinate 45,695,540 downwards.
ACATTTTCACATTTTTAGATATTTAACTTTCCAGGTGCCTATTGTCTTCAAAATTAAATGCCTAGAATAAAATATAACACCACTGGGTCACCTTATAAGTGTTTTGAGAGCTCCCCATACACATATATTTAATATTCTAATGGTTCAAAATATTAAAAACGTAACAGGACAATTAGAGTTCTGAGCACTGTAGCTGTAGAAATAAGGATGAGATGTTAACTCTTCAGGTACTTATTACGCATAGATCATACATAGGTATTTTCTATGCAATTTTTATAGGTACAACTATCTTTTTATAGCCACTATAAAAATTTCAAAATTCAAGCCAAACATACAGTAACAGGACAGTAACAGGACAGTAATTAACTGTACAGTAACAGGACAGTAACAGGACAGCAACAGGACAGTAACAGGACTCATTCAGATGTCTTTAAAACCCTGGAGGTTGACGAATTTTAATAATTCAGCCATGCAATGGTTCAAAATATGTACCATGTGCCTTATGCAATCTATATCTGAGTTACATTGCTTATATTTCGTGTCATTTTTGACCAATTGAAAGAAAATAACAAACAGTAATAGGACATCTGTGTAACAGGACAAGTAACAGGACATATATGGTAACAGGACATGTAACAGGACAGGCATGTATTAATGGTGGCCTGTGAGCAGTTAACCATAGTGGAAACTTGTATCTGTGTTTCTAGAATATGTATGAAGCATTACAGTCAAGTACCACTAATTGGTTGTAGTTTGACAGGACAGGAATTGCTGTTGTCCTGTTACTGTCCTGTTACTGTGTTTTAATACAAAATACTCCGTCAAATATTGCCAACCTTTTCAAGAGTTACTTCACAATCGAGCTGCAATCTAACAAATCTGTTAGGTACGATTTAGTTCAAAGTTTCTTAAGTCATAGGGCAACTGTAACACCCATCAAAATTGTTAAAATGCTTTGTGACTGTTAAAAACATAACAGGACATGTCCTTGTTACCTTAAACAAACAGGACAAAAAGTGGCTGTCCTGTTACATTTTTGGCTATTCAGGGGCGTAACATGAGAGTAACAAGGACAAAAAAGGACAAACGCCCGTTTTTCTTCATGCCCTGGCCTTAATTGTTGTTCCCCATACTTCCAAATTGGCATATTTCTTATTCCATCATTCTTCTGCACTCTTGTGAAATAAAAACTATCATAACAGTCTTTCAAAATGTGAAAGGACAGGGGGTAGAATTTTGGCCGTGTAACAGGGACACGTAAGGACATTATGCAAAATCTGTTTTTTCCCTATTTCTGCTTCAAAATATCCTCAAAACCGGATTGTATCCTGTAGGCATCACATAGGCCGACATATGTACACTGTTTTGAGTTAAATATTATTGTAAAATAAAAAGTTATCACAATCTAATAGTGAGTAACGAAAAACAGTAAAAAATGTTACTCTGGAAGATTTACTTATATCTCTTCGAATTAGAGGTTCCCAGGAGTTCACTGCGCATGAAATAAAAGTTCAAGACATGGGTTATCATTTTAAACTTTAAAAATGGACAAAGAAAGAGTTTCCTTCAGCTAGTAAAGTCATCTTTTGGCCATGTCATGCCACAAACGCCAAAAAACGTCATTTTTGGCCTGTTTTCGGGACTAAAAAGTGGTACAGATTCTTTATTTTTTGTGGTATTTACCTCAAATTTTCACACAATTTATTCTAATATGTATAGTTCAGTATGGCATTCATTAAGATTGCTTAAATTAAATTCCCTTTTAGCCAGCCACCTCTGAACTTGGAGGACATGTTTTACAGCTCAGAAGCAGCACCTTTATGGCTTGACCCATATCATATCTTAAATAAATCATTCATTTAGTAAAACATACTTAATCATATTTGAATCACTCCAAGGATACACCATTTTGATTTTGATTTGACCACATGGCCGCCATTTGCTTTTTTCACACTTTTAGCGAAAATCAAAACATCATAACTTACTGGTTAATACTGGCCTAACTGTTAAAGATACAGCATTTTTACATCTTCTATCGTATACAGCAACTTCTAAATGATATATCTACCTTTTTAAATTTAGTTTCTAGCCTTATTTTAACCATAACTAGAACTGTTTCCTTTTTAACCATTTTTTGGTTAAATCGACGCTTTACGGAAATTGGAACACAATATCTGGTCTACAGAGTTTTCTTAATTCTAAATAGTGATTTTAAAGAGTTATGTCTGCAGAATTGAAATTGATCACATTTATAATTTCTATTTGTTAAATCATACATGGCATGTTAATTGACATTAGCATTAGTCTATTTTCGTTTATTTATCAAATTGTTTAGTGTGTATACAAGCCATTGTGTATTAAACACAAATTGTAAAATTAATGAAATCAATATTTCTGTTGAAGGCTACCAGGGCATATTCTCTTCTAATATTCTAATACAATATTATGATTTTATCTAACGAAAAATGTTCTTAGCTGAACGAAATAACCATTTCTATACTTGCAATAAATACATATTTTTATTTAATTTTCAGTAAATCTGCCTCGCCAAGCATTGATATGTGTTTTTAACGAAATTCTGGCACTGAGAAAAGATATTGAAATGAAATTAACATTTACAGATAGCATGGGGATGTCCCAGTAGCGTCACTGTATGTGGAGCTGGTGGGGCATTTGCCCCCCTCCCCCCCCCCCCCACTTTTTGGCTCAAAAGAAAAAAATTGTAAGTTTCCCCCGGACATCATCCGTGAAGGCTTTGCCCAACCACTTTAAAACGAATCCTTGACCCAGCGATTGACAGTGCATCAAGTATCTTCAAATGGCCAGTTTTAATTGACACAGTTCACTGTTCATTAACAAAAGAAAATAAGTAGTAGCCTCAGTGACAATAGGCTTATTTATTGTTGCTCAATTGTGTTATCTTAATAATATTTTCATTTCTTTAAATATTGCACAAATAAGGTTCGAAACTGCATACTCGAGTACATTCAGAAAAAGCTGTACTCGTACTCGTACTCGTGGATATGGCAAGTACTCGTACTCGTACTCGAGTACATTTGCATGTACTCGTGCCCAACCCTGGTAGTGGAGTGCTGCATAACATGATCCAGTGCTCAAAATCAACAGTGAGGATGAAGTCAAAATGAATTGTGCAATTTCAGAAGATATAGGAAGACAAAATAAAAAATATTTTCATGTTCAGAGGAAGCTTGGTAAATATTGAAAGATATCAACAGGGGCATTCCAATACACTTTCTCATTTTTTTGTTGACAGGGAATGGGGAGCCTTAAATGGATATCCACAAGGTGGCGCCACCATCAATGTGACCGTAACGTCATGAAGAGTTAACTGTCAATGCACAGACTATGGAGATGAACTGGCACTTTTAGTCCATTTTCTCAGCAACCAGTGGACATATTGACAAAATATAAAAAGCATCACGAAGCTCACCATTATGCCCTAGACAACCACTTATCAAAAGCATTGCAAATATAATGACTTTGACACAAAAAAATCATAAACTTAAACATTTGTACCGAAACTGACTAAAATAAACATTTCAATGAAGTAAAGATATGCTACTCTCAAATGATTAGAGTTAGAGGAATGGTTTTAATGTCAAAAGATGCCTGTATTAAAGGGTAACTTTAGGTGAACATATCATGCTCCTAGCTGTATTGGTTTTCTTCAGGATCAAGCATTAAGTCACCCAAAAATGGTGTTTTTTTAGATTTTTTGAGAAATTCTATTTTCAGTGGTAAAAAGTCTGCTATAAAGTTTGAGAAAGACATGTTAAATCTTAACTATCATCAATGAATATAATTGCAGATTCTAAAAATGTAAAAATCATTTTTGAGAGTCCAATAGTTGCTGATATATGATGAGATATGTTTCAACATGCACAAACCGAGTTATAACACCAGAATGCCAATTTTCAACTTTTATTTTAGAACTTCTTGCATTCAGTTCTATTAAGTTTGAAAAAAAAATCTCCAACCAAATCCTGCATCAGGGACACCACATTTACTAAAAATGTAACAATTAATTTGGAGGGTCCAGTAGTAGCTGATTTATGATGGGATAGGTTTCAGCATGCTGCAAGATGCATGCACAAAGTTATGACGTAGAATGCCAATTTTCTCTACATTTTTTTTTATACATTCTTGTGTTCAGAGCATTAAAGTCTGCTTTAAGTTTGAAGAAAAAATCCCAAACCAAATCAATCGTCAAGGAAAATATTTGTAGATTCTGAAATTGGAAAAATTATTTATGGGAGTTCAATAGTTGCTGATTTATCATGAGATACATTTCAACAATCATGGCAAAATGACACAAACTGAGTCATATATCACTTTTTTTTGGCTATTGCAACTAAAGCATACTAATTGATAAATAAGGGCATACATATTTGCAACAAAGAATCATATAATTAATTTATATATGTTTTTGTCCCAGTAAAAACTGGTAATCATATGGTGGCTTTTAACCATTTATACCATTCGACACCTCTGTCAGCCAATCACATGCTTGTATTGCCGGGAAATAATTCCCATATTCTTTGTTGTCCAGTTATCCTCTCATGTTTGACTGTTTGAATGTTTGTCTCATGGTATAAGCCGGTTATTCACCATAGGATCAGGAATATGTGTTTATCACACCTCGGGCTAAAGCCCTCGGGTGATAAATCCCATATTCCCTCTCCCGTAGTGAATAACCTATACATATATATTTGGTGGAAATGAACATGCAATGTTTTCAACTGCTTCATCACATGATTATCTGAAAGGCAGAAGAACACTGTTACACGAATGATATTGTGATTTTAGAAAAAATTCATAATCACAGTAAAACAAAGTTATATTCTTGGAATTCTCTTTTCAAAATAATTTTGGTTATACTCCACTGAGACACTTTTCTATTGTCTTTTGCCATGGTATAACCAACGGATTTGTTAGTTATACCACTGTTGGGGCTTAAGGTTTTAAGCCTGCCGTACTACTTTTTCTGCAAACAATCCACTTAAAGATGACAACAAAGCAACAAACTTCAGCTATTAATCCTTGTCAAACACTAATTTAAAGATTTACACCAGTGAACTGGTGTAATTAAAATGAAGTTTCATAAATATTTAAGTGAGTAAATAATATGAGTGACAACGAATTATTATAAAGAATGTAATGACCTTTTTTACCAAGTTAAGCAGATAGCCAGGTGATGTCATGAAATAAGCCCAGTACGTTAAGATAGAAAGACAGATTTCTAACTGGTTTGATATCAATATAGATAGATAGCAATATAGATAGATAGCAATATAGATAGATAGCAATATAGATAGATAGCAATATAGATAGATAGCAATATAGATAGATAGCAATATAGATAGATAGCAATATAGATAGATAGCAATATAGATAGATAGCAATATAGATAGATAGCAATATAGATAGATAGCAATATAGATAGATAGATAGATAGATAGATAGATAGATAGATAGATAGATAGATAGATAGATAGATAGCAATATAGATAGATAGCAATATAGATAGATAGCAATATAGATAGATAGATAGATAGATAGATAGATAGATAGATAGATAGATAGATAGATAGATAGATAGATAGATAGATTTGGCTCTCATTTCTCTAGGCAAAGAATGAATGAATGATCGGGGCTTTACATCATGTATTTACACACTTTGTAAGCTAGTTAAGACTGGAGAACATAAACAAATATTTAACACAGCAATGAGGTGAAATATGATTGAAACTGGAGCTTGCAGGTAGATACATGTACACAGGTGAATAGAGATAGATAGATAGATAGATAGATAGATAGCTCATTCGTATTCTTTTTTTTATAATTTCACTGTGTATTGATTTTGTAAACATAAACTAATGAGCAAAATAAATGATTGAATTCTAAATTAATTGATAGATAGATAGATAGACAGATAGATAAATGACAACACACATATGTAGATAGTAAAGCAAAAATCAATGTCACTTTGTAGGTGGGATAGGAAGAAGTGATACGGATTAAATCAAACTATACTCACAGGCAAGACAAAATTATACATCCATCTATTTTGACAATTAATGCTCGAGTGACTTGAATCCGTTGGTGCTAAAATTTATAATCCTATCAACAAGTCAACTGAAGAAAACAAGAATTGATCCCACAACCAAACAAAACAAAACAATTGTGCTGTGAATGCTAACAAACATTATCAGAGATTGATTTGAATATATTCATGAACGCAAAACAAAGAGTCCCTTTGAAAAGGTCTCATAACTTCGCTATTTTAAAAGTTCGTCTCTCTATCTCAAAGTAAATTTTTTCAGGTGGCATATATGGAGTATAAGTCGCTTATACAACTCGTTTTTCGGTGTATAACTAACATTTCAGGGGTTATTTACCTCGGGCTAAAGCCCTCGGTAAATAACCACCTGAAATGTTAGTTATACACCTCAAACTCGTTGTATAACCTATACAAAAATTTTCAATGTTATCAATAAGTAGTATTCTATTATATTTTTATGAACTTTTCTTTATCAACTGACCTAAAATTACAAAGTGATTAATCATTTTCAAGAGTGTCTTGTTTATTCATACATGGAGGCATACATGTATCTCTTACCAGACTCTTCCTACTCCTCCCCCATCTCCTATGTACTCCCTCCCCATATCCTACTCATTTTCCTCCCATCTCCTCCTTCTTCTCCTCCTGCAACCATTTCCTCTACCACCCATCTTCTCCTGCTCCTCCTCCTCCTCACATTTCTTCCCATCTCCTTCTCAACCCATCTCCTCCTCCACCGATCTCCTCCTCAACCTCCTCCAGCTCCTCCTTCTTTCATCTCCTCCTTCTCCCATCTCCTCCTTCCCCCCTACTCCTCCATCATCACCTCCTGTCCCCTCCAATCTCCTCCTCCTCCTCCTCTTTCATCCTCCTCTTCCCTCCTCCTCTTCCATCCTCCTCTTCCCTCCTCCTCTTCCCTCCTCCTCTTCCCACCTCCTCTTCCCTCCTCCTCTTCCCTCCTCCTCTTCCCTCCTCCTCTTCCCTCCTCCTCTTCCCTCCTCCTCTTCCTCCTCCTCCTCTTCTTCCTCCTCCTCCAATCTAGTTCTTCACCCCCTCCCACCTCCCCTTCAATCTCCCATCTCCCCTCCCATCTCCACCACCCATCTCCACCTCTCCTCCTCCTCAATGGGCAATTATTTATATTTGACACCCAGATAGACAATGGATAATATTTGGAATGGCAACTTCCCAAGGGCACACAATATAAAGACAATGTTGCTTATTGGTGAAGGGTTGGTCTGTTGGTCATATTAAAATGTATGGTAGGAATTATGTTGCCACAATGTGAACACAACATTAAATTACACAACATTTGAAGATGTTGCCACTACGTCGCATGCTTCTGTGTAATTTTCACAAACATTTCGACATTGTCATAACTTTAATGAAATGTAGATATGATCATTTGGTTCTAACTGGTTTTGGTCAATATTTTGGAAAAATAATTTTCTACATGTTGTCCTCACTTTTTTCTATCTATGATATTTACTTCTGTGCGAAAAACTGCATTTGAAGCACAGACCTATTTATGCAACATTGTCCTCTTCATGTTGCGATCTGACGATGTATTAGGAAGTCGGATAACATAAACAAATGTGTGGAAATCAGCAGATATTGCTCTAAATATGACACTAGTTAATATAATTATGTGAATTACATTGTAAGGAGAAAGTTGAAGATGTGGCTAGTCTGGCCTTAACGCTTTGAACAAAATAGTATCTAGATAAAATGTCAAAACTTGGTTTTCCAGCGTCATAAGTTAGTTTGTGAATTTTGAATAGTATCTCATCATAAATCAGCAACTATTCAGAATACAAGTATTACTTAGTGTCCTTAATGATAGGTTTGCTTTGAAATATTTCTCTCAAACTATAGCGGACTTGTAACCTCCAAACACAACAATGTCTCCAACAATGTTGAAAATTGCTTCTGATGCCATAACAAGGGACTGTTCATGACTGGGGGGGGTGGGAGTTTTGCCGGAACTTCCCATAAAAAACTGATATTCCAGTAAGAGGTTTCTGCTGTTCTTCGGGACTTTAACAACCATCTTGTGTGTTTGAGCACCTTTCGACTTAGTAACCCATGGGTTCTTGTTAGAATCTGCTATTGTCCTTGTTGATGAATTTCCTTTGAATTGTTTTTCTCAGAACTTTACAGCACACTTTAAAGCTCTTATCATAAAAAAAATTGACATCCTGCCATCAATCACTCAGTTTGTGCATGGTGTAACATATCTCGTCATTAATTTGTAACTATAGGACACTCATAAACAATATTATATTTTTTTAGAATCTGCAAGTGTTAGTCCTTGATGAAAGATTTGGTTCGAATTTATTTTCTCAAACTTAGAGGCCGACCAGATAGTTGGGGGGGGGGCTATGGACTTTACCCCCGGAAGAACCCTTTTAACATTACGGTACCCTAGCTACAGGTAGAAACAAACTTTTTTTTATTTTCATGTGCTGAACAAACTTTTTTTTTCAGTGTCAAGTGGGAAACAATCTTTTCTTTCACCAAATATCCACAGCTCCCCCCCCCCCAAGATCATCTGGTCGGCCCCTTAATAGTAGACTTTAAGGCTACGATCAAAACAACGTCTAAAAAAATGTCAAAAATAGGCATATTGGGGCATTAACTCAGTTTGTGCATGTCAATAATAATTTTTCCTTTTTTAGAGTCTGCAAATATTGTCATTGATGATAGATTTGGTTTGAATTTACTTTATCCAACTTCAATCGCTGAACACAAGAATACCTAAAACTCAGTTTATGAATGGTGTAACGTATCTCAGCAACTATTAGACACTCATAAATAATTTTTTACATTTTGACAATAAACAAGTATATTCCTTGATGATAGATTTGGTTTGAATTGTTTTATCAAACTTTATAGCAGATTTTAAAAGCTCAGAACACAAGAATGTCTCAAAAAAGTAGAAAATTGGCCTTTTGACGTCACAATTTAGTTTGTGCATGTTGAAATGTATCTCGTCACATATTGGCAACCATGGGACTCTCAAAAATAATTTTTACCTACTTTGAATCTGCAAGTATAGTGCTTGATGATAGATTTTGTTTTATACTTTATTCGCAAACTTCATAGCAGACTTTTAACCCCTGCAAACAACAATGTCGCAAAAAACCCCCCAAAATCGTATTTTTGGGGGACTTAATGCTTAATCTAAAAAAAACTGATTGAGTTAGGAGCATGAAATGTTCCTTTCAAGTAGTCCTGTAATATAGGTATCTTTTGGCATCAAAACCATCTTGCTAACTCTAACCATTCGAGAGCAATGATTTTTCCCAAAAGTAAAAAAAAAGCTAAATCAAGTTCACTTACTGAATGCACGAAAAATTTTATAGAAACAACAAATTTGATTAGTCTAGTGGTAGGATAATATTATTTCCTCAATGTTGCTTTTTAAATTTTGGAAGTTGGATGAATATTAAAGTCTGCATGTCTTTTTTTGTCTTGAAAATCATGCAGCTGCATGCTTTTCTGGACTACCCAGCTGGTAACATTGATAGTGCTGCCACCTGGTGGGATAGCTGTTTAGTGTGGTTCCTCATTCTTTACTTCATCTCTATTATCCTCATCATATCTGCAATAGGCCTATTGAGAACAATTGGACAATGCACTCCATATTCCAGCAGGTTTTATGATCAAATGCCATTCTGACAGGCAGTTTTGGTTACAAAACAAAAAGTTTATAGACAAACAGAACCTAAGTTACAGCTGTATGGTTTCCTACGGCAGATTTTTAAATCGTGCAATTTTAACAGTGTGAAGGAGTTCTAAGTTCTGTAGTTTTACTCTTATGTAGACTGAACCATATCAGTTGGAACTGTTCATTAATTTGAGTAAAAAAATGTGTTAAGATATTCACATGTAAATATAATTTTCAAATGAAGGAAAATTCGCAACTTAACTATATTTCCTGCCTCTTTTGAGCTGACATGTCAATTACACACACATAGAGCTGTAATTTTGATCTTGTTAAAGTAATATCAAAATGAAATCTTGTTTTCGTACAGGTTGACTCTTAGCGCAAATATAATTTTGAATCAATCACTGAGAAATGTCGCGTTATTGAATAAGCATTTTTGACCTTGGTTGCATGAGCCGAGCTTTCATTTGATTTATTGGATTGCGAATTTGATGCGAACATTTTTCAAAGGCGTCACCTGGGCCTATGTTGGATGGCTGTTTCAATCTTCCTTCACCTCACTGACGTGTCCTCCTCCTGTCCTAATTAGCCTACCAGGTGCATAGATACAGGAAATAAAGCCCCGATCATCCATCCATCATCATTGGCGTTCCTATAGTATTTTATATTGCCTGACCTTTCCTCAAGTTTGCAATATCATTTACTACTCTGTCATGTACAATTTGAAAAAGGGAACACTGTAAGGCAAATCATACTTTGTATCCAGTAACAGACCTCAAGCAGCACAGGAAAGGGAGAATAATGCATGATGGCCATGTCATTCAGCATTACCTGTGAGTCCAAGTCATGGGCCCGAGGACAGCAGACTGTCGCAAAAGACTCATGAATAGACAATGCGTAGAGGAAACTGTTGGGACATTGCGGAGACAAGGTGATTTGGTTCTGTCAACGCAACCCTCCATCTTGGTAAAAGGTGGTTCATTGCCTTCTCTGCATATCAAATGTTTGTCTCTTGTTTGACTTTATTAGGTCTTGGTGCATCTTTTGATTGATCGACAGAGGCAAAGTTCATGTCAGCAAATAGTTGTCATCAGCAATAGCAGACACAGAAAAGTGGTGTTTTGACATGTCATGAATATAAGAGCATTTTGGAGGGAGAGAAGAGCATCAACTAACTGAATGACAGAAAGAACTATAAAAGGAGAGAGTATGCAGTGTTCTTTGTCACTCTTGACAAATCTAGCAAATCATTATCTTATCTTAAGCATTTACAATAAAGCCTCCTATTGGAGCGGAAGGGGAAAGAACAATTGTCTTCTGATGCTTTATTGTTTTCAGCTACTACAATACTGTTATATTGTCTTCAGCAACTTTACTCATATCTTCATTTAATGTTAAGCCAGATTCAAGGAGTTTCGTTTGTACTTCCCCAACTATTGTATAAGCGGATAATATAAATGCAAATCTACTTGACTAATCTGGATAAAAGAAGTGGATACAGTTCTAACCTTGGTGTGTTATTCTTGAGCGCATTTGTTTATGGCTTAATCAAGAGTAGATTGGTATCTTGCTGCTGGTGAACCAATCAATCCACTTGCCCTTGGAGTCTGGAATCGGATTACAAAGCAACGCCAAATGTGGTCAATGCAAAACTTTGCAACAAAAATTACAGAACTGCGCAGAAAGCAGACAAGCAGACTGATATCATTAACGTTCAATAAACTGTGTAGAGTACAAAAATGTTTGTACTTTTATGTAAATCGATTTCATTACAAACCAACAGAGATGGTGTTATTGTGCTGTTATGACACTAATGTAATCTTGCGTACCTCATTCATATCTGTGTGATCACCTATTACCGTAATTGCTTGTGGGAAAATTTCTTAAGACTCTCATGGCTTACTTATGAACCCCTTTTATAACTTTAGCTTTAGCTGTAGTTTTAACTCATTCATTCCTCTTTTTGGTAAAGTCATGACTGTGCTCCCACCTCATCATTCTGGTTTATTTGAAGTGAATATTTGTCAACTGAAATATTAAATGAAGCAAAGTTTAAATTAGGCATAAGATTGCATGAGTCCGCTGTTTCTGACGAGGGTTGGGTGTCAGCAATAGGCAATATGTGTTGCTGTTGTAACCGGTACTTGGGTGGTCTTAGATGCTATCACTAGTTGGACGGATTGTCCAATATCAATTCCTTCCTTCCTGTTAAGCCAGCCAACAACACATAGCCACAAGGCAAGCGATGAGAGATTGAAGTGATGGCATTTATGAGTGATTCATTTGACTCAAGTGTTGCAATGGCATCCTGTAACCTTGCTTCTTCTTATCCACAATACAGTCATGTCCATTGGGGCTTCTGTTTCTATCTTGTTCTTTTCCACTCAAATGCCCAATCGCCGATTCACTAAATGTTATCGCTTCCAAGACAAACTGGACTTTGACACTTGTGTCAAAGAAAACATTCCCCTTGGCCAATTTTTGCTATTGCTGGATGAGGATGGCTGACAGTGGATGGTTTTAGCTCATGCTGGTTGAATCTGGCTGTCACTATCCAATGCTAGTCAATACTGGTTGATTTCAGCACTGACCAACAACTGTGAGGAAGTTTTGTCTTCCTGGGGATTTGGTTTCTTGAGACGGATGTACTCTCCCAGTTTATTGTGTCCATCAATTAATTTTTTTGTTCTATAAGATTCTGACAAGAAGCAGAGTTGGGCCATGAACTTCATGATAGATATTAACACATAGCTTCTTGCAAGCAGCGAACACTATTCTTAAAGTTAGGTTAATTATTTCTATCTCAGTACAGACAACAGAGCACTCTGATGAATTTCTTAAGACAAACCTAAACGATGTAAATTTCATTCATCTGTGAAATTAATTAACCCATTGGTTTTTTTACATGTATGTATTCAAAAGAAAATTGACAACATCAAGGAGCTTAACGCCTAGTTCAAAAATAATGGAACCACGCAGCATATTTTCTGTAGGGGTCTCAAAATATGAGAATGGCTGTACATGACAACTTAAAGGTACATCATTGCTTTAAGTACATTCTTGTGCAAATTTCCTGAAAATTTCACGACATTCTGGCTCATAGTTATTGAGATAGAGTCCACTTACATTGAAAAACAAGCATTTTTTCACAAAAAAACGTGACATAACATTTTTGACCACTTGAACTCTTTCAGTTTTACAAAATTTGTACGTTTTCTAAGACAATTTCCCAACACTTTTTTGAATCTCTACATCCTCAGGCTTCATCAATCCATAAAATCAAGTGCTTTCATTTGTCTGTGTTGACATTATTGAGCTATTTGTACTCAAAGGTTGACTTCCAAAAATTAAGTCAAATTTGATGCTTACTGCTCTGGGATGCTCTAATGTCCCTTTGACATGTGTCAGTTGAATCTTTTGGCCTCTGAGACCTAGTCTTATATCTTCTTACCCATTTCGGAGCTTCTTATGGTTGTGGAAAATTTATTTCACTAAAAAATTCCCATGAATAGCAGGGCAGGTGAATCCGTCGCAAGCGTAACGCCCAGAATACTTTGTAGCGCCACAGAGCAATAAAAGCTCCGTTTTAAATCTGGTTTGGCTTGTAATATTGCAAAATCTGTGTAGTTTTTAGAAACAATCAAGTAATCCAGGTCCGCAGCTGGTTTCTGGTGGTAAAATACAAATATTTCTTAAATGGGGCTCTGTCGCAAGCGTAACGCCATGTAAAATGTTGGTCATATTTTCAGGTTTTCTTGTAAAGAGTAAAGCAATCATTCTAGTATTACTTGTACTGATACTCATCACAATATTTCAGTAGTTGGAGTATGTTTCTATGTTTAATTATTAAAATTTTGCTCTTTGTAAAGCTTTTCTCAAAATTTGGGGCCAATTTGTTGAAAAATGCAATAACCAATTCAAATTTCACTTTAATTTTGTAATTACTCTTGTGCTTCATCCAGTTATAACTGATAATGCATATAAAATCGATTTGGGTCAAAACCAGAACACTTTTTTTACTTTTGTGTCATACCATTACCCAAAATTGCCTTTTTGTCTGGAAAAATAGGCTAAAAAACACGCTTCTATCATCATTTGCTCTGTTCATATTCACTTTGGTGGCACTTATTTGGTACCAATTCGAAGCCCATATACAGATGCATAACACAGGACAGGTGAAATCATTTTAGAGGAAAATATGTACATCTGGGGAGAAAATATGTAACTTTTTATTTAATAATGCAACAAAATTTCGAAAAATACTGTTTTTCTCATAAAATATGTGTTGAATTTTGACGAAAACAGCCATGGACACTTAAGGGTATATGAGTTTTGTCATCCAACAAAAAATATCGATTTAATTTGAAGATAAGTTACCATTTTATCTACTTTTCTTTCACGGCCATGGAAATAAAAATAAATAAAATTTGGTAATATTCGGCTTTTATCAGTTATTTCAACAAACCACAGCCAAATGGTAAATAGAGTTTCTAGAACTTAGACATGTTTGTTACAATATTATGTGGTCATTTGGTAGATATAAACATTTTAAAAGTTTGATGGTCATGTCACACTTTGGCTTCATTATCTTTGAACTAGGCCTTAACTGAGGGAAGCTCCACAAGGGAACTTTTATGTTCCTGGTGCGTATGATATGACACATGTCACTTAAAGTTATGTATAATTTTTGAAAACGTCTTTGAAAAATGTACTTATATCTTCTTTGAAGGCCATTTTGGATATGAAGCACCATAAACAGGTCGCTTATATTTAAGATGTAGCCATTTCTGGGTAAATGTCTGGAATCAGAATTTGGCATTTTTTGCTAAAAATTGCCCTAAAAATTGAAAATATCGGAATTGACCCCATAAAAAACGATTTTAAGGTAATTGTAATTACCCTGAGTCCTCCCTAACGCCCTAAAAAACACTCCCAGTGTATTACCTTTATCAACTTGTGGTTTCAGGTTCCAGTATAGGGGCAATTCCGTAAAGTCAGATTTAAAGATTTCACACTTCAGCAGCTTGTGTAGCCCTACAAACTACTCCTCAGTTATTTCATTGTTAAATAGGGATGAGGCCAGGTATTAGGGGTATCAGACAAGCCATCAACCAAATCTTCAAATGCAAGAGACATCAGCGGAGAATTGCTTGTAGACTTCACTCACAAAGTAATTTAAAAGAACCACAGACTTCTGCGGATTCCTCTGATCCTATAGACTTCTATAGATTCCTAGGACTGGATCCCAATTGATTCCGAACTATTTGAATGGATTCTATCTATTTGTAGTAATTTTCATCATCAATTGCTGTTTCCCAAGACGGAGTGGGTAGGGGCAGATGTCTCATGAAATGTCAACCTCTGAAAAATTATTTACGAAAAGTCAATAATATAAAGGATCGGGTGACGGTGAGGCGCCAAAAAATAGATAGCAATCTAAAATGTTCAGAAGGATAGTGGCAAATTCAGGCAAAGTGAAAAGTACCATTCTATCATTTTGCATATATGAGAAGTATATATATTCAATCTGCTGTTGAATGTTGATATCTGTTTACAGAATAAAGTAATACTATGCTTCCTCTGAATGCGACAATCCGAATGTTTGCTTTTTGTTCTCTGAATTCTGCAAGATTTCCTTATCCTTAGCTGTTTTGTTGTACACTGGGCCACATCATACTGCAAGTGGCCTGCACTAGTTCATACATTTTATGCATGTATTGTGTAGCCACCTTCCACTTGTATATTTGGTGAGAGGAGGATTGTTCCAAGATAGAGGAAAAAGAATATATTGTAATTTCAAAGAATTCACTTTGCCAAAGGTAGTTTGTGAAATTGATATCACAAGGAAGTCGGCCCATTTCAAATAGATTAAATAATTGATGCATAGATGTTGTCCAAATCTTATCTAATCATCCACATTCTTAATCAGCCTCAGGTTTCCAGAAGTTTTATTCTTCTTCAAATCTTATCATCCCTTGTCTGTTGATGAGAAACAACTAATTTGGGATAAAAAAATTAGATGGCAAGGGTGTGTTTGAGGTTGATATCTGCCTTTTTCATCAGATTGAAAGTTTTAATGTGTTTCTAGGGCCATTCCTGGCCACTTTCAAGATAGATTATGCAGATGAGAGAAAGACTGGATGTCCTCTACTTGTTACAAATCAAGTTTATTCCATATAAATTTTGCATTGGACCATTGACTTCAGAGATTTGCAGTTGAACGACAATGAACGTTCACTGAAAATGTTATGATTTAACATCACTGTTTGATCCTGTGCAGGCGCATATTTGAAGTCATGTGTTTTTTTAGCAATGATAGACACATTGTTTATAGCTATATATAGTACAGCAGAGCTGTTTTTATAAAAAGCACCAGATGCCTTTTTTTTTTCCTTTTGTAGACAAAAACTCTCATATACTGTGAACGTTGCCCTGATTTGTTCGGTTTTTAAAGTACTTTATTATTGTATTTGCCTACATTGCCCAATCTGAAGAGGCAAGTTTTTGTGTCATTGATCAGTGTATCAGAGAGACTACTCAACATAGGTTAATCATGGAAGAAGGGAATATACCTCTGTGCTTGTTACTTTGACCTTGGTGCATTAGCTTGTGTTTACACACTGTTATCTAGCAAGGAAACTTCATATAAGGAAATTTTGAACAAAGCAAGTCCACTAGTACATTTGCTTTCCAAGATAGTCTCAGCATCTTTTTTTGCTGATTGGACTCCACAATGAAAAATGTCCTTACGTGATTCTATAACATGTGTTTTCTTCCCAGATCTTCCTGAGATAACAGAGGACTTTCCAAGAACTGTCTCAGAACTCACAATGTATTTGTGTCTCATTCTTTTTCATGACTCTATTAGCTTTCATTTCAGATAAGACATAAAAGGTACAATATGTAGATGTTTGTGTGGGTTTGTCTTGATGGCTTTTACATTCCAGATGCTTTGTATAAGTTGCCTTCTCTTGATTTGGGCATAGTGATTGACTGATGATTTTGTATGGACATATGTTGCTTCTATATGGTAAATTTATGTACTTTTTACATCACAGAAAGAAATTCTTAGTGTAGGACACTATTTTATTGTCCTATACTTTAATGTTCTACAGGAAAAGCATATTTAAATAATTCTGATCTGGACAGATCTCTCCACTGAGCATAGAAAATGGTCCTTTCCTATCAAAAGCATGATGTCAAGAAAGCTAGCCATGTTTAACTTTGGTCAAGAAAATTAGCCATGATCCTGCAAAGCTTCGTTTGATCTCGAAAGAGAGAAAATAATTTTATTGGGCCAAGACGGCAGACAATGAGATCGTGAAAGAAGAAACATATTGTAGGGGGCAATCACAAGTGGCTAGAATCACAAATAGACAAGAAGCCAGGAACACATATGGCTGGGTGGCCACGGCAATCACTGAGCCATCTCTAACCCAGGGATCTGTTGCCCCAGTAAAGATTGGATGGGATAGAGCAGACAGGCAAGGGTCCTAAGTCTTGTGTCTGTCTGGAGAGGCCAATCCGGTGTGTGTGTTTCCTATATCTGTCACTGGCCACTCAAGAAATAGAAGAAATCCAAGAAATATAAGAAGTAGGGGAAGAAGACAAAGGCAAACTGAAGGCTGATGTCTAAAACAAGCCATTGGGCGTAATCGTGCTGAGCGTAAGACACAAGTGTTATTACATGTGGTATCAAGTGTAGCTATACATATACCTTGAAATAATTGAAACAAAGTTTTAAGCTTGTAAAATGAATGAAAAAACTTGTGATGTAGTAGATTGAAGCAGCTGACATACGATTTCTGTTTGGCCTACCTTTTCACAAGAGGTAGTTGTCCTTTGAGTGTATGACCAATGTATAATCATGCACAAAAAATGTAAAAATCCCATTGTTTAAGTGTTAAAACAAGTTTGTATGTCTAGACGGAAAAGTAATAGTTTTATATTGTACTCTTATCTTTTTTCTATGATTCTTGAAAACTTCCATTGCCATTTTGTTTCATAAATATGTATTTAGATTGTCAGACTGAGAAAGTCAGACAACATTGACACTTTATATGTACTGAACAAAGATTGTGTACAGCAATATATCTGGTATAGTAAACATTTGAAAAATGTGTTATTATGATGTCACCAAAGAAATGCATTTATATATATTGTCACAATATGTGTGTCGCAGAGGTGGTTATCTAGAACCAGGGATATTCTATCAACAGAAAATTGCTTGTAGACTTTGCTCCCAAAGTAAATTTCATGAACCACAGACCTCTGCAGATTCTTTGGCTTGTGTAGATTCCTAAGAATACATTCCCATTGATTCTGACAATTTGAATGACTTCTGCAATTTTTGTTGCAGTGAGTTAGTTTATCAATGGCTGTTCCTCAAGAGAGAGTGGGTAGAGGCAGATGTCTCATGAAATGTCAACCTCTGAAAAACTATTTACGAAGAGTCAATAAAATAAAGAATCGGGTGACGGTGAGGCATCGAAAAAATAGATGGCAATCAAAATGTTCAGAAGAAGAGTGACAGTTCATGCAGAATGTGAATGGGCCAACAAAATGACTTCGCAGACACAAAATTGAAAGTAACATTCTATAGGTTGCTGTATATTGTGGGGCTAAAATGCAAATTCCTGCCACTTTGCTGATGTATGAAAACTGCTTTTTGATAAAGAATATGAACGAAGCAATTTAACATTCCAGTGTGTCAAAATAACTATTAGCGTAGTTTTTTAAAGAATGATTGTAAAGAAGCCTGTCACAAATACTCTATGTTCTAAATGTCATTCAGTTTGTTCCCACATACAGCCTCATTCGGCAGAGGTTGAATATTTTGGTACTGAAAACGTGTTTTTCGTAGAAAACAAATCCGCAAAAGCAAAATGCTAGATGCATAGGAGCTTACATCACCCTAATGTTGGGCCCTGATGATGCTGAGCTTTGCGATGCATGGTATTCTGCAGTCAGTGTCACTACCCATCGGTTAGGTCACACATCTATTAGCCCGACATTTCTGGGCAGCACAGGTCATCCTGTGCAGGGCTTCTTGCACAGAACTTCAATAATGATTCTAGCTGCTTTGGGGCTTCCTACAGGATCCAGCAACAGTAAAACTTATTAGGCTTTTCTGAATGGTCACACATCTATTAGCACATTATTCTCTGGCTCTTGCAGAGAACCCTAAGCGAGTTGTGTTGAATGTGTTGTTTCATTGTGAAAATAAAGCCTTAAGCAGGCTACACCTTTAAATTTCTGTCATGTATCTAGCAATGTAAGCTGGTAAAATGTTGACATGGATAATCTACAACCTTACTTTTAAACAGAACTTTTTACCATTCAGGAAATCCTTTCTTAGTGAGCATCATTTTGGAAAATGCCTGTGCTGCACTACTGAAAGTGCTTCTGGAGAGGCCAGGATAAGAGACCAGGGATGGAACAGGAAGGATTCACGTGGAGGGGAGAGGTGCTTAATATAAAGCAAACACCTGGGAATTGTCCTGGGATCCTCTGAACAAACATATGATCAAATCCTGCTATATGTGTTCCTCAATAAGTGAATGTCTGAATAGATTCTCAGGAATTAGAAAAAAAATGTTTTCTATCATAATTTATGTATGTTGCAGATCTTTATTTTACATATATCATGTCTACTATATATTATAACACTGCTATCCCCTGGTAGTGATCATTTTTTCCACCAATGATTCCAAAATAACTAAAGTGTGTAAAGGACCATCTTCAACTCCTAAAAAGTTATCTTTAGAAAGATTGCCATGTCCATTGTTTAAATATTCACTACATGAATGGGTTAAAAACTCAGGACTTATCAGGTGCATAGGAACACCAAAATCAAAGTTTATGAATTTAATGTAATGGTGTTTAGTTCAATATTTTCCCTTTCCCAAAATAGTGTACCATTCTTTTGTGCTGAATCCGGCCTTACAAAGATGTCAATCAGCTTCCATGCTTCAATTCAATGTATCAATGACTGAAGAGTTTCACAGTGTGCTGATTTTGACTGTACGACTGACTGATTTCAGAGTTGCCATGCCATGTGCCATTTAGCAGGGTTGCTGATATATTATGACACCCTGCTGACAGCTAGATGACACCAGCTAACAGCTATATGGCACCCCAGTTATCAGCCCAATGAGCCTTGGTGCCACTGGGGGCAAACCTCCCTGCACGGTTACCTACACCACAGAAATATTTGCTAATAGATGGGCAAGTTATGTGCTTTTGTATTGGTCTGCCATATGCCCGAACTATTAGTGCTGTGGCCATTTTAATTTTGGGAGGTGTCTGTCAGTTTAATATTAATGGGGTTGCTGAGCAATATGACAATAAGGTTAAAATATAAAGCTATTCTGTTTGTACCATAAATGACACAGGTAGTTTATTATATGGTAAAGATGTCTTAGACCCTTACATGTATTATTAGAGAGAAACAGAGATAAGAGGACAGAAACAAAGTGTGGGAATGAGAGAGAGATTATCAGAGAGACTGCAGAGGCAGAATGGAAGCAGAGGTAATAGTAGGGGGCCTTAAGGCCAAAATTTGGCATTATCGTTACGGAGTGGATAAAGCTACGAAACTTGGCAGAAATGAAGCTGAGGATCTAAGCTTTAATTTTTTCCTAAGCTCCAAAAATTATTTTAAGTGGAGCTGTTTCATAAATGAGTTTCCATGGCAACAAGTCACTGAAATTTTACAGTGTCCAGAAAACGTATTATTTTCCCATAAAATTCACAAAAAATTAGATATAAGCAAAATATCCGGGATTATCAATCTTAGTGATGAGGCGCATTAATATCTTATATCAAATCCAAATTTGTTGTCTTACGTTGCCATGGAGATGGAACGCAAATTCAAAATATTGCATTTTTTTACGACTATTGTCTATTTCATTACACATTGTGGCTAATCTGTATTAATCAGATGAGGACTGAATACATGCTGAAAACCCTGAAACATTTGCCATTAATTATGGCAAATTTGAAAAACATGGTTCTTTAAATAAATCCATGAAATGTGTTTCTATGGTAACAAATTAATTTGTGAAGTTTATTAATTTGGGAATAAATCTGTAGATTTCAAGAGAACTCTTGTATCTAGACACTTCATTTTAGGAAAATGTTGCCCCTCTATGATATGGGATGTGCTGGAGTATTTGTTTATCATATTGTTGAGGTTGGTTACCATGGTTACCATTATTATCTGTCTTAAAAACCAACAAAATTTAGTTTATTATTGCTCAATATTGTGGACTTAGGTTTATCAATATATGACCAGGATTTGTTGTTTAAACATTTTCATAGTTCTAAGGAGATATACATATTTCCAAATTGGTTTCCATGGCAACATAAGTTGACCAATTTCTGGTAAGATGGTCATAAATCTATCAATGTCAAGAAAATTATTGTAGATGCAAGGATCTCATTTGGCGGTTAAAGTATATTGTGCCCTTGGTAGGTTTAGATGTAATAGGGTTGGGATTGATATCATGTGGATATTGGTTACCATGGTTACCTGTGATCGAAGGATGCAATGCGGTAAAATGTCCCATTCACATTTGGCCCAAAATGGATGTTTTAGGTCATATCTTGACTTAGACATGGAATTTTTGCTAGTATTATGGGTCATATGAAAGGTAACATTGTCTTCTTTCAGATGAAGAGCAGAAAGTGTATCCATCTTTCACTGGTCTTGATTTGATAAGCCATATATGTATGGCATTGTATGCAAGTTGGGTAATTTTTTGCTTATGGGCTTAATATTGCATATAAAAGTTTCATGTACATTTTTCCAACACTACAACGTCGATACATTAAAGATAAAGTTCCTGTGCAAAATTGTTCCCAGGTAAGCAGGACAGTGAGTACCTCTTTATATGAGATGCAGATCTATGTCTTGCATGGTTTCTATATCTTTATGACACATTTCGTTATCTAGAAGAGTGGTGAAAATGTGATTTTTGATGGTACCCTTTATCTTTCATCATTGCCAATGTTTTGCTCATTGCCCAGACCAAAAATTGTGAAATAGAAGTTGATTCCATTTCAAAATTTAACAATTTGTGTTGATTTTCTATGCTCTGATTGTCCTGCAAAAGATAGAGAGATCTTTCAGAATGAACAAAGGTGTTGAGAAGTCAACCAGAAAAGAAGAAGAGTTCTTGCATTATAACACCAAAAGGCTTCCAGAGAAGTTTCCTGAGCTCTTCTTGCTCTTGTTGAAGCTGGAGTGACCAGCCTGGGCCTTCATACAATGTCCATGGTGGATGTGGTACTGCACCGGTGGGGTCAAGCAAACAGAGCGATATCATTTGGCCTGTGCTTTCCAACATGGACTGCCATTTACCATGGACAGTAGTAGACTGTATGTACCTCTTCCAGTTGGTTTTAATCCAGGGTACTGCAATGGCGGCTTCTGTCAAATAATATCACAGGATTGGGAAATGTTTGTAGCATAGGTAAATCAGCTTTCTCTATCGCCAAGACCAAGCTGCCTGCTTGCTTATTACTTGAGACTCATTACTTGCCCTGCAAATGGCTACAAACAGACTCAATGTCATGATATGTAAATCTGCTTCTACGGGTATAACTGGTTGTCAGATTGATTGCTTTGCATGCTGTACTGTTCGGAAAGCCTTGAACCTGTCTAAGTAGCTGCTTATGGTACATACACATCGTTCGTTGATTTCCTTTCTTGATTGTATAAAAGTGTCCAACCACAAAGTAACCTGGGGACTATGTAGGTCTAAATCATTTTGGTTGACACATTTGGATTAAGACCATTTGCATCATGTAAACCTTTGTCCATGAGGGCATATGCAGATCTCTTGACTTTTTGTATTCTGTTTGAAATACAGCGTCCTGCTTTGCCCGTACACCAGTCCAGTCCCAAGTGCACTGTAAAATTGAAAATTGTGTTGAAGCAATGTTTTGAGCTGTCTCAGAGTGTTCAAAATTTTCAAGCTATGATCGATAGCTCAATGCTGTAAGTTTGCAAGCAATGATAGCTTAATGCTATAAGTTATTCAAATGAATCATAACATTTGGCTGTGAAAACATGAAAGCTTCAGTTGTTACAGACAGTTTGACATCTCAGCCATGCCACATATAGCGCCATATATAGCAAGCACTTCTCATAGCACCTCATTATGTTCTAAATAATTATTTACTTAAAAGAAAAAAGAACATTTATTTTGCAATAATCCTCGAGAAAATAAAATTTCACACCCATTTTAAGTGGTCACCTTAAATTTTCATCCATCTTAAATTAATTTGTGGGTGGAATTAGATTCATGAATTGAGCTGAATCAGTGCCTGCAATTTTACAGTGAGGGTTAAAGAAGCAGATTCTGGCATTTCCTCATTTCCTAATTTCAAGAATAGTGTAGATGTGCTGCAGGGAGAGTCAGCATGGTAGCCAAGCTCTTTTGGTGTACTCGTTCACTGCATCAAGCATGGCTTGCATTTCAACCACTGAAAGAGGCAGAGTTCTCACAGAATGAACAAAAAACACAGAGCTTCAAGAAAGAGAAAGAGATCGGATACAACAACCAGATTTAGTAAATGCCCCAGAAAGTGTAGTGAAGTAGCTCCTAAAAGAGAATGAGTTCCAAAAGAATGGCCCAAGAAGTAAGTCTCCCAGAAAGAGAAAGAGATTGCACAGAGTGAACAAAGAAACAAAGTCCCAATGAAAGAGAGGGTGAACTCACAGGATGGAGTGCTGACAGCTTTAACAAAAGAACAAGGTCCACACCTCTCCCCAGAAGAGAAGGAGTTCTCACAGAATGGACCAAGAGTGTTGGAGTGCCCCAGAAGAAGAAAGAGTTCTTGCAGAATGAATGGAGATGCAAAGTACCTCAGAGAGAGAAAGAGTTCTCAGAATCAAAAATAATAGAGACTGCCCTGGAACAAGATAATATGTATTGGCACACAGAATGAACAAAGAAGTGAGAAAATAGTACAGAATGAACACATAGAAGTCCCCTGATCAAGGCGAAGAAGTTCCTGTGAAAGAGAATAATGCCTAAGAGTGCCAAATGCACTTTTGTCTGTTTTAATTTATGCAGCTGTAGTAACATATTTTAGAACTTTTCTGGTGTACCATAACTGCAGGGCAGGCAAGCAGTGGTGAATTATTGACAACTTCACCTCTACATATATAGGGCAAGTTGACCTAACTTCAGCCAATTTGGATTTTGATCGCTTGTCATTGGCTGGCTATTCATGGGAATAACATGTAGCTGTGGACCTAACCCCAGCCTCCACTCCTCTTCATGACCATATTGTTAAAAAACAGCCGAATGCCTTATAAGGCAGTGCAAATGTGCTTCAAAGACAAAAGCGGGACATGTACCTAACTTCAGCCACGTAGTACCTAACTTCAGCCTAGGTTGTACCTAACTTCAGCCCCGTACCTAACTTCAACCAATTGACCCTATTCTGTCATAAAAACAGCAGACTGTTTAAATTTGGCTTTAATTACTTACCTGTATATAAAACATGATGGTCTGAAAAAATCAGTCAGGATCCAAAAATGTATTTCGAAAAGCTTGGAAAGAAGTCATCGTTTTTGCGGAAAGAGGATAAAAATTTTATTTAAACTTCATTTCATGCAACTGGTCTATTCCAGTATGCCAGACGTAAAAATGCTTTAAAAAATTAAATTATTAGATAGATAGATATTCAGGGATGAATAAACAAACATCTCAGGTGAGATTTATTGGCTGGAGTTTAGGAAACCTGGGGGCTGAAGTTAGGTCATATGGGGGCTGAAGTTAGGACCATGGGGGCTGAAGTTAGGTAAGATTGACATGTCTTATAAATCACCTAATTCATTGAATGATCAATTAGAAAATATTGAAAAAAACCTTAATTTATGGAAGATTACTAATTTTCCCTTGTGATGAAACTTTTTTTGGTTGCTCCTGCTTGGGTGAATTGATTACAACCAACCGACAGATTTAACGTTTTATCAAATTAAATTTTTTTTCGTTTCGCGTTTTATTCGCGTCGCAAAACAAGTAAAATGCGGTCCACCAAAAAAACATGTAAAATTCCTGAATCATATGTTATGATGGTTATAACTTTTTGATAATTTATTCTAAACACATTGACAATAACTTTAAACCCGAAAACTGACACCTTGGCCAAATGGAAATTTAATTACAAGGAGTTTTCTGTAGGGGGGCTGAAGTTGGGTGAGAGGCTGAAGTTAGGTCAATTTGGCCCTATCAATATACATTTTGACAACAAATTTAGGTGAGTTCTCAAAATATTTTTAGTATTCTTACAGCTTAAACAAAATTGACCTGATTTCAAGTTTATGCGACTATAGTCTGGTTGCCATAAAACTAGTGTACAATTGCTGATAAACATGTTTAACAATGTCTGTTTAAAAACATTACAATGCCCCTGTTAAAAAAAGTATGACCATGCTTGTTCTCCTTGTATGGAAGTATCTATTAAAGATTGAAAGTGAAATATAGTTAGAGTTTTTCTTCAAGAGTTAACCGGAACTGGATAAGTATTATATGTCCGTTCACTCTTGTGACTGCAAGTAAAACCAGTAACGGGTACAGTTTATTTTTCCTGTAGACAATACCGATATGTGTGTGCGTTTTTTTTTACAATCACTATGTCTAATGTGAAAGGAGTTTTCCAAATTGTAAAGTTTTGTCAACTTCCAATTTGTACATGTTAGCTTCAATACTGAGGTAATTTTTCAACTATCCTCAAACAATCAGAGAATAGAAATAAACTAAATTGGTCAAATGTTGAAATGGAATCAACCTCTAATTCACAAATTTTAGTCCAGTTTAGTGACTATTTTTTAAATGACTGGCAGATATGCAAAACGCAATGAAAGAAAAACGGTTGCATCAAAAAATCACATTTTCACCACTCTTCTAGAAAACAAAAGGTGTCATAAAAGATATAGCAACAATGAAAGGCTTCGATCTGCATTGATAAGATGCCCAATGCCCAGCTTACCAGAGAACAATTCTTCACATGGAACTTTATCTTTAATGTATCGACATTGTAGTATTGGAAAAATGTACATAAAACTTTCACATGTAATGTCAAGCCCATAAGCAAAAAGTGACCCAACTTGCATATGTATATCACTTATTGTATCATGACCAGGGAAGATGGATACACTTTCTGCTCTTTATCTGATGGATGACAATGTTACCTTTCATATGACCCATAATACGAGCAAAAATTCATTCCTAAGTCAAGATATGACACAAAAAGACCATTTTGGGCCAAATGGAATGGGACATTTTACCACATAGCATCCTTGGATCACAGGTAACCATGGTAACCAACACCCACATGATATCAATCCCAACCTTATTACATCTAAACCTACCAAGGGCACAATATACTTTAACCGCCAAATGAGATCTTTGCATCTACAATAATTTTCTTAACATTGATAGATTTATGACCATCTCACCAGAAATTGGTCAACTTATGTTGCTATGGAAACCAAATTGGAAATATGTAAATCTCCTTAGAACTATGAAAATGTTTAAACAACAAATCCTAGTCATCATATATTGATAAACCAAAGTCCACAATATTGAGCAATAATAAAGTAAATTTTGTTGGTTTTTAAGACAGATAACAATGGTAACCATGGTAACCAACCTCAACAATATGATAAACAAATACTCCAGCACATCCTATACCATAGAGGGGCAACATTTTCCTAAAATGAAGTGTCTAGATACAAGAGTTCTCGTGATATAAACTTATTAATTCTTAAATTAATAAACTTCACAAATTGATTTGTTACCATAGTAACACATTTCATGGATTTATTTAAAGAACCATGTTTCTCAAATTTACCATAATTAATGGCAAATGATTCAGGGTTTTTAGCATGTATTCAGTCCTCACCTGATTAATACAGATTAGCCACAATGTGTAATGAAATAGACAATAGTCGTAAAAAAATGCAATATTTTGAATTTGCGTTCCATCTCCATGGCAACGTAAGACAACAAATTTGGATTTGATGTAAGATATTAATGCGCCTCATCACTAAGATTGATAATCCCGGATATTTTGCTTATATCAAAATTTTTGTGAATTTTATGGGAAAATAATACGTTTTCTGGAAACTGTGAAATTTCAGTGACTTGTTGCCATGGAAACACATTTTTGAAACAGCTCCACTTAAAATAATTTTTGGAGCTTAGGAAAAAATTAAAGCTTAGATCCTCAGCTTCATTTCTGCCAAGTTTCGTAGCTTTATCCACTCCGTAACGATTTTTTGGTTAGAGCCCCCTACTATAAGAGAAAGAGAGATACGTTCCCTCTGAAATTACAACCATTTATCTTTTGTGTACACTGTTAAACTTCCCAATGTAGACAATGGAATCACAGAATCACCACTTTGACGTCTGACTCAAGTTCCAAAAATATCCCGACAAGATTTTACTCATCCACTGTTCTTCAATCCTGTTACCACTCTACCAGCTGTCGATCCATCATGTTCATGTTACTAGGAAATTATAAAAAGTCTCAATCATTCATGATTCATAGGTTGAAATGAAGCCTCGCTGCGACGAAGTTTTCAAAAATGTCAACATATCCAATTTTCTGGTCTCCGTCAAGTAGAAAACATCTCCACAGAGCAATTGTTTGAAATTTGAATTTTTGTTATTGTAAAGAAGATATCATTTAGACCTGTCACCTACTTAAAGTCATTTTGATTTGTCAAAACTTTCAGTTTCTATTTGTTTCAATTTCGAGATTTAAACAGCCAAAATTATGTCTAGATTTAAAGAGCAAAATATCTGCTATCCCAAAATTGGTACAAATCTCATATTGTGTCGGTGGTATTTGGATTAATTTGTTGTGTGATAACTTTAGAAGCAGTATTTGAAATTCTAAAATGTTTCTGAATTAAAACTCTGTCCTTCAGGCTAATTAAAACCAACACATGAATTCTGAGTTGCCAGAGGCAATTTCGTTTTCATTTGATGATATTTAGTAAATGCCCAGAATCAAGGTCGGCTTGTGATCGTGCAAATGTTCCATAATATTACTTGTCTACAACTGATAGTTCTAAAAAGTAGTTTCTAGTTACTCTCTGCATTTTCCCCCTAGATATCTATTGTAATCTGATTCTCAGGTAATTTTCATTAATGATATAAGCATTTAGGAATAAAGCAGACACAAATGGTATGGTGGTTGAACTATTGCACTTGGGAAGTGCTTTTGAACTTTAAGTGTAATGATCAAAAGAAGTTTTTATTTTTGACCATTAAAGTCAAACAATAAAGTGTGGTGCAGATTTGAACTAGTATCATCAAGACCATACTCTGTCGTAAAAAAAAATGCTCTTGCCAAATATGTTCTTATCAAGACTTCAGTCAACTGCTGAACCCAACATTGAGAAACATAACCTGTATAAAAGCCTTCTCAAACGTAAAAAACCATCAAAACAAATACACATGAAAACGCAGCTACCATTATGTGTTACCTGATATGAAATCTAATAGAGTCACAAATACATTTCGAATTCTGAGAAAGTTCTTGGAAATACACTTAGTCAAGTTAGTAAAAGCTATAGCTGGAGAAAGCGATTTTTTAAAGATCTGTTTTGTGACATCTCAATCTAATTCTATTTTGAAAGTGGAGATGTGACTATTTGAAAGATCTACATTTTCTTTGGGGTTTTTTTGTGAATTTCAAATGATTAGTCAAGCATTTAATCAAAATCTAATTTTACATCTGTTGTAAAAATCCATTAAAACGAAAGAATGTAGTACTTTTCGATATGGAAGTTTGTTTTATGTCACTTATTACACTCCTGAAAAGGTATATTGATGTATCGGTCTTTATGAGAAATATCATTCAGTCGGAATTTTTGGATTCCTCTAAGTTTCATTATTGCTACCTTGAAACAAAGCTTTTAAAGAATTGATGGCACCAATTTTCCGCATGCAATCACGCCTTGGTTTTAAGTAGCATGGAATGAAAATCAAACTGTGGCACAAATCAAGATTTCCTTGGTGTTTAAATTTAACTGTTCAGACGAAGTTTAATTTACTGTTCATCTTTAGTTTTAAGTTTTGCTCTGAAATCGTCTTACAAGATTAAACCAAACACTTATTAGTAAAGTAATCAAATTTGCTGCATTTTGTGATTACATGTAATGCTTGTGAAAGGCTTCTGAATCTAAACACTAAAATAATTGTCACACCAGTAGTGATGTCTAATTCAAAGTGGCATTCAAAGTAGATGACAAGGCCAATTAAACTTTGTCTTGGTGTGTCTCAAAAAATTATGATTCTTCAAACATTTTTTAAAGCCTCACCCTCTACTGAGAGAAAATTACCGGTGTTCTTTCCAATCTTTGTCTCATTGAGCTAACTTTGTGCATTAGCTTATGAATGATGAATGATAGAGACTTTTTATTTTATAATTTCCTGGTTACGAGAACATGATTAATCTGTCTGTCTTTAAACAGGCCAGTACAATCGCAATATCCTGGCAAGAAAAATGATGGGAAAGACAAATGTATAAAGCTGGTAGCTAGATAAATAGATGGTTTACTGCAATTTCAACAAGTATGAGTTGCTGTGATCACTTGCTACGTAGTTCCTAAGCCTCCTCTCATTGGCTGATGGTAAGTTAAGGACCAATCACAGGAAATTAAAATGCTACGTAGCAAGTGGCCTTGCAACTCATACTAATTGAAATTGCAGTAATGGACATCGGACAACTCACAGATGATTTGATGATCCTGTAAGAACAGTATATTTCATGAACCTAAATTTTGTCAGCGGCGACTTTCTTTACCATACATAATTTGTAATATTTTGGTGTAAGTTCAACTGCCCTTGTGTTAAAAAAATATAATAAGTCAAGACAGTGAATCCAGAGTGGATAGATGTTTCCCTAACTTGCAGTTAAGGGTATGACATCCTGCTGGCCGGTAAAATTGCTGAGGGGGTAACTGTCTGGAGTACTCCTTGGATTTAATCACACTCAATTGTGCTGAATAGAGCTGCTGTAGGGTAGATGAAATGGACTATGGATGAACTGTAAAATGTCAGTTGTAAACTTCACTGTTGATACTTTTCGCACCTTTACCACCTTGCACATCTGGCAGCAAATCGTTAGGACCAAGATTTCATCTTGGTGTCTCAAACACTACCTTGAAAACAACTGGCGTCATTGTTGTAGTCCCTGACCATTACATAAGACCTAACTAGTGAGAAGAATTTGAATTAAAAGCCCCCTCACCCCTTCTGCACATGATGTGTGCTATGTACAAATGCAGTTGTGTAATGTGTGTGAATACGGCATGAGGTAGGTAGTTTTACAATAATAGTGGAAAGTATGACACAGCACACAGTTTGTGAGGAGTTCACATGTTTTCAACTAGTTGCCTGCTTGCTTTGTGTGTTTGCCTGTAATCTCAATGGTCTTTTGGAAGACTTATGGTTCTATGAGTTGTTTTAATGGAAGGTGACTACTTCATACATCATAGATGGTCTCTATTTTTGAGCCTTCAGTATAATTTTTGTGCAAGAACTCCACTATTCCATGCATTCATTTCATAAACAATAGCAGTTAAATGAGCTCTTTCTGATGTAGATCACAGATCACTCTGATAGCAGAAATTACATACTTTGGTACAGTGGAGATCGGGCGATTGTGAAGATGTGCACAAAGTGATTCGAAGGCTTCTACAACCTCTAGGATATACTCATTTTAATATGTTATTAGGTCTGTTGACCCCGGACAGTCAGTATGAAATGAATCCAATGTAATTTTGCAGACTACAACATTTATGTGTAGTTATATATTAGTTCTATTTCATGCTTTTGCAAATGAACTTTTTTTATTTTGGTTTCCTATATGTGTTATATGTCTTACTGTTTTGTTGAACCTTCTTATGTGACTCTCTTGATAACGCCCATGTTTTTCCTCTTTTGTTTTTCCGCTTCTAGCAAGTGTAAGTTTCAGAAAGACATTTGTGAAAGGTTGTGTGTTGTAGCTATTGACATCTGAAAATATGTTGTCTCTCTGTTAAGATGTTTCCAGGAGTGGCTTATATTATGATAGTGAAGCTAGTGTTTGATGGCCTGGCTTCTAAAATGTATTGAGTCAATTCCTAAAGGTGTTTTAATGATGTGTTGATCTAAGAAAGTGGTTTGAAACAACCCAAAGAAAGTGCTTTCAGAGTGGTTTGAAATTAATGTAATTTGCAGTCTAGTTGGAAGGCAGATTCTACATTTAGGGACATTTTTGGTCTAAGGTCTGGAGAGAAATGCAATGTCAAAAAGAATTAGTGATTTGGTTTCAAGGCATGAGCAAATTGCAAAGTTGGAAAATATTGAAGGACTAAAGAGCGGACATTTTTAAGACAAGGCAGGTAAATTCCATTGATCCTGACATATTTAAATGGCTTCTGAATTTGTATAGTTACTTTCTCTATCAAGTGCTGGTCCACTTGACAGAGTAGATAGATGCAGATGACTCATGAAATGTCAACCTCTGAAAAACTATTTATGAAGATTCAACAAAAAAAAAGAATCAGGTGTATGTGAGGTTCCCAAAAGAAAGATAGCATTGAAAGAATTAAAATGTTTTATAGTTCTGCATTGCATACACATCTTTGATATAGGTATACATCTGACTTCAAGAAATTCTTCTCTAATTAAATATAATGTTATCGCAATTCAAAATAGCACTGCAAATAATACATGCCTTTTTAAATCAAGCAAACCTACAAAGGCAAATAAAATATGCATGGGAGGTTACATCATCCAAATGCTGGGCTCTGATGATGCTAAGCTTTTTCGATGCATGGTATTCTGCAGTCTGTGTCACTACCCATCAGTTAGGTCACACATCTATTAGCCTGACATTTCTGGGCAGCACAGGTCATCCTGTGCAGGTCTTCTTGCACAGACCTTCCATAATGCTTCTAGCTGCTTTAGGGCTTCCTGTAGGAATCAGCAACAGTAAAACTGATTAGGCTTTTCCGAATGGTCACACTTCTATCAGCACATTATTCCCTGTAGAGTGTAATACCGACCTTACATCGAGAACCATGAGAAGGTTGTGCAATATGCACTGTATCATTTGAAAATCAAAGGTAAACCTTCTCTATACTTTTAACTGATGAAATCTTAACTAGGATAATCATACTACAACCTTTATTGCGAACAGAATTGTTCATTATTCAATAAAATCCAATCTGAGTGAGCATCAGCTTGGGAAAGGCCTCGACTGTGCTGCTGAAACTGATTCTGGAGAGCCCAGGATGAGGGCTCAGGGATGAAACAGGAAGGATTGCATGAGGGGAGAGGTGCTCAATGTAGAGCAAACACCCGGGATGCTCTAAGCAAATAGACAATCAAATCCTGCAACCTCACAATGGTACCAGTATTTCATACCAATGTCTCCAACGATATGTTTGCATCCACAAAATCAATCTCTGAATAGATTCTCAGGAATAAAACAATGACGCAAATAACAGATCTGATCTTTACATATACATGCAGAGTATATCTACCATATTGCCAACCACAAGTATGGATCATGTTGTCTGCAGATAATTTCAAAGGAACCCAAATATGCGTTTAACTTTTAAAAATTTTCTATAACTACGATTGCAAAGTTTTCTTATTCACTACAAGAATGAGTAAAAAAAATCTGAAATTTACATGGGCCTGGGAACTACATATGAATTGAATGCAATGTTATTAAGCAAAAATGTACTTTTCCCTCAACATTGTACCTCTTGTATGTGCTGAAATCAAATAAAACAAGATATGAATTTGATTTGATGACACCTTCCCTCCTTCAAACAAATGTTTGAATTACTGCAGAGTTTGACAGTGTTCTGATTCTGACTGTTCGACTGACTGATTTCGGAGTTGCCATGCCACGTGCCATTTAGCAGGGTTGCTGATATATTATGACACCCAACTGACAGCTAGATGACACCAGCTAACAGCTATAAGGCACCCCAGTTATCAGCCCAATGAGCCTTGGTGCCACTAGGGGCAAACTACCTTGCAGCCCAGTACACCATAGGGATGTATGCCACTAGATAGGCAAGTTCTGTGCTTTTGTATTGGTGTGGTCTATGTCCAGCTGTAATAGTGGTGCCTCAATTTGCTTTTTTGAAAGTGGATAAGCTTTATGCTGATCACTATTATGTTAATAGGCTTGGTTCAAATAGCGTGCTATTCTGTTTGTTCCAAAATTTGGGAAAGGCAATTTAGTATATGGCTAGGGGTGGGCCAATCTACATTATTTTCGAAATTCTCACTGGAGACTTGTGGTTTCATAGGCCAAATATTCTGGAGATCTCAAATTTGGTTGGTTTTTTCAGCTAAAAGGCATATTTAGGTTGGTTCTTTTGATTTTTCTGAAAAAGGTCTATGAAGTTGAAAAATCGCCTATTTTCGGACATGTTTTTCTTAATATACAGCTCATAATTCCATATTTACACATAAATTAGGTTTCTATTGTAGATTTTAGGTGTAAGTAATATTGATTGAACCATTTTTATTCATCAAATAGTAAAATCACTAGCAAATTCCATAAAAATAACAAATTTTATGAAGATGTTAGTGGCGGAAATTGAGCAATTTCACCAATAAACAGACATATTGCATAATTTAAACACTTAAACTTAATATACAATCAGAAATAATGCTACTTCTTTGCAGTTAAAATACTTTTAAAAACTTGTCATAAGGACAATTGTTACTATAAAGTCATTTGGCATTATACAACATATCTAAACTCTGAACAGGTTGGTCTATTTGGTTGACGTCACATAATTTATGACTAAAATTTTATGTGAACACCAACAATACATGTTGTAAATTTAGAGGTGTAGTACAACTAAAACAAAAACCCCATTCTCACAAGGGATAGGGTTAGGCCTATCTGAAGGTATAATGAGAAGCTGAAATACAAGATTGTGAAGCTAGACATTATTGTTTGGCGTGTTAAATTCAAGCATCATGCATAAGCCAATTATGATAGTCATATCACACCCACATTATTCAGCAAGGAATCTAAATTTGTCTTCATCTAGCCCCCTGGTTTGAAACACAACCATGATTCCATCTGTAATCTCTAAGCTCCTATACTAAGAACAAAACATGAGAGTGCCATACATTTGGTGAAAGTCAGAATTTGACAGCACTGAACCTCAAATTCATCAATGCACATTAAAAGGTCTTTAAAATAGTTTAAGTTCAGACAGCAGTCACTAAAAGTGTGCCAATGACATCATTTGCACTGACAGTGCTCCTTGACCACTCGTGCTGATCTCATAGAATGTCTAGTTGTTGAAGTTTCTTGTTGAAGAACCTTGTATCGGGCCAATCATGCCCAAGAATCTAATTCTCATCGATCCCAAGTAACTTCAACAATGGGAAGATAAACTGTAGTGTCCTATACTGGGGCAATTGAAAGACCCAGGACAGCTCTGAATGAATAGACCTTTGCTTGAATTGTGTGCTTCTCATCATCATAATTATGGAGATCAACAACAATGAATGGCAGCTCCATCTATGTAAATTAGGGTTGAGCTACCCAGCTGTTCAGGGGTACACCAGCACAGCACAAGCATGAAAGCTGCCAAGACATGTATGACAGAATCAAAAATCTACAAAATGGTTTCTCATTTCATGCGAGTACTGGCTTCATACATGGACATTATGAAGTGAGGCTAATGCTGAGCAAGACTCGGGAGACAGCAGCTTGGAAATGACAATGAGACTATGGTATGGATACTTGAGATGGACTTACAACCCAGGATGCAGTTGGGTTTTGGATGAAAACTTGAATGCTAATTCTTCTTTTTTGAATCAGAAAACGCCTTTAATTGCATGGTCAATCCCTAAAAAAATAACATATCTGCAGCGATTTAGTATAGTATGGACAGTTTTGATTGGGCCTTTGGGAAATAAGATGGTTCTGCATTGGTACCAATGTTTCTCTGGTTGTGTGCTTTGATCTTGAATGCCATGAGGGACTTCACATGGTTCAACCATTGGTGTGGTAAATTCTGAGTCATCTTTTACTATGTCCATGCATATATGCATATTGTAAGCCCTTTTTCAAACCATTGGCTCTGTCTTTAGCTCTCCCTCTGTGCCTAGAATACTTCTCTTCTATACATGTTTTGTTTCATTTTATGCTGCTTTGTCCAGTTCATAAGCACAGTCTGTGAAGAGGTAGCTTTCATGTATGTGACAGTTATTTTCATAGAAAGTTGTGCCTTCTGCTTTCATGATAGTATCATATTCAGTGCCAAACTGTTTCTGGTGATTACCAAGGCTCTTCCTCCTGATGTCATAGGCTTTCCTGATAATGCTCTCATGTAATTAATTAATTTTCATTGATCACTCTTGTGTCTTCTATTTCATGTTGCTTCCAAAATATGGTTATTTTCCGTAGATGTCTCTCATATAGACTTTTTAGGCATGAGGAATAGTTTGTTAGATATTTTAGTTCTCAGTCCAGTCCTTCAAAACTCTAAGAACCAATAATGCTTCATCTTTTTCCCCTTTCTCAGAGACTTGGTCTGTCACATCACACTGTTTTCATTGGGTCCAGGGTAATTTTTGAGTAACATGTGTTTTAGATAGTCTCCTGTACTCTGTTTACAAGCAATTAAGTTAACAGCATGTTAACGTAATTTCCTGTAAACAGAGTTCAGGAGACTATTTATAACAACACTAATTTATGGCTTCAAAATGTTTGGACATCATCCTAAAACAAGCACTGCTTTCAATAAGCATCTATCAATTACCAATTGGTATAAAATTTGCATATTGACAGCCACGCTGGGAGTCTGAGACTCCTCAAATGCATGAAACTTCCATTTTTTATATGCTTTTTGGGAGAATTTGACAATGATATGTAATATAAATTGTACTTAAACATGTTTATTGACATCTGGTGTGATTCTAATGAAAAAAATATGCCCACCTGTCTGTCTGCCTTGATGAAAAGGACCCAAAATGTATGAAAAACGTCACTTTTTCGCCCGGATTTAGATAGGGACAAACAAATGCAAAGAACCAACCTAAAGACTATTCTGAGACAACTTTACCTGCCCATTTCTTGATCAGGAGGATATTTGGCCTAAGAAATCACAAGTCTTATGATGGTTACCCAGATTGGCCCACCCCTAATATAGCACAGTTGTCTTAGTCTATTTTTATTGGACAGAAGGACGGATAAGAGAAGGACAGAAATAGAGAGAGAGACCCAGACAGAGAGACAAGAACATAGAAACAGAAACAGAGAGTATCAGACAAACAGAAAAAGAGAAAGACAGAGACACAGAAAGACAGTTAAGTCAGCGGCTTACTGGGAACAGGACAGAAAGAAACAGTTGGAAGAAGAGAAGAAAAAGATTGATATGTTCCATTGACATAATACCCACTAGCTCTACTTGTGTGTGGGCTTATTTTACTTCCCACTACATACAGTGATAAAAACAGTCCACCAATTTAACATCTGATTCTGAGTCTAACAGTATCGCAAACAGATCTTGCTCATCCACTCTCCGTCCAGTTCTGTTACTTGAACAGCCAGATTCATCATGTTCATTTAACAAAATTACAGAAGTCTGGATCACACAGCTACCCCAGTGAACTTAAGTTTCAAACAATGTCAAAATCATTAATTTCCTTGAGATTATATCTGTTATTGTAAAGAAGAAGTTAAATAGCCATGTCATCTTCCTGAAGTCATTTTGATTTATAAAACTGTCAGTTTTAATTTGTTTCAATTGTAAAGATTTAACCAGCAAACATTATGGGGCAAATCTAAGGTTGTGTTGCATGTTTTGGGATTAATTTGTCCGTGATAACTTTTGAAGCGTTATTTTAAATTCTAAAATGTTGGTGAATTTAAACTGTGTCCTTCAGGCTAATTTAAAGCAACACATGACATTCTAATATAAAACAGGCAATTTAGTTTTCTTTGATGACATTTGTTATGCCTAGAATGAAGGCCTGCTTGTGAACGTGCAAATGTGCTGTTAAAGTAATTGTCTTCAAGTAATATTATTTTAAAACTAGTCGCTAGTTACTATTAGCATTTTTTCTCCCTTTTGTATGGTGTTTTTCAGGCTGTCTTTGATATACAATATCAGACACTAACAAATCATGCAAGGCATTGAATATAATCAGCATTACCTTGTGGCCAATTGACCATTAAAGTAGTAAAAGAATATGACGTTTTTGCAGCACTTCACTAGAGAACCGTCATAACTATAGTAGTATCTTCCTTACTCTGTCGTAAAAAAATATTTTCATACTAAATATGTTCTCATCAAAACTTCAATCAACCACTGAACCCTAGATAGAGAAGCAGCACCTGCACAAAACCTTCTCGAATGTAAAAAACCATCAAGACAAATATACAGGAAAGTTGACTACCTTGATGTCTCATCCAACATGAAAAACAATGAGACAAAAATACATTGTGAGTTCTGAGACAGTTCTCAGAAAGATCTGGGAAGGAAACACATGTTACAAAATCACGTAAGGACGTTTTTCATTGTGATGTCCAAATCAGCTGAGACAATTGTTGTGTCAGCTTGGAAAACATCTTTGGGGACTTTGCTTGTGCAAGACTTCCGAAAAATACACAATATAGTCAAGTTAGAGATAGATCTAAGTTCGGATTTGTTTATTTGAAAAATCCAAATTGAACCGGATTTTGGTGAATGTTCATAATACATAACTATTGATAAATAGACAGTACAGCATTTTTTTTCAAATTTTGTGTCTGTTGTAATAACCTCCAAAATGCCAGAATTCAGGAAGTGGTATGTTTGAAACAGAAATTGTGTGTGATGTCGGAGAAGTACTTTGGAAGATGTATTGGTACACATGCATAACATAGATTGGCAATTGTTGAATATCTTTCTTGTTTCTACCTAAAAACAAAGTTCTTGAAGAAATGATGGCAGCACATTTCTGCAATCGCAATGATGCCTTTGTTTTAAATATTCGCTATGAAACGAAAATCAACCTCTGTGTCACAAATCAAGAAGCGGCAGGATGAGACTCCCTTTGATAAGGACCAACAGATATAAACTCTCATTTGTGCCACAAGCAATGAGGCACCATAACAGCACATTTCTACGATAAATTTGTTGTTCTTGATAAATTTTTATGAGCATGTATGGCAACTTATTACCTCCGGGATACAATAAAGTTAACTTGACTTGACTTGACTTGAAGATTTCCGTGTTGCTTCAAATTAAACTGACAGACAAAGTATCAATCCACTGGTCTTCTGCAGTTTGAGTTCTGCGCTGAAGTTAGAGCTTGAAAAGTATTACGAGAAAAATCTTAGTGCATATAATCAGATTTGGTGCAATTTGGGATTTTGCTTGAGAAAGCCAGTGAGTCTAAACATTCCAAAATCATTGTCACACCACCAATGATGTCTAATTCAAAATGACATTCAAAGTAGATGACAAGGCCAGTTAAACTTTGTGTGTGGTGTGTCTCAAATAATTACAATCCTAGAGCCTTGTTTTAAAGCCTCTCTTTGTATTGGAGAGAAGAACTGAACATAATTTTAAACATAATGGGATTGAGCAAACTTTGGCATCAACTCATGAATGATAAATGATTGAGACTTTTTATAATTTCCTGGTTACATGAACATGATTAATCTGGCTGTCTTTGAACATGTCAAGACAATTGCAGAACTAGAAGAACGAATGATGATATCCTGCTAGATATGAAGAAAAATGTTTGACAAGATGAATGCGCGAAATGCTTGCAAACTAAATAGCCAGGTGATGAGATGGATAGAAGCCAGATAGCTGGAAAGATTAATATACAGATAGATCATAGACAACTCAATTGATTGGTTAATTGATTGTTCGATTCACTGATATATTGATTGGTAGATTGATAGATTGATAGATAGATTGAATGATTTAATGATGATCCTGTAAGAACAGTATATTTCATGAACCTAAATTTTATAATCGTTGACTTTCTTTACCATACATAATTTGTAATATTTTGGTGTAAGAGTAGAACAAAAAAGAGTAAGTCAAGACGGTGTATCAAGAGAAGAAGATGTTTTACGGAATTGCGGTTTAGAGCATGGCATCTCGAACGCCAGTAAAATTGCTGAGGGGATAGCTGTCAGACTGTCTGGGGATTTCTTCTTCGGACTTAATCGTACTCAATTGTGCTGAATAGAGCTGCTGTAGGGTAGTCGAAATGGACTGTTGATGTACTGTAAAAACTTATCTTTAAACTTTTTTCTAAATATTTTTCACACCTTTACCACAATATACAAGTCAGTTTGCAAATCTGTTAGCAAATCAGTGGGACTCAGGTTTTATCCCGGTCTATCCATGACAAATAGTACCAAGAAAACACCTGGCTTCACCATGATAGTCCCTGACATTTACATTACACCTTTACTCCCACATCCTCTGTACTCTATTTGTACTTGGTACAACTTTAGTAAGTGGCAATTAGTTTTCCAAGAATAGTGGAAAGAATAATACAGCACACAGTTTGTGAGAAGTTCACATGTTTTCAATCAATTGTCTGCTTGTTTTGTGTGTTGGCCTGTAATCTCAATGGTCTTTCAGATGACTTACGGCACTATGAGTTGTTTTAATGGAAAGCGACTACTTCATACATCATAGACGGTCTCTACATTTGTGCCTTCAGTATGATATTTGCGTAAAAACTCCACTATTCCATGCATTCATTTCATAATCAATACTAGTTAAATGAGCCCTTTACGATGTTGATCTTTATGATTGCACAAACTACATACTTTGGTGCAGTGGAGATTGGGAGATTGTAAAGATGCGCACGAGACACGAAAGTGATTCCGAGACAGCTTATACACTATACTCAATTTTAATATGTTATAAGTTCTATTGACCAGACAGTCAGTATGCAATGAATCTATTGTAATATTGTAGACTGCAACATGTTTGTTTGGGTTATATATTAGTTGTATTTCATGAATTTGTAACTGAACACTTTTTTATATCTTATTTCCTATGTATGTGTTATATATATCATACTGTTGTGTTGAACCTGATGCTTATTGGTCTGGAGATACAGTTCTTTTTTCAGATCTTTTACTCTTCTTTCTTATGTGACAAACTGGCTCTCTAGGTAATGCCTATGTTTTTCCTCTT
This sequence comes from Platynereis dumerilii, assembly GCA_026936325.1. Lineage (NCBI taxonomy): Eukaryota > Metazoa > Annelida > Polychaeta > Phyllodocida > Nereididae > Platynereis > Platynereis dumerilii. Next base: position 45,655,565 of record JAPTHN010000007.1, on the reverse strand, counting down.
TTCTTATTCAGCTTGTAGCAAGTGTAAGTTTCAGACAGACATTTTGCGAAAGGTTGTGTTTTGTAGGACCCATCGATTGACACCTTTATGAGACGGAATCAGATGCATTTTTACTTAAGTAGAGATTACCGACAACCAACTCCTTTTTGCTTCTTTAGGAAATATTCTGAAAATATGTTGTCTCTCTGTTAAGATATATCCAAGAGTAGCTGAATGTTGATAGTGAAGCTAGTGTTTGGTGACTTGGCTTCTAAAGTGTAGAGAATCATCCCCTAAAGGAGTGTTTTAATGATGTGTTGATATAGAAAGTGGTTTGAAATTACCTGAAGAAAGTGCTTTCAGAGTGGTTTGAAATTAATGTAATTTGCAGTCTAGTTGGAAGGCATGCTGTAAATTTAGAGACATTTCTGGAAGTCGAAAGTCTCAAGGCATGAAGGGAAATGCATTATCAAGCTAGAGGATTAGTGAGTTGGTTTGAAGGCATGTGCAAATTGCAAAGTTTGAAAATATAACTAAAGAGCAGACATTTTGAGACAAGGTTGACTGTTTGGTAGGCCAGTATAGACTGCTGGAAAACCTGCTCTGTACAACTTTTAATATGAAATTTTAAGCGGATGTCACAGAGCACTTTTTGGGACGAGTTTAAGAATGACATAGTATTTCAGTGTTTGTTACTTACGTGCTTACCATTAATGATTACATTAACATCTTTCACTATTGACCGTACTCTTTGTCAAATGTTGGATTTGTGGTTCATGTAATTGTTGCTGCGTTGATATAAAACGTCTCTTCAGATTTGATGGCAGCTCGTTTTTATAATTGCTGCGAATCCTTGATTGTTACTGTTCACTGAGAAATGAAAATCAAACTGTGTGTGACAAATCAAGATTTCGCATGTTGCTTCAAATTAAACTGAAGGACATGGTTTTAATTCACTGCTCATTCAGAATTTTTACTGTTCTTCTGAAGTTATCATTGAAGAATTAAACCGAACACCACTAAGGTAATCAGATTTGTGTGCATTTTGGGATTATGGTTATTTTAGATTGAGAATCAAAAAGTTGAGTATCACAGTGATGGGCTTGTATAAATTCAGATATTCTTTAAAATATATGACCAAGTCCAATTTAGAGATGGCCATTAGATTTCCGGCGGGGGCTTGAGGTTTTCCTCAGTAGGAAACTATTTATTTCACGGTAAAGGTTGCATTTATTATTTATTTCAAGTCTGAGAAGTCCCCAAATGTTAATTTCAACATCAACCAAAACTTTTTTTAAAACATACCCTTGGCAAAAACTGTTTATTTCAAGACTTCCCAAAAAGAATTAATTTATTTCAGGAAAAATGAGCCAGAAATAGTTTAATTCTAGAAAACTCCAAGCCCCCTCCAGGCCTCCACCTGGATTTTAAATGGTCTTTCACTTAAAGTAAATTTCCTACCATAATCAAATACTTAGTATTCCTTAACGCAAATGCTTGTTTGTAAAAAAACCTTAGTTTGTACTTTCTGAAAATAACAGGGGAAAAAACCAAACCAACAGTATGAAAGTTGAGCTAACTTTTCACATTAACTCAAGAATGATGAATGAGCAAGACTTTTTAAAATTTCCTGGTTACATGAACATGATTAATCCAGGCTGCCTTTAACTGGTAAGAATAATAACAATATTTGCAGAACAAATAAAGAACTTCGAGTAAGATAGGGAGATAGCTGAATGGATCAAGACAGATTAATCGATAGATGATTGAGAAGTGGTTTTGATACTGATATATGTTGAGGCCTTTTAGCAACAAAGGTTGTACATTGTTGAAATATGTCTACATTGTAGCTGCCCTAGTCTTTATGTTGGTCTCCACAGCCAGTAATGTAATGGTTACTGGTTAGGCCTACATTTGAATTTTTTTGTAAAATTTGTATTAAATTTCAAAAACCTTAGTTTGAAAGAAGTCATTCTGTCAGATATAGAGCAAGCAATATGTAATTATACAGAGAAATCGACTGATAAAATAGATAGATAAACAGATAATAGATATAGATAGACAGCCTTATAACTTTATAGTGTCACGAAAAAGCGCTTATGACAATAAAATCGGACAGAATATAGATGTTTCATGGACTTACAGTTTAGAGTATGGCATCTTGAAGGCCAATAAAATTGCTGAAGGGATTGCAGTCTGGGGAATTTGTCTCCTTAGACTCAACCATCTTCAATTGTGCAGAATAGAGCTGCTGTAGGGTAGGTGAAATGGACTATTGATGCATTGTTATATGTTTGGGGTAAACTTTACTGCTGTCTACTTTCATTGACTGTCAGTTGCTACCCAACGTTTGGATAGGTACAAATAGGCAGATAGATGTGAATGGTCAAGACCAAATCACCCACATTTCAATAACTTAACCAGAGGTAGATGCCTATATCACTGGCACCACATTGAGGCTGTGTTAGACCAGTACATTGGGAAAATGGAGATGCGAAGTACTACCCCGAAACCATCTGCAAAATTTTACTCTTCATATATATCAGTTCTTGCGATCTTTCTGTTTGGAGTTTACATGTTTTCGACGAGGTTTCAGCTTGCTTTATTGCCAGGACTGCAATCGCGAATGCCTTTTAGAAGACTGGTAAGGAGATGAGTAGTTTTAAAGTAACAAAAGGTTGTCCTGTATAACATAGGTCAGAGGTATGACAATCTCATATTTTAGCCATAAATATAATGAACATGTCTGCTATTTTTTCGGCTTCACTTCAAACTACAGGGTAAAGACATGTGAGCACAGAATACTACCACAGAATACTACTTCTATATTTCTATGAATTGCACAAATTACACACTTTCATACAGTGCAGAGTAGGTGACTGTATTGATGCTTACAAGACACAAAGTGAGTCTGAGACAGCCTCTAAGACCTCTAGGAAACACTCCTTTTAATACATTAGGTTTATTGATGTGGAAGTCTATATGAAGTGAACCTGATGTAATTATGTTGACAGCAACCTGTAGGTTTCACACTTTTATCTTAATTCTGTGTCATAGTACTTTTTCCTCTGCTACATTTTTGTCCCGCTAAGCTGAATCCATAGTTTTTACATATTTTTTGTTCTTATTTTTCGTTTTTTGATGTGAAGCTGAAAACACAGATACAAACAGCAAAATATGGTCTTCTGCTTTGTATGACTGACTTGCCGAAGCCATTATAATCTTCTCGCAAAAGATGTCTGAAATCGAAAGCTTTAAGTAACTAGTCCTCTGTGGTTCGAAGTTCGAATTTTGAACCATATCTACAAAAAAACTAAGTGATCCTTTTGTTTTTTAGTTCAAATTAACCTTAAATCTTGCGGAGAGTGATTTATCATTTACTTTATGATATGGTTTCTTATTTGTACTGTGTCGTGTGTAGAATTACTTTTATAAATAAGTTGTGCATTGTAGACAGTCAAGCTTGTGTCTGATGGCTTCTAAAATGTAGTGAATTATCCCTTGAAGGTACGTTTTAATGATGTGTTGATCTAAGAAAGTGGCTTGAAATTAACTGAAGAAAGTGCTTTCAGAGTGGTTTGGAATTAATGTAATTAGTGAAGTCTAGTTTGCAGGCATGGTGACATTTTAGTGAAATTTCCCAGAGTTTCCAGTCTGAAGGCATGATGAGAAATACATAATCAATTAATTAGGGATTGCTTATGGAGAATTGCAACATGTGAAAGCATTTGTATATGATGAGTTTTGTTTTCCAGTAAGACTGCAGTACGTGAATACATCAGTGGGAAATTTGGATATGCATAAAAATAAAAAAAATTCAAGGTTATGTTGTAAAATCACCAATTTACTTACATAGAAACTTAAATTTACTGAGACTTTACACAAAATTTAGTTCAAAATTTGTGTTTTGAATTATTGATAATAATGCGGCGATGTTTGTTCTTAAAGTGATTCAACATGCAGGAATTTGCAGTTTTTGACATGTGTGATATCGGTTTTGTTAAAAAGGCTTGTGAATCTATTTGATTATAAAGACAGAATAATTGCACTGAGACAGGGGGGTGTGTTCAGGAAAGTGTGAGACCCAGTTAGAAATTAGTAGTGCTGTCAAATACTGTAAAATGCTAAATCATCTTGCCATTAACTCAATTACAAGAGAATTTGTTGTCCTAGTTTGTTGGCATGTGAGGATTGCTTTTGAAAATGGAATTACGAGCAGAGTATGAAATTTAGAGGAATTAAAAACTGCTCAGGGCTGCTCAAGAACTGTGGCTTGGGGTGGTCCAGGGATTGGTTGGGAGGCTGTGGAGGAAGCCGGGTTGAAGGGGGAAGTGATGGGGATGCTGAAGGGATGCTGAAGGCTCCAGTGAAGGGTGCAGTGTCCTGTGCAGACATGCGTTTATGTCAATAGCACAGTGACCGCCCAAAGCGCCTCTCTGCTCCCAAGCTGCCTGGCCCCTTCCCCGCAGCTAGGGCTCTTCAGAGCAGCAGCGCACAGTAATAGTGCAGCAGTAATAGCGCTCCGCTGCAATAGCGCTCAGCCCCAAGAAACACTAGCGGATAGTAAGTGAGTGAGACAGGATGCGACAGCCTCACCCCAACTTCCTCCGACTATTCTTTGCATTCTAATGGATACCGTGTGTGTGAATATGGAGGAAAGTGGAGTAGTTTCTCCCGTTGGCAATGCTGTTGTCGCCATCTCAGTTGGATTACAGTAATGAGCGGATGTTATCCCAGTGAACGGATGTCACTTACGAGTGTAAACTAGCTAAGAAGTGAGCTCGTGTGGGCAAAAGTTCTGAATGAGCTTTGCGCAGAGGGAGCTCAAGTTTTGAATGAGTTCTGCTGTCACGGGCTCAAGTTTTGATTGAGCTCATGCAATGAAAAGAGCTCAGCAAAAGTGAGCTCAAGTTTTGATTAGCTCTACAGTGAATGAGATTAAGCTGTGGATAGATATTGTGAATGAGCTCTACAGTGCATGGCTGAAGTTTCTAAAAGCTAAATTCTTGCTGGAGTTCTGTGAGTTTAATGAGCTCAAATTCTGAATGAGCTGAAGTCTTCGCGGTCATCGAGCTTAAGTGCTGAATGAGCTCAACCTGGGAGGGATTCGTTTACCTGTGATCGAGATCTACGGAGCAATTATGGAGTACCTTGTGACACTTTTCTCTCTTCTTCCCATTTCAGTGGCCACTGTCGTAAGTTTCGACGGCACGCAACACGTTCGGATTGCACTTAACGAGGAGTCACGTACTGAAGCTGAGGACATCACAATGAGATTCCAGAGTTCGAAACCCAACGGTCTCATCTTCTCAACATCCTCAAACAGTGCAAGTGACCGCATAGAGCTCATGCTGGACAATGGGCAGTTGCGTCTGGATATCAACCTTGGCTCTGGAGTTAAGGTAAGAGCAAAACTTTCATTTAATGTTTAGACATAATTTCAAGGTTGCCACTCATGAATTGCATCTGATAATTCTTGTATCATATAATTGCATTTATTCAGTGAAAAAGAAAATTGATGTTGTACAAACATATATTACAGAGATGCATCATACAATTTTTTGCATTTTTTCGACTCACACATTATACAATTTGTGTTTAGATATGAATATTATTTAGTTCGACAGTCAGAACTATTTTGTAATGATAATATTTAAATGATTGATCTGCTGTCATAATCGATCACACAATATTTGTCATTCCTGACTAACATCTCATGAAGTTAATTCATAGCAAATTTCATGATGATAATCATGTTCATTTGCAATTTTACAATTATGGTATTTGAGAAAATATCAATTATAGACATATGTCATGTGATACTCTCATACTCAACAAATCAGACCGTGCAACTGATTGGACAGTTCATAAATTCTCACGCGACTTTCGCTCTCTCTTGAGTTGGCAGGCATGAATGGCAAATTGCTAAATTGTGTTATCAACAATTGAATAAGCCAATAGAAGTGACCTTGACATGACAATTGAATTAGACTCCCAACTGATTTGTGACATTTCTTAAGGAGTTTGCTGTATGTTTTGGATTAGACTTACAACTGATCAGGGTGAACTGAAGTCTCACCACAAGTAAATTTCAAAACAGCTTTACAAAGCACATCATAACTCCCAGAGTGAGTAAAAAGTACTGTGACTGACAACATATTCCAACATAGTACAGATGACATTATTTAACATCTAAATTAATTGTAATAAGGAAATCTTCTACTCTCTCACTGGATTAAATACACGTCGAACCTGAAACGATCAATTTCTTTGTGTCATATTTTTGAACAGGAGTAGCATCTCAGTTGTAATGCCAACCAAATCAATTAGCCAGACAAAGATGTCTATCTGAAGGTATAATAAGCATATACAATGATACATTGCACAGATGAATAATTATTTGGCCAATTTTGTTTGTTTAATTATCGGCAGATGTGATGATGAGAATATATTTTGACAGCAATCACTCCCATCTCATGTGCTTAATATATATCTATGGATTTTCTCACCACAGTCAAAGAATGAAATTCAGGGGACAATCAGAATTAAAAGCAGTGCATGTCAAGCTATGATTATAGATTGCATGCCACATCTCAGTCTCTTGCTTGTGGTATTTCACTTCAGTCATGAGGAATAACAAAACAAAGGGAAACCCTGATAAAACCACATTAATGAATTGCAGTTATTGTTTTTCAAAGGAAACAATTATGGCCACTCCTTTTGTCTGTTATCTAACTTTAATTATCTGCTGAGAAGCAAAAACAAGGTAAAAAGCCCCATTAACTGTTTTCTGCAATGTTTATAGGACAATGGGAATATCTGTTAGGGAATGAGAAAGTTAAATTGCTTTGACAATAGTCAGAACATTTAGGATGGAAAATATTAAAGCTGAAGAAGCCTCAATGGCATAATTCCACTTTCAATTCCAGAAGACAATAACCATTTGCAGTGTCTAATGACACTTTAAAGTGGAGGCGAAACTCCCATATTTCTTCAATTTGCCAAATGGGACCGTTACTAAGGGATTTGGATCTGTGAACTGCAGTGATTCGATTTATGTTCTCAACCAGACAAACCTTATTCTTGAAGTATGATAACTTTATTCAGTTACTCTGGTCTGGTTTTCCTCAAGATCTTTAATGACAAAATCATGCTCAATCTAAAGAACACCAATAGCCATAAAAACAGCTAAACACCTGAAGCTATAAAAGAAAAAGCAACTTAGAGACAATTCTGCAATGTCGATTGAGGCTTGTGCAATGTATTTAGCCAGTTTTACTGAAGCTTGAAGTCTAGGAATTATTTGATGAAGGGCAAAAAGTGTTGTTCATGTGATTTGTTCATGTTGTAATTGCTGAAAGAAACACATTTTGCGAGAGTCGTATTTCAAGAGCTCGTCAGAATACCATTTCCTCATTAGGTTGTGCTTGGAGGAGAAAAAAAGGCACCCCAGTTATATTACAAGTCTGAATGATTTAATACTGGCTCATATCATATTTCAACACAGACAGAATTGCCTTGATTTGAAGGAGCTCTTTGATTAACTGTGACTTGATTTATCAGTCATATTTGTGTGTCTAAAGGAAGCAAATTGCTAAGATTGCGAAATCAAACGGCACGAAAGTGGATGTGAAGGGATGGTAAATGTGATTTATGTTTTCGAGCTCAGCTGACATGACACTTCCCCTAGAATAGATAAATTACCAAGATATTGGCAGCCCTTCATTCAACTGCCTGATTGAAAGCAAGAATAATAGTGCTTCCTCAGATAAAGCTACTTTTATGGCGATCTCTGTCACTGATACGAGCTCCGGTTACACTTAGTCTGCGGACAAATGCAACCAGGAAGATGGGACTTGCAACTAAGCCAAACATGGTTTTCTGCAAGATTGTCTCTTCATCTGTGAACACCTAAATATTTAATGAACCACTTAACTCACTGAATATGCAGCTTTGTATCAGTTAGCCTATTCATATTCCCTTTGTGAGCCTGGCCATCTTGCGAAGCTACAAGAAGTTGTTAGAGGGTTCATGAAGATTGCTTCCGAAATTATAGCAGAACTACCACATCATAATAAGGAGGATTATGAGCTTGTTTGTGGCAACGGTGGCTTACAGGAAAGGAACAACTGATATTAATTCTGTTAGATACGAATTATGAACATTGTATATGTGTAGCAAACATTTTTCATATATGGTTATATGAATATATAACACATTCTGAAAGTAATACTTTTATCTCAAAGGCATCTGTACACAATTATTAGCATGTTTAGCTATATTATATGTATGACATTCAACATATGTTCTTCTCTCTGGTTCGCCGTTAATTAGAGATATCTGTATCGGGTCAGAGATAATTTACTTAACAACTAGTTCATGCAATTACAAAGCTGACCTTCTTCCTGCAGAAATTATAACTAAGAGCAGCTGCACATAAGAAAGTAAAGTTTGCTGGTGCAACCAGAATTCACCTGGAGGATCATATTGTTCAAATGAATAACTTCTCTTTGTCATCCTTTAGATTACTTTGAAAGATGAATCTTATGCATATGTCACATATGACTTCCGTGACCCTTTTGGAAAAGCTTGACCTCAGCTGGAAATATACTCCATCAACATGTCTAGGTTGCGGGGAGCTGCATTTCATGGTTGATTCACAGAGAAGAGCTAGGGAAAGTTAGACTAATGGGGATATTTTATTTGTTGTTCTTTAAGTTGTAGTACTCAGAAGATGCGTTGCCTCAACTTTTCTTCTGCTTTGGTTTGCTTCCACAACTGTCTGTCTTGCATGCAGACAACTTGGTCTTCTTGGGCCATGTCTTGAAGAAGACCGCTGAAGTCTTATCTGACACAGATAGCCCTCTCACAGCTGTATTAGTAGTCTTTGGGAACGTGCAAAGCCTTCAATAGCCTCCAGGTTCCTGTTCTTTGTTTTTTCTTATTTCACAGATTTTCTTCGAGTTTCTCTGAGCCATGCACTTCACTGTTGCTGCGAAGTTGTCTTGACTTGTTATGATTGTCAGGTGGAACGATCAACAGGGCACATTCAAGGCCACATCCGTCATCCGCTTGCAAGCTCAGACTGTTCTGCTAATGAGCTATTTCTCCCTGTGTGACAGTTTCTATGCACATTGTGCCATATTGATTTAGCTACGTACCTCTGCAACTTACAATTCGGGTTTGGCATTTTGTATGTTTCTGCCATGATAGTGCCGTTAACCTATCTTCAGACTGACATGCAAATGTGGACAAGTGACAAGGTCTTGTCCGCAAAGGTGACATTGTACATTGTACATGTCATCCTCATTGTACCATTCCCTGTGTAACCTGTTGGCCATGCAAACTGTATTCTAAACCAAATCAAAACATAGGATTTTATGTCTATATCTGAATTAAATAGTTAAACATTGGTACATTAATCAATAGCAAGAGTATTTTGATAACTATTCACTTTCATATTTATTCACTGGATATGCTTAATATCTATCTGTGTGTGGATTTTCTCACGACAGCCAAAGAATAAAATTCAGGGGACAGCCTGAATTAAAAGCAGTGCATGTCAAGCTACGATTATAGATTGCATGCCACATCTCAGTCTCTTCCTTGTGGTATTTCATTAAAGTCATGAGGAATTACAAAACAAAGGGAAACCCTGACAAAACCACTTTAATGAATTGCTATTATTGTTTTTAAAGGAAACAATTATGGCCACTCCTTTTGTCTGTAATCTAACTTTAATTATGTGCTGAGAAACAAAAACAATGTGAAAGCCCTCATTGACTGTTTTCTGAAATGTTAATAGGACAATGGGAATATCTGTTAGGGAATGAGAAAGTTAAATTGCCTTGACAATAGTCAGAACATCTAGGATGGAAAATATTAAAGATGAAGATGCCCCAATGGCATAATTCCGCTTTCAATTTTAGAAGACAATAACCATTTGCAGTGTCTAATGACACTTTAAAGTGGAGGAGAAACTCCCATATTTCTTCAATTTCCCAAATGGGACCGTTACTAAGGGATTTAGATCTGTGAACTGCAGTGATTCGATTTATGTCTCAACCAGACAAACCTTATTCTGGAAATATGATGACTTTATTTGGTTTTGCTGGTCTGGTTTTCCTCCAAATCTTTAAACAGCACAATCAAGTTCAATCTATGGAACACCAATAGCTGTAAGGTGGTTAAAACACCATTTAGAAGATATAAAAGAAACAGCAACTGAGGGGCGATTCTGCAATGTATTTAGCTGTTTATGGAGTTGAAAGCTCCGGAATTATTTGATAATGGGCAAAAAGTGTTGTTCATGTGATTTGTGCATGTTTTAATTGCCGAAAGAAATACGCTTTGCAAGAGTCATATTTCAAGAGCATTTCAGAACACCATTTCCTCATTAGGTTGCTTCGGGAAGAGAAAAAGTGGCATCCCGGTTACAGGTCTGAATGATTTAATATTGGCTCATATCATATTTCAACACAGACAGAATTGCCTTGATTTGAAGGAGCTCTTTGATTAACTGTGACTTGATTTATCAGTCATATTTGTGTGTCTAAAGGGAGCAAATCGCTAAGATTGCAAAATCAAACGGCACGAAAGTGGATGTGAAGGGATGGTAAATGTGATTTATGTTTTCGAGCTCAGCTGACATGACACTTCCCCTAGCATAGATAAATTACCAAGATATTGGCAGCCCTTCATTCAACTGCCTGATTGAAAGCAAGAATAATAGTGCTTCCTCAGATAGAACTACTTTTATGGCGATCTCTGTCACTGATATGGTTACACTTCGTGGCATCAGAATGCAGCCAAGAAGACGGGACTCACAACTAAGGTTGATGTTGTGTGCTTCAAGATTGTGTCTTCATCTGTGACCACCTAAATATTTAATGCAACACCTAATGCGCTGAATATGCAGCTTCATATCAGTTAGCCTATTCATATTCCCTTTGTGAGGCTGAACATCTTGTGAAGCTGTGAGAGGCTTTGTGAAGATTGCTGCAGAAATAATAATAGAACTGCCACATCATAACAAGGAGGATTATGAGCTTGTTTGCAGCACGGTGTCTTTCAGGAAGACAAAAAAAACCTGATGTAAATGCTTTTGAGATAAAGATAAGTTATATTATCGGAATATATTGTCTGTCAGATATGTACATATAAACCAGTTACAACAACACTGTACATTGTTGTTGTGTGGCAGAAGTTGTTTCATACCTAGATAACTGTATGAATATGTGACACTGTCTTCGATGATTAATTTTATGGAGACTCAGGTACCCGAAATAAATCTGTACATTAATAGCTTGTTTATGATGGTAATTATATGTCATTCAACATAATGTACTTCGCATTGAATTAAGATATCTATTTCTGGTGTGACATGGTTTACTTAACATCCAGCAGTTCATGCAATTGCAGCCACAACCTTCCTGTAGCTTTCAAATTAATTCATACATCATTGGTTAACTCCTTTAATACAGAAAAGTTGCTTGCTATACAGATACCGCAGTTAGTGTACATCAACATAAACAACAAATTTGTGAAGATATTCTGCAAGTTAGTTGCCTTGGTTATATAATATTTTACAGCCCTGAACACTTACAAGATATTTTGGAGATAATTTGCCTTGACAATGATTAAAATATGTGATTGAGGAAGAGTTTGTCTTGCAGAGGCATAATCACTGTATACTGCTCATCAAGGGATCAGACTCCACTTCATATTGGCAGGAATACTTTTCATGTGGAGGATCATATAGTTCAAATGCATATGATTGCAATCTCTTTTTTAGTTATCATTCAGTTTGCTCTGAAAGATGAATCTTTTCTGGATGCAAAAAATGTTTTTCGTGACTTTTCTGAAAAAGCTAGAGCTCAGCTAGATATATATTCTATCCACGTGTCTAGTTCACGGGGAATTGCATTCGTGGTTGATTCACAGAGAAGAGCTTGAGAAAGTTAGAGTAGTGAGGGAATTTAGTTGTTGTTCTGAGAGCTGAGGTCCTCTGATTCACAGTTCTTGGAAGGTACTTTGCTTCGGCTTTTCTTCTACCTTGGTTTGCTTCCACACTCCACAGCTGTCTGCCTTGCATGCAAGCAACTTGGTCTTCTTGGGCCATCTCTGGAAGAAGACTGCTAAAGTCTTATCTGAAGGGGACAGCCCTCTCGCAGCTGTATTAGTAGTCTGAGGTGAACGTGCAAAGCCTTCAATTGCCTCAGGATAGTTTGTGTTTTCTCTGCATTTTTTCACAGATTTTCAGGATTTTCTCTGAGCCATGCAACCGTTGCTGTAAAGTTATCTCAACAGATGTCAGGTGGGGCGATCAACAGGACAGTTTCTATGCATTTAGGTATTGTGTTCTTTTCTAAACTCTGCGACATTAACAAACAAGGTAAATTCCACTTTGTAATTTTAAGAATTTTAAATGCTAGTAATTCTTTGATGGAATTGTGCAGAATGCCTTTAAAATTAGCCTTAGTTTTGTGTTGTTCCTTTGTTGAAGAGTAGAAAAGGTAAAGTTCTAAGTCATTACATTTTCATTCTGCTGCTCAAATTCCTTTGTAGATATTATATTTTGCCTTTAAAAAATGTGTGAACGGTTTTTTAGCTCGTCTGTTTTCTTTGAAAACGAAGAGCTATTGTCGTCACTCGATCGGCGTCGTCGGCGTCGTCGTCGTCCTCGTCCTCGTTGTCCCGGTTAAAGTTTTTGTAAGTGTCCATTTGTGACCTCAGTTTTCCACTTAGAGTTATGAAATTTGGTACAGGTATGGGGCTATGGGTATGGATCGGGAACATGTCGAGAAATCCAAGATGGCTGCCATTTTGTGGTGGCCATTTTGGCAGCCATCTTTCTTCATTCTTGAACTGCCCATTGTGACCTTAATATTTCAGTTACAGTAATGAAATTTGGTACAGATATGGGCTTCTGGGTATGGATCGGGAACATGTCGAGAAATCCAATATGGTGGCCATTTTGTGGCGGCCATTTTGGCAGCCATCTTTCTTGGTTCTTGAACTGCCCATTGTGACCTTCATATTTCACTTAAAGTTATGAAATTTGGTACAGGTATTGGCCTGTGGGTATGGATCAGGAACATGTTGAGAATCCAAGACGGCGGCCATTTTGGCAGCCATCTTTCTTCATTTCTTGAACTGCCCATAGTGAACTCAATATTTCGCTTAGAGTTATGAAATTTGGTACATGTATTGGCCTATGGGTATCGATTGAGAACATGTTAAGAAATCCAAGATGGTGGCCATTTTGTGGTGGCCATTTAGCAGCCATCTTTCTTCTTGAACTGCCCATTGTAACCTTAAAATATCGCTTAGGGTTATGAAATTAGGTATTGGCCTGCAGGTGATAATCTGGCACACATTGATAGATTTAACATCAACAGACGATCGTTGAAACCGCTTGTGGTTCTGGTTTCTATTTATCCATTAATATTATGCATCACTTTTCCTTGGACAATGGACATGGCTGAAAATTACAGATTGTATCTGAATTGTTATTGCCAAGTACAACTGTGAAATTGTCAAACAACATGTTTCAACCTTTGCAACATTTCATAACAGAGTTTACATGATATATATTCTATTTTCTCATTAATAGAAAGGTGTCATAATTCTCACAGGAGAGACATCCGTGACAAACTAATGAAGACATATCAGTAAGATATTCTCCACTTTGCCACTTGGTATCATTCAGATAAACTATAAATTTCTCTTTGTCTACCTTTCCCCAGTTCATATGTTGAATTGATGCATTGCTTGCCCTGAAGTTCCCTAAGGTACTGCAGTGTCACCTCTCACTTTGCTATTCACTTGGTCACCCTGGCTTGGCCATATCTGCATCATTTTATCAACTTCTCTGTCTATTGGGTTGGTATTGGGGGTCTCTTGTCACTGCATGCTGAATCCCCAAAGCTCCTTGATACAGACAAGTTAGATCTCTATTCTGACAAAGTTTGTACTCGGCATAGATTTGTATGAAGATTGCATGAATTCTACACTATAGAAGAAGGACATGGTATCTCCTCTCTGTCTTCAGTCGTTTGGGGTCCTCACCAACTTCAAACTTCTTCTTCTGTTACACTCTTCCATCTTTTGACACAGCGAAACTATTGTAAATCAATTCATCAGCTTCTGTCTTACCATAAATGTCTTGACACAGAAGTTAGGGTACTTACTCTAAAAAAATAGTAAAATTGACAAAACTTCCAAGCGATGTGATACATGTGCTACACCACCCACTGAGCTCATTTATTGTACCAAAAGAAACAGCTCTGCACTTGGTTAATGAAAACTTATGAGTACATCATTCCTTACACTGATAATGTTATTGGTTGGTCTGATAGCACAGTTTAGTTATTGAAGCATTAGCAGCCATAACTGCAAACTACAACGTCTTTCTTAAGTACCATTTTTCTGATTGGGAGAAATGCAAGCCATTGCGTAGTAATCATATCACCTGTAGTTGAAGATCATGACAACGGGAAATTAGCACTTACCACCATATGGCATCAAGGACATAGATTGAATGAGGAAGAAAGGAAGACTTCTTCCTGTTTGATATCCCTACTGCAGTCATTAATCTACAGGGAAGCAACTCTGTTTTCTCCTTGCTGTAATTTAATCAGACAGAGCTAAGCGTCCTTTGTGATGCAAAGTCATACTTCTTGGAGATGACATAGATGAGCAAGAATTGAGTGAGAAAAAATCCATTGTCGTCATACTGAATGAGGCCATTAGTATGATGATTATTATATCATTCTGAATATGTCCTTCTTTGCATACAGGAGCAGTTTTTTTTACATTTTCCTTATATCAGCCTTTTCAAAAAAAAATCGAATGTTGTGATGATTAACATATGTAATAGAGTAACATTCATATCATAAATTAGAAACTATTTTGATACAAATCTCGTTGTAGCATATTATTCATATTATATCCTGTGATTATAATCTCAAACCAACAGTGCTAGGCGTATGCATGTTGCATATAGTATTCGTTCAAATTTTCCTCTCACATGACTTTTATTGTCACTTTCTATTTCCAATATCCATTCACTTCAAGTCTACACAAATTAAATGCTACTGACATCAGAACTTTTTTAAGAGAAGCATGAATTTGAAAAGGCTCTTTGAGTTGTTACATTTTAAGAACCTTCTATCTCATTAATATGCGGGGACATGCCCCTCTAAAACTAGTGACACGTGTGGGCCACTGTGGAAAGTAGTATTAATGGAAGGATATAAAATTGATGACCCTGCACTGCCTATGCTGTAACATGTCTTTTCTCGCCCCAGTGGTTCTTGAGCTACAGGCTTTTAATGGCCACACCTTCTGGAGCACTGTCTTGGACAAGATATTGACAAAGTCCCCAGGTATATTTGGAAAGTGTGATGAAAAATCAGCACGCCGTTCATTCCCATTTGACGTTCATACAGAGAGCATCATTAAAGCATGTATCAGATTATTCTTGTTTTATTGTCTTAAAGTCTGCAACAGTTCTTCTACTTGCCTGTTATCAAACAAAATGTTAATGAGTTTGCGAGATATCATCAACCCTTGTGTTAGAGTAATCTTTTGAATGACCCAGCAAAAATGTCTTCCTTTACTCAGGCACTCCTGTGTAGCATCACTCTTTCATTAGTAGGCCTATTAGTTTTGACTCCACACAATGGCAGCTTTTGTTCGCATCACTTAAAAAACTGTAACATCTTCTTCCACCATTCTGTTCTTGGGTGTCTGGGCATCTCACTGACATTGGGAGAATGATAATTTTTCTAATCATAAAAATCATCGGTCTCTTACTTACCAAATATGATTTCTCCATAAGAATATGCTTTATTAGGCAGGTAATTCATGTTATGGGTGGCCCAATGAGATTGTGAGTCCTATACGGGCAGAAAAACTCTCTCCGTATGGTGGCGAATATTACATCTGAAGCAGCAATGGACCTCTCTGTGCTTTGCCTAAATCTCCGCTACAGACTTTCATGTCTCGCTTTGTCCCTGAATAACCACGTACATGAACCGGAGATCACCATTGTATTGCCCTCAATAGACATTGGCATCATGAGCCTTTTGGATGTTGTTTTCCTCGCTGTTCAGCACAGATATCTACCTTTGTTGTTTATAAGGCATTAAGAATTTGAAGTACATCTACTCTCTATGAATGTTTTTAGTATGTATTATTCATCAGAAAAGAAATGTAGTAAACCATCTTGTGAAGTTTCATATCTTGGACCAATGGACCTTCAGCCACGTGCAGGAAACAACAACCGAGTGTAAGCATGTTCAGCTGGAACCTTCAGCAGAAAGTATGAGCACTGAGCAGACATTTAACATGAAGCGATTCATACGGATTTGGGAACCTTCACCTACACTTAGGAACCTGTGTGCACAGCTCTGCACAGTTCATAATGATTGCATTGTTGCAGATAATAAGCCTTGTGGGACCTCTACCTTCTGTGAGGAGAGTCGATGCTTGTGGGAAAGTGGCATCTTTGGGAAAGTACAAAAAATGATGTTCAGTAACTTCAGTTTGATAGGATGATAAAAGAAAAATGACAGAAAAGAAGGAAAATATCAAGAAGAAAGGAAAGATGTAACACTTCCTGAACATACAAGAATGGTTATGGCAGATGATTCGCAGTGGTAATACCAAACAATGACATTTGTTTGTGACAAAAATAGAGGATTATGCACCGTCAATGATATTTTACGATAAAGCTAAACAGATTGATATGGCATACTTGTCTAAAGCTGAATCTCATTTCACTAAGATCTATTCCTCTGTTTGCTAACTACATTGAGTCTCAGCCCACACCAAATATTAAGTAAGTGCCTCCAACTGCGAGCTAGACTAGTTAATTACATGAACTATTGTGTTATCTGTTTTCTGGAAGTCGTGCAAGATTGAGATATTGGATCTGAGAAAACCGTAGAATAGGAATGTCAACTGATCAATAATTGCTTATGTGGAAAAATGACATTATTCATATCATTTCAAAATATTGCAACTCTCAGGGAATCTGACGGATTTGTCAAATGTATCTATATAATGAGTGTTCAGCTTTGAAATTTTATGTGTCTGGGTTGTTGGGAGTTGCATTTCATGGTTGAATCACAGAAAAGGGCATGAGAAAGTTAGAGTTGTGAGGAAATTTAGTTGTTGTTCTTAGAGCTGAAGTCCACCAATTTGTATTACTTGCAAGATGATTCTAATTTCATTCTTCTACTTTGGTTTTCTTCCACAGCTGTCTGCCTTGCATGCAGGCAACTTGGTCTTCGTAGGCCATCTCTTGAGGAGGACTGCTAAACCCTTATCAGACAGTGGCAGCCCTTTGGCAGCTGTATTAGTAGTCTGAGGGGGAAGTGTAAAGACTTCAATTGCCTACAGATAGATGGTAAATTTCACAGATTTTGTTCACGATTTTCTCAGAGCCATGCACCTCAACAGTTGCTGTGAACTTGTGTGAAGTTGTCTCAACTTGTTGTGATTATCAGGTAGGTTCATCAATGAGACACCTTCAACGCCGAACCTGTCATCAGCGGGCCACCTCAGACTGTTCCAATGATGAGCAATTTCTGTCAATGTTTGTGAGTTTCTATGCAATAAGTGTGTCATGGATGGTGTAACCTCTACAGTCTACACAAGTTTCATAATGTGATTTAGCATTTTGTTAACTGTAGTCGGCATACAGCTGACTTGATGGTGTTGTTAACCTCCCGTCCTGTAAGTATGCAAACTTAGACAGGTGACACGCTCTTGCCAGAAACGGTGACACAATGTGTGCATGCCTCCTTCATTGTCCAGTCCATGACTCCTCGTGTAACCTTTGTCTGGAGGCTTACTGTAAATAGCTTCAGCATAGGGATGAGTGGCTTCCCGAGCAGTAAGCATGCTTGTTAAGTTTGCTTTCTGAAGTGCTCTCTAAGTGCTATTTTCTAACCCCTAGGCATGACAGGTGAAAGTTAATGTCATTTGAAAACTTCAAGGTGCAAGATTTTTTATTTTGGAAGCAGTAAAAGAGATGGCCAATTTGAATGAATATTTGGCAACATATTGTATTATGTTATCATGCAGTAGATATTGAACGATATCATCATAATATCATTATATAAAATAGATAATCTTATTTGAGTAATCATTGATATACTTAAAATCTATTGTGTAAATACATAATTTACACATAATATATTTGTTTTGCCAGCAAACATGAAATCCTTACAAGCTAATTACAAGACATGTACGTCAGATGTTCTCCATTTTACCATTCAGCATCTTTCATGAAATTCATTTTGATTGACAATAAATTTCTCGTAGTCCGCCACCCTCCAGTTCATATGTTGGATTGATGCATTGCTTGCCCTGGAGTTCCCTAGGGTACTGCAGTATCACCTCTCACTTTGCTATTCACTTTGCCAGCCTGGCTGTGTCATATCTCTGTCTATTGCACTGATATCTCGAGGTCTCTTGCTGCTGTATGGATAAATCTCAAACCTCTCTGACACAGACAAGTTAGATCTATATTGTAACCGATTTTGCACCTCTTTGGTTTTGTAGAAGATGACATGCGTGCTGGATAGAGGGGAGAGTCCCTCCACTTTGTCAATGTTTCTTTTGTTGCCCTCTCAAAAGGTCATCTAAAACTATTCTTATCAATTCACCAACTGAATGTCTTGTCCTATATTTCTTGGCTCTTTGCGTTTGGCAATTACTGTAGCATTGACAGAACTTGTATCCCATTGCTTCAGCTCTCTCAAAGAAACGTGTTGATCTCCCCCATTAAGCTGAATGGGGTTGTGCTTGTTATATTTCATTTATTTTAAAATATTCTTGGTTTTTTACAACTTGTGAATGCTCTGGTTTATACACATGTATTTGTTCGGTTCGGTGGCATAGTTCAGTGATTGAAGTTGCACACCATATTGACACACCATCACATCTTTCTCATGATTTATCTTTCTAATTATGAGAAATGTGGACCTTTGTGTCATATTTCATGTTTCATAGGAATGATATGAAAGCAATCACAGAATCAGAAAATACACATTTTTTAAAAATAAATGAGACTATTAATTTGATGACAATTACATGAATATTATTCTAAAGATAATTACATTCAAATTTTGGTATTTTCACTCATACTTGTGCTGAAGTAAGAAAGAGCTACCATGGTTAATAGATATTGTTCCTTAACCTTTATGTATGCATTAATTAAAATTTGATAGTAATCCTAGGCTTGCATATCGATAGCTGATCTTATAAGTTATATGATTCAAACTCATAGCTACAATGTTTAGAACAATCTATGTTGCATGCAGTGTGTACACGAATTTTGCGCTTGCATGATTTTTATTGCCGTAATCCTTTCCAATATCCATTCACTTCCAGGCTGAACATATTAAATTGAGCTGAGATCAGAAGCTATTCCAAAGATGCATGAATTTGAAAACCTCTTTGAGTTGTAACATTTTAAGAACCTTCTATCCCATTAATATTCTGGGACATGCTCCTTTCATGCTAGTGACACGTGTGGGCCACTATGGAAAGTAGTATTAATGGAATGATGAAAAATTGATGACCCTCTGTCTATGCTGTAACCTGTCTTTTCTTGCCCCATTCTTTGAAGCCTCTAGCTTTTCTCCTCCACTGTTATCAACCTAACTGCTAGGAAGGATGTTGCCATTTCCGAGTGAAATCTCCAATTGAATATGTGTAATACACCTTGTTGCAACAATTGTCTCCCGGGTTCTTATTCAGTCGAAGACTTCTCTTATGAGTATTACTCTCGACTCAACGCATCACTTACAGAGCCATGACACCTTTTTGCATCCATTCTCTTCTCTGTGTTTCAGCATTACAGTAATAGTATGAGAGTGATATGTTCTCTCCTGATAAAAACCATCAGCCTCATACCAAATATGATTTCTCCATAAGAATATGCTTTATTAGGCAGGTAATTCTTGTTATGGGTGGCCCAATGAGATTGTGAGTCCTTTACGGGCAGACAAACTCTATCCGTATGGTGGTGAATATTACATCTAAAGCCGCAACAAATCTCTCTGTACTTGCCCTAATCTCCGCAACAAAATTTCATGTCCCGCTTTGTCCCTGAATAACCACGTACATAAACTGGAGATCATCATTGTATTGCCTTCAATGGATATTTGCATCATGAGCCTTTCGGCTGTTGTTTTCCTCACTGTGCAACATTGAAATCTACCCTTGTTTGTTGATATTGCATTATGAATTCAAGGTACGTTCATGTACCGATAGATTGATAGATAGATGAATACACAGATACAATATGTAGATAGACAGATAGATAGACAGATAGATAAGAAATACCATATAGCTCATAATGAAGTTTCATAAGTTGGACCTGTGGACCTTCAGCCAATTGTTTCAGGATACAACATCCAAAGTGCAAACATATTCTGCTGGAACTTTCAGTCGACAGTACGAGCACACATTTCACATGTGCTCTAACATGAAACTTAAAGCTATTCATTCAAGAGCTTATGTCCGCAGCCACGAAGCGCATATTGATTGCATTGTTGCACATAATAAGCCCTGGCACATGCTCTTATAACAGTACTTAATGCTCCATCAAGCCATATCTTGTGGGACCTCAACCTTCTGTGCGGTGAGTTGATGCTTGTGGGAAGGGACATGTTTTGCAACATGCAAGAAAGAAAAATGGCTGAAAAGATAGGGTTTTTCAGTTAATGTGTGACCATAGTCTGGGAGCAAAGTGAACAGCCTTGGCATTTTGTTTAATTGCTTTCTGAGAGTGCCTTCTGATGATACTCTCAAATACAACCTTTTTAGCACCGACCAGGGTTTTGGTATTTTCTAGCTACCAGACAGGTAATTTGCAATCGTCGAGGTACAATTCTATATTTGGCAAGGAGTAAAGCAGACTGGCCACTTTCAGTTCTGATTCTTTAACAGAATTTAGACTGCTTTGATGATTTGCATCTCATTTTTGCACTTCGCATAGTAGAATTTTTGAATATACACAATCATTACTTGGGATTAATTCAACAATATGCTTCCACTTTTACTATATGATATGAAAGTGCTTACTTGACGAATAATTTATTTTCTCATAAATCATCATTAATATGCTATAGAGTTATTATGACAAACTTGGTGTTCTGGGCAAAGTAATGGAGACATGTCTGCATCCAGAATCATTCATGATATTCACTCAAATGGACTATGAAATTCTCATAGTCTGCCACCCTCCAGTTCATATGTTGGATTGATGCAATGCTTGCCCAGGAGTTCCCTAGGGTACTACAGTGTCACCTCATACTTTGCTATTCACTTTGCCAGCCTGGCTGTGTCATATCTGCATCATTCTATCAACTTCTCTGTCTATATGTCTGGTATTGGGGGTTTCTTGCTGCTGTATGGGTATTTGGTAATTCCCAAAGCTCCTTGATACAGACAAGTTAGATCTATATTCAGACAAGTGCTGTACTACATAGATTCTGCTGAAGATGGCAGGCTTGCTAAATCTGGGACAAGCTTTGCTCCCTCTGTCATTGGTCTTCTGAGGTCCTCTCCAAATGTCATCTCGAATTATTGCTAATCAATTCATCCCCTTAATGTCTCGTCCAAATTTCTTGGCTCCGAACTTTTGGCAATTTCTGTGGCATTGACAGAACTTGTTTCTTTGTGAGAACTTAAGCTTTGGGAGACTAGCTCATTTTGAGTAGTATTTTATTTGTTAAAAAAAGATTTTTGAAGAAGCCCTGCTCTTGGTTTTATACAACCTGTTAGCGCATTCCTTATGACATATGTAATATGTTGATTTGGTGGTGTAGTTCAGTTATAACATCTTTCTCAGGTACCATCTTCCTGACTGTCAGAAATGTGAGCCATTGTGTGGCAATCACATCGCCTATGTTTGAATTATTGTTTGATGATCATGACAATGGGCAATTGGCACAAACCCTCAGATGGTATCAAGGACATGGACTGATTGAGGAAGCAGGAAGAATTCTGCCGGTTTTATATCCCTACTGCTTTCATTAATCTTCAGAGAACCATCTTTTCTCATTCCTACAATTTGATGATGCCAAGCAACTACTGTGATGCACAGTCATGCTTCCTTGGAATGGAATACATTTTAATAAATATGATGATTATTATCTGATTTCAGAGATAACTATATTCTAACTTTGATATGTTACACAGATTTCGTTATTTTACATATATCCATTATTTTGAATTTAATGGTAATATTGGGGTCCCATATCTATGGTGGAACTTATATGACTTAAATCCAAAGCTACTATGTTTAAAATGGTCAATGTTGCATGCAGTGTGTACGCTAATTTTGTGCTTGCATGATTTTTATGATCATTATCCTTCTTGCAATATCCATTCACTTCAAGTCTAAACATATTAAATGCAGCTGAGATCAGAAGCTATTCCAAAGATGCATGAATTTGAAAACCTCTTTGAGTTGTAACATTTTAAGAACCTTCTATCCCATTAATATGCTGGGACATGCTCCTCTCAAGCTAGTGACACGTGTGGGCCACTGTGGAAAGTAGTATTAATGGAAGGATGAAAAATTGATGACCCTCTGTCTATGCTGTAACATGTCTTTTCTTGCCCCAAGGGTTCTTGAGCTACAGGCTTTTAATGGCCACACCTTCAAGAGCACTATCTTAATTTGGTATGTCCCAAGGTAGTGTGATGAAATATCAACACTCCATTCATAATTAGCATTTTGTGTTCATACAGATAGCCTCATTAAGGCATAGAACAGATTTCAAATGTTTTAATTTTTTGAAACCTCCAGCTTTTCTCCTCCAAGTTATCAAGCTAACTGACAGAAAGGATGTTGCCATTTCGGAGAGAAATCACCAAAGAAGTATATGTGTAATACACCTTGGTGCAACAATTGTCTCCTGGCTTCTGATCCAGTCTAAGACTTCAGTAGAAATGCTGAGTTATTCTTCAACAAAGCAAGTATTGGTGAGCGCTTACATTGCAGGTTTCAGTGCTGCTGTATGACATTTCTTTTATGAGTATTACTTTTGAATCAATACAGTGGCAGTTTTAATATACATCACTTACAGAGCCATGACACCTTTTTGCATCCATTCTCTTCTCTGTGTTTGGGCATCGCAGTAATAGTACAAGAGTGATACGTTCTCTCCTGATAAAAATCATCAGCCTCATACCAAATATGATTTCTCAAAAGGAATATGTTTTATTAGGCAGGTAATTCTTGTTATGGGTGGCCCAATGAGATTGTGAGTCCTTTACGGGCAGACAAACTCTTGCCGTATGGTGGTGAATATTACATCTAAAGCCGCAACAAATCTCTCTGTGCCGGTGCGAATCTCCACAACGAATCTCTCTGTTCCTTTGTGAATCTCCGCTACAGACTTTCATGTCGTGCTTTGTCCCTGAATAACCACGTACATGAACTGGAGATCACCATTGTATTGCCCTCAATGGATATTTGCATCATGAGCCTTTCGGCTGTTGTTTTCCTCACTGTGCAACATTGAAATCTACCCTTGTTTGTTGATATTGCATTATGAATTTGATGTTCTTTCACTCCTGAGGAATGTTTTAAGTATGTATTATTCATAAGTGAATGGAGCAATTGAAATATACTTCTGTTTCATCTGAATTCAGTTCTGCAGATAGATAGATAAATAGACAGATAGATATACAGATGGATAAGAAATGCCGTACACCTCAAAGTGAAGTTTCATAAGCTGGACCTGTGAACCTTCAGGCAATAGTTACAGGATACAACATCCAAAGTGCAAACATATTCTGCTGCAACTTTCAGTTGACAGTATGAGCAGACATGTTGCTCTTACATGAAACTTGAAGCTATTCATTCAAGAGCTTATGTACGCAGCCACAAAGCACAAATTGATTGCATTGTTGCAGATAATAAGCAATGACACATGCTCTTATGACAGTACTTATTGCTCCATCAATGCATGCCGTGTGGGACCTCAACCTTCTGTGGCATGAGTTGATGCTTGTGGGAAAGTGACAACTTTCGCAACATGCAAAAAAGACAACACAGGACAAAAATGTCTGAAAAGATATGAAAAGATAAGTTAGAAAGGAAAGGCAGTACATTTCCTGAACTACAAGAATGGTTATAGCGGATAATTCATACAGGTAATTCCACACAATGACATTTTGTCTGTGACAACAACAGATGATTATGCACCAAAATTACATTTTACGGTTGTGTGTCATGTGTTGTGACATATCAGCAACCCATATCAAATGACAAAAGTGTTTAGTGCAAAAAGACAAAAGGAGCAAGACAGTAAGATTTATTGTAGAGAAAGAAGTAAGCATGAATGATCCAGATGTTGAATCAGAGTTGTGCCGGAATAATGGCAACATTATAAGTTTGGTGTTAACATCAATGTTAATTGGTTCTAATGGTATAATAAGAACGAAATTCTTGATATACCAAAAGCTGATTATGTTCCTCCCGTTCATTTCCTTATCTTTTAAATTTCAGGATCATCTAAATATGAGGGTGTAATCTGAAGTCCCTCTTTCTTGTGATACTGTAATTGCCAAAAGTTTAGCTTCTCTGTTTATCAATCATTAATGTATTGATACCAACTGCAAATAGTCTCACAGAGGGATGTCACCACTTGAAATATATTCTGTCCACATTTCTAGGTCATAGGGAATTGTTTTCACAGTTGATTCCCAGAGAAAGGTTTGAAAATATTTAAGAATGTTGGAAATTTAGTTGCTGTTCTTGGAGATGAAGTCCTCTTGAGTTGTAGTTGAAGGAAGAAAAATCTGCTTTCGTTCTTTTGTTTTGGTTGGCTTCCAGCACTGTCTGCCTTGCATGTAGGCAACTGTTTTGGCCGTTTCTTGAAAAATACTACTGAACTCTTATCTGACACAGGGAGCTCTCTCACAGCTGTATGAGTAGTGCGAGGGAAACGTGCAAGGTATTCTATTGCCTCTAGATAGTTGGTGCTTTTTCTGTATTTTTTTCACAGATTTCCTTCATAGCTTTCTCTGCACCATGTACTTCAACTGTTGTTGTGAAGTTATTGTGAATTGTTATGATTGTCAGGTGGGACGATCAATGGGACACCCTCAGGGCACATCTGTCATCAATCAGCTGAAACTGTTCCACTAATGAGCAACTCTGAATTGGTATTTTGTTGAGTGTTTGTAGTCTGCATGTGACTGCCTGATGGTTGTTGACCACTCATTCAGTTGGCATGCAAACTTCGGTGAAACTCTCGCTGTTGCCGGGAAAAGCTGGGAGAATATGAACATCTGCTTCATTGTCCATTCCTTGTTTAACCTTTGTCTGGAGGCATACTGTGAACAGCATTGGCATTTTGTTTAGTTGCTTTCTGAGAGTGCCTTCCAATGATACTCTCAAAGAGGACTTTTTTAGCAGCGATAAGAGTTTGGGTATTTTCTAACTGCCAGACAGGTAATTTGCAAACATCAAGGTACGATTCTGTATTTGGCAGGGAGTCAAGCAGACGGGCTACTTTCAGTTCTGATTCTTTAACAGAATATAGACTGCTTTGTTGATTTTCATCTCATTTTTGCACTTTGCCTTGTAGAATTTTTGAATATACAAAATCATTACTTGGGATTAATTCAACAATATGCTTCCACTTTTACCACCTTATATGGAAGTGCTTACATGACGAATAATTTATTTTCTCATAAATCATCATTAATATAGTTATTATGACAAACTTGGTGTTCTGGGCAAACTAATGGAGACATGTCTGCATCCAGAATCATTCATGATATTCACTCAAATGGACTATAAATTTCTCATTGTCTGCCACCCTCCAGTTCATATTTTGGATTGATGCATTGCTTGCCCTGGAGTTCCCTAGGGTACTACAGTGTCACCTCTCACTTTGCTATTCACTTTGCCACCCTGGCTTGGTCATATCTGCATCATTCTATCAACTTCTCTGTCTATACTGCTGGTATTGGGGGTTTCTTGCTGTATGGGTTATTCCCAAAGCTCCTTGATACAGACAAGTTAGATCTATATTTCAGACAAATTCTGTACTACATAGATTCTGCAGATGCTGGCAGGCATGCCAAATGTGGGACAAGTTGTGTCCCTTCTGTCATTGGTCTTCTGTGGTCTTCTACAAATGTCATCTTGAATTATTGCTAATCAATTCATCGACTAAATGTGTTGGCTTGAATTTCTTTGCTCTGAACTTTTGGCAATTACTGTAGCATTGACGAAACTTGTTTCTTTGAGAGAACTTAAGCATTGGGATACTAGCTCATTTTCAGTAGTATTTATGTGTTAAAAATATTTTGAGAAGAAGCTCTACATTTAGTTTTGTGCAACTTGTTAGCGCATTCCTTATGACACATGTAATTGGTTGGTTTGGTGGTATAGTTCAGTTGTCACATCTTTCTCAGGAACCATCTTCCTGACTGTGAGAAATGTGAGCCATTGTGAGGCAATCACATTGCCTTTGTTTGATGATCATGACAATGGGCAATTGGCACAAACCCTCAAATGGCATCAAGGACATGGATTGATTGAGGAAGCAGGAAGAATTCTGCCGGTTTCATATCCATACTGCTTGCTCCTCTTAGAGGACCATCGTTTCTCATTCATACAATTTAATGATGCCAAGCATCCTCTTTGATGCGTAGTCATGCTTCCTGGGAATGACATACATTTTGAGAAAAATGTTGATTATCATCTCATCTCATTTCAGAGATAAAATTGATGTACTCTATTTAACATGTTACGCAGATTTCATTCTTAACCTATAGCCATTATTTTGAATTGATGGTAATGCTGGGGCCCCATATCCATGGTGGATCTTATATGACTAAAATCAAAAGCTACTCTGTTTAAAATGGTCAATGTTGCATGCAGTGTGTACGCTAATTTTGCGCTTGCATGATTTTTATCACCATTATCCTTTGCAATATCCATTCAGTTCCAGTCTAAGCATATTAAATGCAGCTCAGATCAGAATAGAAGCTATTTCAGAGTGCATGCACATGAAAGCCTCTTTGAGATGTAACATTTTAAGAACCTTCTATCACATTAATATTCTGGGACATGCTCCTCTCAAGCTAGCGACACGTGTGGGCCACTGTGGAAAGTAGTATTAATGGAAGGATGAAAAATTGATGACCCTCTGTCTACGCTGTAACATGTCTTTTCTTGCCCCAAAGGTTCTTGAGCTACAGGCTTTTAATGGCCACACCTTCTGGAGCACTGTCTTGGACAAGATATTGACAAAGTCCCCAGGTATATTTGGAAAGTGTGATGAAAAATCAGCATGTCATTCATTTACATTTCGTGTTCATACAGAAAACCTCATCAAGGCTACAACAGATTTCTCACATTTTTGAAGGCTTCTCTTCTCCTTCAATGTAATCAATATGAACTGCATGTTCGTATGTTACCATTCTTGAGATACAATTGCTTCGTGTGTTCAAATCCATGCTGAGACATATACAGAATTGCTGAATCAGTCATCCATCATATCAGTATTACTGTTGTATTACAATTTATGAGAATTCCAAGAAATTCAGCCTCTCTCAGTCCCATAGGCTCCAAAAGAACCATCATCCTATCAATGTGAACATAACAAAGCCCACATATATTTTACATTTTGATGCTTACAA
Organism: Platynereis dumerilii; assembly: GCA_026936325.1. NCBI lineage: Eukaryota > Metazoa > Annelida > Polychaeta > Phyllodocida > Nereididae > Platynereis > Platynereis dumerilii. The sequence continues at coordinate 45,627,893 of JAPTHN010000007.1, read as the reverse complement.
GTATAGTATTTTGAAGACAGATACCCTCTATTAGAGTACCCTACCTATCTGTATACCACCAGGTTGCTTGTCAACAGGACTGTTTATTATTACAAGTATGAGTACTACTACTTTATTCCATTCTGGGGTATGTTATTCCTGTCACTTACAATGCAGATATCCGTTAGGTTCTTTGTGTTTGGCTATTACAGTAATGGTAATAGAATGATATTTCTTCTCCTCATAAAAATCAGCAGCCTCATACCAAATATGATTTCTCCACATGTATTTCATGTTATGGTGACCCAACCTGATTGTGAGTCCTTTATGGGCAGACTAACGCTGGCCGTATGGAGGCGAATATTACATCTAAAGCAGCGACAAATCTCTCTGTGCTTGCCTAAGTCTCCGCAACAGACTTTCATGTCCTGCTTTGTCCCTGCATAACCAAGTACATGAACCGGAGATCACCATTGTATTGCCCTCAATGGATATTTGCATCATGAGCCTTTCGGCGCCTTTTTTTTCTTGTTCAGCATAGATATCTGCCCTTGTTTGTCTGTAGATTTAACGCTTGTTCTTTTCATGAATGTTCTAAATATGTATTGTTCCATGGCCGAGTATGCAATTGAAATGCAATGCTTTGTTTTCTTGTAATCTGAAGTTTTGTGGGAATTTGGTTCTGGAAAGGTCTGGTCGTACAGCGCTTTCACAAATATATAGATAGCTAACAGAAGCTAATAAATATATGGATAAATAATGTCGACAGAGCGACAGATTCATCAATAGGCAGGTAGATAACCAAAGGATAGACAACCATTTCTTATTAGTCATAGTATAGCATCAAGATTTTTAAGCTGCAAACACCATACCTGCGTGCCTTTATATCTAGCATAATATTATCTACCCACCTACCTTCCGTTCCTATCATCCAATATCTTGCCCAAGTTTATATGATACCCTTTTTAGTTAGGAGAGACCTTTCAAATGCTCTTGTCAGGACTATGTATTGTGGGGTTTCCGCTGTGAAAGACCTTCTGATGCAAAGGTCAAGATGACCTTGGGCAGTCAGGACATTCAAGGGCACTTTGTTCTTTTTGGATTAGCAGCTGACTGTTTGTTGGCAGTGCAAGAGCACTAATCTCAGTGTGACACATGCCCCTTGTCTTCTGAGGTGATTATGTCTAACAGCAAGTCATGGGTGGGAATTTGTGTCAGTGCAATTTTTTTCAGAGGATATATTTGGTCCTATTTGCTTTCAGTTTAATATATGTCACATGTGATACAATTTATAATTTGGAGATAGACAGAACGATGTATAGCTACATGTCAATGACGAAAAATGTATTTTAAGTTCACTGTAACTCGACAGAGTCATGAAGTTCATTGTAACTGATTATCATGATTAAAAATAAATAAGCTCACAACAGTACTCCTTGGTCCTCACGATAATAAATATGTACTCATTTATCAATAAATAAATGGATTTTCGAAGTATATTCTTCTTAATTTGTAAGATATATTTCAGAACATTTCGAAATCATCTCATAATGTTCAATCCTTTTCAATGTAAAAACGCAGGGAGGCAGACAAGTTCATATTGTTGTCAAAAATTGACCAAAAATATGAACCTCTTGAAGTGACATCATCCTTTGAGGTGAAAAAGACAGGAATGATTCACTGTTATTGGCTTCATTTCCTTTTTAAAGCACTGCCAGGTCACAAGGTGATCTGATTGGTGCCCAGCCTTCAATTGTGAGCCTTTCTGCAGCACAATAGTCTGTATTATTTTCTGTTTTCCTTCTGTTACCTGAAGTGTATTCACTCTGGCATATATAGGCATCAAACAGATTCTAAAAAGATACTCGTTTTTGCCAACCGTTTTTATTTATTTTTCAACAAGCCTGTACTTTTGTCTCTCTTAAATCTGAAAATACATCTAGTAGTCTATAATTCTGTTTCATCATCATAGGTTTCCTGTTTTCCTTTTAAAAAGGATGTTTTATTTTTCCCGCAGTTTTGAGAAAAACATTCTTAACAAGTACAATTATGTATGTGGAACTCCTCTAACGAGATCTCATTCAGTTCAACTGTTTTGGAGAGATGTCTCATGCTAAAAGAGTACCATGTCATATTGCTGTCCTTTTCTGACACCAGTTTAAATTTAACATTCTTATCTCAATGACAGACACGTGCCATCACCAATTTTTGCACCTTGCATAGTAGAATTTATGAATATACAAAATCATTACATGGGATTTATTCAAGAATATGCTTCAACTTTTACTACCTTATATGAAAGTGCTTACATGACAAATAATTTATTTTCTCAGAAATCATCATTAATATAGTTATTATGACAAACTTGGTGTTCTGGGCAAACTGATGGAAACATTTCTGGATCCAGAATCATTCATTCAAATGGACTACAAATTTCTCATTGTCTGTTACCCTCCAGTTCATATTTTGGATTGATGCATTGCTTGCCCTGGAGTTCCTTAGGGTACTACAGTGTCACCTCTCACTTTGCTATTCACTTTGCCACCCTGGCTGGGTCATATCTGCATCATTTTATCAACTTCTTCGTCTATACGACCGGTATTGGGGGTTTCTTGCTGCTGTATTGACAAATCCCAAAGCTACTTGACACAGACAAGTTAGATCTATATTTCAGACAAATTTTCTCCTACATAGATTCTGTAGAAGCTGGCAGGCATGCCAAATGTGGGACAAGGTGTGTCCCCTCTGTCACTGGTCTTCTGTAGCCTTCTGCAAATGTCATCTTGAATTATTGCTAATCAATTCATCGACTAAATTTGTTGGCTTGAATTTCTTTGCTCTGAACTTTTGGCAATTACTGTAGCATTGACAAAACTTGTTTCTTTCAGAGAACTTAAGCATTGGGATACTAGATCATTTTCAGTAGTATTTATGTGTTAAAAATATTTTGAGAAGAAGCTCTACATTTAGTTTTGTGCAACTTGTTAGCGCATTCCTTATGACATATGTAATTGGTTGGTTTGGTGGTATAGTTCAGTTGTCACATCTTTCTCAGGAACCATCTTCCTGACTGTGAGAAATGTGAGCCATTGTGAGGCAATCACATTGCCTTTGTTTGATGATCATGACAATGGGCAATTGGCACAAACCCTCAGATGGCATCAAGGACATGGATTGATTGAGGAAGAAGGAAGAATTCTGCCGGTTTCATATCCCTACTGCTTGCATTAATCTTAGAGGACCATCTTTTCTCATTCATACAATTTGATGATGCCAAGCATCCTCTTTGATGCGTAATCATGCTTCCTGGGAATGACATACATTTTGAGAAAAATGTTGATTATCATCTCATCTCATTTTAGAGATAAAATTGATGTACTCTATTTAACATGTTACACAGATTTCATTCTTAACCTATATCCATTATTTTGAATTGATGGTAATGCTGTGGCCCCATATCCATGGTGGATCTTATATGACTAAAATCAAAAGCTACTCTGTTTAAAATGGTCAATGTTGCATGCAGTGTGTACTGTGTACACTAATTTAGCGCTTGCATGATTTTTATCGCCATTATCCTTTGCAATATCCATTCAGTTCAAGTCTAAGCATATTAAATGCAGCTCAGATCAGAAGCTATTTCCGAGATGCATGAATTTGAAAGCCTCTTTGAGATGTAACATTTTAAGAACCTTCTATCACATTAATATTCTGGGAAATGCTCCTCTCAAGCTGGCGACACGTGTGGGCCACTATGAAAGTAGTATTAATGGAAGGATGAAAAATTGATGACCCTGTGTCTATGCTGTAACATGTCTTTTCTTGCCCCAAGGGTTCTTGAGCCACAGGCTTTTAATGGCCACACCTTCTGGAGCACTGTCTTGAACAAGAATTTGAAGAAGTCCCCAGGTATATTTGGAAAGTGTGATGAAATATCAACATGCCATTCATTTACATTTCGTGTTCATACAGAAAAGCTCATCAAGGCTACAGCAGATTTCCCAGGTTGTAATTTTTTGAAGGCTTCTATTCTCCTTCCCTGTGATCAAACGAAATATGTACAGAATTGCTGAGTCAGTCATCCATCATGTCCTTTCATAGCCTTTTTTAACCATATCAGTATAAAACATTGCTGTTGTATAACAATTTATGGAATTCCAAGAAATTCAGCCTCCTTCAGTCTGATAGCCTCCATAAGAACCATCATCCCATCACAGTATGCATAATACAAACGGTAATATAATTTGCGTTTTGATGCTTACAAGTTACAAATATTTATTTAATTTATTCATTTATTCAATATATTTATACAGGGTAACAATACAGCAGAGCTGTTTTCAATTGGCCCTGAGAGTTTTCAATTGGCCCTGATTGTATTTTGAAGACAGAAACCCCTATTAGAGTACCTACCTGTCTGTAATCTACCAGGTTTCTATCTATTTTTTCATGACAGTATATTATTACTCTTATGAGTACTACTTTATATTTCATTCTAGGGTACTTTTTTCCTGTCACTTACGATACGGATATCCGTTAGGATCTTTATGGTTGGCTATCTCACTAATGGTAATAGAATGATATTTCTTCTCCTCATAAAAATCAGCAGCCTCATACCAAATATGATTTCTCCACATGTATTTCATGTTATGGTGACCCAACCTGATTGTGAGTCCTTTATGGGCAGACTAACGCTGGCCGTATGGTGGCGAATATTACATCCAAAGCAGCAATGAATCTCTCTGTGCTTGCCTAAGTCTCCGCAACAGACTTTCATGTCCTGCTTTGTCCCTGCATAACCAAGTACATGAACCGGAGATCACCATTGTATTGCCCTCAATGGATATTTGCATCATGACATTCATGAGCCTTTCGGCTGCTGTTTTTTTTTCTTGTTCAGCATAGATATCTACCCTTGTTTGTCTGTAGATTTGACGCTTGTTCTTTTCATGACTGTTCTAAATATGTATTGTTCCATGGTTAGTATGCAATTGAAATGCAATGCTTTGTTTTCTTGTAATCTGAAGTTTAGTGGGAATTTGGTTCTGAAAAGGTCTGGTCGTACAGCGCTTTCACAAATATATAGATAGCTAACAGAAGCTAATAAATATATGGATAAATAGTGTCGACAGAGCGACAGATTCATCAATAGGCAGGTACTAGGTAGATAACCAAAGGATAGACAACCATTTCTTATTAGTTATAGTATAGCTTCACGATTTTTAAGCTGCAAACGCCATACCTGCGTGCCTTTATATCTAGCATAATATTATCTACCCACCTACCTTCCGTTCCTATCATCCAATATCTTGCCCAAGTACATATGATACCCTATCTAGTTAGGAGAGACCTTGCAAATGCTTGTGTCCTATGTAGGGTTTCCACTGTGAAAGACCTTCTGATGGAAAGGTCAAGACAACCTTGGTAAGGACATTCAAGGGCACTTCGTTCTTTTTGGATTAGCAATATGACCTTTTGCAGCTGACTGTTTGTCCGCCGTGCAAGAGCGCTAATCTCAGTGTGACACTTGCCCTTTGTCTTCTGCGGTGATTATGTCTCATAGCTAGTCATGGATGTTGTATACTCTCGTGGCACAGTGATTTTGGTAACTGGGAATTTGTGTCAGTGCTTTATTTTTCAAAGGATACATGTGGTCCTATGACTAAAATTTTTTTTAAGTTCACTGTAACTCGACTGATTCATGATGTTTCTCAAAGGATACATGCGGTCCTATTTTCTTTCATTTCAATATAAAAAATTCATGTCACTTGATACAATTTATAATTTGGAGATAGACAGAACGATGTATAGCTACATGTCAATGACGAAAATTTAAGTTCACTGTAATTCGACTGATTCTTGAGGTTCATTGTAACTGATAATCATGATTAAATTCCTCTTAATTTTATAAAATAAATTTCAGAACATTTCAAAATCATCTCTTAATGTTCAATTCTTTTCAATGTAAAAACGCAGAGAGGCAGACAAGGTCATATGTGTCAAAAATTGACCAAAAATATGTCCTTTTGAAGTGACATCATCCTTTGAGGTGAAAAAGACAGGAATGACGTCACTGTTATTGGCTTCATTTCCTTTTTAAAGCACTGCCAGGTCACAAGGTGATCTGATTGGTGACCAGCCTTCAATTGTTAGCTTTTCTGCAGTACAATAGTCTGTATTATTTTCTGTTTTCCTCCTGTTATCTGAAGTATATCCACTCTGTTTTAAATTGCATCAAACGGATTCTAAACAATTATTCTTTTTTGCTAACCTGTTTCATTTATTTTTCAACAAGCCTGTACTTTTGTCTCTCATAAATCTAAAAATACAACGAGTAGTCTCTATTTCTGTTTCATCATCATAGGTTTCCTGTTTTCCTTTGAATATTCCCAAAGGCAGTTTTATTTTTCATGAAGTTTTGAGAAAAACATTCCCAACAAGTACAATTGTGTATGTTGAACTCCTCTAGCAGAAATCTCATACAGTTCAACTGTTTTGGACAGATCTTTTTTTCGCTAAAAAAGTACCTTGTCATATTACTGTCCTTGTCTGATACAAGTTTAAATTTAGCAGTATTATCTAAATTACTGACACGTACCATCGCCAAGATAAAATAAAAAGTTTTATTTTTTTTCTATTATGACAATATCAACATATATGATATCATACCAAACAATGTTGCCCATAAAGAACAACTATTATTCAATAGCTGCCTCAGCCATGAGACATGCCAGCTTACTTCTTTCTGTGCGACATCTTTCTGTACTAAGCACTTTTGTCATTTGATATGGGTTGCTGAATGCTGATATCTCACAACACATGATACACAACCATAAAATGTCATTGTTGGTGCATAATCCTCTGTTGTTGTCACCAACAAATGTCATTGTGTTGAATTACTTCCATGAATTATCTGCTATTACCATTCTTATAAGTTGGGTAAGTCTTCCCTCCTTCTCTTCTTTTTTGTTCTTTTCTGGGATTTCTGTCTTATCATTTTGGGGTTTTTTTTCCTAGCTGAAAGATGCCAGTTTCTCACAAACATCAACAGAAGGTTGAGGTCTCACAAGGCATGCGTTGATGGAGCATTAAGTACTGTTATAAGAGCATGTGTCAGGGCTTATTATCTTCAACAATGCAATCATTATGAGCTCTGTTGCTGTGTACATAAGTTCCTAAGTGCAGCTGAAGGTTCCCACATGTAGTATGAACCGTTGTCGCTTCCGTGTCAGAATACATGTGAAATGTCCGCTCATACTTTGAATATACTTAAGCCTTGCTGTTGTATCCTGCAATTGGCTGAAGGTCTATTTATCTATCTTTCTGCCTGTTGGCAAAACTAAATTCAAACTAAACAGAGAAATGCATGTCCATGCATACTTGACTAAAGAATAAAGTGCACAATCAGAATGCATACGGAATGAATGCACATCAAATTTCCAGATGCATTACCAATAAACAAGGGTAGATACGTAGGTTGAACAGCTCAGAAAACAGCAGCCAAAAGGCTCATGATGCAAATATCCATTGAGGGCAATACAATGGTGATCTCCGGTTCATGTACTTGGTTATTCAGGGACAAAGCGACATGGAATTCTGTTGCGGAGACTGAGGCAAAGCACAGTTAGATCCGTGGCTGCTTTAGATGTAATATTTGCAGCCATACGGCCGAAGTTTTTCTGTCCATAAAGAGCTTACAATCTCATTGGGCCACCCATAACATGAATTACCTGCTTAATAAAGCATATTCCTGTGGAGAAATCACATTTGCTATGAGGCTTGTGATTTTTATGAGGAGAAAAAGTATCACTCTCCTACTGTTACTTCGATGCCTAAACACAGAAAAGAGAATGGAGGAAAGAAGGTGTCGCTGCTTTGTAAGTGACTTGACAGGAATATAAACTGCCACTGAGATACTCATCACAGAAATACTTATATAGTCCAATATTTTTACTGGTTCATAAAGACAATAGATATACTCAACCGAAGTGAATAAGCATTTCTACTGAAGGCTTGACATGAACCTGGGAGGCAAAAGTCCCTATAATTTATGTTATTTTTTTGTAGATGTATGTCATTTCTTTGTAAATTTGTTATTTCTATTTTTTATTTTATGCCCTATAATTTATGTTTTTTCTTTGCAAATTTGCCAAGTGAATGGCAACTTGCGTATATGTAGTTTGTTTGATCACAGGAAAGAAGGAGAGATAGCTAACATGAAATCATTGGAATGGGAGTAATCTGATGTATCACTGTGCATGCCTTAAATATGCTTTCTTATTTGAATGTGAAATTTTGTCACACACAAAATTTAGTTATTGCCCCACTTTTTGGTTTAAGATTGGATCAGAAGGTGTGGCCATTAAAAGTCTGTAGCTCAAGAACCCTTGGTGCAAGAAAAGACATGTTACAGCATAGACTGAGGGTCATCATTTTTTCATCTTTCCATTAAAACACCTTTCTTCAGTGGCCGTGACGTATCACTAGCTTGGGAGGAGCATGTCTTGGAATATTAATGAGATAAAGGGTTCACAAAATGTCACTTTGTACAGAGCCTTTCTGAATGCATGCATCTCTGAAAAAGCTTTGGATCTCAGTTGTATCTTATATGTTTGGACATGATAATGGTCGTAAAAATCGTGCAGGTGCAAAATTAGAGCACAAGTTACATGCAACATGAAAACCTTTAAACAGAGTGGCATTTTCCATTTTAAACCTACATTATATACTTTGAATGCGCTACACATTTGTTATTATATTATTTAATTTTCAAAATTTGCTTCAAACATACAAAAAAAATTGATTCATTTCTAGACTGATACAATGAAAATTATATTAATGGCCTCATTCATTTCGACACAATGGATCTTTCCTCACTTTGTTCCTGCTCGTGACTGAGTCATATATGTCATTTTAAAGAAGCATCACAAAGGACGCTCAGCGCTGTATGATTAAATTGCACCAAGGAGAAAACAGAGTTGCTTCCCTGTAGATTAATGAAAGCAGTAGGGATATTAAATGGGAAGAAGTCTTCCTTTCTTTGTCATTCATCTATATGTCCTTGATGCCAACTGAGTGTTTGTACCAATTGCATACTGTCATGATCATCAAACACAGGCGATGTGATTACCACACAATGGCCTGCATTTCTCACAATCAGAAATATGGTACTCAAGATATGGTAGAATGGAACTAAGGCCTCCGACTTTTATGCCTGAACTTTGCTCTTGGATCAACCAATTATGTATGGGAAAGCAATGATATTCTCACAAGTTGTCCAACTTCAAGGAAGCCTGCTAAGAATTGTTTCTGAGTTATTCGTACAAAATGAGACAGAACTTTCAACAAATCAAATACGGCAGATCTATTCCAAAAACAAGTATGTATTCCCACAGACCAGTCTCAAATAGGGACTTTTTATTGCAATGATTACAATTGATGTTGCTAATCAGAGTGGCCGGTGCACTACAATGATTTTAAGCAATTTTTATCAAATTAAATCCATTGATGGTTGAAGTTGCAGTGCCAGAAGCTCCACTTTCGAAAATGAACTCAACTGGTGGTGCACTAAAAGTATCGCAATGTTTCAGCTCTTGAGATAGAAGTTCTGTCAATGTTGTACCAAATGCTGGAAGTTTGAAGCCAAGACATTCAGGCCAAGAGAAAATCAATGGATTGATTAGGAATGGTTTGAGATGACATTCGAGGAGGGCCACAAAAGACCAACGACAGAGGGGACACACCTTGTCCTAGCAAATGTGTCATCTTCAGCCAAATCTATGTAGTGCAGAACTTTTTTGGAAATTAGATCGATTTTGTTGTATTGAGGAGCTTTGGAGATTCACCTTGAGGCCAAAGACATGCAATACCAAACCAATAGACAGGGAAGTACACAAAATGATGCAGATATAGCCAAGACAGGGTGTCAAAGTGAATAGCAAAGTGTGAGGTGACACTGCAGTACCCTGGGGACCAGGGGAAGCAATGCATTACTTCAACATATGAACTGGAGGGCAGCAGACTGAGACATATTTATAAGCTATCTAACTGATGTGTCTCTATTAATTTGCCAAAATTGCCACTTTTGCTTTGAGATGATACGGCATTATTAATAATAAATTATAATTATGAGACAATGCTATGAATATGTTGCAAAATCAGAGATTTATTTGACATTTATATTGTTACTTTAAAATTAGGGTAAACTTCAAGACACTCTCGGTACTTCTGTTAAAGAATTTATATTAAAGATAGCTAGTCTGCTTGATTTCTGGCAAAATGGAATTGTACCTTGAATTTTGTAAAGGTTTTCCAAGTTTCACCTGCAATGTGTAGGGTTAGGATAACCCTCTTAAAAAGCATGCACAGAAAAACACTTATCGCAATGCTAATGCTATTCTCAGTAGGCTTCCAGACAAAGGTTACACAAGAAAGGGACAATGAAGCAGAGGTGTACATTGTGTCAGCATTTCCGGCAAGAGCTTGTCACCTGTTTGAGTTTGTATGCTCATTGGAAGAGAGGTTAACGCCCCTATCTCAAAGCACTGACAAGCAAACTACATGCTGTTGACAAAACACCACAAACAAATTGCAAGTTGCAGAGGTTGCGCCATCCATGACACACTTAGTTCATAGAAACTCACAGACACTGATAGAAATTGCTCATTAGCAGAACAGTCTAAGGTGGCCCACTGATGACATATGTGGCCCTGAAGGTGTTCCATTGATCATCCCACCTGACAATCATAACAAGTCAAGACAACTTCACTGCAGCTGTTGAAGTGCATGGCTCAGAGAAAATTCTGAAGAAAATCTGTGAAAAAATTCAGAAAAAGCACCAACTATCCGGAGGCAATTGAAGGCTTTGCACGTTCCCCTCAGACTACTAATACAGCTGCAAGAGGGCTGCCAGTGTCAGATAAGACTTTAGCAGTCCTCTTCGAGAGATGGCCCAAGAAGACCAAGTTGCCTGCATGCAAGGCAGACAGCTGTGGAAGCAAACCAAAGTAGAAGAAAGCAGAAGCAGAGCATCTTCCAAGAACTGCAAATTAGGGGACCTCAGCTCTAAGAACAACAACTAAATTTCCTCACTACTCTAACTTTCTTAAGATTTTCTCTGTGAATCAACCATGAAATGCCATTCCCTGCGAACTACACACGTGGATAGAATATATATCTAGCTGAGCTCTGGCTTTTTCAGGAAAGTCACGAAAAACATATATAACATATGGAAAAGATTCATCTTTCAAAATAATCCAAGGGATAACTGAAAAACATTTTTCATGAACCATATAATGCTGCAAGTGAATGTATAGAAAAATTAAGTAGTCTGTTATAAGATTGTCATACAGTGCCTGTTATCCCTCTGAAGATCAATCCCATCTTCAGTTGCATATAGTTTCATTTTGTTATGGCAGTTACTCCCAACTTATCCGGGTTTAACACATTCAGCTTATCTGCCTCCTCATCTTCATGACTGCTTTTAGATGCACACTAAGTGTAACCGAGGCTCGTATCAGTGACAGATATCAGCATAAAAATAGTTTTATCTAAGGAAGCAATATTATTCTTGCTTTCAATCAGGCAGTTGAATGAAGGGCTGCCAATATCTCGTTAATTTATCTATGCCAGGGGAGGTGTCATGTCAGCCAAGCTCGAAAACATAAATCACATTTGCTGTCTCTTCACATCCACTCTCTTGCCTTTTACTTTTTAGGCACAAAAATAAGACTGATAAATCAAGTCATAGTTAATCAAAGAGCTCCTTCATAATCAAGACAATTCTGCGTTTGTTGAAATGTTATATGAGCTCCCAGCTAATCCTTGGTTTTTCACTGCCAAAGCTAGTAATAATCAACTTGTGTTTGCAAAGGCTTTTGAATTATGACAGTTATGTGTATTGTGTAATGTGTAATTTCCACGTTATTTATATGAATGTAGGAGTCGGATGAGCATACTTTAAAATATTGTTCTAATATTGGTATGAAAGAAACTCTCTAGCATCTACAACAACAAGGAAGCAGGATGATTATCTGACATCAACTTTTTCCGGAAAACAACACAACTTTTTTTTGTAGGGACCATCTCAGATCTGTGTTACAAGCTCCAAATGATGAAAGACTTTACATTGAAGGTCCCTAACTAAAGGGACAAAAATACCCAGCCAAGTGCAATTTGTCATCAGTTACTGTGTACTGCAGTGGTGGAGCTTCTAAGTTTCTGGAGGGGGCCACAGGCAAGTTGGACTTGCAGAGATACTTTCCCTATAGCAGGAGTACCCTCCTAATTGACCTCCAATATTAGGAGGGTACTCATGCCACATAGGAGGTGTCTGTGAGTACAATTTGCAAATCAAGTATATGTTGCCCCCTCTTGATACACAGTAGCTACATCAGAGAGGCAGCAGCCACTCAGCCATGACAATGGGGTCAACTGGTCATGGTTGGATGATTGGGGACCATCTCCAAAGCACACCTGGAGCATATCCCATAGAGATTTCCTTCAGGAATTGGTCAAATATAGCCTAAGTTTATGAAGATTTGGGATCATATAATAGAAGTTCACAAACACACTGTATGAAAACATTTGATATTCAACTTCCCACTACTCCTATGATGTTCACAAGCTTATGAAAAGTGTAATAATCCTAATGAGCAAGCAAGAATTAGTTTGTTGTTATAGAATTTTTTTTTTAATGACAAAAAATATTTATAACAACTATAATTAGGCATGTCCAATCATGAGGTAACATGCAGTAGGTTTGTCAAATCACAGTAGGTACATTGGAGGTATAGATGTGACTACACATATACATAGGAAATCAATTGAATATTTGGAAAATAAAACATGTGTTTAAACTTTGAAGAAACCTCATATTTCTCACAAATGTCCCTACAATTCTTTTTTTTTTTTTAAAGAATTTCTTGTTTTCTGAAAACAGCACTATAATGGAACGAATATATCATAATCATGAAATCGTCATATTAGTGTCAACAATAGACACTCCTCACTTAATTTCTTTTAATCAAAATAAATTCCAAACAAGAAACATTGCAAAATGTATTTCACTGAATAAGATTTTGAATGAACAATGATATAAAACAAAGACCTGGGAAATTTTTCCATTGTATACAGTACAGCATAATATCTGCCCACTCTCATACTATCCTATATGTTGCCTATTTACATCTGACACCGCATGTAGTTAGGGATGGCCTTACAAATGCCCCTGTCCAATGTTAGGCTTCCCATATGGAGGACCTTCAGCTGCAGAGGTCAAAATGACCTTGTGCATGAGAGAACCTTCAAGGGCCCTTTGTTCTTTCTGGATTAGCCAGATGACCTTTTGCAACAGACTGTTGGCAGTATAAGGTAAAAGGCGTAGTGTGACGTATGCCCCTTTTCTTGTTAATGTATAATAGAAAACCATATACATTGATATTTTGCAAGTAGTCTGTCTTTGCATACATCCATCCATCTATCTGTCAGTCAGTTAAAAATTACCAAGATACCAAAAATGTGCACCTTTGAAATGACATCATCTTTTGAGGGTGAAAAATGACGGCAATGGCATCATTCTTATTTGCTTTGTTTCTTTTAAGCATATCCAGGTCCTAAGGTGGTACCGTTTGGTACCTTTTACCTTCTATAATGAGCTATGTGCTTGGTGAGACCTGGCATCAGCCAGCTAACTTTTTCAACTCTGGTTTCAAGACTAACATAGCTTCTTTAAACTGTTTAGAAATTTGTCATACATTCTACCCAACTGATTTTATTCAACCTTGTACTGTTGTTTTCGTAGACTCAATTGCCAGATGTTGCTAGACTTTGGGAAAACAGATAACACAGTAGTTTGTGTAATTTACAGACAAGCTTGCAGTTGCTGGCACTAACTTTATTTTAAGGATGGGCTGAGATTGAATGTAGTTAGTAAACACAGGAATAGATCTTAGTGAAATCAGTTCTGGGTTGCGAAATGCCTGCAATGTCAAACTGTTTTGCTTTACTATCTCATGCATATCATAGTGTAGAATGATGTAGTTTAAGTCACTTTGAACATTACACTGTAAAAAATAAATGATTGAATGGCCATGATCGATATATTAGAATATTTAACATTGATCATCACCATTTACAAAACAGCACTTCTTCCTGACTTTGGGGCTGTATTGAAAAGTTTCTTCCGTATAGGTACACATATATCTGCAAGAAACTGGTTGTTCATCATGCAGCATGATCTTTTGCAATAGAGAGACAATCTTGAATATAAAAGACAAGGATGAATAAAATCAGGATATTGGTGTATCATACAATAATTTTTCCAGTTTAACAATTAAGCAATTTAAAAAAAAGTGATTTTACCATAATGTCATGTTGCCATCATTGTGTACAAGTCCGATTCAACTTCAATATCATGCACGCTTACTTCATTGTGAGCAAAAAATCTTATTGTCTCGCCACTTTTTTCTCTGCGCACTAAGCACTTCATTTGATATGGGTTGCTGATATGTCACAACACATGACACAAAACTGTTAAATGTCATTGTTGGTGCATAATCCTCTGTTGTTGTCACGAACAAAATGTCATTGTGTGGAATTACCTCTCTGAAGTTTCTGCTATAACCATTCTTGTATGTTCAGGAAGTGTTCTGCCTTTTCTTTCTACCTCATCTTTTCATTCCTTTTCTGCCATTTTTGTCTTGTGTTGTCTTTTTTGCATGTTCCGAAAGATGCCACTTTCCCACAAGCATCGACTCTCCTCACAGAAGGTTGAGGTCCCACAAGGCATGCATTGATGGAGCATTAAGTACTGTTATAAGAGCATGTGTCATGGCTTATTATCTGCAACAATGCAATCATCATAAGCTCTGTCATTGTGTGCAGAAGTTCCTGAGTGTAGCTGAAGGTTCTTGCATGTTTGAAAGGCTACAGGTTCCATGTTAGAGCACACATGAAATGTCTGCCTACATGTCCATTCAAGTGAATTCTCTTATGTTAGATGAACTGCCCTGTAACTTCCTTGAAGGTCTTTCAGCTAAGACTTACATTATCTATATTTTTGAAATATTTGTTTTGTTAAACTATGAACACATTAAACCATGTTTTTGGGTGTGACATTTGTCTGTTCTAATTAAAACAAATTAAGTGAAGAGTGTCAGTTGTTTACGCTAATTTTAAAAGTTTTGCATGATAAATCACTTCATTCTTTTTATTAGATTCCTTATTATTAATCAAGAACCAAGATAATGACAGTTAAGGAAATCAGCAATCTTGAGAGCTCTTGCTTCTTTCGGTAGCAGACGATGAAGATTCTAACTTTAGGGATTCACTTGCTTTTCATTACAAGGAACTTGCATTAGCAATTTCGATTCCATTCACTGACTTCACTGCACCAATATCATAAGGAAATACTGGATCTATTTATTTACAATGATTATTTGCTTATTTGATGTTTTTAATTCAAATAGCTCTACTTTATTATGAGAAAAGTCGTCAAATCAGACCAAAGTTAGAAGTTGAGTTGAAGGATTTTATCCTGACAAAGAAAAAGCCCATTAGTAAATCGTCTGGGACTCTGGGTTATTTCAAATAGTTGATGTGATATAAGGATATTTCAACTAGGGGAATCAAATTTGTCATTTTGTCAGGCTTGAGTGAGAGTTAATTCCATTGTCAATAGTACTCATTAAATGCTGAATGTGGGTTACATTAATGTTAATGTTATAATTATGATATTGGATATCTCAAATATCAGTGTACGAGACTAGTTATGCAATCTTGTTAAATGAATATCTCTGAGCTCTTGAAAAATAAAATATGTTGCTTGAATGAACTCGAAGTGGGAATTTCAAATGGAAGTTGATTTTATTTTGCCTCAAATGAGATTACATTATAAAAACACGTGAAACATACAATAAAAGCAGGATATCACAGAATAAAGGTTAAAACGAAGAGAGTAACAGTGATAAAACAAACATATCCATTATGATCATTGAAATTCTGCAGGAATTTATGGAAAATGGATTGTGACAAAAACATAGCATGAGTCTTCCCACATAAAACTCATTTATAAGTTCACCAAAATTGAGTGGATGAAAGAAGTAGAGAGGGTCGCAGGAGGGTTGGAGACAAGCCTGAGGCCACATTTCTGCAGCAAGATTTCTGTTCAGGACAAAAACTCACTTTGTCTTGTTGCATGCAGGCTTGGAATGACCAAGGTGCAAATTGCCTATTACTGGCCTATTAGGCATTGTCCCTGGTCCCCCTTGAGCAGTTTTGGTTTTTCTGAAGGGTTAGGAAGTTGCAAATGGGCAGAGGTGCCATTGATGTCATTAATGGGCACATCCAATTGGATTTCTTCAACCCAAAGTGATCATTGTCATCCAATGGCTCTGCAGACCCTTTACTCTTTAATATTTTTGCTAATGTGATGATGGTTGTGAATTCATTCATGATTTATGCATATCTAATTTAATCAAATTAATGTGACACATCAAGCTGATGAATCAAACCAAGATTTGCGAACCAACCTGTTTTATCAAAATCTTTTGAGGCTGCCTTAGAATTACCAAAAAGACATCCTCATACAAAACCCAAGGTGTATGTTAGTTTTCGATGACTAAATAAATTACGTTATGGAATAGAACCATTGAGGACTTGCGGTTGAATATAAAACTTGAATATGTAGATTGTAGAAGTATCTTTATTTACACCATCACAGATAGGTAAATCTACAAATAAGAAATAAATCAAGTATAAATATAATGCACAAATAAATTATAAAATCAAGAGTAAATATATCAAATAAGCGTCTAAGTAATAAAGAACATTACATTTTAAGCTAAAGTTTTTAAAAATAAACATTTAAACTTTTGTTTTTGTATTTTTGTCCATTAATTATGGAAATTCATTTTTTGACCATTATAACAGTGGATATCTAAATTAATAGTTAAAAGAATCAAATACAAGAATGATTCAGAAATATTTAACATAAAAAATCAGTTGAGTTGAGTTTATGTTTTACACCACCTCAGCACCAGAGTGGGCCATTTAGAGGCATAAAAAATCAATTGAAACCAAGCATCAACCATCTGCAATAATTGCGTTATGTAATATAAACAATCAACTTCCAAGCATATGCGACTTCTGAATTTTTAACCACAAATTCCACAATTCGACAATCACATGGTCAGTAGGACATCTGGAATTTTCAATACACATTTTACACTGACTTGCTACAAGCAATACTGTATTTTTACAAATTCCACTAGAAACCATAATTATACTTATAGATTTGTAATTTGTCACCATAATATAAAAAAACGCAAACTAGTATGAAAGCATTCCAAATTTGAACAACTTTTTTTTGTGTGGAAAATTCCACTGAAAAATTTTGTGTGGAAAATTCCACTGAATATTTTGGTTTGGAAATCTCCACTAAAATAAATAACTCATGAAGATAGAAACCGCTACAAATGCATTCAAACATAGAATAATGAATTGCCCTCACCTTATAAAATCCGCCAAGGCATAAAATTTGTATCAGCCAGTTTAGCTGAATACATTGTGACACCAATACACAAAAATGTAGTTGACTCCTCCAAGTGCCACTGCAGAGTGAATGGAAAATTTTCTGCTACTCAAATTTTGCACAATCACCTCTGCACATGCTCAGAACAACTAGGTCAGTGAGACCCAATTAATGGCCCAGCTGATCAGCTGTTGGGCTCACTGAAGAGTGACCAAATAAACAAAGAAACACATGTGGTGACCACAACACTGAAGCATCACAAATTGGAAACAGAGCACATGGAATCGGCCATGTGCAACACACCCCACCTTGAATCAATTTGATTCAACACTAAAAAGTCTAATTCTACTCTAAATACAAAAATTATGGAAATATCTACAATGACTCTAAATCGAACCTTCAAGAAGTACTAATTTAGTAACTGGTCTCGTCAGACAAGATGATTTTGTACGAACACTAGCAGAACGAACATTTCCGTCATCACTCTCATAAACTTCCTCAACAACACCCATGGGCCACAGACCCCGTGGAGTGTTCTCTCCGAAAACTAAGACTAGATCTCCAGCCTTGAGATTGGCTTTGGTTTGATGCCATTTTGCTCGCACCTGCAACTCTGGCAAATATTCCCTCAGCCAGCGTCTCCAAAAAGTATTGGCGAGATGCTGAACTTGTCTCCACCTGCGTCGATACAAATCATTCTCAATGAAAACACCTGGAGGCAATGAGATACCCTCGGACAACATAAGCAAGTGATTTGGAGTCAAAGGAGGAGCATCAAGCACACTATCACTGACCTTGGTTATAGGCCTGCCATTCACGATGAACTCAACCTCACAGAAAAGAGTTTCCAAACCCTCATCCGAGAGGCGGCAATCCTTGCCAAGCAATCCTAACAGAACTTTGCGAACAGTGCGAATTAAACGCTCCCATGCTCCGCCCATGTGCGAAGCTGTAGGAGGATTGAAATGCCATTGCAAATCCAAACGTAGCCCAAATTCATAAAGAACCTGTTGATTGACTTCCTTCAAATTCCTAAGAATTTCCGTACGACCACCAGTAAAATTAGTACCATTATCGGACCAGACCTTCTTTGGTACACCTCTCCTAGACACAAATCTTCTGAAAGCATTCAAGAAACTGTCTGTCTCTAACGTATTCAACTTCTCAATATGCACTGCACGAGTATTCATGCATGTGAAGAGACAACCATATCTCTTAACTTCAGCTCGACCCTGTTTCACCAAAAATGGCCCAAAGCAGTCCATTCCAGTATACGTGAATGGTCGGTTACCGTCCTCCACTCTTTCTGGAGGTAAATCAGCCATCTTTTGTGAACAAGGTTGAGCAAACATCTTTTTGCAGAACATGCAACCATGAGAAACTGACTTGACAAGTCTGCGAGCACGAGTAATCCAATACCTTTTTCTAGTCTCACTAAGAACCCATTCTGTGCCACAATGAGCAACATTATGGAAATCGGCCACAATGAGCTTGGCAATAGAATGATCATGAGGAACTAAGTAAGGACACCTACTATTTTCAACCATTCTTGCATGTTTCAACCTACCGCCAATCCTCACTATGCCATCATTATCCAAAACTGGATCTAAAGAACACAATGCACTAGATTTGGACACACTCTGACCCTTAGATAACAACTTGATGTCACTCTGATAATGACAACTTTGTGCATGTCTCAAAATTGAAATCTCAGCATCTCGAAGCAATTCTACATTCAAACCTTTCTGGATCTTATTTCTACCATTTCTGAGGTAAGACTTGAACTTCAAAAGCCAAGCAACAGCCCGTTTCAAGGAGTACCAACTAGAATGATGCGCAACGAGTTTATCCATTGGATCACTGTCATCGCTTGTCAAGAGACAAGTGTCTGTACGGACTTCTGGATCCTCCTAATTCAAGGGAACAAAGGAAGCGTCAACCTGCTTTGACTTCCAACTGGCCTTGTAACAATGAAGAAACTGTGGACCTATTAACCACCTACTGCTTTGAAGACTTTCTGGAGATTCTCCCCTTGTCAAGAGATCAGCAGGATTTTCAACCCCTGCTACAAAGTGCCACTGATCGGGCTGCGAATGCTGCTGAATTACACTAATCCTGTTACCAACAAATACATGGAAACGACGTGACTCATTTACTATGTACCTCAAGACAATCTCACTATCTGTCCAAAAATGTGAGGGACCAAGATCAAGATCTAATTCCCTTCGCAATGTGGCATCCATCTTCGCGGCTAATACCGCAGCCTGCAGCTCCAATCGAGGAATTGTCAGAGACTTGATAGGAGCCACTTTAGACTTGCTGATGATAAGAGCCACACAAATTTGGCCGTCTTTGTTAATACTCCTCAAATAACTAGAACAGCCATATGCCACCTGACTGGCATCTGAGAAATGATGCAACTCTAAAACTGCATCATTAAACATGAAGGGTTTGATACATCTAGGAATACCAAATCCTTCCAGACCACTGAGAGATTGACACCACTGCAACCACTTTCCAAGTAAGTCATCTGGGATCCTCTCATCCCATGACAACTTCCGAGTAGTTGCTTCTTGTAACAGCAACTTCCCACAAATAATGACAGGACTCACCAATCCAAATGGATCATAAATTGATGCCAACATACTCAACATCTTCCGTCGAGTCAATGCAACTTCACAACCTGGATCAAGATTGACCTGAAAACAGAACTCGTCGCTTTCGACATTCCAACCTATGCCCAGAACTTTGCCTTTCAAATCCTTGAGAAATTCAACATCACTAGCTCGCTCACTAATAGGAATTGAATTCAATAACTCCTCATCATTGATCACAAATTTTGTGAGATGAAAACCTCCCTGAGAAAGGACATCAATTGTACCACGTACAACATCTAGAACTTGCTCCCGACAAGGAAGGGATTTCAAGCAGTCATCTACATAAAAACTCCTCCTAATAACATCAGAGACCAAAGGATCTACATTGTCATTGTCAAACAACACACGTCGCAAAGCGTAGTGGAACTAGAAGAACACCATATACCGCCAAAGACATGGCGTGTCATCCTGTAACATACGAGTTCACCTGAATCATCAAACCACAGGAAACGCAAAGCATCCCTATCCTCCTTTGGAATCACAACCTGGTAGTACATAGCTTCAACATCGGCAACCATAGCATACGAATGCTCTCTGAAACGCAAAAGAACATTCAACAAACTGTTACTAAGATTTGGCCCTTGAAAACATTTCTCATTCAAAGATTCACCATTAAACTTGGCCGCACAATCAAAGACAATGCGTATCTTGCCAGGCTTTTTGTCCGAAACTACTGCTTGATGTGGCAAATACCAAACTCTTGACTCAGACAGGTCATCATCAACAACTCTTTCTGCATAACCCTTGGATATCAACTTCTGCATCTCACCATCATATTGCGCATAGAGACTACGCTTCACCAGACTTCTCTTGGTTGCCTTCAGTCTAGACAATGCCATGATGTAATTGTTAGGAACCTGAACTCCTGACTTCCACGGGATAGGAATTTGATACCGACCATCCACTAATCTACACTCAGAATCCCACAACTTGATTACTTTCTTGTCCTCAATGGACCAGGAAGTATCGTCAGTGATGCCTTCATTTTCAACATTCCACAACACATTGATATCGGAATCGACAGAAGCTCTTGCACTAACGAAATGCGAAATAACGTTACACCCCACCGGATTGACAACACAATTTGGGCCATTCAAGGTCCAGCCCAACATGCTTCGCACGGCAAACGGCTCACCTTTGTTGCCCCTTCTTACCTCCAACGGAACTAAAGCTTCAGCATGATCTTGACCAATGAGAATTTGGACGTTCCCACCTGTACAAGGAATGGCCAAGCCTTTCAGATGCTGGAATGAAGAAATATTTACGGAAGGCAAACTCACTGGAATCCTATCTACAACTAGCACATTCACAAGATCGATGGTTTCCCTCCCATCAAGGGAAGAAACACTGATATTGACAACTTCAGACTTCATAACTTCATTGGACTTATTCAAAGTGTTGAGGGTATATTTCATAACCTCACCACTAATTCCTAACGTCTTGACCAAATCACGAGAGCAAAAAGTACTGCTAGAGGCAGTGTCTAACAGAGCACTAGTTTTGTAACCCGTATTGACCTGAACAGATACAACTGGCATGAACACCTGCGGCTTACCACTGATATCTATGTTTGCATTTGTAACCTTCCTGGCTTCACCACCTTTTTGTACATGATTAGATTGAGAAACATGCAGAAATTTGGAATGTTTCTTACCACATCCAGTGACATTACAAACATAAGTACTTCTGCAATTTTCTGTAACATGATTTGCATACAAACAAATTTCACATAGACCCTTGTTTTTCACAAATTTCACCCTTTCTGATGACATCATACCTTTAAATTGTTCACAGTGAATCAACTTGTGCTCCTGAGAGCACATAACACAGGGCGGACGCACAAAAGTTCCAGTTGCAAATGAGGATGAGGCGACTGAAGTCTTCTTTTGGCCAAACTTTTCTTCACGACCTTTGGCCCGGAAGTTTCCATACACTGGGTCTGTAGCAACCTCTACCTCTCGTTCAATGAATTTCACCATATCATTGAGACCCAAATAATCACCCGCGTCTATCTTGGCCCCAACTGCCCGTTTCCTCCATCTATCGCGGATGAAGGAAGGAAATCTGCCGACAATCTCGGAAATCAAATTTTGGCAATCAAAATCCTTTAGCTTCCCAAGCTGGTCAACGATCATCAAAGTACTTGACAATTGATCTGACAATGCACGCATTTCTTCAGCCGTACGAACTTCCTTACCATGACGTAATCGGTTGAGAACACTCTGAACAACCAAATGCTGATTTCCGAAACGTTTCTGAAGTATGGATCTGGCCTCACGATAGCCACCCTCTTTCATTAAGATGCAAGGCTGTATGGCATCGTAAGCGGTACCTTTTGTCAATTCCAATAACTTGGTCAGTCGCAATTTGTCATCAGACGTTACCTTCTCAACTGACTGTTCAAAAGTTGCGATAAATGTGTGATATTTAAGGGGATCTCCCTTGAAAGGTTCAACTTTTACTTTTGAAAAAGTCATCACACCCATCATTTCAGAGTGGAGCGACGATGATAGTTTAACATCTGAATCTTCAATTTTAGATTTCGAATCTGCTTGTGTATTAGAACCAAGCGTATTGTCTAACCAATCTTGAACTTTGATAAGTGAATCTGCATAGTCTTTTTCTACAGCGAAAAAATATTTATCCTCATCCTCACTTACGTCAATATCATCAATGAGAGATACATAGGACTCGTGTGTGTCTTCGAATTTCTTGAATGATGCACTCATCTTGGTGGCAAATTCTTTGACTTGTTCCACATCTTTCTCGGCCATCAGTCTCGTCAACTTGTTCATAAACTTGGTTATAGCTGCCTTGTATTGTCGACGAGACAATTTCAATTTATCTTGTTCTTCTTGTTCTGCCATGGTTCGGGTCAGAGATGATCTTCAATGCGATGCTTATTTACTGTTGCGGACTTGCGGTTGAATATAAAACTTGAATATGTAGATTGTAGAAGTATCTTTATTTACACCATCACAGATAGGTAAATCTACAAATAAGAAATAAATCAAGTATAAATATAATGCACAAATAAATTATAAAATCAAGAGTAAATATATCAAATAAGCGTCTAAGTAATAAAGAACATTACATTTTAAGCTAAAGTTTTTAAAAATAAACATTTAAACTTTTGTTTTTGTATTTTTGTCCATTAATTATGGAAATTCATTTTTTGACCATTATAACAGTGGATATCTAAATTAATAGTTAAAAGAATCAAATACAAGAATGATTCAGAAATATTTAACATAAAAAATCAGTTGAGTTGAGTTTATGTTTTACACCACCTCAGCACCAGAGTGGGCCATTTAGAGGCATAAAAAATCAATTGAAACCAAGCATCAACCATCTGCAATAATTGCGTTATGTAATATAAACAATCAACTTCCAAGCATATGCGACTTCTGAATTTTTAACCACAAATTCCACAATTCGACAATCACATGGTCAGTAGGACATCTGGAATTTTCAATACACATTTTACACTGACTTGCTACAAGCAATACTGTATTTTTACAAATTCCACTAGAAACCATAATTATACTTATAGATTTGTAATTTGTCACCATAATATAAAAAACGCAAACTAGTATGAAAGCATTCCAAATTTGAACAACTTTTTTTTGTGTGGAAAATTCCACTGAAAAATTTTGTGTGGAAAATTCCACTGAATATTTTGGTTTGGAAATCTCCACTAAAATAAATAACTCATGAAGATAGAAACCGCTACAAATGCATTCAAACATAGAATAATGAATTGCCCTCACCTTATAAAATCCGCCAAGGCATAAAATTTGTATCAGCCAGTTTAGCTGAATACATTGTGACACCAATACACAAAAATGTAGTTGACTCCTCCAAGTGCCACTGCAGAGTGAATGGAAAATTTTCTGCTACTCAAATTTTGCACAATCACCTCTGCACATGCTCAGAACAACTAGGTCAGTGAGACCCAATTAATGGCCCAGCTGATCAGCTGTTGGGCTCACTGAAGAGTGACCAAATAAACAAAGAAACACATGTGGTGACCACAACACTGAAGCATCACAAATTGGAAACAGAGCACATGGAATCGGCCATGTGCAACAAGAACCATTGAATAGTTGGCTGCATCTTCTTCATGCTATGTAATTTACTTAATGCACCTGGAAGCCATTATCAATTATTAAAAATCCTATCAAATATTGCAAATAAAGAGCAATATCTTTCCAAACTGTCAAAGGAAGCTGAAGGGTTTTTCTGTTTTTAAATCCACGTTGCTTTTGATTACAATGCTTTAGTTTTGGACAAATATCACAAATTGAAAGAAAACAAAAAAGATGCAGGAGGATTTGAGTGATCTCCTGGAGCTTTAAGGTGGAAGCGTTCATTAGTTTTTGAGCTTTATGGAAAAAAAGGAAAGGGACCAGAGCGGTTGAATTAAATTTTTTTGCAGGATTTAACAGATATTTCAAATTCGCAATGTCTCGATCACAAAGGCACTGCAGAATTGCTGTGTGTAATTATCGGGCATGGCAGAAAATTAACATCGAAGCTGTCGAGTTAAATGGTTTAGATTAAACCGGACTTCAAGTAGCATCTTTAGATGAAAGCCTGCTAATGGTGCCATATTTGGTAATGGCCAAGCACTCCGAAACCATGTCACTTTGATTAATTTTGAACAGCTCAACTTATCGATATTAACAAGTTTCGCAAACTAATAAAACTAATAGGGTTTGCAGCGGTGAGGGAATTCCATTAGCTTTTCTTCGTGAAATAACTCAGTAAAAATAGTTTGAATAGAGATAACTATAGAGAAAGGCACCAATTATTCATTTGCTTGAGGTGGAATGATTTGATTTGTTATATTATTTGACTAGTTCAATTCTATTAAGGAAAAGTTGTGACACTATTGTATTCTGGTGAATCGATCAAAAAAATTATTTATTTCAGTCATTACAAACAATGTTGTCTTATCTGTGTACCGTTATCACTAACCCATGCTACTCTTAAGCTCCAATCATAGTAAGTGACTAAGTAACTGACATATTGAAAACATTAAATGTGTTATAGTTTAAGTTATACATATAAGTACAAGAAATGTGCAGACCATGAACGCACGAGGGACATAATTTCCTGAATTACTTTCTTGAGCAACTGTAAACGCTTTTTCTGTAATAATATGGTAAGAACTGTTTTCCAGAAACTGCTATAATGTAATAATATTACTTCTAAGACTTCACATGATGGAAGTAGGTACGTACACATGTACTTAATATGTATATGCATATGTCAATATTCTTAATAGTTATTGGAACCCTGGTGCTCCTATGGTTTCTCAGCCTAAATATGCTTGATGGAGCCCGAGACACATACGTCGTAAACAGAATTAATCAGATCCATTTTGCCCGAATGAACCTAAGTAATCAAATCAAGTCATCAGAATGTGATGCCATCTTGAGAAGCACTAACAAGACTTTATGTGACTTGTGTAAATGGAACATGACAGGCATTGCCGCTAACACAATAGTTGTGAGAATCAGGAAGGAATCTCAATTAGCGCTAATGACATTGTTACTCTATTGTTACTCCCCGGTTACTTTTCGTCATTTTCATCACCAATTTCATTGTCGCTTTCTTGTCTCAATATTGATATATTAAGGGCGTCCTTCGGTCAGAGTCATAAGGCATGTATAGAGCATTAGATCACCAAGGCTAGCTTTGGTGATGATGTCCAACCACTTGAACATCATTCTAGTCATCAACAAACATTTAAACAGATCTATAAGCATAACTAGCATGACAGTTCACTCATCCCTTAGCATTAAATTCGGTTGCAAAAAAAGGTCAATATGACTAGGGAATGTTCTAGCATCTAATAAGGTCATGAGGCTGTCTTGAGTCATTTTCTTAGTGAATTAGTGAATAAGATAAATGGTTTTGAGTAGACACATATTTTTAACGTGTCTATTGGTAGATATTTGTCCTACTAGTCCAAATAGTTTTAGATCCTTTTACCAAGATACAAGCTGTGACAAGCCAAGGTACAGATTGTGACAAAACCAAGGTTCAGGTTGTGGTGAACCAAGACATTGGTTGCGACAAACTAAGATGTAGGTTAGGGTGCATCAGCCGCCCCATGAAAAATGAAAAATGGAGCTAGACAGCTGTACCTTGGCATGAAGTTGTGTTTTGGTAACCAGATGAACATACTAAAAAATCAGCCTGATCAAATAATATTTAGAGGTGCCTCCGGAAGCATATTTCCTAAGACATTTTCAGGAAAAGTTATGTTTCCGTAGAATCGCGGTTTGCGATATCTTGACTAATATAAGAGATAGAAATTTAATAATAACATATTTGGATTCTGCATACAATTTCCTTCAAAATGAATACCTTTTAGAGCATCTGAGTATTCAGCCGAGAGCATAAAGTTACCAAGTCAATAAAGCAACTATCAATGACTGTGGTCGAGGTCACTGAAGTATCTGCCAAGGTCATCAGGTCATCTATGAACTGTGAGGTCATCAGATACACATTGATCCTCGCAGTTAACAAATGAGGTTATATCCACAGTAATGGCAGTGTTGCTATCTCAATCTGGGCTCAAGAGTAGGCATTCCCCAATTTTCTCTGTGAGACTAGACTGAGAGTGGACCTCATTAAACAAGCATGTGATTGGATCGGTTGTGGGTCATCTCTCAAATGCCCTTCAAATATGTGGCTTACAGGAAAATATCTACATCTATATACATGTGCTTGTGAGTGATCCTACGAGGTTACAACTTCTTCCATACACATTGATAAATTATAGCATCCATGGAATCAGTTGTAAAATTCCTAAACTTACTACTTGTTAAGATATCCTTTAAATGGAAAACAAAGGCATAAACTTTATAATAGCCTTGAACATGTTCTCCTTAATACATTTTACCTTATTGTTTTGTTGAATTTTCTTTTATTTGTTAAGTTTTGCCTGTTTTAAATTCTACCTATCAGTAATTTCAGAGAACTATTTATGTTGAAGTAAACCATTTGTATGATGGTTTTGATAGATATTCATTGTTTTGGCCTGGTTAAGCTTGGGTGTACTAGTAGCCAAAGATAGACTAGTAATTACCTTATTTCAGTATATCTGTGTTGGAATAATATTTTCATGATGCACTTCGGCTTAGTCCTTGCTTATTGTCATATCTTAGGGCCTATGCCTACTATACGACCCATTTCTACAGGCAAATTTCAAAACAGTGATCTGAAGGGCTAATAAAAGATGACAATCAATTTCAGATAAATTGGGTTCACAACGTTCAATCAAACTCTTTTTCATCTTTTAATGAGCCATTTACATTTTGCATATTGAAAACATATTGCAGTTGCATGTTGCCGATATAATTCTTATACATACACAAACGATACGCCCGGCAACACTGCACGCTCGATATGCAAATTAAAAATTCAATCTCTTCAGGTCAAACTGCTGAACTCTGTTGAGAACCAATTTTCAAGCTCAATTTTGAAAGCCCATATTCTTGATTAGGCCTGATCATCAACCCTGACAAACTCATCTCAGCCCATATTCAGGAATGAGTTGTTCAAGCAACACAATTAAGTGATGCAGGCATCCAAGTCAGTTGTGTCTGTATTATTCATGACTTTGTCAAGTAACCCTAACCCCCTATATTTCTGGGCTGATGATGCATTGCTCCAAGCCTTGTGTTTTCATAGAACTATGTGCCATCTATAGATACGTATCTACAAGTTCTATGGATGCTTTATATGCACTGAGGTTGTTTAGAATTTGTGAAGCTATAACTTTAAGCCTTTCTATAGTGTTTAAGAGTTTAATAGTTGGTGATCGCGACTTTATTTATTGCAATCATAGGTTTTGTTTCCATTTGGCCTACATTTTTAATAGCTGTCTGTGTGTCTGTCATATTTGCCCCTTTAAACCATAAACAACAATTAAAAAAGTTCCATAAATTTCAACATTTAGATGAGTGTTATGAGTAATTCCTAGCGTTACACGGAATCATGAATTTGATTCTTTTGCAGGCTTATCTTTTGAATATACAAAAGCATGGTAAATTATTAAACTTAATATATCATGCCATTTCAACATGTCTGTATGCCAGGAAATGGAACTTTTGAGATTCTGAATTTCTGATAAAAGAGCTTGTTTGTTTAAGAAAGTGCATATATATGCAATGCAATACACTTTGTACAATATATATGCTCGTATGCTTTGTCATAAATCCATGTATCTCCAGAGCATAATCATATATCACAATAAAGTATTATGGAAACAGGATATGATAAAAGCTACTGCATTATATTTGAATATACAATCACATATCATGGATTCAAATGGGATATGGCTGCATCTCTGAATTGCATTAGCATTATGATTCGGAGTGATGATTTTCGTGTGAATATGATATGCAATGTGAAATCAGAAGATGCAAGATGAAGCTGTTTATCTTATCATATAATATCTATCTTATCTTGTCTTATCAAGATTATCTACTCAAGGATAAAGATACAGACAGAAATGTATGGAGTGACATATTGTCGCAGAAATAAAAACTTTCATTATTCCTGATGCCAATTACATTGATCGCAGAACCTTATTTTTGGAAAGCTAACATGTAAATGGTGCCAAATGTCAATTTGGTTATTTTTTTACATACATTTTCCTTTGGATGCTCTTTTGTTTCCCCAAAATGTTGACTATATTTTTGAAGTCCAAGGTTGTTTTTCTGTTGAAATGTTTTCCCCCACAATCTTGGTTTTCTCCAGATAGTCCTGGTGTCCCTTGGAAATCCTATTCCCTGTCTGTTTTTCTCTAAGATTCCTTGTTTTTCTTCTTAATTCTTTTTCTTCCTAATTCCACCGAGACAACTTCTTATGTCAACTGAGTTCAATGTAAGTCCAGTGAAGCCTATCATTGATGTCAGGCTGGTCTCTGAGTCACTATACAACCAGACTGGCTACTTAATGGCCTGTAGGGGTCTGCTCCCTAAAACTACTGCTTGTCTCCATTAAGGGCAGTTGGTTCTGATTGTTCACCTTCTCTCTCTTGTTAAGTCAAACTCTGTCCACTGTCCTGTATCTCTCTCTATTTCCTGGTATCATTTTAGTCGTCTGGTGGCAGTTTGGTTGACTAGTACTACACTGTAATCGACTGAATGGTAGCAGTTTAGTTTATTGTTGCCTGGTTGAAGCAGTTCAGCTGGTCTCTCTGAATGAGAGCAGAGATAATTTTGTATGGTTCAGTTAGGTAAGAGTGAATACAAGGCCAGTTAATCTTAAAGCAATAATAACCTTCAGGACCCATGTTTGATTCCCAGATCCTGGCAACCCAAGTAGGTGTAAGTGAATTTTTTTTATCCTGAACAGAGCGAGCATCTCACCCAATACTGTGGTCCCTGCCTGTCGTATTGAGCCTAATAAATCGACATCCATTTCATTGAGGTGTGGTATGTGCTTGAATTATTTTTTCTCTTCAAAAAAAATTAAATAGCCTATGTTTCCAAAGAGAAGTTTTCTCAAGATGAAGTTTAAAACTCTCTTTCAAAGTTATTACTATTACTCATCATCCTTTTTCAGCAAGTAATGATCTGTTCGTCATGACCTAAGTCAAAACTATAGTTCCTCTCTCCGTTGACATCTATTGGGGTGCTGACGGATTGGTTAGCAAAGACTAGTAGATTTTAAATAATGAGTCTCTTGTTGTATTTTCTACAGTATACACTGGACTACAGTTTAAAAGTCAACTCATTATTCTCCTTGAACTCCTTCATTCCTTATTCGTCTAACCACTGCTAAGACTTTCCGTCTTACAAACACTCGAATACTCTTCGAATACTCCAGTACAGCGAGGAGACCCAAGTTCACCTAAGGTTTTGGTTAACAAGGATTGATCAGGAAGACAGAGTAGGCCTCAGGGAAAGGGGACCACGGTGGCCCCATGTTGATGACTAAATGACCCGCGATAGGAAAGGATGTCCTATTTGCTGCCGAATTGTCTTCCTATTAAAGGGGCCTGCTGGTTAATCGTAAGTAGTCTTGAGAGTAAACTGGTATTGAATGGTCAGTGTATGGATGTTGCAAGGTTTTGAACCAAAAATTGATTGCATATCTCAGTATTTGATATATGTTGGTAAATGAGAAATTAAGAGTAAATAAGATTGCGAAAAACCTTTCTCTTTTGAGTAGTAAAAGAGCTGTTTTCCTACTTGTAGACTTCAAGCTTGCCGATGTAACTTTTTTTTAATGATATGTTATCCTATATAGTGCAGAGTAATTTCATGATCTTTTTATGACACTCTTTCCTATAAAATAATATCCTAGAAAAAGTTGCACTTGCGATTTGAAAGTTTGCAAATATGATGTTTTCGGCTAACTTATGTTCCCAATGCAAACATTTTAAAGTTTTTAATTTCTATGCAATGCTATTATATTCATTGTAGAAATGAACATGATGCATGGGTATCATTTTTCATGGTAATTGCTACAAAATGAATATTCAGCAAACTTCAGATTATAGGCCTATACAAACCTAAATTCGAGTAGATCTATATCAGCAAAATCTTAAAGTATTATGCTTAGTCCTTTTACTGACATTTACATAGAATATTTTTGGAGATCTCCTGTAAAAAAAACGACTTTTTAATGTCTTCATTTGAGTTATGAAACTTACATCCTCCTATCACATAGTTTAGCTTCCTGTGGAAAGCTTCAGTGATCAATGTTAAGGATGCAGGGAGGTGATATTAACACTTCACAGAGATTTCACTGTTGTGTGAATCTGGCTTAAGACGATGGATTTTATCCAGGACACCTGGCTTGATTTTTTTTACTTCCCCTTCTCACGGGGAGGATGTAAGAAGGCGCTTGTCGATATGTCAGATGTAAAGATGTAATCTTCAACAGTGAAACTTTGGCGAGTGATATTTTGGCGAGTGATATCCGCCTTTAATGGTTAAGCAGGATTTCATCCTTCACATCCTTCCGACATAAGAGGTAACAGTAATAATCCGTTTACTCAGTGATTTCACTTAACAGACTCCCAGGCTAAGTTGCGCAACGCCGAGATATGCCAAAGTCATGACATCTGAAATCCAGAATTGATATTAAGATTCGGGTTTCATGCTATTGCCATTTGGAATCTAATTGAGCCTATTAACAGATCATTTAATATCCATGTCTGTGACTCCCACAACATGTCTTAATTTAGCCTTCAGAGGGTCACGTAGAAATGGATATTTAGCAACATTAACATTTGTGAATGATTTGATTTAAATTCTGTTAGATTCTGTGATTACATTTCCAATGTGTGTACACATTGTACATATTACATGGACAGTAATTGCTTTTAAAATTTATGTGAATCTGACTGTCTGACATGTTGGTAACCAGATTTGTGATGCTACTAATTGTATATGGCTTTGTATATTGAATAAGTACGGCATATTAATTCAGCTGTTGAATACTCAGTAAAAATCACCATGCATTATTTGGAAACATACAATGAATTTGAAAATATTATTTATGCTGAAATATTGGCTATGTTATTGGAAAGACAGCATTGCTGTATATAGTATGTGTTCAGGGAAATCATGAGGCATCATATAAAACTGCTTACCTTTACAAAGTCAGGGATATTCTGATGTACAACAACAAAGCATTCAATTACTTTTCACAGTCTATTTCAAATACAACCAATCAAATGGTTGTAATCCAAATATAGAAAACTGTACTTCAGCTTACATTTAGGAAAATAAAAGCAAATTAATGAGAGGGACCAATAAGATTAAATGTTCGTTTTTGTGACAATGTCAATCTGGTAAATATGACATCATTATCAAACAATGTTACCCATAAAGAACAACTATTATTCAATAGCTGCCTTAGCCATGAGACACCCCAACTTACTTCTTTGTGTGCATTATTTTTCCGCACCAAGCACTTTTGTCATTTGATATGGGTTGCTGATATCTCACAACACATGATACACAACCATAAAATGTCATTGTTGGTGCATAATCCTCTGTTGTTGTCACCAACAAAATGTCATTGTGTTGAATTACTTCCATGAATTATCTGCTACAACCATTCTTGTACGTTGGGTAAGTCTTCCCTCCTTCTCTTCTTTTTTGTTCTTTTCTGCGATTTCCGTTTTATCATCTCGGGGTTTGTTTTTGTCGTTACTGAAAGATGCCAGTTCCCACAAGCATACAGTGTAGAATCTCCACACAGAAGGTTGAGGTCCCACAAGGCATACATTGCTGTAGCATTAAGTACCATTATAAGAGCATGTGGCAGGGCTTATTATCTGCAACAATGCAATCATTATGAGCTCTCTCCCTGTGTACAT
Organism: Platynereis dumerilii; assembly: GCA_026936325.1. Lineage (NCBI taxonomy): Eukaryota > Metazoa > Annelida > Polychaeta > Phyllodocida > Nereididae > Platynereis > Platynereis dumerilii. The sequence continues at coordinate 45,595,372 of JAPTHN010000007.1, read as the reverse complement.
AAGTTCCTAAGTGAGGCTGAAGGTTCCCACATGCTGGCTGAATTGCTTTAGGTTCCATGTCAGAATACTTGTGAAATGTCTGCTAAGGTCCAGCAAAAGCTGATTATGCTTTTTACCTTCAGCGAACGAAGTTCGAAGAAGGTATTGTAATCACTTGGGTAAAAATGCTGTCCGTCCGCCGGGCGGGCGGGCGGGTGGGCGGGCGGGCGGTCGGGCGGCGGGCGGATAGATGGTTTCCGGCCCGGCACTCGGCCTCTATTGAATGTATGGGGATGAAATTTGGTACACATTTAGCCTGTATGGTCTAGTTGTGCCTTTTGATGGTCTGATGAATAGATCTTAAATACTTTTTGAAATAATTAACAAAATATAAAAATAATTTTTTTTTCGTTTCCGGGCCAAGGCTCGGTCACTTTTGCATGTGCATGGATGAAATTTGGTACACACAAGGCCTATATGGTCTAGTTGTGCCTTTTGATGGTCTCATTGACAGATATTCTATACTTTCTGAAAAAATGAGAAAAGATATAAAAACATATTTTTTTTTGTTTTTTGCGCAAAGACTCGCTCACTATTGCATGTACATGGATAAACTTTGGTACACATATGGTCAATATGGTCTAGTTGTGCCTTTTGAAAGGTCTGATGGAAAATATTATATACTTTTTCAAATATTGAAAAAAACATAAAAATTATTATCCGGTAACTATTCCATATACATGGATGAAGTTTGGTACACATATGGCTTGTATGGTCTAGTTGTGCCTTTTCATGGTCTGACAGATGGCTATTCTATAGTTTTTGTAATATTGAGAAAAAATATTTAAAAGAATTTTTTTTTATCGGAGCCAAGACTTCCCCACTATTGCATATACAGTAATGCATTTTTCTAAACAAACCACCTATGCAATTAATTTAGCAGTGCTTTTTGATGCGTATAACACTTTATGAATCATTGGAAAAATAGAGATAATGGAAGGCCACTACTCGACCGCTATTGCATACCTATAAGCAATTTCGTAAACACACCAATTTTATGATATTATTGTAATCTTCTAAAGGTGTTATTCGCTGAAGGTTTGCTGCTGCGCAGCCTATGTTTTAGCCTGGCTGTTGTATCCTACAACTGGCGGAAGGTCTATTGGTTTAACATAATACTTAACTACTAAGCTACATTGTACTTATTCATTCAATCTATCTCTGTATCTGTATCTGTATCTGTATCTGTATCTGTATCTGTCTCTATCTATCTATCTATCTATCTATCTATCTATCTATCTATCTTTCTATCTTTCTATTTATCTGCCTGTCGGCAAAACTAAATTCTACCTAAACAGAGAGATAGATGTCTATTTTTTGAAAATTCAAAATCAGAATGCATACGAAATGAATGCACATCAAATTTCCCAATGCATTACCAACAAACAAGGGCAGATATCTATGTTGAACAGCTCAGAAAACAGCAGCCGAAAGGCTCATGATGCAAATATCCATTGAGGGCAATACAATGGTGATCTCCGGTTCATGTACTTGGTTATTCAGGGACAAAGCGACATGGAATTCTGTTGCGGAGACTTAGGCAAAGCACAGTGAGATCCCTGGCTGCTTTGGATGTAATATTCGCAGCCATACGGCCGGAGTTTTTCTGTCCATAAAGGGCTCACAATCTCATTGGGCCACCCATAACATGAATTACCTGCCTAATAAAGCATATTCCTGTGGAGAAATCACATTTGCTATGAGGCTGGTGATTTTTATGAGGAGAAAAAGTATCACTCTCCTACTGTTACTTCGATGCCTAAACACAGAAAAGAGAATGGAGGAAAGAAGGTGTCGCTGCTTTGTAAATTAACAATATGAAGGTTTTAATGAACGAAATCTTTATAATATTACATTTCTTTTAGAACTAGCTGATATTTAGCATTATAGATCTATACATTTCAAAATTTGCTTCAAACATATAAAAATTGATTTTAACTCATACAATGCAAATTATATAAATGGCCTCATTCATTTCGACACAATGGATCTTTCCTCACTTTGTTCCTGCTCATAACTCAGTCATATATCTCATTTTAAAGAAGCATGATGCAGCATCACAAAGGACGCTTGGCGCAGTACGATTAAATTGCACCAAGGAGAAAACAGAGTTGCTTCCCTGTAGATTAATGAAAGCAGTAGGGATATTAAATGGGAAGAAGTCTTCCTTTCTTTGTCATTCATCTATATGTCCTTGATGCCAACTGTGGGTATGTGCCAATTGCCCGTTGTCATGATCATCACACAATGGCTTGCATGTCTCACACTTTGGGACGATGGTACTCAAAGATGATTTGGTAAAATGCAACTAAGGCATCCAACTTTTGTACCTGAACTTTGCTCTTGGATCATATGTATGTGAAAGCAATGTAATGATGTTCTCGCAAGTAGTCTGTTCAGAATTGTTTCTGTGATATATGTACAAAATGCGATAGAACTTATCAAATACAACACAAGTATGTAGGCCTACAGGCCAGACTTGAAACAGGATTTCGCGTTGCAATGGATGTTGCTTACCAAAGTGGCCAGTGAACCACCAAGAACCAATATAACAATTTTTATCAAATTTGATCCTTTGATAATTGAAGACGCCGGAAGCTCCGCTTTCCAAAATTAACGAAATGTGTGGTGCGCTACAAGTATCTCAATGTTTCAGCTCTTTCTTGAACGATAGAAGATCTGCTAGTGTTGTAGCAATTGCAAGAGGTTTGGAGCCAAGACATTCAGGCCAAGGAAAAGTCAGTGGATTGATTAGGAAAAGTTTGAGATGACATTCGAAGACGACCACAAAAGACCAAATTAAGAGGGGACACACCTTGTCCATGTGCCATCTTCGGCCAATTCTGCACAGTGCAGAACTTTTCAGAAATTAGATCGATTTTGTTGTATTGACTAATTGAGGAGCTTTGGAGATTCACCTTGAGGCCAAAGACATGCAATACCAAACCAATGGACAGGGAAGTACAGAAAATTATGCAGATATGGCCAAGGCAGGGTGACAAAGTGAATAGCAAAGTGTGAGTACCCTTGGGAACCCCAGGGGAAGCAATGCGTCAATTCAACATATGAACTGGAGGGTAGCAGACTAAGACATTTTTATAAGATATCTAACTGATGTGTCTCTATTAATTTGCCAAAATTGCCACCATTAGTTTGAGATGATACTGCATCATTAATACTGAATTATAATTATGAGACAATCGAAAACACTGCTATGAAAAGGTTGCAAAATTAGAGGTTTATTCGACACTTGTATTGTTACGTTACAGTAAGGGTAATTTTATTGTTTATTCTTTATTGTTATAACATTTTCATATCGCTACAGTTATTTACATAAAACATTCTAGAGTGCTGAACATATAAAGGTAAAATAATTATAAAATTATAGTGTATAATTTTCCAGACAATCTCTTTACTCCTGTTAAAGAATTAGCATTAAGGATAGCTAGTCTGTTTCACTTTTAGCAAAATGGAATTGTACCTGTAGAAAAACCCCCTTAAAGAGCATGCACAGAAAAGCACTTATCAGAATGCTAATGCTGTTCTCAGTAGGCCTCCAGACAAAGGTTACACAAGAAAGGGACAATGAAGCAAACATGAACATTGTGTCAGTATTTCCGGCAAGAGCTTGTCACCTGTTTGAGTTTGCATGCTCATTGGAAGTGAGGTTAACGCCACTATCTCAAAGCACTGACAAGTAAACTACAAGCTGTTGAAAAAATGCCAAACCAAAATTGCAGAGGTTGCACCATCGATGACACTCAAAGTGCATAGAAACTCACAAACATTGACAGAAATTGCTCATCATTGGAACAGTCTGAGGTGGCCCGCTGATGACAGATGTGGCCCTGAATGTGCCCCGTTGATTGTCCCACCTGCCAATCATAACACGTCAAGACAACTTTGCAGCAACAGTTGAAGTGCATTCGGTTAGAGAAAATCTGTGAAAAAATACGGAGAAAGCTCCAACTATCCAGAGGCAATTGAAGGCTTTGCACGTTCGCATCAGACTGCTAATACAGCTGCAAGAGGGCTGCCAGTGTCAGATAAGAGTTAAGCAGTCTTCTTCAAGAGATGGCCCAAGAAGACCAGGTTGCCTGCATGCAAGACAGACAGCTGTGGAAGCAAACCAAAGTAGAAGAAACAGAAGCAAAGCATCGTCCAAGAACAACAACTCAGCTCTAAGAACAACAACTAAATTTCCTCACTACTCTAACTTTCTCTAGCTCTTCTCTGTGAATCAACCATGAAATGCAATTCCCTGTGAACTACACACGTGGGTAGAATATATATCTTGCTGAGCTCTGGCTTTTTCAGGAAAGTCACAAAAAACATATATAACATATAGAAAAGATTCATCTTTCAAAATAATCCAAGGGATAACTGAAAAAAGTTTTCCATGAAGCATATGATCCCACATGTGAATGTATCGAAAAATGAAGTAGTCTGTTACAAGAGTGTCATACAGTGACATTTATCCCTTTGAAGATCAATCCCTTCTTCATATTGTTGCATAATGTTATGGTCGTTGTACTCCCATTTTATTATGGCTTTAAGAAATTCAGCTCATTTGGCACTCCCATTTTCATGGCAGCATTCAAATGCAGACTAAGTGTAACCAGGGCTCATATCAGTGACAGGGATTGCCATAAAAGTATTTTTATCTATACTATTATTCTTGCTTTCAATCAGGCAGTTGAATAAAGGGCTGCCGATATCTTGGAAGGTTATCTATGCTAGGGGAAGTGTCATATCAGCCTAGCTCAATAATATAAGTCACATTTGCTGTCTCTTCACATCCTCTTTCTTGCCATTTACTTTACAATCTCGGTAGGTTGGTCCCTTTAGACACAAAAATAAGACTGATAAATCAAGTCACAGTTAATCAAAGAGCTCGTTCATAATCAAGGCAATTCTGCCTTTGTTGAAATGTGATATGTGTGCCCAGCTAATACTTGGTTTTTCACTTTCAAAGCTAGTAGTAATGAAATTGTCTTTACAAAGGTTTTTGAAATATGAAAGTTATGTGTATTCATTGTGTAATATGCAATTTGCAATTTATTCCAGTGACTGTAAGATGAGCATACTTTAAAATGAATAATATTGGTATGAAAGAAACTCATCTACAACAACAAGGAAGCGAGATTGTTATCTGACATTAATTTTTTTCTGGATTCTATTCAGAAAGCAAAACTATAACGGAAGGAATATATCATGCAAAATCTTCATATTAATGTCAACAATAGACACCCCTCACTTAATTTCTTTTAATTAAAGCAAATGCGACACAAAAAAAAACATTGCTAAACGTTTTTCATTGAACAACCAAGAATTTGAATGAACAAAGATACAAAAGAAAGACCTGGGAAAATTTTCCATTGTATGCAATGCAGCAAAATATCTGCCCACTCTCATGCTATCCTATATCTGGCCTATTTACATCCGACATCACATGAAGTTAGGGATGGCCTTAGAAATGCCCCTGTCCCATGTTAGGCTTCCCATTTGGGGGACCCTTCAGTTGCAGAGGTCAAGATGACCTTGTGCATCAGAGAACCTTCAAGGGCCCTTTGTTCTTTCTGGATTAGCCAGATGACCTTTTCCAACAGACTGTTGGCAGTATAACGGTATTAGTATTTGGGTGGTAGATGCCCCTTTTCTTGCTCATTTATCGTATAAAACCAGAAATGATCTCCAAATAGTCTGTCTATGCATCCATCCTTCCATGATACATCTATCAGTCCGTCAGTTAAAATTGAAGAATATACCAAAAATGTGCACCTTTTGAAGTGACATCAGCCTTTGAGGGTGAAAAATGACAGCAATGGCATCATTGTTATTGGCTTTGTTGCTTTTTAAGCATATCCAGGTCCTAAGGTGTGCCTTTTGGTACCCCTTTCCTTCTATAACGAGCTATGTGCTTGGTGAGACCAGGTATGAGCCAGCTAACTTTTGCAACTCTGTTTTGACAGACTGACATAGCTTCTTCAAACTGCTTAGAAATCTGTCTGTTGTTTTCGCAGACTCAATTGCCAGGTGTTGCTAGACTTTGGGAAAACAGATTACACAATAGTATGTGTAATTTACAGACAAGCTTGCTGTTGGTGGCGCTAACTTTATTATTTAAGTCACTTTGAACATTATACTGTAAAAAATAAATGGTTGAATGTCTGTCATCTGTTTGTTGGAATGTTTAACTTTGATCATCACCATTTACAAAATAGTCCTTCTTTCTAACTTTGGAATGCAATTATAAGTTTCTTACATGTAGGTATACAGTGTATCTGTAAGAAACTGGTTGTTCAACCTGTATCATGATCTTTTGCGATGGAGAGACAATCTTGAATATAAATGACAAGGGATGAATAAAATTAGGATTTTGGTGTATCTGACAATTCTTTTTCCATTTTAACTAAATTAGGTTGCCATACAACTCTGATTCGCCATCTGGATCATGCACACTTTTTTGTGTTCAATAATTCTTATTGTCTTGCCATTTTCTTACTCTGTGCACTAAGCACTTTTGTCATTTGATATGGGTTGCTGATATGTCACAACACATGACACACCACCATTAAATGTCATTGTTGGGGCACAATCCGCTGTTGTTGTCGCCGACAAAATGTCATTGTGTGGAATTACCTCAATGCAGTTTCCGCTATAACCATTCTTGTATGTTCAGGAAGTGTTATACTTCTGCCTTTTCTTTCTACCTCATCTTTACACACTTTTTCTGCCATTTTTGTCTTGTGCTGTCTTTTGTGCATGTCCCGGAAGATGGCAGTTCCCACAGCATCGACTCTCCTCACAGAAGGTCGAAGTTCTACAAGGCGTGCTTTGCTGGAGCATTAAGTACTGTTATAAGAGCATGTGTCATGGCTTATTATATGCAACAATGCAATCATCATAAGCTTTGTTGTCTGTGCATAAGTTCCTAAGTGTAGCTGAAGGTTCGTGCATGTTTGAAAGGCTACAGGTTCCATGTTAGAGCACATGTGAAATGTCTGCCTAAATGTCCATTCATGCAAAAATTCTCTTATTTTAGACAAACTGCCCTATAACTTCCTTGAAGGTCTTTTAGCTAAGACTTACATTATCTATATTTTTAAAATATTTGTTTCGTTAAACTATGAACACATCAAACCATGTTTTTGGATGTGACATTCGTCTGTTTTAATTAAAACAAATTAAATGAGGAGTGTCAGTTGTTGACGCTAATTTTAAAAGTTTTGCATTATAAATCACTTCCTTCTTTTCATTAGATTTCTTATTATTAATCAAATACCAAGATAATGACAGTTAAGGAAATTAGCAATCTTGAGAGCTGTTGCTTCTTTTCGGTAGCAGATGATAAAGATTCCTTCCATTTTCTTACTTTAAGGATTCACATGTTTTTCCTTATTATGAGTAACTTAACTTAGAAATATCGATTCCATTCACTGACTTCACACTCTTAACACAAAGGTTCTTTGTGGTATATAAAGAAGCCACAGCCAAAAAAAGGTTCGAAATTTTTTTAGGGTTCAAGTGAATTGAAGAGGTTCAATACGTGGTGGGAAGGTCCTATGTTAGGACCCTATGCCTCCAACTTGATAGAAAGGGTTTCATTTGTGCGAGATCAGTGCAGCCGGATTTTCTAAATGTTGCTTGTGTTAGTTATTGGAACCTTTTTAAAATTGAGTAATGATCCTTTTGGGGTTCCTTATCTCTACAAGCCTATAGTTCTTAAAGGTTCCACATAAAACCTTTTCGTTAAGAGTGCACTGCACCAATTAATAAGGAGAACCTTGATATGTGTATTTACAATGGTTATTTGCTTATTTTATGTTTTTAATTCGAATAGTTCTAGTTTATCATGAGAAAAGTCATCAAATCAAATCAAAGTTAGATGTTGAGTTGAAAGATTTTATCTTGGCAAAGAAAAATCCCATTAGTAAATACTAGGGGCTCTGGGTTATCTAAAATAGTGGATGTAATATAAGGATATTTCAACTGGGGGAATTTGTCATTTTGTGAGGCTTAAGTGAGAGTTTATTCCATTGTTAATAGTACTCACTAAATACTGAATATGGGTTGCATTAATGTTTATGTTATAATTATGATATTGGATATGTGTTGCCTCTAAATAGCCCACACCAGTGCTGATGGGGCGTAAAACACAAACTCTCAATCACTCACTCACTATTGGATATGTGGAATATCAGTGCACAAGACCGTTTATGCAATTTTGTCAAATGAATATATATCTCTGATGTTTTAAAAATTAAAATATGTTGCTTGAACTAACTTGAAGTTGAATTTATGGATTGTGACAAAAGCATAACATGGATCTTCCCACATAAAACTCATTTATAAGTTCACCAAAATTGAGTGGATGGAAGAAGCAGAGAGGGTGGCAGAGAGGGTAGCAGAGAGGGTAGCAGAGAGGGTTGCAGAGACGGTTGCAGAGAGGGTGGTAAAGAAGCCTGAGGCCACATTTCTGCAGCAAGATTTCTGTTCAGGACAAAAACTCACTTTGTCTCGTTGCATGCAGACTCGGAATGACCAAGGTGCAAATTGCCTATTACTGGCCTATTAGGCATTGTCCCTGGTCCCCCTTGAGCAGTTTCGGTTTTTCTGAAGGGTTAGGGAGTTGCAAATGGGCAGAGGTGCCATTGATGTCATTAATGGGCACATCCAATTGGATTTCTTCAACCCTAAGTGATCAATGTCATCCAATGGCTCTGCAGACCCTTTACTCTTTAATATTATTGCTAATGTGATGATGGTTGTGAATTCATTCATGATTTATGCATATCTGATTTAACCAAATTAATATGACACATCAAGCTGATGAATCCAATCAAGATTTGCGGACCAACTTGAATTATCAAAATCTTTTGAGGCTGCCTTAGAATTACCAAAAAGACATCCTCATACAAAACCCAAGGTGTATGTCAGTTTTCGATGACTAAATAAATTACGTTATGGAATAGAACCATTGAATATTTGGCTGCATCTTCTTCATGCTATGTAATTTACTTAATGCACCTGGAAGCCATTATCAATTATTAAAAATCCTATCAAATATTGCAAATAAAGAGCAATATCTTTCCAAACTGTCAAAGGGAGCTGAAGTTTTTTCTTTGTTTTTAAATCCACGTTGCTTTTGATTACAATGCTTTAGATGGCTTAGTTTTGGACAAATATCACAAATTGAAAGAAAACAAAAAAGATGCAGGAGGATTTGAGTGATCTCCTGGAGCTTTAAGGTGGAAGCGTTCATTAGTTTTTGAGCTTTATGAAAAAAAGGAAAGGGACCAGAGCGGTTGAATTAAATTTTTTGCAGGATTTAACGGATATTTCAAATTCGCAATGTCTCGATCACAAAGGCACTGCTGAAGTGCTGTGTGTAATTATTGGGCATGGCAGAAAATTAACATCGAAGCTGTCGAGTTAAATGGTTTAGATTAAACCGGGCTTCAAGTAGCATCTTGAGATGAAAGCCTGCACACGGCGCCATATTTGGTAATGGCCAAGCACTCGAAAACCATGTCGCTTTGATTAATTTTGAACGGCTCGACGTATCGATATTAACAAGTTTCGCAAACTAATAAAACTAATAGGGTTTGCAGTGTTGAGGGAATTACATTAGCTTTTCCTCATTAAATAAGTCAGTAAAAATAGTTTAAATAGAGATAACAACAGAGAGAGGCACCCAGAATTCAGTTGTTTGAGTGGGAATGGTTCCATTTACATGTATTATCTTTTTGGACTAGTTCAATTCAGTTGAGTAAAAGTTGCGACACCAAGGAATTATGTGAATCAATCAAAAAAAATATTAATTTCAGTCCTTACAAATATTATCATCAAATCTGTGTACTGTTTTCACCTAGCATATGCTACTTTTAAGCTCCAATGACGGTAAGTGACTTAAGTAACTGACATTTTGAAAACATTAGATGTGTTATACATAAGGATAAGAAATATTCAAATCATGAACAGGGTGGACACACAGAAGAAATTATAATCTCCTGAATTATTTTCTTGGGAAACAGTAAAAGTTTTCTACAGAATGTGGTTAGACCTGTCCTTTCATAGGGCAGGTAAGTAATTTTGTCTTGTAATATGCGAGTATGACATCGTTTGCACAAAATGCTAGAAATGTAATGCTGTTACTTCTACGACTTCACATGATGGAAGTGGGTACATTCACGTACACTTAATATGCATATGCATATGTCACCATTCTTAATAGTTATTGGAACCCGGATGCTCCTATGGTTTCTCAGCCTAAATATGACTTGATGGAGCCCGAGACACATACGTCGTAAACAGAATTAATCAGATCCATTTTGCCCGAATGAACTAAGTAATCAAATCAAGTCATCAGAATGTGATGACATCTTGAGAAGCACTAACAAGACTTTATGTGACTTGTGTAAATGGAACATGACAGGCATTGCCGCTAACACAATAGTTGTGAGAATCAGGAAGGAATCTCAATTAGTGCTAATGACATTGTTACTCTGTTGTTACTCCCTGGTTACTTTTCGTCATTTTCATCACCAGTTTCATTGTCGCTTTCTTGTCTCGTTATTGGTATATTAAGGGCATCTGTCCGTCGGAGTCGTAAGGCATGTTTACAGCATTAGGTCAACGAGGCTAGCTTTGGCGATTATTTCCCCTGAAACATCATTCTAGTCATCAACGAATGTTTTCTTAAACCGATATATTACTATAACACTCAGGATAAATATGTAATATTATGTATATGCTTCCTGTCTTGACAGTTCACTCAGCCCTAAGTATCATATTCAGTCACAAAAAGATACAAGCTGTGACAAACCAAGAAAAATTGTGACAAACCAAGGTACAGACTGTGACAAAACCAAGGTTCACATTGTGATAAACCAAGATACAGGTTGTGACACAAAGTGTGCTAATTTGTGTGTAATTATTTTATTAGGCTAAAAAGCCTCTAGAGGTTTTATGCCTACTGAGTTGTATGCGGCTGTAGGTACCGAAATTAAATCATCATTAAAAAATTTAAAATTACATTGGTTGTGACAAACCAATATTTAGGTTGTGACAAACCAAGACTTAGGTTGTGACAAACCAGGGTTTAGGTTCTGATAAACCAGGACATAGATTGTAACCAACCAAATTACAGCTTGTGACAAACCAAGATTATGCTTAATATAAATATTTGTATTGACTGCGGCATCTGTTATCTTAGTAAAGAGATGGCTTGTTCGATTTATTTGACACATATCTGTGTAATAATGTTGTGCGTAAACTCATTTATCTAGTGATTATTCATAAGTAACAGAAATACACTTTGGCTGGAAAATCTGTGTAATGGTTCGCCGTGGTAGCAATCCTTTTATTGGAGTGCGAAACAGCGAAATTTACATAATTAGCAAAACATGAGTGTAAGCCTGTTCATTGGTAAGCTTTTGGAGTGTGTCTGGCTTAATCACTGAATTCTATGTAAACTAAGTATGTTTTTAAGTTATCATAGCTGACAAAATTAGAAGTAGGGTCCTAATAATTCATTTTGCATTTAGATATCTAAATTACACCTTTTTAATTTACTTAGCTCATTTTGAGAAAAATACAAAAACCGAAAAAATTACAGATTTTGGACCTTTTATTTGGAATTTTTGGCAATGACTAAATGATAAACTTAAACAGTTATTAAAATTAAACATATTAGGAAGCAACGTTTATGACCTTTCTGATGTTGAATGCAAATTTTTGCATTGATATGGCAAGTTCAAAATGCACAAAATATGAAAATACCCATTTCCTCACCATTTTCCTTCTGATGTTATGCTCAGCTACTTAATGTGAACAAAAATTAATATGATAGTGTGTTATATGATTGCCTTGCATACATTTGTCATAATTATCACCATGTTCGAATTTATGGTATTTCAACAAATAAAGGTAAATATTGCCAAATTGTCACCAGCTGATGACTGTCAATGTCCTCAGCCCCACATGGCACTCACCCTAGCACTGTCATCACCCTTCCATCACCCTCTCAAAGTGTCATGGCTCAGTCATGACTTTTGCAGTGCTCAAAATCATCTTTGACAGGCTATTTAAAAAGAACTACAGCAACTATCACTTCCAAACTTAGTATAAAGTTGTATCTCAGTATCAACTAGCTCTATGAATTTTGGCAAACCTATCCATTACATAATGAGAAAAAGAACCAGAAGGCTCCAGAGAAATTTGGGAACTGTCATCAGTTGCTGATGACTTGGCAGTATTTTGCGAAGTTTGATAGAATTAAGTCCCGCTACTGACATACTGCTGTGTGATGAGGATGGCTGCACAGAGATCAGACTTTCTTCTGATACCCAACTGATCAACCCCGCAAACTCAATCATCCTGTCAGGGCCAGGACTTGGCTGGAATTGCAATTGTCCTCATATGACGGTAATTTCCCTGACTGCTTAACACAAGTCTTCAATCATGTTTCAGTCAATTTTGGACGTTGTTTCGTTAAATTGTCCTGCTGCTTTGCTTAATTATAGATTTATAAGGTATCATTAATCAAATATGGTGAGATATATTTACACTATGAATATTTAAAAATACAATGAATTTGGACTTCTTGGCAGAAAAGCTGCTGAAAGCCAAGGGTCTGCTGCTGTACAGCCTATTCTTTCTGCTTTTAAAAACCTTACCATTTGCATAAAGCTATAATTATTCAGAAACATTTTAGCACAGAAACTGATGATGTACCTCACTTTGTGCTTGAAACTCATAGAACTAATATAGCCCAGCTTGAGAAAAATCAGCTTCTACTGAGCAGATAATTCTGCTCTGGATCTAATTAAGATGAGTTGTTGGCAAAAAATACATTATGTCATATCTAAAAGTCTAAAAAATACTGATGAAGCTGTTCCAACTAAATTATACTACTTTTACTGAAACTATGCAAGAGGTTCTGTTAGTCTATGGATAACCCTTTATTTCTGACTATTACCATATGAAACATTTTCAGTTTGTAATGTAGTCCCTTCAATACCTTGGCTTCTAAACTTTTTGGAATTAATTTATTTGTCAAGAAGGAGACTAGTCTGTCATTTCGTCCCATAATTTCACTTTGTGCATTGTGATTCTGTGCAAGATTTGATTTTTTCCTGAAATCTTATATTGGAAAGAAACATATATACATACACTGTGTCTCAAAAGTTCGTTCACCTCACAATCTCTTATAATTTTGCTGATATCTTCATGACTGGGTGTCTCAATTGGATGATTTTATTACAGGTTGATCACTGAACTATAAGCTACAAGATAAAAGTAATCTGAAATTGTTTGGATGATTTTAACTGTTATTTTGGCATTGATGAACCACCCAGCTGAAGTGTGATGAACTGACCATGTTCAAAACGAAAAAGGTTCCAGATGGACTAGCTATAATTTTGTGGTCTCCACTTTGTATTTTAAGTTTAGGCAATAGGAATTATTTCAAAATATCAGAGATTGATGCCTAGACCTTGTGAAAGAGTTCCGAATATATTTAGAAAAAATTCAAGCAGCTCAACGACATCTGGAACCAATTCAAATGGGTATGTTTATGGCACCTTCAAATGCTACTGCCAAACTGAAAACTGGCTTCATGAAGTAAAGTAATCTAGAATGACACCAAGGCCAAATGAATCACTGTATCCCATCCAAACTTAAGAAACCAATGTTTAAGGCCACAGTGGATCTCTCACAATTCGAATTATTAATTTTCATTGCTGATAAGTAATACAATTTCCAACTTATTTGTTTCTTATGAATTCACGAAGAAAAACACGTGTTTCTATTGCTCTAAAGTGTTATATTTTCATTGGAAATGGCTGAAAACCAAGACAATGCCTGGCAAAGATTCTCTTTTATCATTTCCTAACAACAAAATACAAAAATAATGGTTTTTCTATCGACTATCCACAAATCAAACAGAGCATTCGATGCCGGGTAGTCATCATGCCTCACCTGAGCAGCGAGAGATTTGACTTCAGTAATTCTAATACAACAGTCACAAGTACAAATAACTGCATGGAACTATCGCTTTCAAATTTTTTAAACTTATATTAACTTAAATAAACTTAATTTACACCGAATTCAATGAATGAGCAGGACTCACTCAAAAAGCTAGTCCAGGAACATGTCTTCACTTATGTAACGTAAATTAGGCAAATTTCACAATTTTGCACACTTCCGTTATGGTTAGAGGCTAAGTTGAAGGTCTCGTGGCCAGTCTCAGAACCATATTTATATGACCTCAGCCTTGGCTCGGTCTCGGTGCCAAATCCTTGGTCTTGCCTTGGTCTCGGGTGTCTTTGGGCCAGTGTTGGAGGTCTCCGAGGCCGCCTCGAGCCTAAATTTTGATGGCCTGGGTCTCGGCCTTGGAGACTGGTGCCTCAGTCTCTGATATCCCGGCCTCGACTACACCACTGGTTACAGGTGTGATTCTCACATGATAGATAGATGAAAGATCTCTCTTAGAGCTTTAAAATGATATGCCATATGTCTCAGAGAAGTAAATAGTTGCTTCACAAATTGCCGGTAAACTTTTGAAGTCCTGGGCGCTGATTGACGCTCTTGATGTGAATCGATGTTAATATGCGGTATGGAAATATTTGTCTAGGTCAGATTCTCTGGGTGATCATCAATAATTTAAGTTAAATCATGTCTAGCATTACACATGTTACTCAGAATCGGCTGAATTCCAAACTCACAATATTTCATACACCGTATACACGTCAGACCCAAAATGAGCACTTTCATTCATATAAAATTACGATTTTAGCAAATAAACGGAATTCTGAGGGAAGACTTCCAAATTCAAAATATGGCATAGTAGGGGATTGAAGAGAGGTAGAGACATGACTGAGGTCTTAAATTAAACAAAATTGATTCCGTTTGTATCCATAATAGGTAAAGTAAAAGTCATACTTCAAGTATTCAGAATCAAGGCTCACAAATGACATTTTTGGCGATTTACAGCTTTTTTTGCCAAAATCAGAGATATTCGAATATGCTATATCTTGAGAACTATTATAGATAGAGACATGGGAATAGTGTCAAAATGTCCGCAATACCCAAGTTTATATTCAAGTTTCATATACATATGCGGTCTATATCTAATAGTTTCTGAGTTATTTGCAAAAAACCTGATTTTTTGGTGGCCATCTTGGATTCATGCTAATTTGGGGGTGTTCCACCATTTGGATTTTCCATGACTTTTAGTATGTCTTTCCAAATGCCACTGGAACCATTTCTGTTGCAATTTGTTCCGGGTTGCACCCAATATTTTCATATAATGACTAGACTAATCTTTCAAAACTGTCAAAGGGAGCTGAAGGGTTTTTTGTTGGTTTTTAATTCCACGTTGCTTTTGATCACAATGTTTTAGATGGCTTAGTTTTGGACAAATATCATAAATTGAAAGAAAACGAAAAAGATGGGGGAGGATCTGAGTGATCTCCTGGAGCTTTAAGGTGGAAGCGTTCACTAGTTTTTGAGCTTTATGAATAAAAAGGAAAGGGACCAGAGCGGTTGAATTAAATTTTTTGCAGGATTTAACGGATATTTCAAATTTGCAATGTCTCGGTCACAAAGGCACTGCTGAATTGCTGTGTGTAATTATTGGGCATGGCAGAAAATTAACATCGAAGCTGTCGAGTTAAATGGTTTAGATTAAACCGGGCTTCAAGTAGCATCTTGAGATGAAAGCCTGCAGACGACGCCATTTTTGTTAATGGCCAAGCATTCCAAAACCGTGTCGCTTTGATTAATTTTTAACTGCTCGACGTATCGATATTAACAAGTTTCGCAAACTAATAAAAGTAATAGGGTTTGCAGTGGTGAGGGAATTCAATTAGCTTTTCTTCGTTAAATAAGTCAGTAAAAATAGTTTGAATAGAGATAACAACTTAGAAAGGCACCAATAATTCATTTGCTTGAGTTGGAATGATTTCATTTGTTATCTTTTTGGACTAGTTCATTTCAATTAAGTGAGAGCTCTGATACTAATGTATTTATGTAAATCAATCAAAACTTTCATTTATTACAAATAATAACATAAATCTGTGCTACTCTTAAGCTCCAATCATGGTAAGTAACTAAGTAAGTGACATTTTGAAAAAAATAACTGTGTTATACATAAATATAAGACATGTGCAAACCATGAACACACTTACACAATACACACAGGAGACATAATTTCCTGAATTACTTTCTTGAGAAACTGTAAATGCTTATTCTATGGTAAGAACTGGCCTGCCATAGAGTATGTAGAAATTAAGTGACTTTTTCTTCTGATGTGCCAGCGTGACATCACTCCTCCGCTATTTCCTTAAACTGCTTGAAATGTAATAATATTACTTCTAAGACTTCACATGATTGAAGTAGGTACATACACATATACTTAATATTTATATACATATGTCACTAATCTTAATAGTTATTGGGACCCCAATGCTCCTATGGTTTCTTAGTCTAAATATGACTTGATGGAGTCCGAGACACATACGTCGTAAACAGAATTAATCAGATCCATTTTGCCCGAATGAACCTAAGTAATCAAATCAAGTCATCAGAATGTGATGCCATCTTGAGAAGCACTAACAAGACTTTATGTGACTTGTGTAAATTAAACATGACAGGCATTGCCACTAACACAATAGTTGTGAGTATCAGGAAGGAATCTCAATTAGTGCTAATGACATTGTTACCCCGGTTACTTTTCGTCATTTTCATCACCACTTTCATTGTCGCTTTCTTGTCTCAATATTGATATATTAAGGGCGTCCGTCAGTTGGAGTCATAAGACATTTTTATAGCATCAGGGTCACTGAGTCTAGCTTTGGCGATTACGTCCAATGACTGAAACATCATTCTAGTCATCATGAATATTTTCTCGAAAAGATGCATAAGCAAAACACCAAGGATCAATATATATATGTTTACTATTATGACAGTTCACTCAGCCCTTAGCATTAAATTAAGTGGCAAAAAAGTCAATAAGACTAGGGATCATTCCAGCATCTACGTGTAATAAGGTAATGAGGCTATGTTAAGTGATTTTCTTTGTGAATAATAAAATAAAAGGTTTTGAGTAGATACGTGTTATTCTACAAATCCATTGGTAGATATTTGTCCTGCTAGTCCAAATAGTTATAAATCCTTTTAAAATACAAGCTGTGACAAACCAAGAAAAATTGAGACAAACCAAGGTACAGGTTGTGACAAAAACCAGGTTCAGGTTGTGACACACCAAGATACAGGTTGTGATACACCAAGACATTGGTTGTAGGTTGTGACAAACTAATATATGAGTTGTCAAGGTACAGGTTGTGACAAACCTAGATACAGGTTGTGACAAACCAAGATTTTGGTTGTGATAAACCAAGATTTAGGTTGTGATAAACCAAGATATAGATTGCATGTTGTGATAAACCAAGGCCAATGTAGGTAAAGGTTGTGACAATCCAAGATTATGCTTATTATAAATATGTGTATTTTGATTGGGGCAGCTGTTATCTTAGTGAAGAGATAATTGGTTCGAATTATTGGACACATATACGTAAAATATCTGGTTGTGATATAGCAATCCGTTTATTGGAGTGCAAATATATTTAGAGCATCTGAGTCTTCAGCCAAGAGCATAAAGTCACCAAGTCAATAAAGCAACTATCAATGACTGTGTTCGAGGTCACTGAAGTATCTGCCAAGGTCATCAGGCCATCTATGAACTGTGAGGTCATCAGATACACATTGATCGATACAGTTAACAAATGAGGTTATATCCACAGTAATGGCAGTGTTGCTATCTCAATCAGGGCTCAAGAGTAGGCATTCCCCAATTTACTCTAGAAGACTAGACTGAGAGCATGTGATTGGATCAGTTGTAAGTCATCTCTCATATGCCCTCCAAATATGTCGCTTTCAGCAAAAGATCCGCATCTGTATACATGTGCTTGTGAGTGATCCTACGAGGTTACAACTTCTTCCGTACACATTGACAAATTCTAGTATTCATGGAGTCAGTTGTAAAATTCCTGAACTTGCTAAGTACTTATGTTGGCAAACAAAGGCATACACTTTATAATAGTCCTGAATATGTTCTCCTTAATATATTTTACCATTCTAAAACCTCATTGTATTGCTGAAAAGTTTTAATTTGTCAAGTTTTGCCTCTTATGAGTTCTACACATCAGTAATATCAGAAAACATTTGTATGATGGTTTGGATAGATATTGATAGGTTTGGCTTGGTTAAACTTCGTGTAGCCTAAGATAGACTAGTAGTTACCTTATTTTCATATCAGTACTTAATTGGTGTTGATATAACATTTTCTGGATGCATTTAAGCTTAATCCTTGTTTATTGTCATATCTTAGTGCCTATGCCTACCATATGACCCACTGCTACAGGCAAATTTCAAAACAGTGATCTCGAGGGCTTATACAAGATGACAATCAATTTCAGATAAATTGGGTTCACAACGTTCAATCAAACTCTTTTTCATCTATTAATGAGCCATTTACATTTTGCATATTGAAAACATGCTGCAGTTGCATGTTGCCGATGTAGCTCTTATACATACACAAACGATACGCCCGGCAACACTGATATGGAAATTCAAAATTCAATCTCTTCAGGTCAAACTGTTGAACTCTGTTGCGAACCAATTTTCAAGGCTCAATTTTGAAAGCCCATATTCCTGATTAGGCCTGATCATCAACCCTGACAAACTCATCTCAGCCCGTATTCAGGAATGAGTTGTTCAAGTAACACAATTAAGTGCTGCAGGCATCCAAGTCAGTTGTGCCTGTTTTATTCATGACCCCCTATATTTCTGGGCTGATGATGCATTGCTGCAAGCCTTGTGTTTTCATAGAACTATGTGCCATCTATAGATACATATCTACAAGTTCTATGGATACTTTATGTGCACCAAGGTTGTTTAGAATTTGTGAAGCTATAACTTTAAGCCTTTCTATAGTCTTTAAGAGTTAAGTAGTTGGTGCTCATAGCTTTATTTATTGCAATTATATGTATGGTTTCCTTTGGGTCTTTTTGTCTACCATTTACTAGTTGTCTCGCATCCTTGCATTTTAAACCATAAATCAAGCTACAGTGCAAATAACAACAATTTCAAAATGAAGTTCGTTGAATTTTAACATTTTTAAGTGTCTTTTGAATTAATTATAAACCAAAATGGCAGACCGCACAATTTACTTTCCACTCATGATCACTGACACTTTGAACAATATGGTAAGCGTTAAAATCAGTACAAAAATATTTTGACTACGCAGAAATTGCATCCTTGCGTTATGAATGTGCTTCCCTTGCAGGCTTATATCTTCTGATTGCATAAAAGCACGGTAAATTATTAAATTTAATACATTATACCATTTCAACATGTCTGTATGCCAGAAACTGGCACTTATGAGATTCTGAATTTCTGATAAAAATGCTTGTTTGTTTAAGAAATTGAATATATGCAATACCATACACTTTGTACAATATATGCTCGTATGCTTTGTCATAAAACCATTTTTCTCCAGAGCATAATCATATATCACAATACAGTATTATAGAAACAGGATATGATAAAAGCTAATGCATTACATTTGAATATTCAATCACATATCATGGATTCAAATGGGATATGGCTGCATCTTTGAATTGCATTAGCATTATGATTCGGAGTGATGATTTTCGTGTGAATATGATATGCGATGCGAAATAAGAAGATGCACGATGAAGCTGTTTATCTTATCGTATAATATCAATCTTATCTTTTCTACTCAGGAATATAGATCCCAACAGAAATGTATGGAGTGACATATTGTCGCAAAAATAACAACTTCGATTATTCCCGATGCCAATTACATCGGTCGCAGAACCTTATTTTAAGAAAAGCCAACATGCTTACTATATATATCTTGTCAAATGTCAGTTTTGGTTATTTTTCTTTGGATTCTTCCTTTTGTTTCCCCAAAATTTTAACTATATTTTTGAAGTCCAAGGTGGTTTTTCTGTTGAAATATTTTCCCCAACAATCTTGGTTTTCTCCAGTAGAGTCCTGGTGTCCCTTGGAAATCCTATTCCCTGTTTGTTTTTCTTCTGGATTCCTTGTTTTTCTTCTTAATTCTTTTTCTTCCTAATTCCACTGGGACAACTTCTTATGTCAACTGAGTTCAATGTAAGTCCAGTGAAGCCTATCATTGATGTCAGGCTGGTCTCTGAGTCACTATACAACCAGACTGGCTACTTAATGGCCTGTAGGGGTCTGCTCCCTAAAAACTACTGCTTGTCTCCATTAAGGGCAGTTGGTTCAGATTGTTCACCTTCTCTCTCTTGTTAAGTCAAACTCTGTCCACTGTCCTGTATCTCTCTCTATTTCCTGGTATCATTTTAGTCGTCTGGTGGCAGTTTGGTTGACTAGTACTACACTGTAATCGACTGAATGGTAGCAGTTTAGTTTATTGTTGCCTGGTTGAAGCAGTTCAGCTGGTCTCTCTGAATGAGAGCAGAGATAATTTTGTACGGTTCAGTTAGGTAAGAGTGAATACAAGGCCAGTTAATCTTAAAGCAATAATAACCTTCAGGACCCATGTTTGATTCCCAGATCCTGGCAACCCAAGTAGGTGTAAGTGAATTTTTTTTATCCTGAACAGAGCGAGCATCTCACCCAATACTGTGGTCCCTGCCTGTCGTATTGAGCCTAATAAATCGACATCCATTTCATTGAGGTGTGGTATGTGCTTGAATTATTTTTTCTCTTCAAAAAAATTAAATAGCCTATGTTTCCAAAGAGAAGTTTTCTCAAGATGAAGTTTAAAACTCTCTTTCAAAGTTATTACTATTACTCATCATCCTTTTTCAGCAAGTAATGATCTGTTCGTCATGACCTAAGTCAAAACTATAGTTCCTCTCTCCGTTGACATCTATTGGGGTGCTGACGGATTGGTTAGCAAAGACTAGTAGATTTTAAATAATGAGTCTCTTGTTGTATTTTCTACAATATACACTGGACTACAGTTTAAAAGTCAACTCATTATTCTCCTTGAACTCCTTCATTCCTTATTCGTCTAACCACTGCTAAGACTTTCTGTCTTACAAACACTCGAATACTCTTCGAATACTCCAGTACAGCGAGGAGACCCAAGTTCACCTAAGGTTTTGGTTAACAAGGATTGATCAGGAAGACAGAGTAGGCCTCAGGGAAAGGGGACCACGGTGGCCCCATGTTGATGACTAAATGACCCGCGATAGGAAAGGATGTCCTATTTGCTGCCGAATTGTCTTCCTATTAAAGGGGCCTGCTGGTTAATCGTAAGTAGTCTTGAGAGTATACTGGTATTGTATGGTCAGTGTATGGATGTCGCAAGGTTTTGAACCAAAAAATGATGGCATATCTCAGTATTTGATATATGTTGGTAAATGAGAAATTAAGAGTAAATAAGATTGCGAAAAACCTTTCTCTTTTGAGTAGTAAAAGAGCTGTTTTCCTACTTGTAGACTTCAAGCTTGCCGATGTAACTTTTTTTTAATGATATGTTATCCTATATAGTGCAGAGTAATTTCATGATCTTTTTATGACGCTCTTTCCTATAAAATAATATCCTAGAAAAAGTTGCACTTGCGATTTGAAAGTTTGCAAATATGATGTTTTCGTCTAACTTATGTTCCCAATGCAAACATTTTAAAGTTTTTAATTTCTATGCAATGCTATTATATTCATTGTAGAAATGAACATGATGCATGGGTATCATTTTTCATGGTAATTGCTACAAAATGAATATTCAGCAAACTTCAGATTATAGGCCTATACAAACCTAAATTCGAGTAGATCTATATCAGCAAAATCTTAAAGTATTATGCTTAGTCCTTTTACTGACATTTACATAGAATATTTTTGGAGATCTCCTGTAAAAAAACTTCTAAATGTCTTCATTTGAGTTATGAAACCTACATCCCACTATAGCCCTGGACCCCTGTGGGAGAGGGGTCATGAATCGTCCCATTGAAAAATCATGAGATTTGAAAGCAAGGGTTTGGGAGAATTCAATTATCTCTGTTAGTTTTATACTTATGCCAAAATCAAAAACACATGCTGAAAATAGACAAAATTTGCTACTGACGGCACCTATTTCCACAAATTCAGTATTCCTGATATCTGCAGAGTTATCTTCTGAACTCAAAAGAGGAAATTTCATCCTTATACATTGAGAAAATGGCAGTCTCTGATTTGTCACAGCTCTAGCTTTGGTGATTACGTCACAAGCAGTGATGGTGACGTCATAACAAAGTGATAGTGACGTCACAGTGGTGACATCACAGATCTGAATGAGAATGATGGCTGAAGCTTGCCATTTTTCGGGGATTTCTCTGCTTTTTTAGTGATTTTCTCCCACTCAGCAATGACAAAATGCCTTCAAAACTAGTGCCGTCAGTAGAATAGTATGTTAGGTTAATGAGAATCTAAATTTTATGAAATTTGGTGAATTACTTTTGTTGCCGTCTCACTTCTCCTGAGGGAGTGTCAAAATCTCAAGATTTTGAATGGAATGACCCATGACCCATGCTCCGCATGGGTCCCAGGGCTAATCCCACTATCACATAGTTTAGCTTCCTGTGGAAAGCTTCGGTGATCAATGTTAAGGATGCAGGGAGTTGATATTAACACTTCACAGAGATTTCACTGTTGTGTGAATCTGGCTTAAGACGATGGATTTTATCCAGGACACCTGGCTTGATTTTTTTTACTTCCCCTTCTCACGGGGAGGATGTAAGAAGGCGCTTGTCGATATGTCAGATGTAAAGATGTAATCTTCAACAGTGAAACTTTGAAGTGATATTATGGCGAGCGATATTTTGGCGGGTGATATCCGCCTTTAATGGTTTCACATCCTTCCGACATGAGAGGTAATAACAGTAATAATCCGTTTACTCAGTGATTTCACTTAACAGACTCCCAGGCTAAGTTGCGCAACGCCGAGATATGCCAAAGTCATGACATCTGAAATCCAGAATTGATATTAAGATTCGGGTTTCATGCTATTGCCATTTGGAATCTAATTGAGCCTATTAACAGATCATTTAATATCCATGTCTGTGACTCCCACAACATGTCTTAATTTAGCCTTCAGAGGGTCACGTAGAAATGGATATTTAGCAACATTAACATTTGTGAATGATTTGATTTAAATTCTGTTAGATTCTGTGCTTACATTTCCAATGTGTGTACACATTGTACATATTACATGGACAGTAATTGCTTTTAAAATTTATGTGAATCTGACTGTCTGACATGTTGGTAACGAGAATTTGTGATGCTACTAATTGTATATGGCTTTATATATTGAATAAGTACGGCATATTAATTCAGCTGTTGAATACTCAGTAAAAATCACCATGCA
Organism: Platynereis dumerilii; assembly: GCA_026936325.1. NCBI lineage: Eukaryota > Metazoa > Annelida > Polychaeta > Phyllodocida > Nereididae > Platynereis > Platynereis dumerilii. Next base: position 45,571,908 of record JAPTHN010000007.1, on the reverse strand, counting down.
TTATTTGGAAACATACAATGAATTTGAAAATATTATTTATGCTGAAATATTGGCTATGTTATTGGAAAGACAGCATTGCTGTATATAGTATGTGTTCAGGGAAATCATGAGGCATCATATAAAACTGCTTACCTTTACAAAGTCGGGGATATTCTGATGTACAACAACAAAGCATTCAATTACTTTTCACAGTCTATTTCAAATACAACCAATCAAATGGTTGTAATCCAAATATAGAAAACTGTACTTCAGCTTACATTTAGGAAAATAAAAGCAAATTAATGAGAGGGACCAATAAGATTAAATGTTCGTTTTTGTGACAATGTCAATCTGGTAAATATGACATCATTATCAAACAATGTTACCCATAAAGAACAACTATTATTCAATAGCTGCCTTAGCCATGAGACACCCCAACTTACTTCTTTGTGTGCGACATTTTTCCGCACCAAGCACTTTTGTCATTTGATATGGGTTGCTGATATGTCACAACACATGATACACAACCATAAAATGTCATTGTTGGTGCATAATCCTCTGTTGTTGTCACCAACAAAATGTCATTGTGTTGAATTACTTCTATGAATTATCTGCTACAACCATTCTTGTACGTTGGGTAAGTCTTCCCTCCTTCTCTTCTTTTTTGTTCTTTTCTGCGATTTCCGTTTTATCATCTCGGGGTTTGTTTTTGTCGTTACTGAAAGATGCCAGTTCCCACAAGCATACAGTGTAGAATCTCCACACAGAAGGTTGAGGTCCCACAAGGCATGCATTGCTGTAGCATTAAGTACCATTATAAGAGCATGTGGCAGGGCTTATTATCTGCAACAATGCAATCATTATGAGCTCTCTCCCTGTGTACATAAGTTCCTAAGTGCAGCTGAAGGTTCCCACATGCTGGCTGAATTGCTTTAGGTTCCATGTCAGAATACTTGTGAAATGTCTGCTAAGGTCCAGCAAAAGCTGATTATGCTTTTTTAGCCTGGCTGTTGTATCCTACAACTGGTTGAAGGTCTATTGGTTTAACATAATACTTAACTACTAAGCTACATTGTACTTATTCATTCAATCTATCTCTGTATCTGTATCTGTATCTGTATCTGTCTCTATCTATCTATCTATCTATCTATCTATCTTTCTATCATTCTCTTTATCTGCCTGTCGGCAAAACTAAATTCTACCTAAACAGAGAGATAGATGTCTATTTTTTGAAAATTCAAAATCAGAATGCATACGAAATGAATGCACATCAAATTTCCCAATGCATTACCAACAAACAAGGGCAGATATCTATGTTGATCAGCTCAGAAAACAGCAGCCGAAAGGCTCATGATGCAAATATCCATTGAGGGCAATACAATGGTGATCTCTCGTTCATGTACTTGGTTATTCAGGGACAAAGCGACATGGAATTCTATTGCGGAGACTTAGGCAAAGCACAGTGAGATCCCTGGCTGCTTTGGATGTAATATTCGCAGCCATACGGCTGGAGTTTTTCTGTCCATAAAGAGCTCACAATCTCATTGGGCCACCCATAACATGAATTACCTGCCTAATAAAGCATATTCCTGTGGAGAAATCACATTTGCTATGAGGCTTGTGATTTTTATGAGGAGAAAAAGTATCACTCCCCTCCTGTTACTTCGATGCCTAAACACAGAAAACAGAATGAAGGAAAGAAGGTGTCGCTGCTTTGTAAGTGACTTGACGGGAATAAAAACTGCCACTGAGATAGTCATCACAGAAATACTGTTACGTACGAGGGGCGTTCAGAAAGTTCGAGGCTTTTTTTCATATGGATACTTTTTTTCAATCTAGAACTATGAATTTTTCACAGGATAAAATTCAGCATATTTGGAATGGATTTCCAAAATTTTGGACAATTTGGACATTTTTAAGTCATTCTGTGGTTGCCATGGAAACGGAAAGTTCAGCTTCTTGGGGCAGGTAACACTGAAACCAAGAATGCCAAGAAATTGTGACTGTGAGAGACTTCTCTCTGTCACTTGTATGAGTGAGATTGACAATATTTGACACAAGAAATATGGTATTAGCTTCTAAATATGCTTTCAAGCACACCAAATGTGTGTATTTTTACACTGAACCCATGTAAGAAAGCACTCCTGCATGCTAGATTTTGGGAGGGAAATTCAGGAGGCGAAGGTGTGCTTCCCTGACTACATACGGACTTGTGAAAGCATGGATTCACTAGTATGCACAAGAGACCAAAATGGGCAGCATTATCCATCCTAGCTATTCCTGTGACATGTTGCTTTACATAAGTCCTGGTTTTCCCTTACTTTAGTCCATAGGGGCTATAGTGTCAGGCATTGGAGGAGAAAAGGCTTTGGATGACCGAAATTCTTTCACAAAACTTTGTTTGGAGGACTTCAAGGAACATTTACTTCAATGGGTCAGGTGTGTGAATCAATGCTTTTGGTGACCTTGGGAGTATTTTTTAAGGCTAATATTATAGTTCTTGTGTCATATATTGTCAATCTCACTAATTCACGTGATAGAGAGAGGTCTCTCACAGCCAAAATTCATTGGCTTTAGTGGTTTCAGTATTATCTGCCCCAAGAAGCTGAACTTTCCGTTTCCATGGCAACAACTGAACAACTTGAAATGTCTAAATTTTCCTAAATTTTAGAAATTCATTCCAAATATGCTGAATTATATCCTGTGAAAAGCATTTCTAGTTCTAGATTGAAAATAAGTGTCAATAGCAAAAAAAAAGCCTCGAACTTTCTGAACACCCCTCGTAGTCTACATTCTTCCTGATACGGTTTTGGAAGAGTGAATCAGCATTTCCACTGAAGGCTTGACATGAACCTGGGAGGCTAAAGGCCCTATAATTTATGTTATTTCTTTGGACATTTACCATGTGTATGGCAACTTGCCTATATGTAGTTTGTTTGATCACAGGAAAGAAGGAGAGAAAGCTAACATTAAATCACTCAAATGAGAGTAATCTGCTGTATCACTGCGTATGACTTTTATGCTTTCTTGTTTGAATGTGAAATTTCGTCACACTTTCAAAATTTATTTATTGACCCAATTTTTTGTGTTTAAGATTGCATCAGAAGGTGTGGCCATTAAAAGCCTGTAGCTCAAGAACCCTTGGGGCAAGAAAAGACATGTTACAGCATAGACGGAGGGTCATCAATATTTCATCCTTCCATTAAAACACCTTTCTTCAGTGGCCCTCATGTATCACTAGCTTTAGAGGAGCATGTCTTGGAATATTAATGGGATAAAGGGTTCTTAAAATATTGCATCTTAAAGAGCCTTTCCAAATGCATACATCTCTAAAATAGCTTTGGATGTCAGTCGCATCTTATATGTTTGGCCATGTTAATGCTCGTAAAAATCATGCAGGCGCAAAATTAGAGCACAAGCTACATGCAACATAGAAACCTTTAAACACAGTGGCCTATTGTATTTAAACAAACATTATATGCTTTGCGCTACACTATTGTTGTTGTTATATTATTTGTAAATTAAAGATTTGAAGGTTATAATGAATTAAATCTTAATAATGTTACATTTCTTTTACAACTAGCTGATATTTAGTATCATTTACATTTCAAAATTTGCTTCAAGCATATAAAGAATTGATTTTAACTGATACCATGAAAATCTTATAAATGGCCTCATTCATATTGTCTATAATAGATCTTAATAAACTTAATAGCTGAGTCATATATGTCATTTTGAAGAAGCATGACTTAGCGTCACAAAGGACACTTAGCGCTTTACAGTTAGGTTGCAGCAAGGAGAAAACAAGAGTTGCCTCCCTGTAGATTAATGAAAGCAGTAGGGATATTAAATGGGAAGAAGTCTTCCTTTCTTTGTCATTCAATCTATGTCCTTGATGCCAACTGAGTGTTTGTGCCAATCGCACACTGTCATGATCATCAAACACGGTGGATGTGATTACCACACAATGGCCTGCATTTCTCACAATCAGAAATATGGTACTCAAGAAAGATATGGTAGAATGGGACTAAGGCTTATGAATTTTATGCCTGAACTTTGCTGTTAGGTCAACCAATTATGTATGGAAAAGCAATGATATTCTCATGATTTGTCCAATTTCAAGGAAGCTTGCTTAGAACCGTTTCTGAGATATGCGTACAAAATGAGACAGATCTTTCAACAAATAAATTAAGGCAGAATCGTTGGCAGATCTATACAAAAAACAAGTATGTATTTCCATAGACCAGTCTCAAAATAGGGACTTTTTATTGCAATGACTGCAATTGATGTTGCTTATCAAATTAATCCATTGATGGTAGAAGTTTCAGTGCCAGAAGCTCCACTTTCGAAAATGAACTCAACTGTTGGTACACTAAAAGTATCGCAATGTTTCAGCTCTTTAAATTCTTGAGAGATAGAAGTTCTGTCAATGTTGTAGCATATGCTGGAAGTTTGGAGTGTGAACTGTAGGGTAGCAGACTAAGACATATTTATAAGCTGTAACTGATGTGTCCCTATTAATTTGCCAAAATTGCCACTTTTGGTTTGAGATGATACTGCATTATTAATAATGAATCATTATTATGACACAATAGAAAACACTGCTATGAAAATGTTGCAAAATTAGAGGTTTATTTGACACTTATATTGTTACATTACAATAAGGGTAATTTTCAAGACAATCTCGGTACTTCTGTTAAAGAATTTACATTAAAGACAGCTAGTCTGTTTGACTTCTAGCAAAATGGAATTGTATGCCTTTAATTTTGTAAAGGTTTTTCAAGTTTCACCTGCAATGTGTAGAGGTTAGAAAAACACTCTTTTAAAAAGCATGCACAGGAAAGCACTTATCGAAATGCTAATTCTATTCTCAGTAGGCCTCCAGACAAAGGTTACACAAGAAAGGGACAATGAAGCAGACATGTACATTGTGTCAGCATTTCCGGCAAGAGCTTGTCACCTGTTTGAGTTTGTATGCTCATTAGAAGTTAACGCCCCTATCTCAAAGCACTGACAAGCAAACTACATGCTGTTGACAAAACGCCACACACAAATTGCAAGTTGCAGAGGTTGCGCCATCCATGACACACTTAGTGCATAGAAACTCATAGACACTGATAGAAATTGCTCATTAGCAGAACAGTCTAAGGTGGCCCACTGATGACATATGTGGCCCTGAAGGTGTTCCATTGATCATCCCACCTGACAATCATAACAGGTCAAGACAACTTCACTGCAGCTGTTGAAGTGCATGGCTCAGAGAAAATTCTGAAGAAAATCTGTGAAAAAATTCTGAAAAAGCACCAACTATCTGGAGGCAATTGAAGGCTTTGCACGTTCCACTCAGACTACTAATACAGCTGCAAGAGGGCTGCCAGTGTCAGATAAGACTTTAGCAGTCCTCTTCAAGAGATGGCCCAAGAAGACCAAGTTGCCTGCATGGAAGACAGACAGCTGTGGAAGAAAACCAAAGTAGAAGAAAGGCAGAAGTAAAGCATCTTCCATGAACTGCAGCTCAGAGGACCTCAGCTCTAAGAACAACAACTGAATTTCCTCACTACTCTAACTTTCTCGAGCTCTTCTCTGTGAATCAACCATGAAATGCAATTTCCTGTGAACTACACACGCGGATAGAATATAAATCTAGCTAAGCTCTAGCTTTTTCAGGAAAGTCACGACAAACATATATAACATATCAAAAAGATTGATCTTTCAAAGTAATCCAAGGGATAACTGAAAAAAGTTTACATGAACCATATGATGCTGCATGTGAATATATGGAAAAATAAAGTAGTCTGTTATAAGAGTGTCATACAGTGACATGTATCCCTCTGAAGATCAATCCCATCTTCAGTTGCATATAGTTTCATTTTGTTATGGCAGTTACTCCCAACTTATTCAGGTTTAACACATTCAGCTTATCTGCCTCCTCAACTTCACGACTGCTTTTAGATGCGGACTAAGTGTAACCGAGGCTCATATCAGTGACAGATATCAGCATAAAAATAGTTTTATCTGAGGAAGCACTATTATTCTTGCTTTCAATCAGGCAGTTGAATGAAGGGCTGCCGATATCTCGTTAATTTATCTATGCCAGGGGAAGTGTCATGTCTGCCAAGCTCAAAAACATAAATCACATTTGCTGTCCCTTCACATCCACTTTCTTGCCATTCACTTTACAATCTCAGCAAGTTGCTCCCTTTAGACACAAAAAAAAAATATCTATAAATCAAGTCACAGTTAATCAAAGAACTCCTTCATAATCAAGGCAATTCTATGTTTGTTGAAATGCTATTTGAGCTCCCAGCTAATCCTTGGTTTTTCACTGCCTGAGCTTGTAATAATGAAATTGTGTTTGCAAAGGCTTTTGAAATATGACAGTTATGTGTATTGTGTAATGTGTAATTTCCAGGTTATTTTTATGAATTTAGGAGTAGGATGAGCATGCTTTAAAATGAATAATATTGGTATAAAAGAAACTCTCTAGCATCTACAACAACAAGGTAGCAGGATAATTATCGGAATTTTTTTTTTCAGATTTTATTCAGAAAAAAAAACTATGATGGAAGGAATATAAGATGAAAAATCGTCATGTTAGTGTCAACAACAGACACTCCTCACTTTATTTATTTTAATTAAAACAAATGCCACAAGATACAACCAAGAATTTAAATGAACAAAGATACAAAACAAAGACCTGTGAACATTTTTCGAATGTATACAATACAGCAAAATATCTGCCCACTCTCATGCTATCCTATATCTTACCTATTTACATCCGACACCACATGTAGTTAGGGATGGCCTTGCAAATGCCCCTGTCCCATGTTAGGCTTCCCATATGGAGGACCTTCAGTTGCAGAGGTCAAAATGACCTTGTGCATGAGAGAACCTTCAAGGGCCCTTTGTTCTTTCTGGATTAGCCAGATGACCTTTTGCAACAGACTGTTGGCAGTATAAGGTAATAGGCGTAGTGTGGCGTATGCCCCTTTTCTTGTTAATGTATAATAGAAAACCATATACATTGATATTTTGCAAGTAGTCTGTCTTTGCATACATCCATCCATCTATCTGTCAGTCAGTTAAAAGTGAAATAGATACCAAAAATGTGCACCTTTGAAATGACGTCATCTTTTGAGGGTGAAAAATGACGGCAATGGCATCATTCTTATTTGCTTTGTTTCTTTTAAGCATATCCAGGTCCTAAGATGGTACCGTTTGGTACCTTTACCTTCTATAATGAGCTTTGTGCTTGGTGAGACCTGGCATCAGCCAGCTAACTTTTTCAACTCTGGTTTCCAGACTAACATAGCTTCTTTAAACTGTTTAGAAATTTGTCATACATTCTACCCAACTGATTTTATTCAACCTTGTACTGTTGTTTTTGTAGACTCAATAGCCAGATGTTGCTAGACTTTGGGAAAACAGATAACAATAGTTTGTGTAATTTACAGACAAGCTTGCAGTTGCTGGCACTAACTTTATTTTAAGGATGGGCTGAGATTGAATGTAGTTAGTAAACACAGGAATAGATCTTAGTGAAATCAGTTCTGGGTTGCGAAATGCCTGCAATGTCAAACTGTTTTGCTTTACTATCTCATGCATATCATAGTGTAGAATGATGTAGTTTAAGTCACTTTGAACATTACACTGTAAAAAATAAATGATTGAATTACCATGATCGGTATATTGTAATATTTAACATTGATCATCACCATTTACAAAACAGCACTTCTTCCTGACTTTGGGGCTGTATTGAAAAGTTTCTTCGTATAGGTACACATATATCTGCAAGAAACTGGTTGTTCATCCTGCAGCATGATCTTTTGCAATAGAGAGACAATCTTGAATATAAATGACAAGGATGAATAAATTCAGGATATTGGTGTATCATACAATAATTTTTCCAGTTTAACAATTAAGCAATTTAAAAAAAAGTGATTTTACCATAACGTCATTTTGCCATCATTGTGTACAAGTCCGATTCAACTTCAATATCATGCACGCTTACTTCATTGTGTGCAAAAAATCTTATTGTCTCGCCACTTTTTTCTCTGCGCACTAAGCACTTTGTCATTTGATATGGGTTGCTGATATGTCACAACACATGACACAAAACTGTTAAATGTCATTGTTGGTGCATAATCCTCTGTTGTTGTCACCGAC